>OY978224.1:34287393-34949585 GCA_963854785.1 Vaccinium vitis-idaea | reverse complement strand
TATTAAGTCTACTGTAGGGGGGGTTGAATAGTGACTTGGTAAAGGGAGGGACGTACTGTACGCGGACTTATTTTACCTAAGGTTTTATTAAGTCTACTGTAGGGGGGGGGGGGGTTGAACAGTGATTGGTAAAGGGAGGGACGTACTGTACGCGGACTTATTTTACCTAGGGTTTTATTAAGTCTACTGTAGGGCGCCGGGGGGGGTTGAACAGTGACTTGGTAAAGGGAGGGACGTACTGTACGCGGACTTATTTTACCTAGGGTTTTATTAAGTCTACTGTAGGCGGGGGGGGCTGGGGGGGGGTTGAACAGTGACTTGATAAAGGGAGGGACGTACTGTACGCGGACTTATTTTACCTAGGGTTTTACTTAAGTCTACTGTAGGCTTGAGTTAGACAGCTTCCTCCCTAAAATACTGAAAATTACATTATAAAGAGGCTATTGTACTTGGTCTAATTACATAGATTCTTTTTGATGATGAAGTCAGCAATGACTCATATTGTTAGGTTTTTTTTACATGGACTGTTTTTGATGATGGAGTTAGCAATGACTCATAATGTTAGGTTTCTTTTTTTTAATAAAAAGGAATTAGAAACAGTCTAATGTTTGTGATCGCATTGCCGAACAAGTTTGGGCTAGCATTGCCAAACAAGTAGGCACTGAAGTCAATTTTAACACCATTAATTAGTCATGAAACTCATGTTAGCTGAGGTTGGACTTTTTTCCATACTTCATAGAAGTCTTTGCAAGCCTAGAAGTCTAGAATAGTCGTTGTCTAAAAATTGGAAGACTACTGGCTCATTCAACGGTGTTCCATTAAGGGAGTTTTGTTTTCAAACTGTCTTGATTTTTGTGTTCACAGGGGGGGGGGGGGGGGGGCGTGGTGGCGTTGAACAGTGACTTGATAAAGGGAGGGGACGTACTGTACGCGGACTTATTTTACCTAGGGTTTTATTAAGTCTACTGTAGGCTTGAGTTAGACAGCTTCCTCCCTAAAATACTGAAAATTACATTATAAAGAGGCTATTGTACTTGGTCTAATTACATAGATTCTTTTGATGATGAAGTCAGCAATGACTCATATTGTTAGGTTTTTTTTACATGGACTGTTTTTGATGATGGAGTTAGCAATGACTCATAATGTTAGGTTTTTTTTTTTAATAAAAAGGAATTAGAAACAGTCTAATGTTTGTGATCGCACTTGCCGAACAAGTTTGGGCTAGCATTGCCAAACAAGTAGGCACTGAAGTCAATTTTAACACCATTAATTAGTCATGAAACTCATGTTAGCTGAGGTTGGACTTTTTTTCCATACTTCATAGAAGTCTTTGCAAGCCTAGAAGTCTAGAATAGTCGTTGTCTAAAAATTGGAAGACTACTGGCTCATTCAACGGTGTTCCATTAAGGGAGTTTTGTTTTCAAACTGTCTTGATTTTTGTGTTCACACTTTACCTTTTTATGTGATATATTGAGAGAGGATGACCTGTCTTAGTTTTTGGAAAAAATTAGTTTTTGAAAAAAAAAAAAAACTAGTTATTCAGGGGATGTTCCACTAAGGGTGTTTTTAGAATAAACTGGTTTATTCACGGTTTTTTATGTGATGTATAGTGACGGTTGCGGATCTGCTGTCCCGAAAACCCTGTCCCGACTCCTTGTCCCGTTCATCCGAGCCATCTATCTAAGTACTCAAACGGCTCAGATTCGCAGATGAATGTGTATGACTCAGATTTGTTTGTGGTGAGATGAAATATGAGCCGTTGATTGTTCGGATGGACGGGACAGAGAGTTGGGGGGGCGGGGGGGGCGGGGGGGGTTGAGAACAGTGACTTGATAAAGGGAGGGACGTACTGTACGCGGACTTATTTTACCTAGGGTTTTATTAAGTCTACTGTAGGCTTGAGTTAGACAGCTTCCCTCCCTAAAATACTGAAAATTACATTATAAAGAGGCTATTGTACTTGGTCTAGATTAACATAGATTCTTTTTGATGATGAAGTCAGCAATGACTCATATTGTTAGGTTTTTTTTACATGGACTGTTTTTGATGATGGAGTTAGCAATGACTCATAATGTTAGGTTTTTTTTTTTAATAAAAAGGAATTAGAACAGTCTAATGTTTGTGATCGCATTGCCGAACAAGTTTGGGCTAGCATTGCCAAACAAGTAGGCACTGAAGTCAATTTTAACACCATTAATTAGTCATGAAACTCATGTTAGCTGAGGTTGGACTTTTTTCCATACTTCATAGAAGTCTTTGCAAGCCTAGAAGTCTAGAATAGTCGTTGTCTAAAAATTGGAAGACTACTGGCTCATTCAACGGTGTTCCATTAAGGGAGTTTTGTTTTCAAACTGTCTTGATTTTTGTGTTCACACCTTTTTATGTGATATATTGAGAGAGGATGACCTGTCTTAGTTTTTGGAAAAAATTAGTTTTTGAAAAAAAAAAAAAACTAGTTATTCAGGGGATGTTCCACTAAGGGTGTTTTTAGAATAAACTGGTTTTTCACGGTTTTTTATGTGATGTATAGTGACGGTTGCGGATCTGCTGTCCCGAAAACCCTGTCCCGACTCCTTGTCCCGTTCATCCGAGCCATCTATCTAAGTACTCAACGGCTCAGATTCGCAGATGAATGTGTATGACTCAGATTTGTTTGTGGTGAGATGAAATATGAGCCGTTGATTGTTCGGATGGACGGGACAGAGAGTTGGGACAGGAAGTTCGGGACAACGGATCCGCTTCCTATAGTGACCTGTCTTGATTTTTGGAAAAAACTACTATTTTTTTGTTAGTGGAACATCCCTTGATAAATGATGTTAAACTGTATGTCCTGTGTACGGCTATATCCATAACACGAAAATAAATCTATCACAAGGTTGTTAGAGTATGATGTTTGACCATTCACTTGCAAAACTTAATAAGTTGGAGATATGTTGGCGTAATTTTTTATAACTTAAAATAATAGTTCAAACTGTTTGTTAAATAAATCATAAAATAGTTTTTTTATCAACTAAATATCTAGGTTAATCTCAATTATTCTATAGAAACACTCTTGAATTAAGTGATTTCTGTAAAGCACATTTTTACAAATTTGAAATAATAAACAAAGTTACAAATTTAAGCTTAAAATTAGCTTTACAATTGATCCGAACGTGTGACAAGGGACTAATTATTCGGTACTCCTAGAGTACCACCATGTGACATTGCTATGTGGTACTTCCCACAAATAAAATATCGCTACCACACTATGTGGGTCACTCACTGTCTCCCAACCACTCAAAAGTAAACGATAATTGTCTCTCTACATAAATGATACTCCGAGAGTGCTAAATAATTACTTGTGACAATGATACTTTAACTAATCTCTTAGAAAACCCAAGATGCCTTTGGATCAATGACATTTAAAGTGCAACTATGTTCCAAGAAAAAAAACGGAGGTTAGGAGTTCAACCTATTTGTCAGGGTGTTAATCAAACTATTTTAACAATAGTGACTTTCGCCGATAAAAAAAAAAAAACTAATATCTTAAAAAGAAAAAAAGGGGTCAAAAAATACCAACGCCAAATCTTCTAGATGAGTGAAGCTTCGAAAGACTGTGGACTCGCTCCGTGGCTCACCAGTCGCGACTCACAACTTGTCTCTGTTTGTTGGCGCTAAGGCTTACGTGGTTCATGACGGCTCACCTAATTCACACATTGTGTTTTTGACTCAGTACAACCAAATTACACTTTTAGCCCCCATTACACTAGCAATGACCTCACTTCATTGTCACAAAAAAAAGTCAAACTCAACAAGTAGAAAACACCCACAACTACCATCAATCCTATAAATATGCACAACTCTTAACACAAGTCTACACCAAAAACATCTCCTAACCAAATCAATATTCCAATTCCACCCTTTATTTTAATGATGAAGAGAGGTAGAGAAGGAGATTTTGACACCCTAACAACCATGGCCAACTACTTAGTGCTCCTCTCCCGCGGCGGCGAAGACTGCTTTCAGTCTGTCGCCACGGGAGAGCCGAGCCGAGTCTTTGAGTGCAAGACATGTAACAGGGGGTTCCCGTCGTTCCAAGCGCTCGGCGGGCACCGTGCCAGCCACAAGCGGGCGAGGGGGATGGGAGGGGAGCTGAGCCACCACGTCGAGTTGCCGGCGAAGCCTAAATCCCACGAGTGCCCGATATGCGGGGCGGAGTTCGCACTAGGGCAGGCTTTGGGTGGTCACATGCGGCGGCACAAGGTGGCTGCCGACGACGTACGACAGACGGAGCTCAGCCTGTCGCCGCCGCCGCCGCGAGTGACGGTGGTGAAGAAGTCGAGTAGTAATAGGAGGGTTCTGTGGTTGGATTTGAATTTGAGTCCTGGGGAAAATGGGTTGGAGTTTCAGATTGAGAAGGTGGCTCCTCCTTTGCTTCATTGTTATTTATGATGGGAATTAGGTGAAGGAACGTCGAGTTATTGAAGATCAGGACTAATTTTTTTTATTTATTTTTTCCTCTGAATATAGTATATACAAAAACAGATGTTTTTTTGGATGTTTCATTTAATTAGGTTTATATTGGGATTTATTCATTTGTTTATAGTTGATAAGAATCTAAACACATGAGAGTATTGTTCGTTAATTTGTTTTATTTTGTACATGTGCCAAGTAATTATAATATGAAGTACATTTTTTTTGCCAACGATGATGGTGTTTGGATCTTACAATTTGAGTGATCTTGAGGTCTCATCGACATTTAGAACTTGATACTTTGTGCACACAAGGGTGGATCAATAAAACACACAAACTCCCGACAACTAAAATCAAAGTCGACGGTTGATGATCTATGGATGGATTCTCATGGCCGTTCACACCATGAGTGAGTTTGCACAAAGAACTTTTTGTGGAGCGAGGAAAATTCAAGACGACTATTGATGGATCAGTTCAGTTGGATGTGTAGACCCGCGACATGGAGCCTTTTGACGGAGTATGTTGGATGGCTCTCAATCGATCATTAGATGAAGTGAATACAAGTCTAGCTTGGAAACGGTGTTGGAAAAGTACTAGTAACATATTAGAATTAAGGAGTTTGAATATAAGGGGGTCAAGATGCAATGAATAAAGCTCAATGTACGATTCATACATGAGGAGGAGATTGTTACTTGTTAGGACAAGCTTGAATGTTACTAATTCGTATATTGAATAAAAATATTAGCGACTGAGTCCTAATATAATATCGGACATGTTTAATTGTATGATGAGAGAGGTGAGATTAAAGAGTGGACTATTATTTGTCTTAATATCCCATGTGGGGAATTAACTACTCTATCAGTCTAAAAAAGTTGGTCCACTATAAAAAAGCGTGTAATTTTTAGATAAAAAAAATAAAGTAATTTCACGCCTTTTCTTAGTAATCTACTTCCTCCATCCCAATTTAATAGTCCACTTTCACTTTTTCGATTATGTTTTCTATTGTCTGTATCTTTCAATTTATAATATTTTTTAAGATTTCAAGAATTTTGTTTAATACATATTGCATATACAAAGACTTATATATTACAAGATATAATTTTTTTTCCATCAATTTAGAATAGTGACATTGTTAATTTGGGACGGAGGGAGTAACTTTTTAGAACGAACATGGTAATAGCTATTCTTCTTCCCTGGATTATCTCACTCCTCATCCAACAGTTAAAAATAATCCCCATCATCTTAATTCCATCTTTATTCCACTATAACCAAACACGATACAACAAACCCCGTCATTCATATAATCCCATCTAATATACATTGGACCACACACACTTCTCAATCTATCGCCATCTTTAATCCCATCTTATCCGATTCTTTATAAAAATAATCTGACACTCAAATGTGCCAAATGGTTTTAAGTTCATTCGATGTATATTGAACCCAAGTTATGTGGTCTGCACTTAGCAGGTTCTCCTTAACAAAATTAAACCTTATGCATAAGAGGTTGGATCAATGCATGGTACAAACACCCAACAATACATTTGTATGCAAAATTTGCTTCTTGTTCTTTCTGTTTTCCTTTCTTTTTTTTTTTTTAAACTGCCATTCTGTTTTCCTTAGGAAAAGAGGGGAAAAAAAGAAAAGAAAAAAAAACTCTGAGTAATTTGAAAATGGAGCAAAGGTGGACCTTCAGGCTTCAATTGGATCCTGAAGTCATAATGGTGGCGGTGAGCCCAGTCCATATTAAGTTGGACATTCTTTCTTGATGACTTAGGCCCATCTCACTCTCTCTCTCTCGGGCCAGACTATTTAGGTGGGCTTAGGGGTTGATTGTGAAGAATTTCAGATTTATATAAATCTAATTCTTAAAACAACAACTCAAAAGAAAATAATTATTGGTTCTTTCAGAATCAGATTTTAATTTGTAAAAAATTAATAGGCATGACTCCTCGAGATGTTAAACTTTGTTAAAAAAACATTACTGCAAACAAACATACCTCAAACCTGTTATGACTTATCCGCTCAATGTGCACTTTATTTAGAATAGTCTTTTCATTTTCTAAAAGAAGGAAGTAAGCGGTTCATATACATCGGGACACAAGAATGTAATTTCTAAAAACACAACACATTGCCTTTTAGGTCTAGTTTGGAGAGCTTCTTATTGATTTATTTAATCGGATTTTAATATATTTCCTTCTTCTTTTCGTCTATTCTTTATTTTTTCATAAAGCTTTAGATTTTGTTAACAGAAGTAAATATTAAAACAGTAGAATTAAGTCGATCAAATATTAGTAACTTAGTGAACAAACCACATTTTTTGACAGTTCTAAATGTTCGAAAAATTAAACTTTTTGGACAAATGTGGTCTGTTTGATACGGTACACGTATCTGATCGACTTGATTTTTTTACAAGTTTATTCTAAGTAAGAAGCTCTACATAGTGAATTGTTTCTTATATTTTTTTGGGCTCGGGACGATTTCCGTTTTTTGGGCACAACCACCTGTTGTGCCTGCAAGCTGCCCTATTCCGTGATTTTTTTTTTCCATATATCTCAAAAAAAGACAGAAAAGAGTGTAACGTATGGTGAGATATGCGCAATGAATGTGTGTAAAACAAGGACGATATGATGAGACTCCAACTAACTTAATCTAAAGTGGTTTGTTTTAGAATCTTAAGTAATCAACGCTTAGATTTTGCAGTATAATTTTTTTTTTTTCAAAACCCGAATGTCCGGCCAGTTTGTGTGAATCTCGATTAATTCCGGGCCCTAAAGTTAACGACCGGACAATCTCTCCAGTGGCTTCATGGTTTGGAATGTTTGAACACTGTGGAATTTAGATATTGTACATGATCAAACTAATTAACCCTGATTGCATAATGAACCAGAGCTTTTAAGAAATTTATTTAGGGAAATTAACAACTGGAATTATTGCTTCAACAACATCAACGCAAGTACGCAACAATCAACCCAAGTCCACTCAAGATCAGGTTCCGGAGAAGAGAGATCTGCATATGTGCTTTTTTTTCTTTTTTTTTCTTTTCAAAAGATTAAAAGTAAATATATATATATAGTTAATCCTCTCATGGTCTTATTTTCACCATTGGTAATATGTTGCAGATTGAAATAATATGCAGGGTTGATAATTACACGATTAGTTAGGTGTTTAAGGGGTAAATTCACTATAATCTTTAAAAGTTTCAAAACACAATCCATGCCAGGCAAATCTTTGGAATTATTACATGTGGGTCAAAATCTAGAGTAATTAATGTTTTCTAGTTATATTGCATTTTTTTTTTGACATTAAATTAACAAACCCATTCTAGACAAGATTTACGAAAAAGAGAACGGGAATTTACCCCTAACCCTCCCATATGGAGTTTGAACCCACAACGTTCACATGAAGAGATCGAGAGAATACCACTTTGAAAATGAAGACCATAATTATATTTACTCCTTCCTTCTCAATTTGTTTATTTATTATTAGAAATTCAATTATAACACGAACATAGTCATTGCACTTTACTACTCATTAGAACTTTTATTTTACTAATAATTTAATATGGACAATGATTTCAATTGCTAGTTGTTTATAGGGTCGAGTCGAGCAGAGTTTTGTAATGGTGGAGTTGGGATTGTTTATTAAACAAGTCTAAAATTTGAGATCAAGCTTGGTTCAATATTTGTAACCTGGTCATTTCTACAACAAGCCGAGCTTATAGAAACAAGCAAAGCTTTAGTGAACCTAGCCGAGTTTTCTAGTGTTGAGCTCGGCTCGTCTACTTCACGAGCAGTGGCGGAGCAAGAATTGAGAATCCCGGGGGGCCAAGTTCAAGGGCGGCTCTAGGATTTTCATCTAACATTGACAAAAATACACAATGTATTTATGATGAAAGTTGTACGCAAAAAAGTTGTCTAATTCTCTTCAATTTTTTAGTGTTTCCACATTGAACCTAATGTCAGACAATTATTATCCTTATATGTTTATTATATATGGGCTTTCATAAGTGGGCCATGCTTGTTTTGTTTTGTTAGGGCTATAACAATTTGGTTCAAATTTTGTTGGAAACATTTATTTTAATTTCAAACGAGTAACCATGCGTTAAAAATGGCAAAGAAAATTTAATTTTTTATCTAAATTTTAATTTTTTTCAATGCATTTTTTAAACGGGGGGGGGGGGGGGGGGGGGGGCAGGGCCCACCCCAACCCTAGGCTGGCTCCGCCCCTGTTCACGAGCCTAAAACTTGAACTTAAACTCGACTTCTACTCGCGAGCAGTTTGGTTCGCGTGGGGCCCACTTGTTGCTCATTATTCATTAGTGTCCTTAAGAAAAACAAGAAACATGAGATCATCAGTGAGACAATCATCGGTTACTTACATTAACTGCATCCTATCAGTTACTCATTAAATTCACATGTCATCTGGACTCAGATTTATGTAATCTGGAGTGATCTGCTTTCTGGAGTGATCACATTATTTATCAGTTATCACCATAATCAGTGCAGACTATTCAGTGTGCTTCATGCCTACCATGCTTTTCTACCAAAGCCCATCTCATCACCGTCCAATTGTCAACCATCTCATCAAGTTTTTTTTTTTTTTTTTTACAGAATTCAAAAATCATTACGTTCATTTCTCATTAGGTAATAGTAGAATTTGTTGACATGACTATATGCAAAAAATTATATATTTATCTAAAAGTTCATATATGGAAAATCTTAAAATAGATTATTAGAATTGGCAAACTGGTGGAATCTCATTGTTTTCTCATGATTACTAGATTAGACCAAGGGGTGACTAAGGCCTGAAACTTAAGAGTTTGCTCCATTCTAAAGTATTACGTTCGAAACCTCTTAAATGCTATCTACTCCTTAACCAATCTATCCCGAGTTTTAATATGCTTTAAATGGGGCCCTCGATAGTGGACGATGAGAGGTGCGCGTAAAAACTTGTTGCGGAATAATGCTAGGAACACAATTATCCAGACAGAACTTCGAACATAACCGCTCACAGACACGTAATCCAGCGTAATAATGTATGTGAAATCGCGTGTATGTGAGGAGTTGTGTCTAGGGTTCTGTTCCTAGCATTTTTGCCTTGTTACGGTAAAAAAAACAAAAAACATACTAGTAGAAGATCACACGGGAAAAGTGACGGAAAAAAAAATGGGACAAAACAAAGTAGACTTTAAAAAGTTGTGTTCCCATGGAACAAGTTAGGGGTACCAAAGTTTAGTCTTACACGTGGAAGAATTATATTGGTTTGATGCTTGGTAGTTTCATTTACTTGGCCAGAGAATTGTGGCCACGTCATGAACCATATCTCTTTAAACTGCGTCCACTTTCACAAGATAATCCCTCTCCGGTAACACATTTGCTAAATGGGGCCAAGAAATGACGGAACGAGTGATTGCGAATACAAAAGTTTAATCCTGTGGTTTTCGGCACACGATAATCACAAAATACCCGAAACCCAATTTGCTCGATAACTTTTGATAACTCCGCTATTTGTATGCAATCCCATCTAGGAGTATCATTCTTTTTTTGTTTTGTTTTTGTTTTTGTTTTTTTTTTGTTTTGAAAAGGTCAAATTTTTTATAACAATGCCATCCGGTAACAATCACATCAAAAGACAGGAATGGAAGCAAAATCACTAACAATTGAAAACGATCACGGCATGTTAAGGCCTTCAAGGGTCACCAGCTTCTAGACACACCTTTCGGAACAGACCCAACACCTTTGGGACGGGATGATGAATTCAATCAATAGTTAGTAGTAGAGAACCCAAATGGGTACCCAGCTCAAACCATTACACAATACAACACATGTGTAATAAAAAAACAAACCAACAACCAGAAGCAAAGTAAAAACTTAAATCAACTAATCTGTACTCAGAACTGGTACATCCGAATGTCTATCATTCTACACACCCAAATGTCTCATTTATTCTTGTTTTAAAACATAATCCGATAATCAGATGTATACCTAGATCATCAAAAAATTACTAGGAATTGGATGTTTTTCCGGTCTATAGTCTATAATCGTAATCTGAACCATTCAGTAGTTGCTGCAATCTATAGTTTGAATTTCCCATGAACTCTTACTGATAAGAGTTTAGAAAGAAGATCTGAACTATTAAAAATATCAATTGATGATCCAGATTTAGGCTGTCTTCAACAGTCCAAAACATAAGATCGAACCGGATCCAATTACTATCAGAAATAAGCCAAACCATCTTGGCTGTGTTTGGTTAGATAATTTAGTTTAGTTTTGATGATGTTAGCAGGTGTAATGAGTGGAGAGAGATAGAGAGAGAAATGAGAGAAATGATGATGTCATCAATACTAAAACTAAAACTAAAACTAAAACTAAAACTAAAACTAAACAGGGAAATGGACAAGGCCCTTAAGTTCTTAACGCCTACGCATCCACGTGTACGTACAGAAAAATGCAACACATACGTTAATGGTACACCAAACCACACCATAGCTTTCGCAACGGTATAAAAATGCCAAACTTTCACACTCTTCAGTTCCTTTCATTTCTCCTTTCTATATATTGACGAAAAAACTCTCGGTTCTGTTTTCACCGGCGTAGGGTTGCCGGAAAATTCCTCTGGCACCTCCTAAGGTACTTCCACCTTGATACTCTCTCACTGATAGAGTTAAGCCTCCACATTTTTCTGTATCGTTGATTGGGTTTCATCTCCTTTATTCCTTCATGGGTTCATACAATGCATGTTGTGTATATATATATATAGATATAGGCATATCATGTAATGTGGGTAATCCAATTGCAGTTCAATTCAGATTTTGGACATCAATTTTTGTTAAACAGTTTTTCTTTAACTAGGGGCTTGAAGGATTATGGGAAGGCATTTGGATTGTTGATATAGTGAGCTGACTCAGTCAATTCTCTCTGATCAAAAGGAAGAGCACAAGTGGTGTGAAAAATGGTGGGTTTTTCTTTTTTAAATCTATGATTGTGGATTTTATACTACAATTCTGTTTGGGTATTTTATCTGTTGATTTATGGAGAGTTTTCTAGTTCTTTCTTGTTTGGTTGGTTTGATTGGATAATTTTGGCATTCCAGTGAATTCGTTTTTTTTAATCTAATTTTATTTTGTATGTTAGAAGAATCTAATCCTGTATCAACAAGAATAAGTCTACAGGCACACTCACTAGAACACACCCCAACCACAGCCCATTGTGTGTGGGACCTACCTCGGGGTCTCATACGAATGATCGGAGCCGTTCAATTTTTTTAAGAATATATTTCAAGGTTTCCTGAAAAAAATCAGCTCAGTCAAATACTGGTAAATGCTCGATTGATTTATTCAAGTTTCAAGCCTTTACCGATGACTGACTGAACTGATTTTTTTCTAGAACCCTTAAAATAACATTCCAAGAAAATTGAGCAGCTCCGGTCATTTGTGTGAGACCCTGAGGTAGTTCACACACGATGGGGTGTGTTCGAGTGGGTGTGCCTGTAGACTGATTGTATCAACAAACGTATCAACTTCCTCTTCATAGGAATTGAACCCACAACCAGACCGTCCTTAGGTGTTGCTGCACAACCGTTAGACCAACTCCCTCGGTTTGCCAGCCCTGGTCACCCCTCCTACCTTTTTTCTTTCAGCAAAGGAAATGATTAGACTTAAAGTTGGTCTCCAACTCTGAAGTTTTCGGTTTTTTAACTACTTCAGCGCAGCTACACAACTATTGGACCATCCACCCTTATTTCCTCGAGATTCGTGGTTGAGAATCTTTAATTACAAATAAGCTAGTGACTCGTGTAGAGAATTATTTTCAGCTAGATTCTATTTTTTAAATTTCTGCATTTGAATAAATGCATTGCATGATCAACACAATTGGATTTAGAAAGCTGATAGACAGTTGGAAATTTAGTTGCCTCCATTATGCTTCTATTCTCGGCTACCTTGCTGCTTTTGGATGAACTATCCGGTTATAATAAATTTTGATTAAAGTGCTAATTTTTCTAACTGTGCATATCTCACTCTGAACATTTTTGCATGTTGACAATTGGGCATTAAAATAACGGTAGGGCTCACAAAGATCATCGTGATTATGATAAATTGCAACAAGTGCTAGATTTTTCTTACTCTGCGTATCTGATTCTTTAAACGTTTTTGCTTGTTGACAATTGTGCATTAAGTGATCAGAGGGCTCAAAGAGACCATTGTGCCAAGCAGAGAGCTTCGTTTTCTCATGATTTTGTCCTTTTTTCTGTTTTTTGCACATTGTCACTACCCCTTAAGTTCCCTATATAGTTTTTGTTTCCACTTTCATACCCTTAAGTGTTTATTTTTCTTTATTTCTCTCTTTTATTTCTTTTTAGTTTTTCCTGTGTTTTGGACAATTCCAATGGAGGACAGCAACTGTTAAGCGGGAGGAATACGAGCTGGAAGAGTTGTAACTTGTTCTTCTCTATGTCGGTGTTTCTTTGAGATATGTAGGCCTGTAGGTCTTTCTTTTTCTTTTTTCACTTTAAAAAAGAATACAGAATGTTTTGATGGTTACTTCCCAATGCCTTAGGTGAAATGTATGGCAGGAGAGGAATAGGTGTGCATCTTGGACTAGAGTAAGATTCTGGTTTGTAGATTTAGATAAAGGTTAATGCCTTCCATTTTTCGATGGTTGCGGCAGTTACATACGTGATGAAGTCATTGGTTGATTTTGTAGGGTATATCAGCTTTATTAGATACATGTGGTTTTTAGTTATCTCACGTATTTGATGTTAGGCATATGGCTTTCCACACTCTGGGTACATATGATATTCTGGAAGAGAAATGTAGTTTTGGTAGGGTTTACGGGACCAACTCACACAGTATGGGTGAATATGAAACATATCTTTTGTGTTGCAGCTCTTTATATACTTGATTTTGGTTCTACAATTGTATTTTATCCTTGAAGGACTAAAAGATAGCATGGAACTACTTGGAAACTCTTGGTGTTATCCATGTTATTAGAAATATGGATCACTAACCCATATGGAAGCAAATTAGATTCTACTTGCTTTACCCTTTGAAGTTCTGGCCATCAACACCATCACACTCTTTCATTAACACCATCACACTCTTTCATTGATCAAACAGCCACCCAAAAGAGCTATAAGAAGGTTAGAGTTCGGGGAAAGTATTTTTGGGAGTATATAGGAGAAGAGGAGAAGTTCTGATGAACTTATTGAGCTCATTGGGTCGTTTACATAAGGAAAGAACACAGCACAAGTCGAAGAGGAAAGAAATTGCTAGAAACCTAGCAGAACCAGGATTGCAGAACTAATCACGTGGCGGACCAATCAGTGACACTCCCGCCTGATTGAAGCCGTGGCTGCAGGATTAGATGTCACGGCAGCTAATTGGGCCTTCGTTTTCTGTGGCCGCAAGATCAGTTGAAATCCAATAAACAGAAGCCCCAGATGTGACCTTTTGTTTTTCTTAAGTTCCTGGTCCTGACCTGACCTGACCTTGATCCCAAGGCAAGAAGGAGAGACTTCACGAACCACGTGAGCTGGTTAAATGTGTGGGACCTCGACCTACGTTGATGTCAACACCCTCAAAACCTGTAGTAAGATCTCAGATTCAAATATATCTATTTGTTTTTTTAATCGGCTTCGAATAAATCTATGTTACCCCACAATTCCTAATTTATACCGTTCTGATATACATAATCCTTGCACCATTAACAGTAAACACATGCAGAACTATACTCAAAACTTAATGCAATGAATGAAGCAAATGCATGTATTTGAAGGTGTATTTCTTATGGAGTCCATTTGGCGAGGTCCGAACACAATAAAAATACTGCTTCTTAGGAGCTTTCATTTCTTGTCCTGCAAAATTAATGCTTCTCTGGGGATTTTGTGTCCTCTATTCTTTTAATATTCGAAACAAAAGAGATTGTATGAGCCTATAAGGGAAAGAGTACAATAGGGTTTGACGACAAAGTCTTCCCAAGTAAATAAAAACATAGCCTCTACGCTGTATGTCCCGGATCGCTGTCCAATCCTTAAAACAACAATTTAAGGTATCTACTTAAATGGTGTAGAGGATACCAAAGCCCAATAGGATGACAAAGTACTCACGCTCTCCGATGAAGGCTTAACAAAGTACTAAAGTACTAACACTCTCCTATGGAGAGTAAACTTCTTCAAACTTGTCCTCTAAGATTCTAGTATTTTGCTATAATAAAAGAACCTTGAAAAGAGCTATTGCCTTCTTGTTGCAACCGAAGCCTTAACAAACGATCCAAAGAAAAGCACTAGACCGTTGGGACAATATATCAACGTGTCCCCTTTGATGGTAGACCGTCTATAACCCCCTTCAAAAGTCACAAGGAGAGGCAAGATTCTTCTCGAACTTAAGTCAACGGTTGGGCTACTATCAATTGTGCATTGTGTAAGGAGAAGATCATTTCAAAGCAATTAGCTGGAGCCATCGGAAAAATCTCCGCAAAAAGGAAAAATTGGTGCCATAAGGACAAGGCCGAAAGGCAATGGATTCTATCATGGTTTACAATTATAGCTTCCATACCTATATATTTTTTTATTATTATTGGGGATTGTCTCTCAAAGAAAATAGAAGTGAAAGATATCAAAGCAATGTTGTCTCAAACTACTTGTCTTCTTGTTGTTGGATCTTCAAGTTTTGGAAGGTGATGTGATGATTCCTCATTCCTCCTACGCATATACACCACTAAGGACAAATGTTGCAACTAGTTCTTTTTCTCTTAAAGATGCCATTGCTTTTGAGAATATTTTATGCGAGAGTCTATATAGAATTTTTTTTTCCTTGAGGTGCCATTGCTTTCCAAACTCATTTAAAGGATGAAAAGGACGAACAATTTATTGAGAAGATTAACACAAAAGAATCCCGAAAGAGTTGAGTGACCACACCCATTTATCACTATGATTAGGTCTTAAGGAAAAGTCATCAGGTATAGCCAACAAAGGCACCATTTGTACCGACCCACGATCACTAGTAACTCTTAACAAATTTGAAATCCTAAGAAATTGGAGCCAAGTTGGAAGATGCCATAGAAGAGATGAAGACACAGTGGCATTGAATTGACCGATGTAAATGTGGAAAGATTACGCAAAATGAATATTCTCTACCCAAAGATCTTCCAAAATTGGACACTCTTCTCCCACTACCCCTTTCAAGGATACAAAACGAGAGAAAGGGAAGAATATGAAACGAGAAAAAGGACGAGTATGCCACAAGAAAAAGGCAAAGGAGTGAAATAGCTTTGAGATCAAGAGTTAGCCCAATTAATTACCAAAAGCTCCTACCATTATTGTGAACCGTATATTTACTCTTGCAATGGAATGTCGTAAACAGTTATGCTCGAACTCGATTGGACACTTAATACAATGTTGGGACCTCTCCACTCATTACCAATTGGTTTTGGGTTGGATATAAAGTTTCCGCATGGTATCAGAGCAAGGCACATTCCACCCTACATTTGAAAATTTACAATCCACACCCTATGATGACAGACTAGGAAAAAAAGCTGCACAATGATAGATCCAAAGGAGGCTATACGCGACAAACCTCAAATGCGGCTGCATGTGAAGGGGATGTTAAGTAATATAGTACCACATTGCTTGAGGATGGAATGAGTGATCACTTAATATAATGTTGGAACCTCTTCACTAATTGTCAATTGGTTTTGAGTTGGTTATAAAGTTTCTCTTTTCATAATTTCTTTCCAATAAGAGCCATATTACTTGCCATAGAGTTTCCAAGACCAAGATCCCTTTATTCATAGGACACCATGTCAACTTCTAGTTTAATAAATATTATTTTTTTAACTGAGTGTATGGTCCACCTTGCGTGAACCTCGAATAATCTTGTGGCCCTGAAGTTAACAATCAGACAAACTTGTTGGTGCCCCAAGGTTTGGAACATTTGGCCTTCATGAGGTTCGATCTTGTGACACTTGGGGGGCAAGCCCGTTGGTTGGTGTCTCATGCCACATAGTCAAACCCCTTGGGGTTAGCTTGATAATTGTTAGTACTTTCTTTCATCCATACTCTCCCTCTAGAAATCTCATCTCCTTATATTTCATTTGCTACTCCTATCGGAATCTTGAAAGGATGAATAATAGTTTCGAATCTTGCAAAAGAGAGACTGCACTAAGTATACTTCCTCCCTTAGAAAATATACGTATTCCACCTCTCCAATAGTTTATCTAATTTCTTTGACATTAGGACTCGAAATACTGTGCCCTGGGCTTGTATCCCAAATGTAGCTAGGTACTTTAAAAGGAAATGATCAAATGGAACACGCTAAAATCTCGATTAACCTACGTGATCTAGAACATTTTAGGTTGATACTCACATTATTGCTTTTATTCAAGTCAACCTTGACACCCAAAACAACCCCAAGGATGCTCTGACATCAAGTTAACTACCTTAGGTTCCTCGCCGGATGGAAAAAAGATATCCTTCGTTTAAAACTGCAAATGAGACACGAAACATGATCCCTTTCTATAACAAAGTCCTACCACATCCTTTGCCCTATCGCCATCCTCTGTGACCTAACCATGACCAAAGTAAATATAAAGGGAGTGAAAGGGGGATGGACACCCACCTTGCCTCCATTCGACACAATGGAACTTTTCCCCGCCATACCAATCACAAGTTTAGGGCTGCAAACAAACAAGTTGTTGGCAGCTCGAGGGTCAGCTCGGTAAGGGCTCGTTCGAGCTCGGCTCGTGAAGCAAACAAGCGAGCTTGAGTCGGAAATTTCTGGTCGTGTGTTTAAAAAAGCCAAGCTCGAGTTAGCCGAAGCTTGGCTCGAGTCAGCTTGCGAGCCAAGTTGTTTAGGAGTAAAATATTTTAGGATTTTGTTTCTTCTAATTTTTTTTTCCAGTGTTTTTCTATTCTAATGTTCCATTTCTGACGTTATGCCTAACAAGGCTGCTCACGATATTGTTAACGCAAACTTTTTATTGTGATTCTACGTTTCGTTACTTCGGTGATTTGGTCTATAAAAAAGGATGATGTTAATTGTTTGATGAGCTTGAGCTCAAGTCGAGCTCAGCTCGTCTATATATTATTGGGTTCAGCGGAGCCGAGCTTGAGCTTTGTAAACATTTGGTAAGCTGAGCTCCAGCTTGGTTTTCTAGGCTTGATCAAGCTCAGGCCGAGCTTAGGCCTTACTATTTTCGACCGAGCCGAGCTCAAACACCTTAAGGCTCGACTTAGCTTGTTTGTTGTTCAAGTCATGAAGGTAATAGGCTTCTTGCTGTCACATGTACAATTGTGCAATTTTGTAAGCGCACATGATAACTAAACAAAATAGGCACATTTATGTGTGAAATCCTTTTTAAGGAATACTCTCTTAAGAAAGAATAAGCTGATTTGAATGCTTTAAGACAGATTTACGTTTTGACACCGTTAGTCTAAAATAAAGGAAATGTGATTGCCCTGTCAGACCACATCTTGTTGATTTCTTCAACTTAAATATATTTTCAAGAATCTTTCGGAGATCATCGATGTTCGGGTTTTTGAAAGTAAATGTGAATGGGCTCTGCTATGGAGTATCATCTCAATTATGAATCCAAGTAAGCCTCTCGATCTAAGTACTGAGCATTTCAGGCATAAACATGCATTTCCTATTACAAGGTATTGTCAGTCTGCTGCTCTAAGCTTCCATATATTCTATAGGCGGTTGAGATTAGAATTAGATCTCCATCCTTAATAATAGCCCCTTGGACAGATTGTAGATTCTGTCAAGCATTCACATGTTGGATTGTGCGTTAGCAGTAGTTCGCCGTATTATTCTTACATGCAGTTGATATCTCTTTATCTCTGACCTTATGTTCTGTTTTGTGATGCCACACACACTAGAGGACATGTTGTTCCTCTTAAAGGTTGGACAAGTTTAATTCTCCTGTACCCAATTCGTATCATTGATTTATGATTTTGTAAATTCTGTTACTGAGCTAACCGTTTCAAGTTAGATACTCCCTGACTAAATAGACAGCGGATTTCTAACTTTTGTGTTTTGACAGTCTTTTCAGAACAAGAACTTTTGGATGCCAAGGTATGCAGGGTCTCTAACAGACGGAGACACAAGGTATGATAACTCTCCAACAATTGAACCAAAGCGTCCTCACGACTGGCTTATGGACGAGTTAGAACTATTCAGCAACAAGAGGCAAGAGATGGAAGGTTTTAGCAGCAGACCTAAGTCAGGAGTTTCAAATGGTTCTATTTCTCTATGGGACGACACTCCAATTTTTCAAACAGTCTCGGGGCAGTTTTCTGACCACCTATTTGGCTCTGGAATGGTAAGGACTTCCAATGTCATCGGTAGGAGAATGCCAACTGCTGATATGGGGAATTTAAATTCGGAATTGAGGGGCTTTGAGGATCAATTGGGAATCCACTCATCGGTTAATCTGTCTATGGCACGTACAATTGAAGATTCCTCATTAGGTATCAATTATGGGGGAATTAGAAGAGTTAAAGTCAATGTAGTTGGGCCATCTGAAAATGACAAGCCTGTATCCATTGGCCACCACTATAGTAGGATGGATAACAACATGTCCATTGGTGCTGCCTGTAATGAGACTGATAACAACATATCTCTGGGCCCAACTTATGATAGGGGGAAAGAGATTGCAATGTCATTGGACCCTACCTTCCCTAAGCCCAATGAAAATTTCATTTCCACAGGTCACACATTCAACAAAGGAGATGGCAGTTTCAAGTTGATGGGTCAAAGTTTTTATAGGGGTTATGACAACAGCTTATGTATGAGTCAGAGTCTTGACAAGGGTGATGGTGCTTTTGTATCAATGGGTCATGGGTATGAAAAGGGAAATGCTAGTATCGTATCTGCTGGTCATGCTTATAACATGGGGCATGAGAATTTTACTTCGATGCTCTCTACCTATGAGAAAGACAATGGGAATTTCATTTCAGTTGGTCCCTCTCAGGATAAGGGAGCTGAGAATAGCATATTGATGCGTCCAACTTCTGTCAAGGCCAGCACATATGTTTTACCCATGAGCACCACCGACAAGAAGGGAAATTCTGGAAATCTTTCTATGGTAGAGAACTACGAAAAGGGTGGGACAGATACTTTTTCTTTAGGAGATTTTCAGAATGAACCTGAGACAAATCCCTCTGGCGGGATGACAAATGGCTATGATTTAGTGGCCAATGAACCCTCTGTTCAAACTTCAAAAGCACCTAGTCTAGAAATTTCAGCTGAGAATGAAATGGTAGCTCCAGCAGCAACTGCTAAAACCAAAGCCACTCTGAAGATTAAGGAGCCAAAGTCCGCTAAGAAGGTTGCAGCCAAAGGCACTCTGAAGATTAAGGAGCCAAAGTCTGCTAAGAAGGTTGCAGCCCAAGCCACTCTGAAAATTAAGGAGCCAAAGCCCTCTAAGAAGGGTGAAAATAAGAATAACAACTTCCCTGCTAATGTCAAAAGCTTGTTATCAACTGGTATGCTTGATGGGGTTCCTGTGAAGTATGTTTCCTGGTCGCGGGAGGTGAGTTATAATTCTTCTGTTATCACGCATCAAGGTTATTGTCAATTATGGTGACAGTTGTTTTTTTATTTTTTTTGTGGCATTCAGCATAGTCTTAAAGGAATTGTAAAAGGGACCGGTTATCTGTGTGGCTGCAAGGATTGCAAGTTCTCTAAGGCAAGTGATGGTCCTATTATATTTCATTTTTCCAAATACATGAATAAACTTTTAGCCTTTTGTGTTTATAGACTAACTGGTCATTCAAGTTCTCGTTTGTAGTCCCTCAATGCATATGAGCTAGAGCAGCATGCGGGTTGTAAGACCAAGCACCCGAATGATCACATTTACTTTCAGAATGGAAAGACAATCTATGCAGTAGTCCAAGAGCTGAGGAGTACTCCTCAAGAGATGCTCTTTGAAACAATTCAAACCATCACTGGATCCCCCATAAATGAGAAGAATTTCTGTAGTTGGAAAGGTGAATATTTTTTTAAAGTCATTATGAAATGAGACATAAGACGTTAGTATTCTGTGACATTTTCCACATTATAGCTCATTGAAGATGCTTTTCCAATTTGTTTTTTTAATGATTTTTTTGTGTTTTTCTCAGCATCATATGAAGCTGCAACCCGAGAGCTTCAGCGTATCTTTGGGAAGGATAAATCGATCATAGAATATTGATATCTGAACTTCGGCTTTTCCAAATCTGTGAAGTTGTCAAACCTCCGATCTGTGAAAGGCGTTTAATACACCAACATGGCCAACTTAAATCCATTCTCAGGTATTTGATGAAGGGACAAAATCGTCGTCGTTAAAACTTTTAAGCTTTTTATAGATTCCAATGTTATTATTATTTTGTTTTTTGTGGACAGAATGTTCTCTCGGACGAGCAGATTTTGACTGTGTTTTGGGAATGTTAAATTTGGTTTAAAGCAATTAGAGCCAGCTCTCTGAGCTTTTTGAGCTCAGTCATGGTGCTCTTATGTGGTATTATATGATGATAATGTTAAGGTGTTAGGAATTTGGGTGGATGAGGAAATTCTGGTTACGATAATTTTTTCCCTCTCCTTGGTCTGAACCCACAGCAGGGGTTTCTTGTCGAGAAACAATACTCGAATGACATTGACAAGAGCAAAAATGAATCTATCTCACTGTAGCTACTATTTCAATATTAGATGTCCAGTATCTTGTAGCTGGAGTTGGCCCTGCTTAGAGTGCATCCAACTAGTGAGGTTTAGTTGGGCCGTTCAGGGGCCATTCTAGTCCGTAATTTCAATTGAAACTGTTCATCTCGTAGACCTCACAAAGTTAATTTCGGTCCTCTTAGTTGATTTTCTGTGACAAATGCCCACAGGTTGGGGTTTATGTATCATGTCCATGAAGGCCTTAGAGATATTAGAGTTCGTTCCATGTTGATTAATTATTACCTTTTATAACTAGGATAGGATTCTGGATGGCTTTTTTCACTCATTCAGCTAGGTTTTAGAGAAGACTTTCTGCCCCGTCAATGATGCCTTAAGTACAACTTGTTTTTATTGTGATCCTTATATATATAGATCTTTTGTTTGTCTCTGCATATGAGTCGGAGGTCGCACTGGGTGAACATAAATGCATTTGGTATTTTGTTAATAAGTTAGAGGGTTTTTTTTAATAATGAATCTATATATTTAATCTGTCATGTAACATTATTCATATATATATTTTTTTAACTATATGGAATAATCTTGACACACACAAGTTTCGTCGTGGTCCTTCGCAAAAAAAAAAAGAGAAGAGAAGTGTTGTGTTGCATTGACATGCTTAACACATGAACTATTCAATTCAATACATACTAAAGCAAACGAAGTTTCAAATATTTCAGGTTTTCCAAAAGGTATTTTGAGACAATTTTTTTGGGACAAAGTTAGTTTGCTGTGAAAAGCGATTTTTGATAAGACCTTTAGAAGTTTTTAGCAACACAATGGACCTTTAGGGAGCAAATTGGTAAGACCTTGAAGGACCAATTTTTTTGCCCTTGAAACGAAATTGTTAGGGACAAGTTGTGCATTTTGTACCGGTAGCTTGCCCCATCAGCAACAAACCTGTAATATGGTAGCGAAAGTCGATTTTTGACTTTTCGAGACCATGTTTTAAGCACAAATCTCCTTAGCATAGACAATTGTCCCGAAATCTCTTTGGCAACCAAAATTTTAGCTTTTGCAACGAAAAAGTTTGGTCCCGAAAACCATTACCTGTTGTAGCAACCATTTTTATTTGTGGCTTTAAAATTTCTGTAGCGGCCGGGGGATCAAGGGGGTCTCCACACCCTCGGCGGTGTCACCCCGAGGGGACAAGGGTCCAAAGGGGTTCCCGCCTGATCAACACGGAACTCCGGGGGAGGCTTCCCCCCGGAGGTAACAGGTCCGGCCAGACTCTCACCTCGGGAGACCGCGCCGAGAGCACCCGGAGACGCCTTCGTAGTACTGTTCCCGAGGGTACCCATACCGAGTATATTTGCCTCGGTACCGGGGCGGGTCGCGTCAGGTGGCAGGGGGGGGGGGCTTGATCGAGGCACCTCCTGACAGTCTGAGTGGCACATTAATGAGTTTGACTACTTCACGTGCACCTCATCATGGCAAACCACCAACCCTGCAGACCTACGCCTGCAGGGGGGGTGGGGGATTTGACTGATAGGGACATTAAGGGCACGTGACGCCTCTGAGAGCACAGCGGCCGAGGCGCCGCTAGGGGGGCATGCATCGTTCAGTGCATTTAATGCGATGTCAGGAGCGGGGCGCGTGAGGCCCCCGAAGGGCGTGCCGAACACGCGCTCCCTCACCTATAAATATGGCTCTCCCCCCCCCTTCATAGAGGGGTCGGTCTCTCCTGAAAAAGACTCTCTCTCTCTACATTTAGCTCTAAAACTGCACTTTCTCTCTAGTTCTCCACTATACTCCTCCCTCCGTTGCTGACTTAGCCATCGGAGTACCTTCCCGGACCACCACCGTCCGGGCTTGGTACTGACGTGGTTGTTTCTCTTGTGCAGGTACCGTTCCGGCGTACCCCAGCATCTCCGGCACCCTTCTCCGACGAGTCCCTAGGGACCAAGTGAGGGTCAGCCCAGCTCCTCCCCCCTCAGCGCAGTTCCAAACGAGCAAAAGGGCCAGTCCGGTGAAGAACTCCCCCACAATTGGCGACTCCGCTGGGGACTGAGTTTATCTCTCCCAGGCTCTCTTTTCTATTAAGTGGTGGTTCTTCATTTCCGTTCAGGACTTCCTTCACGCCTTTTCCAAAGCTACCAAGAGATGGCTAACCTCACCCTCGGCAGGGGTGCGTTTGACGCCACCGGAGAGTACATCGAAAGCGCGGGCCGCGGCAGATACCACCAGGTCAGGGGCGACTTGGGACTCACCCTCTCTCCCGTCCTCAACAGGGATGGGACCGTTACGGTGGTGTCCAGTGCCACCGGCCCCAGTGACGCACGCACGGCGAGCGTCCTGTTCAGCATGAACGGCGACGTTGTCTCCCTTGACAACCTCACTACCCCCGCTCGGAAAGAGGCGTTGCCTCCGCCTCCACCCCTCAGCATGGAGGCCGAGGTGGCCTTGTTGAGAAGGGAGGTACTTGCTATGAAGCAAGCCAGAAGCCAGCCTACGACTTCGAAGTCCGGGGGTCGAAAGAAGGCCAGGAGGCCCCCGCCGAGCACGAGAAGCGAGGGGGCAAGAGTCCCGGTGTTCAAACGCCTCGGCCCGATCATTGAAGTTGATAGACGGGGTACTGCCTTCGTTATCCCCGAGGAGCGTGCCCCGTCCCAGAACCAACACACCGTGGGGTCGAGGGAGCAGTCGAGGCGAACTGAGTACCAGGAGGACAGCGCCACTGCCTCAAGCGCTAGGGCTCCGACCGGTCGCAGGGACGCGGATCACACTCGGCCGACGCTGAGGGACCTTCAAAAAGGCAAGGACCCTGAGGGAGGTCCAATCGAACGCCGAGAGCACGGCGGAGGAAACCCGTCGGCTATCCAAGGGAATTACCAACACCAGAGCTCATCGATTGATCGAGCAGGCACCGGCCATCCTAGTCGGTCGGTGGATCGACGGGGTGCTCGGGAGGATATCCCCGAGGATAACCGAAGGAGTCGTCATGACAGGACTGGCGCCGCGGGTACCACCTCGTCGGGAAGGGGAGGCAACGACAGGGACCAGGGCCTCAACCCAGGCGAGAAGTATGAGCTTCGCCACCAGGGAGGCAGCATAGTGCTAGTCAACACTCGGACGGGTGACCAAAAGGTCTACCACCCCGAGGACGAGGCAAGGCATCCCGGCGGGAGAGAAGACACTCACCCCGCCAGGAGGCCCCATGCGAAGAGACGGTCAACCGAGCGGAGTAATGTGCACAACGACGAAGAGGTTCGACCTCGGCACACCGCCCCTCCCAAGAGAGCTTGCGGGGCGCACCAAGCGATCGACCACAGCCGCCACAATCCCGGCCAATCTGATTCCCGGCTGGAAAAGGCGAAGCGGTCGCCCTTCGCGGCCGAGGTCGCCAATGTAATCCCCCCCAGGGGGTTCAAGATCCCAAAGTTCGACAAATACGAGCCGACCACGGATGCCATTACGCACATACAACAGTACCGATTGGTCTCCGAGCTTTATGGACATAGTGATGCCCTTATGTGCAAAACCTTTTCCATGAGTCTGGGGGCCACTTCTCTCCTTTGGTACGGCCAGCTCGCTCCGGGGTCAGTTTTTGACTTTGACGAGCTCGAGCGCGCGTTCACGTCTCGGTTTGTGACGAGCAACACAGCCGAAGACGCTCGACGCGCTAGTGAACATGACGAGGGGGTCAGACGAGACCCTGAAGGAGTACATCGCCCGCTACTGGGAGGTGTACAGCCTGGTTGAAAATTGCGACCAGAAGGTGGCGGCCACCTCTTTTAAGAATGGCCTGGCGGACTCTTCAGATCTCTTCAAAGATCTCATGGTGCACCCCCCGAAGGATATGACCGAGCTCATGCGTACCGTGGATAGGTACCGGGAGTTGGAAGAGTTCCTTGTGAATAAGGCCTCGAGGGGGGGTACCAGCAAAGACTCCCCGAAGGAGGGTAAAAAGCAGGTCAATGATGTCAAGAAGGGCGGGAGACACGAGCCGGCTGGTGGGGGCGGTAGCAGGGGCTACCGGGACAACTCCGGCCGGGACAACAGTGGCCGCGGAAATGACAGCGGGGGGGGGGGGGGGGGGATGGGAAAGGCCCCCCAGGAACGACAACGATTACGTAGCCGAGACAACCGTCTTCACCCTCCCAATCTACAGACTGCTCACAGAGATTGGGCGGTTAAGGTGGTTTCTCTGGCCCGAGGACAAGATGGGGTCGGACCCGACCCAGAGGGGAAGGTGCACCTACCACAACGAGCCGGGGCACTACACGACCAGTTGCCGACCGTTCAAGGCACATCTAGAGCGGTTGGTTACTGAGGGACGGTTGGAGCAATGGATCGATCGCGCGAGGACGCCTCTTCCCGCTCGGGGTCCTCCCTCGCTTCCCCTCCTCCCCAAGGGCAGCCGCCCCCGCAGGGGGGGCCGAGGGGACGGGGTGGGGTCGTCGTGACGATACACGGCCCGGTCAGCAAGGACTTGGCAGAGGCAATGCACCAAGAGTTGGTGCAGATAGAACAAGGAATGCAGGTGCTCTCGGTGGGGCAACCCCCGAAGCGGAAGTATCAGGAGCCGGAGAACCCCCACACGATCTCTTTCACCGAGCGGGATCTGGAGGGATTACAGCTCCCACACGAGGACGCCCTCGTGGTTGAGGTCGGCATCGACGACACGGACGTCCGAAGAATACTGATCGACCAGGGGAGCTCCGCGGACGTCCTCTACTATTCAGCGTTCAAGGCTTTGGGACAGACGCGTAGCGAGCTGACCCCTACGGATACCCCGCTGGTGGGATTCGCGGGACACCCTGTGTACCTCCTCGGTAGCATCACCCTCCCGGTAGTGGCGGGGTCGATGCGTCTGGGGATCGACTTCATGGTAGTGGACTCCCCGAGCCCCTACAACGCAATCCTTGGGCGGGGATGGCTCCACGCCATGAGAGCGATCGCCTCCACCCTCCATCAGTGCGTTCGCTTTGTCGGCGCGTCCGGGAAGCAGGAGACTGTCTGGGGAAACCAGATGGCTTCCAGAAAGTGCTTTGTCAACGCCGTCCGTGTGAAGGACCGAAAGGAGAGCCGTATGCCGAGGCAAGTCCAGTGGGTCGAGATGCCAGAGTCCACCCCTGTCCTCGACGACGTCGGCTCCCCGGCCGAGGAGAAGGCCGTGGAGGACCTCCTCAAAGTGCCAATCAACGAGGATGGCAGCAGGTACTTCCTGGTGGGCTCCGAGCTCTCCAACCCCGAGCGCAACGACCTGATTCACTTCCTCAAGGACAACGTTGAGGTTTTTGCGTGGACTCCCTACGAAATGCCAGGCGTGAGCCCGGGTTTCATCACGCATAAACTCAACGTTGACCCGGCTAGGAGACCGGTTATACAGCGGCCAAGGCGATCCTCGGCGGTCCACTCGGATGCCGTGGTAGAAGAGGTCCAAAAGCTCATAGAGGCCGAGGCCATCCGGGAGGTACGATACCCTACCTGGCTGGCCAACACCGTGGTGGTAAAGAAGAAGACCGGCAAGTGGCGGGTATGCGTCGACTACACCAACCTCAACGACGCCTGCCCGAAGGATTGCTTCCCTCTCCCTCGGATAGACCAGTTGGTCGACGCCACCGCCGGGCACGCCAGGTTGAGCTTTATGGATGCGTACCGAGGGTACCACCAGATTGCCATGAACGAGGGCGACGTGGAGAAGACGGCCTTCATCACGCCGAGGGGTACTTACTGCTACCAGGTAATGCCCTTTGGTCTGAAGAACGCCGGTGCCACCTATCAGAGGATGGTCTCTAAGATGTTCCAGAGGGAGCTCGGGGACATCATGGAGGCATACATCGATGATATGGTAATAAAAAGCAAACAAGCGGAGGACCACCTGGGTCACCTCGGCAAGGTCTTTGCCATACTCAGGACGCACAAGTTGCGGCTCAACGCCGAGAAGTGTGCCTTCGGTGTAGGCTCGGGGAAGTTCCTTGGGTACCTCGTCACTCGGCGGGGGATCGAGGCGGATCCCAACCAGATCACCGCCATTCAGAGGCTCCGGGCCCCGACGACCATCAAAGAAGTTCAGCGACTCACCGGGATGGCAGCGGCCCTCAACCGCTTTATAAGCAAGTCCTCGGATGCCTGCCGCCCGTTCTTTGAGTCCATCAAAACCAGCAAGCGAGCATTCCTATGGAACCCTGAGTGCGATAGGGCCCTCGCCGAGCTGAAGGGATACATGTCCAGGGCCCCCCTTCTGGTTACACCGGCGGAGGAGGAAGACCTCCACCTGTACCTGGCGGTGTCGGAGCATGCGATAAGCTCGGCGCTTGTTCGGCGGGAGGGGCCGGATCAGCAGCCCATTTACTACTCCAGCAAGACTATGCTCCCGGCCGAGACGAGATATCTGCCGCTGGAGAAGTTGGCACTTGCCCTGGTTACGGCGAAGCGCAAGCTTCTCCCCTACTTCCAGTGCCACACAATCATCGTTATCACCGAGTACCCTCTCGGATAGCCTCGGACTGCCATCAAGGGGCAAGCTCTGGCAGACTTCGTTGCCGAGCTCACCCCGAGGTTGGAAGCCGAGGCACAGGAGCGGGAGAGGGCAGCAGACGATCCCACCCCTGCGCAGCCGGGAGTCGCCCTGAGGAGGTCTCCCCCGAGGTCGGCCACGATTTACGCCGGCGAATCCTGGCGCATGCATGTCGACGGTGCCTCCAACAGCCGGGGCGCGGGGGCTGGCATAGTTCTCGTGTCCCCCGAAGGCACCCTCCACGAATGCGCTATGAGCATCGGCTTCCCGGCCACCAACAACGAAGCGGAGTACGAGGCTCTCATCGCAGGGCTACACCTCGCCTTGGACCTCGGCATAGAAGAGCTGCAGGTCTACAGTGATTCCATGTTGGTGGTGAACCAGCTCAACAGCAATTACGGCTCCGGAGACAGCCGAATGCTGAGCTATCTCAGCCATGTGTTAAAATTGCAGGAAGGCTTCAAGAAGGTGGATTTTCGGCATATTGCCCGAGCAAGCAACGCTCACGCTGATGCCCTCGCTGCCCTCGGCTCGGTATGCTCTGAGGTCGGGGGCTCCCGAACTGTGGTCCTTGGCGACATTCCAGCCCCAAGCTTCGAGCCCGGGCAGGAAGACGTCGTATGTGTCGCTCCCTTGGGTCCTAGCTGGATGGACCCCCTTGTCGCCCACCTTCGGGACGAGCGGCTCCCCGAGGACAAAAAAGCAGCACACCGGCTTCGGTGCCAGGCGGCCTCGTACTTCCTCTCCTCGACCGGCCAACTCTACAGGCGCACCTATATGGGTCCAGACCTGCGCGTGCTCCACGAGGAGGAAGTTCCACGGGTCCTCCACGAGCTCCACGAGGGAAGCAGCGGCTGCCACTCGGGAGGACGTTCTTTGGCCGAGCGCGCTGTGTCCCAGGGGTACTGGTGGCCCAAAATGAGGATCGCCGCCAAAGACTATGTGAGGGACTGCGGGTCCTGCCAGAGGCACTCTCCACTCCTCCATCAACCCACCCTTTCCCTTAACCCAGTTACTAGCCCGTGGCCTTTTGCTCAATGGGGGCTGGATATCGTCGGCGTACTCCCTACCGCCCCCGGAGGGTTCAAGCACCTCATCACCGCTACGGACTACTTTACGAAATGGGTCGAGGCGGAACCCCTCATTCATATCACTGCCACTGAGGTGGAGCACTTCATCTGGAAAAACATCATTTCCAGATATGGCGTGCCTTACGCTATCATCTCGGACAACGGTACCCAATTTGTGGCCGAGGCCATAAAAACGCTGTGCAAAAAGAAGAACATCCGAGTCTATAACTCGACAGTGGCGTACCCTCAGGGTAACGGACAGGCCGATGCCTCCAACAAGTCCATCTCGACTGGCCTCAAGAGGCGGCTGACCAACAAACGAGGAAAATGGGTCGAGGAGCTCCCCAAGGTCCTCTGGGGCTATCGAACCACCCCGCGGCGGGGTACTGGCCGAACGCCCTTCTCAATGGCTTATGGGATGGAGGCGGTCCTTCCCCTCGCCGCAACGGCTCCGACCGAGCGCACCGAGGCATTCCACCCGGCCACTAACGACGAACACATCTCGTCTGAGCTCAATCACGTCGAGGACCTCCGAGACGATGCAAACATCAGGTACGCCGCCTACCAACAGGAGGTCGCCCGGGGCTACAACAAGAACGTCAGACTGCGCCCCTTCAATGTTGATGACCTCGTCCTTCGTGAGGTGGTCCAAAAGAAAAACAAGAGGAAATTTATGCCTAACTGGGAGGGGCCGTACAAAATCACGGCCAAGGCCGGCTATGGGGCTTATAAACTTGCCGAGATGGACGGCACGGTTGTGGGCAACCCTTGGAACGCCTCCAAGCTTAGGAAGTTTTATGGGTAGCCCAACTGTCTTTCCATGATCGCTACCCGCCCTCGGTGATCCTTTGTAAACCGAGCGGGCCAAATATTCAATGAACAACTGTGTTTTCTCTCTTTAATTCTCTCATGATCGTTTGTTCTTTGCCTTGTGCTCAAAGGCACCACGATACCACCCACGTTCGGTGGAATACTGTTTTGCTCGGTAAACGCCCGTCCTCGATTGAGCGAACGGAAGACCAATGTTGCTCGGCGTAAAGCCACCTCGGCATAGGTCCGAAATCGGGGGCTATCGAAGCGATTCCCCACCTAAGCCGGGAACTTTCCGACCGTACTCGATTGAGCTCACGAGTTCGGCCCCAGAACGCCCGTCCTCGATTGAGCGAACGGATGATACGCCCGTCCTCGTACGAGCGAACGGAAGACCGTTTGGTCTCGGAATCTGCCTACTGCAAAGCCTTGGGCAAAACTACCAGGTTTTGCCATCATCGTACCCCCCCCAGACAATACGGGCTCGGGGATGTACTATGGTTCGTATTCGGTATATGACCGCCTCGGCTTAGGTCCGAAATCGGGGGCTATCGAAGCAATTCCCCACCTAAGCCGAGATTTCTTAAACCATGCCCGGCCGAGCTCACGTGTTCGACCAACTACTTCGGCAAGAAGCAGCGTGCTTTGCTTACTCCCGAAGAGGGGCTATGTACCACGGGCTCGGCCTAGCGCCTAGGCTCGGTTCATACTATCTACTCTAAGTTGGAAAAACTTTACAAAAAAAACAAATCGCATAAAAACAAAAAGCAAACATCCATTCACATCAAAACAGTGGGGGCTCGGCGATGGTGTATCGTTCTATGCCGGCCCCCGGAGTGCCTGTGTTAAAGTTACAAAAAATACGAGATCTGGCTGGGTGCCCTAACAGTTCGGCGCCAGTCTCAACAGTCAATGAAGTTGAAATACAAAAAGAAGTAGAGGAAGATCTAGACGGCTGGGGCCTCGGATTGGGTGTCCTCGGCGGGGTGGTCTTGGTCATCGTCCCCACCCTCCTCGGCATCATCCTCAGGATCGTCGAAGGGCATCTCCGGGATCTGGGGCTCGGGAACCGGCGGTATCACCCTGGCCTCGGCATCGGGAGGAGCGCTGCAGGCGTCCACCCCTCGGATATATGCCGAAGGGAAGCAATCGGCGTGGCCGAGACAGTACCCCTTCCTGAACGCCGCCACCTCGATTTCCTCCGACTCCTTCAGGTACTGCCTCCCGGCCTCCCTCTCCCCCCTCCTGAAGCCGTTCTCGTTGGCCGCGGTCAGCATCTCCTGCTGCTCGGTCTGGAGATCTCGCAGCTGAGCCTCCAGAGCCTTAGCCCTTTCGTTGGCCTCTTTGAATTTGTCCTCGGCGGACTTGGCCCTCTCTTCTGCCCTCCTGGCGTCGGCTTCAGCAGCATCCGCCCTGTCCTCGGCGGACTTGATCTTCCCCTCGACGCCTTGTTTTTCAAGGCTGAGATCTGACAGCTTCTTGCCGAGGCCATCGATCTCAGCCTTCATCTGCTCGGCGGCCTTCCTCTCCTCCTTCAGCTTTGCCTTGGCAGCCCTAGAGGCGTTGGCCAATGCCACCGCCTTCTTGTGCACGGCAGTGGAGGCCTGGCTCGCCTGGAAAAAGTGAGGGAAAATCATAAGCGTAAAGGCCTCGGGAAGAAAGGTCAACTTGGATTAAAACGAAAAGACTGTCCTTACCTTGACCAGACAGCTGTGAAGCTCCACGAAGTTGTCGTCGAGGGAAAGAGCGTCCACGGCGGACATGTCGGCGGGGAGGGCCAGTCCCTTCAGCAGCACGTTGGCCACGTCCGGGTTCGCTCGGACGCTGTCCGCCGTCGTCAGCTTCACCCCTCCTCGGCCGACGTAGATGGGAGACCACTCCTCGGCGGCACCGACATCTGACCCTCCCCCCGCCTCGGGGTAGGCGTTGATCACCGTGCGGCCAGATCCTCGGGGCTGCAGCTGGCCCTCGGGTGTATGTGCTGTGGAGGTACCAGCGACATTGGCGGGCACCCCATGCCCGGGGATCCCCGGAACCTCCTCGACGCTCCTCGGAGGGGAGGGTGGAGCGGAGGACTCGTCCACCCGAAGCCTCTTCGCGGCGGGGTCGCTCTCCTCTGTGGGCTGCTCCTCCCTCCCCCTTCTGTGGCCCGCTCCTCTCCCGGCTCGCGGAGCGCGCCCTCGGCGCTCCCTCTGCTGCTGTTGCCTTAGTTGGGCGAGAGTGGGCCTTTCAGATGCGGCGGCCATTTCGTTCCTCGGCTGTCTCTCCCGGCCCCAAAGCTGCTCAAGCTCCTCGTCCGGGATAGCGGCCCTCTCTCTCCTTCGGCGGTTGCTTGCCCTCGGTGTGGTACCCCGGTGCAAAAACCAGTGATAGCTTGGTACGTAACCGAGGAGGAGATGGGCTTGCTGCTGTCCGTGGGCGAAGAGAGCCTGAATAATGCGGTCGTCCGAGAGATCGAGTAGCCGCTTGGTGACAGTGGAGGTAACTGCAAAAACAAAGGAGCAGATTCATGAGTCCTCGGCAATAATTTAAAAGATTTACAGTAAAGGAAAATGGAAAGCTAAAATTCAATAAGTCATCGGCTTACTGGGGTCCCCTCGGCGGTGGTTGAGAGGCCAAGTGTGAGGCTCCTCGGGGGCCCAAGAGTAGTTCCCCCTCACCGTCACGTAGTTGTACTGGTGCTCCTCGGAGTCGTAGAGATCCTTGATCAAATGATCATACTCGTTCCGAACGGCGAAGTAGTACCGTCGGAACTTTGGGCTGAGACCCACAAGGTAAATCCCGAGGACGTCGTACACCGTCGCCGGGATGTTGTATGACTCGGCCAGCTTCAACACCGAGCACAGCACCCGGTATACGTTGACCACGACCTGGTGAGGACCGAGGTCGTAGTAGTGGAGGAACTGGCGGACCATCTTCGGGAATGGGAAGCGGAGGCCTCCCTCGGTGATGGCCATTAGGGGGACCGTGACATGGTCGTCCCCGTAGTAGATCCGGTCCCCGAAGTGCAGCTCGATCTCCACGTCGGCTGGGATACCGTACCGCTCTCGGAACGCGACCAGGCGCTCGGGGTACGCAGGGTCGAATTCTTTGAGGTAAGGGCACTCTCCCTCCCCGTACTTTGGGATGGGAACCTCCTCCCATTCTTCACCGAGGGCGAGGGTGGGAGTCTCGGCCCGCTGCGTCCTCGGGGCTTGTTCCTCCCCTTCGCCTTGCTCGGGAGGATTTTGTTCAGAAGTGTTGCCCGGGGTCACCTCTCCGTCCCCGTTGCTTAGTTCGACGATCTCCGGAGGCTCGATGGTCGGTTCGTATATCTCGACCTCGGGAGATTCAGGGGCCCTCGGGGAGTTCGGTCTCTCAGTGGCCCGGGATGGCGAGGCCTCTGCCTCGGGGTTGGTTTTTTCTCCCTCCATCCTGTTGTACTCTTCGGGATACACTGTTTGGAGGGGAGGGATGTTTAGCGCGGTCGGGGCTCGTGATCTGTATCGATTCCCGAGCTCTCGGATGTACTCTCGTGCTTGGTCAAAATTGGCGTCCTCGTCGCTATCGGAGATGACAAAGGGCTCGTTGCTCATCCAGCCGAGAACCTAAAAGAAAAGAAGAATGCACAAGGAACCCATCAGCAGTTGTTTGCATGAAGGGAAGGGGTGCAACGGCGTATTCCTACGTGGAATACGCTCGGCTAACCGAGGGGACCTTCCCGCTCGGCTTACTCTCGGCTGGACATACGGTGTGGTGTGTGCGCTCGGGAGGGGACGCAACCCTCGGCATAAGGCCTCGGAAGAACAGGTTGAGTATTCAACCTGTCCTCGGAAGAACACGTTGAATACTCAAGCCTGCCCAGAAAACGGCCGCCGTACGCTGCCGTACGCCGCCGTAACACTCGCCGGAAAACGCAACAAAACAGAGCAGTTCGTAAATCGCAAAAAAGCACTCAAAAAACGTGTAAAAACGCTTCAAAAGACACCAAAAAGCACGAAAAAGAAGGGAGGAAGCAATCTACCTTGAGTTTTGGCGGTGGAAGTGGCTGAGATTCGAGATCTGGGGTTGAGACGCTTGGAATTCCACGGCGGCGTAAAATTTTCCGGTGAGAGGCAAAATCGACAGAGTAACGGTACGATCTCCCTCTCCCCGAGTTGTATTTATAGTGGGGGAGGGGGAGTGTGAAGCGTCGCATTTATTGGGGAAACGGTGCGCCGGCTCGGGAAGAGTCGCGCCGGCTCGGCTGGCCAACGGGGGCTCGACACCTGTCCACCAGGTTTGAAACGTTTGGCGCGAATCCCAAACGACGGCCCTCGGACGAATGCCGAGGAGACACGTGGCAGATGACATCAAGTCACGTCACGGATCCTCTGACATCGGATAAGCCCGAACGTCGCATCACACGTCCTTTCAGCTTCAGAGCGATGTGACGTTCCGAGCCGGGCGCTCGGGTTACCCCGCCGCCCGTAGGGTCATATTCTCAATTCCCTCGGCCAAGAGCTATGACTCGGCCTGGCCGCTCGGGCTTATCAACTCCCCCAATTGGCCGGAACTGAGGAAGTTGAGGGGCTATTGTAGCGGCCGGGGGATCAAGGGGGTCTCCACACCCTCGGCGGTGTCACCCCGAGGGGACAAGGGTCCAAAGGGGTTCCCGCCTGATCAACACGGAACTCCGGGGGAGGCTTCCCCCCGGAGGTAACAGGTCCGGCCAGACTCTCACCTCGGGAGACCGCGCCGAGAGCACCCGGAGACGCCTTCGTAGTACTGTTCCCGAGGGTACCCATACCGAGTATATTTGCCTCGGTACCGGGGCGGGTCGCGTCAGGTGGCAGGGGGGGCTTGATCGAGGCACCTCCTGACAGTCTGAGTGGCACATTAATGAGTTTGACTACTTCACGTGCACCTCATCATGGCAAGCCACCAACCCTGCAGACCTACGCCTGCAGGGGGGTGGGGGATTTGACTGATAGGGACATTAAGGGCACGTGACGCCTCTGAGAGCACAGCGGCCGAGGCGCCGCTAGGGGGGCATGCATCGTTCAGTGCATTTAATGCGATGTCAGGAGCGGGGCGCGTGAGGCCCCCGAAGGGCGTGCCGAACACGCGCTCCCTCACCTATGAATATGGCTCTCCCCCCCCTTCATAGAGGGGTCGGTCTCTCCTGAAAAAGACTCTCTCTCTCTACATTTAGCTCTAAAACTGCACTTTCTCTCTAGTTCTCCACTATACTCCTCCCTCCGTTGCTGACTTAGCCATCGGAGTACCTTCCCGGACCACCACCGTCCGGGCTTGGTACTGACGTGGTTGTTTCTCTTGTGCAGGTACCGTTCCGGCGTACCCCAGCATCTCCGGCACCCCTCTCCGACGAGTCCCTAGGGACCAAGTGAGGGTCAGCCCAGCTCCTCCCCCCTCAGCGCAGTTCCAAACGAGCAAAAGGGCCAGTCCGGTGAAGAACTCCCCCACAATTTCTCTCTTCCCCTTTGTCTCCCCTTCAAATCTAACGACTTGGGTATGAATACTATACTTGATAAATCAAAGACCTAAGCATCCCTAAAACTTTTTTGCTTCTGGGAATTTCTCCGTTATATTTACCGATTATTCACACGCCATTAAATTTTGAATCAGCGCTGAGGAAAATACAAATAAAAGTAATCGAATCAGCGCTGAGGAAAATAAAGGAAAGAAAACTGAAAAGAATTAGGGTTTACATGAAACTTATCTATCGTAACGAAATTCATTTTCGAGCATTTTTATTTAATTGTTTGGTTCTTCAAACATCTTCATGTTTAGGGACCACTCTGATATCCTTAATAGATCCATGAATTGAAGCCTCAGTCTCTGTGTTATCACCATTTGTGATAGCCTTTTGATCACTGTCCAGCTTACACAAATCTTCATGATCTTTGCTCTTACCCCATATTACAAGGTACAAGCCTATCACTATCACTATTGCTCCAACAAGCCTAGAAATAAATTTTCACCAACTTTAATTACCTCAGTATAACAAAATGATAAGAGAAATGACATTCAAATAAATAATTATCGGAATGTATGGAATGATGAACAACCATGCTGAAGACTGAGAAAAACTTCATAGATAGTGTCCGAAATGCTGATTTGGGGTGTTTGTAGTGCCCCAGAGCACTACAGGGTTGTGGTCCCTGATTACAACCGTTCATCTCCGCAATTGATGATTCAGATTCGGGGATGTATTCTCACCGTTAAGAGTATACTCTTACCGCTAAGAGTTAACAAACATATCTGAACCATTAATTATGTAGATGAACGGTCGGATCGAAGGTCTACAACCCTATAGTACTTTGAGGTACTATAGGCTCCCCAAGTCCCCCAGAATGTAGGGTGAAACAGCAGTATAGCTCAAGTTAAGTTAGTTTTCCGGAAATATCATAAAGGCAATAGAAACCATCCTTGCAGGGTTGAAACCAGAATTATTGCGTAAGGGGATGGGTTATATGTGAAGGAGGGGCGGGGTTAAATAATTTGATGATATATATATTTTTTTCATGTAATAGTAAAGTTTTTTCAAATTGTAGTAGGGGCCACCATTGGCTCCATCCTTGGAATAAAGGGTTGATTGTGTATGAATGGACTATGGTGGATAATTTGTATCTTGTTCTTTGTTTGGTCGGAGTTGGATTGGACTACTTTTAAAAAAAAAAAAAAAAATTTCTGTAGGATATTGTGTCCTGCCGTAGTGCATGTCCTAATTGAGATGTTTAAATTCAGTAAGAAAAAAATTCAAAAAACTATGAACCAAAAGTATTTTATTTCTTGAATTAAAAAGAAATCGTACGACTTTTCGTAACGAATTAAAATGAGAATAAAGGTCATAAGAACTCCGGAAATGTAATAACTTACCCCGGAGCAGATTATGCCCTGCATCCAAACACCATCTCTTATCAATTCAAATGCAAAATTTGCAAGAAAATGTGGATTGAAGGATATCTTACACCATAAATTGCAGCCAGGAGTTTGGTATCCCAGTTTAGGGCCCATATGGATGTGTTTCCCTTTTCCAGAATAAAGGTCACTATAGCCCCCCAGCATACATATGAGAGTGGTGAGAGAAAGTGCAGCTGGATATGACTTCAATGTGAATGCCTACAATATAAAAAAAAAAAACCCTCTTTTTTGACTAATTCATATTTGAGATTAAATTCTGTACGCATGCAGTCGTGAATAGATTCTTTCACGCATATCCAAAAAAATGATATACTTGTTCAAAATAAGTTATACCAAATGGTTTTACGTTGAATCATCATTCGTCTGTGCCGTTATTTCAGTACCCTTGTTTGAAATAGCCAGGGTTAGATTTCTTAATATCCCGACAAGTGTACTAAAAAACACGAATGTGGTCAAATCCCAATTAGTGATATTTTCGTTGTTTAAGTACACTTTTCGGGACAGATGATTTTACGCCGAATTATTGTGCTTTTTAATGATAGGGAAGTTGTATTTGTTTTTTACTTGGAGGATGTAGAAAGCAGCCCAACAGAAACAGCCAGATCCCATCATAAGAGCACCCTTGATGGGGTCTTGTTGATCAGTTGCAGAAGCAGTACTGGTAGCTTGATCATGGCCATATCCTTCCATTTTGGTCCATGGCAAATCAATTAGGGCTCCTTTTACTAATGTCATGATCATGGCTCCCCCTACTGTCACCAATGTCCCCATCACCTTTGCCTGGCTATGCTTTCTTCTTAGACTAAACCTTTTCAAGCCTTCAAAAATTACACTAACACAAGTTTTAAATCGCTTGCATATGATCTTTTAGTCACATCTTTAGCGATAATACGACGCGACATGCGTGAGCTCAAAAGTACATGCATATACATACACCGGCGAATTTAGAGTTTATAAAAGGAGCTGAATCGAGCAAAATATAGCATTTTATTCAGGTTACTTTGAAAAATATCGAGTTTCATTGTACAGAGGGAAATTTTTTTTAGGTGTCGGGCAGATACCACGTGCTAGTGCCCGAGCCATCTCCGCTATCCAAAATACTTTTGGACGGCTCAGACCCAAAAAATTGCTCGTACAAAAGATTTAAACTCCAAACAACCCATATCCATATTCCAAAATCATGTTAGATTTCTTGGAGGGTCCTAACCTAAAACCAATTGGCTAAAGGTGGAGTAGTCTCTAGATTATACAATATTAACCAAGCGTAGGTGGCTTAGATAGGCGATGTACGACTTGAGGAGGCGAAGCGATTTGACTTAGGCGGTGGAGACTTGACCACAAGAGGTGAGGCCCCTCAAGAGGCCAAGATCTGTTTTGGTACCATGTTAGATTTCTTGGAGGGTTCCAATTAAAAAGAAGTTGTGCCAAACAGATTGACATAACTTAATTTTGGACCATATAACTTAATGTCCAAGCCATTACAAATGTTAGGGCAGGAAGTACATTCAACATGGCTGCCGAAAAAGTAGCTGTTGCATACTTCATTAATGTACAAGTTCTGGTCCAAGACAGGCCTGTGAAGCAATTGTGATTTGTGAGGGACAAAATCTTAATTAATTTTGATTTACAGAAAATGAATAAACCGAAAAAAATGACAAATTAATGAGTAATTTTTTAGTAAAAGGCATAATTACTCCAATAATCCCAGTAACATTATCTTGACGAAGATTGAGAGTGTCATTCTTGGCCTCACTTTCCTGCACATGTTTAATATTGGACAAATTTAAATATCGAACCAATTTAAGTATCGGTCGATGTTTCACATCGAGCGATACATTCATGGATTATGGACCTCGAGTACCCATATTCAACCATAATCAACTGAAATTCTTTGATATCTATCTGTGATTGGATGTATGACCGATACTATTACTAAATTTAAAATGATGGTCCAATCTTGGCACTTACTCATTAACATTTTTGTGAAGGACTAATTAATTAGGCTCCAGTCCAGTCCAGTCTAATCTACTGTCTTCTAGATTGGTCCAGTTTTGGCCATAATAAATCCATTCCGGGCCCATCATGATGATCTAAACTTTCATGTCATAGACCTTCTAGACATGACTCGGAACAAATGGAGTAGCTCAAATAGACATCAATTCCTATATTAACAATTTACATTAATTTGTTGAAAAAAAAAAAGAAGCGGCCTGAAATCAGACTGACCAAGAGGATGGTGGACTCGACGAGAGCCTAGTCCAGGACTAGTTTCAAACCTCATAGTAGATAGAGGAAGAATAACATACCTTGAAAGAAATTGATAATACCTGTGAGTGTCACGGAAACTTAAAATCTTACCTTCAACCATTATTATTCACGTGATAGAACAAAGCAGAGAGATCTTCCAACCTAAGACCCACCTAATGAACCCCTTTGAGGTTAGGTCAGGGACCCTCTGTATGTAGTACTTATAGGCAACATGCTTCTTACCATCAAGGAAAAGTTGACCACAAATGGTGTCTTTCTGAATGAGTGTATTTCTTGATCATGTGTCTATTCCTAATAGATATGACTACAGATGTATCTTTTTCCAATAAGTGTATCCTTTCACATATGATATATCTTTTCATAATAAGACACATTTTCACAATTAGACATTCAATAATTGGACAATTTATTTATCCCTCATAACGTCAATCGATAAGTAAAAAGTGATATACATGCCACATTATGTAATACATACCTTTCCAAGACGAGAGCAAAAGGAGCAAAGACAACGGCGGCGACAACATTCCGGTAGACAGCAAAGGTGTAATGGCTCATGCCGTGGTTTAGGCCGAACTTGGCAATAATACCCATACCGGCATAATCAAATTGCAAGAAAATCACAGCCAAATATGGCTTCACTTTGTTATAAATATCCTTCATATCTCTCCCCCTCTCAAATGAAGTAAAGCTTATGTGAAATATCATGTTGTATTACAGGGCTACATATAGATAAAGGATAAAAATTATTACTAGTATACTCCATTATTACAAGTCTAAAGGGATTCCACTATGAGATTTGAATGGATGGATTTGTTTCAGTCAAAGATCCATTTCATAAAACTTAAAAAGTAACCAAAAAAGTTACCATTGTTGCAGAGGAGGAGAGTAAGTGCAATAGGCAAACATGAGACTTATGGACTTATCCTAAAAAAAAAAAAAAAAAGGAGATTTAGTGGTTTGCTCCCTCCCCAAGTCTTATATTCGAAACCTATTCGGTACTATCAACTCTTTTGGTGATAGTTAACATTTTCTGATATTCAAAACCTCGTACCTTTGCTCCGGTTTTAATTGAGCTCTCCGCTAGTGGGCGGTGAAATTGGTCCCCAAGGATCAATCGAGATATGCGTAAGTTGGCCCAGACACCTAAGGTATCATAAATCAAAACATGTCTATGAACTATGAAGTATGGAATGGAGAGGATATGCATGTGGGTCACTAATTACTTAGCAATTTAATCACATTTAATTAAAAATCTTGGTGGGGGTTAAGTGGCGTAGGATATTAAATCAACTTGAAACAAGTTCAGCTGTAGTGGTGTTCAGAGGTGGATTCAATCGGTTGACGATTCTCTCTCTCAAATCTTCAAGGATATTTGAAAAGAAAGATTTATTCTTTCAAAAACTTTACCATATGTTTGTACTGTCTGCAGAAATATAAAGTGATTTACCACCACACATTCACGTGAGACTCATACACTTAGTATTAGGCCCTACGAATAATGTATGGTGCTAAAAGTCCTCGGAGTTATGTGTTGCTGCTCCAAGAGCAAGTACCGTGTATGGAGTAATAGTTTTGCGTATAGCACACGCATGAGGTCCATTTTTTCTTTTCTTTTCTTTTTTGAACACAGCTTGAGGTGTAGCCCACAATGGTAAATTTTACACCAAGTGTTTAAAGAGTGATTGTTGGACTTCTATGTTAGACTGAAATATCTCCAACTCCAGATATTTTCCAAAATAAGCCACAGTGAAGAAGTGCTGTGGTTTCTTTGACGTTACAATAATTTTCTTTCTACATATCTAATGATACAAAACATAACCTAAATAAAAAAGAAGGGTTAGATTACAAGAAAGAGACCACACAAAAAATGTGCATAGCAAATCACGCAACGAAAATTTGCTTATCTGACCCTCACGCTACTCGCACGGGTTTCAATGCTGTCCCTTTGTCTCTCATTTGATACATAATTATAATTAGTCGGCACCAAAATGAATAATGATAGTATCTTTTCTAGAAATTAAGACGGCGAAATTACTATTTTTGTTTATCTTACTATTTTCATTTGGTTTAGCAGAATTGTTGAGCCATGTCTCTTATTTGTTAAATTCTGCTTAGTTGGGGTTGAGTCAAGATACGTAGAAGGAAGAAAGTTTTGAGTTATGGCCTCAAATTGATCCGTGTAAATAAGGTGGATTGCATAAGAAGTGCTGTCCATGTCATGCTTCCACAAGTTTGGACAGGGACACCATCTGTGTCATGTTCTTAATTTTGGGGTCATTCAGGATCAAAAAAGTGATTCAAACTATTCATTTAATTTGGCTTGTCAAGAGTTTGTTAAGTGTGCACAAAATTAAAATAATCTGACATTGTTAACAATAATTATTTAGTCAAATTTGTCTTTGAAAATTTGCTCGTAATTCCGTTAAATTTTCACATAGACAACATACTCGATAACGAACAGAATGAGCAAGCGAATCAGATCACTGTGATGTGCCCGGAATGGAACCCATATTTGGGTCACAGAAACTCAATGGATTACCGCGATTAACAAAGGTCTAGTGTGCATGAAAGTTTGGTTAGATACAAACCCAAATCCAAGCAAAATCCATGTCTTCTTGCCCATCGGACAATCAAAATAAAGGCAGCATAGCAAAACCACCTGTAACAATGCCAATTTATGGGACTTCTGAAACAAAGTCATTGTCAAAGTACCATCGCAGATAAATGTCACCACTGCAGGAATATAAAAAAACTGAATTGCTATTCAAGACCAAAACGCTGCTGATAAATGTCACCACTGCAGGAATATAAAAAAACTGAATTGCAATTCCAGACCAATACAACTAACAAAATTGTCACAGAAGAAGTAAAACAACTTCACTCAAGCTAAAAGGACGATGAAAGTAAATGTTTAGATAATTCCAATCTTGTTTGCCACATCCAAAGCATCATAATCAGGAGTCAACCGAACATACGCCTTCTTGGTTCCATCAGGCCTGCATCACAGGATTGCAAGAAAACGTTATTCCTATTTTTCACTCTGTTAGAGAAATTTTAGTTTAGGTCATAAAGTAGGAATAAGACAATATGTGGAACAAATGTACTTCCACATGAGGACGTTTCAAATGTAAAACTATACCTGAGAACTCTGTCACAAGAGCATTTCAAAAGTATAGAGTATCTTTGTCGATCACTCAACACGTGGAAAGATCCTATCTCGTTACCCATCAAGAGGGTACGGGATATGTAGTTGACATGTGTAGTTGGGCATTCACCCATCAAAAGCCAGTAATTCAAGTGTGATATATAAATGTATATACGTATATGCTATTATTGCATGAAATGGCCTAAAGAACATCGTAAACAAATATTTACACGAGGCAAAAAAATGCCAAGAGATTAAAATGAATGTGTCCCCACGTCCTTAATTATGGGAACAAGATGAATCTGACGGTTATGAGTCTTATGCGCAACATATGAAATCACAACATTGTATGGCAGAATTCAGCTACCAAACAAAGTTGAACATCTTCTCCACTTGGTCTTGTACTTAATAGTAGAGTTGTGTATGCAATTTGTCTCTATATTCACCAAATATATCTTTTTTGTTAGTTAAGTATGTGAAAACAATTGCTACCTGATCAAGGTGTTCACTTTCTTGGTCTGAATGTCATACATCTTCTTCACAGCAGCCTTAATCTTTTTCTTATCAGCACGGATGTCAACAATGAAGACCAGGGTATTGTTGTCCTCAATCTTTTTCATTGCAGACTCAGTAGTCAGTGGATATTTCAGGATCTGATAATGGTCTAATTTGTTTCTTCCAGGTGCACTAACACGCGGATACTTGGGATTCCTGTCCTTCTTCAATGTCTTTGGCCTGTGAAACGTAACTGAGGTTCGGATCTTCTTGGCTTTCTTCTTGAATGTCGTGGAAGCTGATTTCACAGCCTTGGCAGCCTTCAAGGCCTGTGCCTTTGGATCGGCCTTTTTGGTAACATCACCTGTAGTGGAGGAAACAAACATAAAAGTGGTTTAAGAGAACAAGAATATGGTAAGCATATTTGTTATATTTTAGTTTGCTAATAAGTCTAACCATAAAGTTTCAAACCCAATCAATCAATAAAAATAGAACCAAGAACCAAGAACAAATTTATGCCATTTTCTTTCTAACAGAATAACTTTGACCACAGCAAACAGTGAACAATAAAACTCCATGCTTATCTTCTCATATCACTACTAAGCACAACAGTGGACAACCCAAAATTTTTAGAACAATGAAAGGTTCCAAGCTGGTGAATAATAAGAACACCATACGAAATGATAGGAATGTGAAAGCCTGTAAAGAAGGTGATGGATAAATAACAAAAGGTTCACTATCGAGTTTGCCAATAGTGCAAGTAATTAGAGTTGCCGGGATGGGAACTGCACATGAGCACAATAGAGTGCAGGTGTTCCGTTAACTCGAACAAATGGGTATCAAGAGTAGTTGCACAACTAAGAGAAAGGCTGTGTAATTGGATAGTTTGTATGTTCTTTCTTGCATCAACATCTCCCAAACAGAGGCATTAACTCCGATGCTTTCTACTTCAATTACTGTACGTCCAATTTCAGTTCTTGATTCTTCTTCCTTTTCCACGGGCTCTAATCCCAAATACTCCGGAATTACGCGATGACATGAAAAACTACGAGTGGGAATCACCTAGTAAACTAACAACCAAGGTGTGAAAAGGAGAGATTTCACAATTTCCTTCGCCTAAATATATTGTTTGTTAAAACACTTCAGAAACTCAAACTAACAAACATCCAAACAACCAGAATCAAATTACATTTCTATGCCAAGATAATACAGCAACAAAAGGTCAGTTACGCGAAACGGGAGTATACCTTTAGGAGCCATTGATGAGCACTGCAACCAAACGCTACCTGAAGCAAAGAAGTCAAATGAAAATCACAAAACCGAAGAGCGCCATTCAAAATTTCAGAGGGAAAATTTGTACAGCAAAATATTGGTAGCATTACTCGCAGCTCGAGACATCATCTACTTACCACAGCTTTCAAATTGAAGAAATTAATTCCAGAAAACGAGAAAAAAATTGCAGTTCCGTATTGTTTGCTAGAAGAAATCGTACCTTTGGACGGAGCGCAGAGAGAGAGAGGAAGACGATGGGCTGTTTGCGGCTAAGGATTAGGGTTTTGAAATAAGGATGATATAAACTGATGGAATTACGAAAGTAACCTTTCAAAATGTGGGCTGTTATTCAATATGTGTTTGGGCCGGGCCACTAAAAGGATAATTAAGTGGGCCCGTTGTGTTATGGACCCCCATAAAGATTTCTTTCTTCTTCTTGTTTTTTTTTTGTCATTTGTAATATATTACATGGGGAGGGGAAATGAGACTCGATCCCGAGATGCAGTATGGGGCATCCAAGGGCTCTTACCACATGAGCGAGCCACCACTTGCAGGCCCCCACAAAGATTTCGACCTCGTCACATCATTGTTTCTCATTCTCAATTTGTTCTTTTATTTTGATGACTTGATGGTATTTTTGTTCCAACTTACCCTTGATTTAGTAAGTACACTTTACATCCCTCATTTTTTCCCAGTCGATAGAAGAACACTTTTTTACCCTAACCTCATCCCAATAAACTACAATGGGTCGCAGTGCTTCGTAGTGCAAGGAATCACTAGGCCAACTGCCATGGTTCATCCCTCCTCAATGACGAGTACGAAAAAGGATACAACCCACTTTAGAAACTTGCGATTAATACATTTGTACGTCGAGTAGGAGCATGTGTTTAAATAATAGGAGTTCTTCTAATGGATTACTTAACAACTCTTTATTTTGAGTGATTAAAATTTTACCTAGTGCGTTACCCCAATGCCATACTCCCAGGAAAAAGCTGGTGAGTAGGCAGTGGCGGAGCCACTTGGAGACCAGTGAGGGTCTGTGCCCTCATTGGATTTTGGTGTTTCACTTTTTTTTTTTTGTAGAAAATATGTTAGAATTAGTATATCAACTTTTTTATAGAAAAAATGAGTGAATGCTCTCGGGGTGCAACGGCATGGTGCTATAACGTTATTCTTCCGCACAAATTTATGTGAAACTCAAAACTAAATACATAAGTTTTACCTAAACATGTGATGATGAAGGTCGATAAAAAATTGATGGAGAATGGTGTTAAGGCACCAAGTGGCGATGCCTCAGAACTACTGAATAATTAATTACTCAAAAGCAAGCTTCAATTCACTGAATTTTTGCCTCGAAACTATTTCCTGTTTATGGTATAATTATTATACTACCATACAATGTAAGTCAAGCGAGACTTCTTTTACATTCTTCCTTATTTCTTTTTTTATTCTTAAATCTATCAATAACTCTTCTGTCACAAGCTTGTGTTGAAAATAATGTAACACTATTCTAGTAGGCATATATCTTGAAGTGTAAAAATCAAGGCATGTTAGATTCATAAAGAAGAAAGATTTTTTTTTTTTTTTACATAACAAAAGTACTGACGTTTTGTATTGTGCCCTCACTAGTACAATTTTCTTGCTACGCCACTGTTTGTGAGTAGGTAGAGATCGAAAGCCAATTTCAATGGACTATCCAAACTGGCCCACAAATTTATTCCTCGATAAGGGGATGTTCTACTGAAGGATCTTTGTTTTTTTTTTTTTTTTTTTTCACCTTTTTATGCTTTTCGATATATTTCATTTTCTTCACATACATCCAAAAGAAAAACTAAAAAGTCAAAATACCAAAAATTGTGGAACGGGCCTGAATCACCCTATAAATTTGGCAATTGGTATATTCAGTAAGTCCTGGTAGGCACAACTTGTATATAAAAGTAGCATGTGGAATAGTTTGTTCCAAATTAAATTTGGGTAGTCCATTACAATTATCATTGTGCTTGGTCTATAATGCCAACTGGGTGATGTGAATTTAAAAGAGTGAAAACCCCAAAGGTTGGCCATAAAAAAACATTACGTGCTTGTCATCTATGAGGTTGCATATTCGAATTTCATGGAGGCCAAACATTCAAATTTTGAGTCAGAGGATTTTCCTGGTCGTTAACTTCAAGGCCCACAATTAGTTAAGGTGCATAAGCTACCGATCATCCGTGGGCCATGAGAAAAAAAAAAAAAACTAAAGTGTGAAAAATTTGTTATTGGACTTAACACTGCTGTTTCAATCTTCAACAATTGATGAAACCAAATAATTTGACATGTTGACAATGTACCATTGGTTAAGCCACGATTGAGTCCATAACAGCACAACCACAAAAGCTTGTAATGAGAGAATGCCTAAAGATGAGAACAGAGAAACACTTGCAACTTCCTTCAAATTAAAGACTAGAAACCAAATAATTAAGTTTTGCTAAACATATTTTGGGCAAAATACCAGATGCCCTCTCTCGTCACTGATAAAAAAACTAGAAAAACAAAAATCACGAAAAATTCTTGACCACCCGGAGAACCTTCATCATAATAACGGGCAACGTTAATCAGTTGCAGTAGAAGTATCTATCACCCGTTATTCATGGGTGATGTTCCCCTCCAAGAAACACGCTTGTTAGAACTTTCTTTGAGTGAAAACTTGCCATCAAGAGCCTCAAACCCTAAAAATGGAAAAAAGAAAGTTAAGATATTTTCTTAGTAAGGATGGTCAGACAAATATGGACTCGGGGTTGCTGTTGTGCACATCTGGTCCGTCCGTTGCTTGGATGAACTGTTTAGATTTCATCTTGCACACACGACACCGAATGGTTCTGATGCAAAGGTGCCGAGGTGAAATTTGAGCCGTCCATCCGAGCAACGGACGGCCTGGATGTGCACAACAACAATCCCAGATCCGGCAAATATGAAGTTTAATTCGTGAAAATGAACAAACAACATGGAGTAGGTAAATTGGCATATATACCTCAGGCATCCCAAAATCAACCACCATTTCCTCAAGTGCCCCAACATCCTTGACACATAATTTATTCAGTATTGTAATTCCAGAAAGAGTAGACATAGGATTCACCACCAAATCATCCATCACCATATAAGTCCCCGTCCCCTTGACAAATCCTCCTCCCCCTGGTACTTCATTCGCCGCCGCGACATACTGGATCTCCTTCGACAAACTCACTTTGCATGAAGGACAAACGGCACGCTCGTCATCCGCAACATATGAATGGAAATGTGTGTAACAATTATAACCATAGGGGCCGGAACGCATGATGCGCGCAGTGTTGTTGTGTGGGCAAGTGTACATTTTTGTAGGAACGGAATCGGCGAACGATAGGGGAACTCGAGTAGCAGGGAATGGAGTTTTTGGTTTCAGGAGAGAGTATTTGGTATGGTTTGGTTGGATGTAGGCTTCGCTGAGGTTTTCGATGCTTTCGTAGATGTTGCCTAGAGTGCCCACCATGTTTTGTTTTGTGAGGAGCCTAACTATGGTTGCAACGGGCAAATGGAGAAGGTGGAAGAGGAAATCAACGAAGTCTTTCCCTGCTTCTGCGAAAAGAACTCTTTTGTTCTTCGTGTCAACGAGAAGTTTTAGGCTTATTTTGGCTTTGGAGGTGGCTGCCATTGTCACTTTGTTCTCAGATTACTGATTCTGGTTTCAATCTAGAGCTATATATTATCTGCTGAGGGAGAGAATACGCGCATTAATCCGAGCCGTTGGATCCTGGAATGCACAACCTAGATTTACTCGGTGTAAACTCCTTGTTTACAGAGGCTCCGTAAATAAGTATTTCTCAAATAGGTTATAAGGTTATAGAAAAAAAAAAAAAAAAAGAAGAAGAATTTAAGGTTAGGTGATAACTGATAAGGTAATGTAAATCCTATAGGGATTCAATTACTTAAGAAGATAAAGTCATACGGGGATTTAAGTAGTTAGACTGTTAGAGTGATAAATTCAAAAAAAAAAAAAAAAGAAACTATTTTGAGTGATAGTGATATTGTATTATTTTGCTCTCAACTATATTTTTATACGGTATGGCCGAACAACTTTTAGTAAAAAGAACTGTGACGGTTACACGTACCCTTTATTAAGTACACTTTGAAATTTTATTAGTATTTTGAAACTCCAAAAAATATCCTAATGGAATGTTTCTTTCTAAGAGGAATGATTTGCCCTATAATTTTATGAGAGTATTTTTATTGCTACTACCCGACCACATCGAAAAAGTTGGCAAATAAAGAATTTTTTATTTTATTTTTACAAACAAGAAAATCCCATAAATATAAAACATTACATATAATTCATTGCTGCCTTGGCAAGATTATGGGCAGCGATTAGAAAAGATCTAGCTACTTTCATAACTTTAACATAATCAAAACTAGTACATATGTGACAGTAATCTAAGAGAGCAGGTTGGGTTAGAATTGGCGCATTCATTGGCCTATTGAGTCCTCTGACAAACTCCATGCTATCTCGGTAGAGATGGTACCTCCTTTAAATCCTTACCCTTAGCCCATGGCAAAGCCAAGATACCTGCTCTGATTTCTACTAAAGTTACAAAACTCGAATTGAATTCCATCACTTGATGAGCTTCCTCTGCATCTTGACCACTCGCAAATAAAGAATTGTTACACGCTCAAGCTTACAGTAGGCAACATCCTTGATTATACCCTAACTAAAATTCATACTCCCTCTGTCAGTAACGGACATATAGAATTAAGAATTTGACCTAGCTGAGTACAGGGACAAGGTCCCCTTGCCCCTCCGTTCCATAAATGGTCCATTTTCCCTATTTGAATGTCCCAATATCTTTGTCTACTTTCTTTTTTTGAATATTTCAAATTGAGTTATTTCCTTTTTTGCCCTTCATCTATACATTTAAATTCACACACAAATTAAAATGGAAGGAAAATATATTGAGTCTAAACAAGTAGTCATTGCAATTCAATCGGGAATGTTGGATACCCAAAACGAACAAGCATTTTGGGACAGAGGTATCTTCTAAATCTATCTCATTGCCTTCCAAATCCAATAAATTAAGAAGATCATTCATAATTGTTCGGAGATTTTTTGTTTCACAAAAGTCAAGCAACTAATTGTACAATTTTTTTGACAGCCTTCCCCTCCCCAATAAAATGAAGTGAAGGAATAGAATATTTATTTTTGGAACCAGCTCCTCTCCAATTTGGTTCTTTCCAGTCCCTTCTCAGTTTTCATTATTGTGGGTCCATTTCGAGCTCACAAGAATGATCGAAATTAAACCGTTCATATTGTAGATCTCGTCGACAACTTCAACTACACAAAAAAATCATGTTCATTGAATACCGATTGATACTTGACCGGCACACATTTATATGGAAAAAACATACACAGATGGGTTTGAATCCAATGTCAACAAAAACACTCACTTAATGAGGGTGAACATAACCCTCAGCCTGATTGGTTGAAATGATGTGGGGTTTACAGAATCAATATACTTTTTGGTAAACATAATATCACTTTGTGGTGAGGTTCATGCCATTTGTGGTAGACCCAACACCATTTTAATCAATTAGGGTGAGGGTTTTGTTCATCCTCATTGAATGGGGGTGAACAAATTTGCACTCACGAAACACACTAATAATGAAGAGAGAAGCACTGAGACAATTTAACATATGGAGAACTGAAGAACTGAAAAGACTACCTTAGCTTTGGAACACAGAGTCCTTTTCGAGAAACAAATATTTCTCTCACTGGATGTCAATGGGCGATAACAATATGATTTCACAAAATTTTGCGGCCAGCCAATTAAATCTTAATTACCAATTAATCTATTCATATCTTGGGGAGAACCGATGAAACACCGACACTGCTAGAGATTGTTGTATCCATGTCAGACACTCCAGGACACTCGGGGGTGACAATGTGGCAAGTGCCACCTCCCCCTTCTTAGCTCCGTCCCTGGTTTTGGTGAATTTTTTGTACTACCCTACTTCCATCAACGGACTTTTGGAATTAAACCAACACAATATGAACAATAAAGGCTGACATAATAAATCATTGTCACATACATTAATTATCTTGAAACATGGATACGTTTGAAATGGTAACAAAATTAAATACCTCTAAAATTCCAAAGGATCGAAGACACAGGTTAACACTGTCCAGACAATTGAAGCATGCATTATGGCAGTATTATGCATCCTTCTGCGCAAGGAAGAAACTAGTCAAGACAGTTTTTGTTTGCAGAATCATCCTCGTCGGAGTCGTCATCCTCATCATCATCTTCGTCCTGATCAGACTCTTCCTCTTCTTCCTCATCGGGCACGTAAGAAGGATCCTCTTCTTCTCCCTCTGATCCATCTGAAACATAAGGAGCACCAGATTGCTCTCCCAACTTTGTGACACAATAATCAACCCTCCTCCGAATCCTGTTGTGTCCTTTTATGATATCATCTTGGCGGCTGGAGATAATATTGAACCACTCCTTGACCCTTTTCTGAAATCCTTTGAACTTAGGCTTGAAAGAAGCAATGGCTTCACTTGGAGAAGGTTCAAACATGTCTTTTCTCGCGCTCGCCGAGGTAGGCCCTGTTTCGCCGACCGTGATATGATCATCGGGAATTGAAGTTGAAGCATCGTTTGTAACCATGTCTCCAAGGAAGACACTAGTTAACACCATGTCCGACTGCAAAGTCGCCTTTAGCAGCTTTAAACCCTAAAAAAGAAGGGCAGGTTCATTGTCAATACTGAGGTACAAATGAATTTGCTGTAAAAAATATGCTAACATAAAAATTCATTCCCGTCTTTTCATCTGAATAGAAAACACTAACAATTGGGGCTTAAGTTAGACTGACAGACCACAAGTTTTTGAGAATCAAGTATCCGGGCCAGTTTATGTGCACCTCCACAAATCTTGAGGACGATAAACCCATCCCCCCACCTGAAGCAGGAGCAAATGCTTCATATGGACTGGTCCTAAAGGAATTGATAGCACCTGAGAGTAGGGCTACAAATGAAACGAGCTGTTTGTGACTGTTCGAGGCTTAACTCGGTAAAGGCTCGTTCGAGTACTGAAAGAATTGAACCCAAGCCTCAATTTTAACTCGTTTAATAAATCAGCGAACCTGAACCCGACAGTATTCGGCTCGATATTTTTAATATAATAGAAATGAATGATATTTTGGCATTAATCTGAGACAAAAAGCATAACGTGAACTAACAGTCTCTACAGATACGAGCAGCATACCTCATCCAACCCTAAATGAACAACTCTCTCCTCCAGTGGACCCACCTCCTTCCCATTGAACTCATTTACTAACAGTGCAATACTAGATACAGTAGACATGGGCTTCACCGTCAAGTCATCCATCACGATGTAAAAACCAAATGAACTTTGTTCAACGAAATCGGAGACGAGGTGTTTCTTCGGTTCAAAGTAATGCAAACTATGATTTTCGACGACGTTGGAGAAGCCTGCAGTACTGCCGAGGTTGTCCAGAATTGAACGATTATTGAGGAGCTTAATCACGGTTCCGGCGGACAGAGAGAGGAGGTGGTAAAGGAAATCTACAGAGTCTCTCCCTGCTTCTGCGAATAGGACTCTTTTGCCCTTGGTGTCGATTAGGAGTTTTAGGCTCACAGTCAAACTGGAAGTTGCCATTGTGTGTGTGTGAGGGGAGAGCTTTTTGGAAGAGCTGGGCATATGGGAGATTTACTTGAATGAGAGTTTGTTGGAGAAGATGAAGAAAAAAGAGCATTTGAGATCCCCTGTTCCCGAAAAATGGTGTTCTTCTGTGTCGAAGTGTTTTGGATCGTTGGATTGTATGTGTTTTGATTTTTGTTTTTAAATTTTCATGTGATTCAATGACCGAAAATACAGTGGAACAAAGGAATAGAGGATTTTTTGAACAGAAGATTTGATTCCAATTCAATTTTGGAACCAGGAGGATTTTTTTTCAAATTCAATTTTGGGCATTAGGTGTTGATAATGATGACTGGGAGGTGGAAGTATTCAAATGGGGCAGCACTTTATCTTGAGGGCAAATGTGGTGGCTTCTGCATCCGTGAATGCTTATTTAGTGTCTCCAGGACTTTTATCACCGCACATTCACCTAGAATTCTGATAAAAATATGAAAAAGCACAGAATCCGTAGTACTTCACAAACAAGGAATAATAGAATTATAGGAAAATAAGAGATATTTTCTCTTATCAAAACACTCTATATATTAATCAACTCAATTCTTATAACCAAGAGGTTTATTTATAACATATGGTAGAACTCCTAGACTCTAAGTACTCCTGGAATAATAAAATGGAAATAAATTATACTATGGAAACAAAATCAAGCAATCTATAAAGTAGGAATACTAGATCAAAAGAAATTAGGAAACCAAATACTTTGGGGAAATCTTGACTAGAATAATACATTCCTAATGCCATACTAATTCCCTTTTTAAAACCAAAGTAATGACCTTCTAAAATCGCCCAGCGTTATATTCATACACTTAGTTCTGGGCCTCGCGAAAGTATGTGGTAGTAAAGATCCATGGAGCATCACGCGGCGATGCTCCAATAGCAAGTAATAATTTTTCGGCATCGGTTGGACGTGTGGGACGGCTAGCATGTGGTTGGTTGATAGGAAACAGTGATTGGGGATGAATCAGAAAGGATGCATCTTATATATTATTCCACAGTAAGGAACGTGGTTGCAATGAGTGTCAAATCTTCATTGGTCTTTTAATATATTTTTTTGTATAATTATTATTATTTAGTAATATAATTTTTTAATTATAATTATTTAGTAATTTCAAATTAAGTGAAAATAATAATAATTACAGTAATAATAATAAAATTGCATGGAGGGCAGTTGTCCATGCGGTGAGGAGTTGGGCATGTGAAGGTCTCGTGCTTGGGTACAGGTAGATTTGTTTGTTGTATTGTGAAACTTGGATAAGGAAGAAGAAGAAAACAAATTTTACGAGGACACTTGGCCAATTTACTCCGAATTTGAAAATTAATAGCTCGGATTCAGTTGGAGTGAACCTGGGCCATTGTTTTACCTTTCTGGGCACCTAAATGACTCCTGCAACTTTATAAGAAGGAAAATAATGAAAAATGTATACGGAAAATATGTGAGTATAGAAGGAAGTGGGTATGGCTATTCCATATTTTTGTTGTTTATAACGAATTGGGTGTAATCATTTAATTATATTGCTTCTGATAGCGGTGATTGAGGATTCGGGTTGTTACAGGATAACTCTAAGATTATCGATTATCATTTGTTCTTTTCTGGGATTCGGGGTGGGTGTTGTGCGGTAGGTGTTGTACGCCGTGTTGTGCGGTAAAATGACGTAGTTTTTGACACACCTCTGAAACTTCCAAAGACCTTGTTTGGAAGAATGAAAAGCCACTACAAAGTGCCTAAGCCCTAAACCCAAAGTGCCTAAACCGAAAGCGCCTAAACCTAAAGTGTCTAAAACCACTATATCCTACCCCAAAGAGCCTAAATACCCTAAAATTGAACCTCAAAATTAACTCTTCAAACAGGGCCTATTGAAGTGTACCAAGAAAATGAACAAAACTACGTTGTTTTACCGCACAACACCTCCCCCGAATTCTCTTTTCTGTTTCCTTATCATATCATTGTTTATGTTTATTCCATCCTTCTACTAATCGACTGCAACAAACTAAAATAAATATTTGCTAAAATCTTGATCAGAATCTTTAGCAAATGAGGAAGCCATGTACTAAAATCTTTAATTTTAGCATTGTCAAAATCTTTGATTTTTGCAAATATTGATTTTAGATGGGATGCCCACTCACTCGAATCCTCATCAACCATTTAAAACTAGTATACAGCCCAATTTTTAATTTTTTTTGGGAATATCGAAAAATCACATTCAACCCGATTTAGAAAAGAATGTGCGTAGTTAAGACTTAAGGCGTCGTTTGGATGTCGTTTATGGGGAGGGATGAAGCAATCAGGGGGATAAGGGGGTGATTTGATGTTTAGTCCATGCTTTGGATGCAAAATGCACACATCGACTAAATAGCCGCCAGCTAAATAATCCGGGAGAACTCGGACTAAATATAAGAAGGGGGGGAGATGCTTGTGTTTAGTCATGGGGGATGAGAGTGGTCGAATGACATCCCTACCCCCACAGCTCTGCAATGCCGGTCGGATCCAGCAAGCTCCGGCCTACTCCGGTGAGTAATCCGACGACAAAAACAAATACTAAAGGAAGGACGAAAAAAGGAGAGAAAGTAGAACGAAGAAGAGAGAAGAGTTCCGATGAAAACTTGTCGATCGAAGAGTTCTGACTTCTGATCGGGGAGCTCGGTTCACTATTCATTCCGCTGCAATTTTTTCTTCCAAGAAGAAGAAGAGCATTTTGACTTGAGAATAAGAAATGGGTTTTGGACTGGGTAAAGAGATAAAGTAGGGCGTTTTTTTTTTTTTTCCGTTATTTTCAATGAAGTGGAGTGGAGAGCATTAATTGTTGACAAACATAAAAAAAAAAAATTAATTGTTATCTACAATTAATTGACAATATCGTTATTTACAATTAATTGACAAATAACTTAATTGTTGACAAACATAAAAAAATATAACTTAATTGTTGACAAATAGAGCAAAACAATTAATTTTTATATTTTTATAGTTATTTTAAATGCATAATCTAATATGGGCATTGACAAGGGTAATAAAGTCAATTTGATTGTTTTTACATCATCCACCCTCTTTATCCCTCATTTTTAATCCTTTATCCAAACTTTGGACTATTTAATCCCCCTTCTTAACTATAACATCAATGTGGGTCCACCCTTCTTATTTTATCTCTCCTACTATTTAATCTCTCTCAAACTAATACGTTACGTTATTGACTGATCAAAAAAAAAAAAACTAATACGTTATCCAAACGGCCCGTAAGAGCATCTCCAATGGCCAATACTAAAAACTCAATAATGTGAGTTATTTGCATTTTGCCTATTGGGATATGCAAAAAAACAAGTCCAATGGAATTTTTGCGTCCAATGGACTAGCAAAATTGGTCCATTAATTTAATTAATCGCTTAATTGATACATTTTACTCATCAAGTTCTACTGGGACCAGCTTTTAGATACTTAAATACTTTGGGTTCCTATTTTTTTGCCCATAAGTTTCACCAACTAATTAAACTTAGCTAGTTCCCTAACAAAATTACTTCGTGTACGCAGGTATGCGTACACAATATTCATTGACAGTGCATCTCAATCGTTCGTGTATGAAATGGGTTGCGTACATATGGCGTACGTGTCTCGTCCGTAACCCTATACGCATTTGTTCCCTGAAGTGTTTTATTGTCGAACAATGATAGGTACACACCCTCTCAACCACTCCCTCTCTCACATGTGTGGTGGAGCCCACTGGAACCCACTGGGTGAGCCCCACCACACATGTGAGAGAGGGTGTGGTGGGGAATAGTTGAGAAGGTGTGTACCTAGCATTTTTGTTGTCATTGTGCTATTGCCAACTGGGTTACCTAAACTTCAAAGTGTGAGGAAATTAAAAATTAAAAATTAATTTTGTTACTCCCTCCGTCCCAATTTAAATGTTTCCTACGGTTATGCGTATTTTTTTAAAATTCATAGTTTTCATTATATAATGTATTTTATATGTAATATGATCTTATTTGATAAATCTCAATTTGTTCTATTAGACAATTTTTTAAAAAACTTTGGAAACCTTGCCAATAAAAAGATATAGACGTTTGAAAATGACACGGATATACGTAAAGAGCATTTAAAATGGGAAGGTGGGAGTATTTATTTTCGCCCTCGTTGGTTTACTTTTTTCCTCGTAATTGTATTGGAGTACTATAATTAGAAATGTTTGACGCTTCAAATCGTGACATTGGTTATCTCCATATAAACTAGAACAACACAGCAACAAAATCATACTACAACACATAGTGACTGTTGTAGATGAGAATTGACTACAACACATAACTAAGTTTACCAAACATAGCAAAAGAGGAGATGACCACCATCGCCACCCAATAAAACAAAAGGTGGAAAAACAAAAACCACCGGGAGAACCTTCATCAAAATATTGGGCATCCAGTAGAAGCATCTATCAACCATTACACCTCAGTGTCTCCGAGGAACACACTTGTGAGAACTGTCTTTGACTGCAAACTTGTCTTCAGAAGCATCAAACCCTAAACCAAACACAAAACTTACCGTATATCCCACAATGAAAGTTTGGAACATCAATAAAATTAGAAAAAAAAATCAACATACTCCTCAGTTGAACACATGGTTAAAACAACAGTTGTATTTGTGCATTTGTAAGTGAGCAAGTAGTTTAACAGAGACGTAATATCTCATTATTAATTGAATCCAAGAAGTCTTACCGCAAGAAAAGTTGGCTTTTAGGGTTTTTTCTTGGATTTGTTCCAAAAAAATAATAATAATAATAATTTGGGTTTCGGTCAAAAAATTTTACTTTTCCGATTCCTCACAATAACCCATAAACATTTGATTCTTCAAAGTCAATAAACCAAATAGAAAAGATGCAGTAGGAAATTAATTAATTGAATACCTCAAGCATGCCCAAATCAACAACCCTTTCCTCAAGTGCACCCTCCTCGTCCTCAACATTGAATTTTTTCATCATGGTTATGCTAGAAATAGGAGACGCAGGAGTCACCACCAAATCATCCGTCACCATATAAGTCACCACCCCCTTCACAAATCCTCCCTCCCTTGGCTCCCGAGTAACATAACGCACCTCCCTTGACATTCTGAAACTGCATTCGGGGCACAAAGCTTCGGAATCGTTCGAGACATAAAAGTGAAAGTCTTCTTCATCTTCTCCACTATCATTACACACATAAAACCTTTTGGCTGCGGTATTCCTAATCTCTTCTAGCAGAAACAGTTGACTAACATCACCAATTGGTGCGTCTGAATTCAACACAGACTGCTTGGTTTGGTTAGGCTGCAAATAGGTTTCGCCCAGGTTTTCGATGCTGTCGTAGAGGTTTTCCAGAGCCCCTACCACAGTTTGTTTTTTGAGGAGCCTGACCACGGTTCCGATGGGCAAATGGAGAAGGTTAACGAGGAAATCCACAAAGTCTTTCCCAGCTTCAGCAAAAAGGACTCTTTTGGCCTTGGTGTCAATGAGGAGTTTTAAGCTCACCTTGGCTTTGGAGGAGGTTGCCATTTGTGAATTTGTTCTCAAGAGTAATAACCCAGTCTTTGACTAATTGATCTGTATATATGGCAAAAAATGCTACAAATTGCCCAATGGCTGACGGGCAGTGAAGACACGCGCGTACGGTCTGATTAGCTGTGCCCCGAATCTCCGTCAAAGATACACCTTTTTCTCTGAAAAGTTACAGCTTCAGAGTTAAATTACCAAAATAACCCCTAAGAGCATCTCCTACCAATCTTCAAAATGAAGAACGGAAGTGACATATTAAAGGGAGATTTTGTAATTTATACCTCATTTTCTTCAGAAAGTTGCTCCCTTTCGAGGGCCTCATCCTCTTTTTTGTCACATCTATTCTTCAATTCTACTTTTGGTTCTTCAAATTTGAAGAATCAAAATAGATTTGAATAACCAATTCTCCAAAAAGGAGGATGGGTCCCTCCAAAAAGTCAACTTTTTTAGTAAACGAGGACAAAAATTATAAAATCTCCATTTGATATTTCACTTCGGTTCTTCATTTTGAAGAAAAACAATGCATGAAGGCGTTTGGGGTATCTATCTATTTGAGAGACCTAATTTCCCTACACACAACCAATATTCTTTTGATCAAAAAATAAAATATTTCACTCATAATTTTTGGTACCAAGTTAAACTACTAATAGATATATATATATATAGGCGCCGGAGATCCTGTCAAGATCCCAGAAATCCCGGATTGAAGCGTTTTGAAGCATTTAAAAGATGTTTTGCATGATCCGAGCCGTCCAATGTGTTCAAAAGGTGTTTTCCAAGGTCCACGCGGGAAATCTTCAAAAAAAAATACCAGGAAGGGCTTGATCCAGGCAAATTTTCGCAAAAACTGCATATTTACAAAATTGCGTGGATCAAGCCCTTCCCGGTATTGTTTTTTGAAGATTTCCCGCATGGACCTTGGAAAACACCTTTTGAACACATTGGACGGTTCGGATCATGAAAATTTGATCTGAAACTATGAGTTCCGGACCGAAGGGTCCCGGACTAGAGAGTTCCTCTATATATAGGATCAACTTCTAATGAGGGATCCCTCATTTTATTTAAAATGAGGACCTCATGCTTCCCGACCAAATTTCGACGATCCGAACCGTTAGATGTGTTTAAAATGTGTTTTTAAGGTCCACAGCGAAGATTCGTCAAAAAAAAAATACCCGCAAGGGCTTCATCCGATTAGTTTTTGTTAAAAACGCTATATATAACGTTTTTAACAAAAACTAATCGGGTGAAGCCCTTGCGGGTATTTTTTTTTAGACGAATCTTCGCGGTAGACTTTAAAAACACATTTTAAACACATCTAATGATTCGGATCGTCAAAATTTAGTTCGAAAAGTGGAAAAATTGCTTGGTCCTCATTTTATTTAAAATGAGGGATCCCTCATTAGAAGTTGATCCTATATATATATATATATTAACATTTTATATTTTTTGGCTTTTGGCTTATTGAGTTGCTTTGCAATATCCTTCAAATACAAAAATAAAGTACTTTCGTGCATAATTTTTTATTTTCTTTTATAACAAGTTAGATGCAAAAAAAAATTGAAAAATTGTGGTCCGAAAAATGCACCTTTTTTTAGAGGGATCTTCATATTTTACAGCACAAGTGCTATAAAGATCTAGAAAAAAAATTAAAGATCTTAAAAAATCTAATTAATTAACTATTGTTAAAGATTAAAGATCTAAAAGGTCAATTTAATTTATAAAGATTTTTTAACTTGTCTTCGATCTTCCAAAACGTTTTGATAAAACAATTAATATTTTATAATAAAAATTAACCACCATTAAACCTTACATCCTAATTAAATATTAGATTTACATAACAAATTAATCAGTTATTGGATTTATCCAGTCTCTAGTTATAAAAAATTCATACTAATTTGAATATGCACAAGGTGCAAATTCTTTTAACAACTTTTTACATCCTCCACCAAAATTTAATCCCCTTAGTAAAAAATAATCCAAACCAAGTACTAATTTATCCACTATTCATATGTGGATCCACTCTCCATAATTAATACCCTTACTTTTTTTCCTATCTTCGTTATCTAATCCACCAAAACTCATCAGTACCCAAACGAGCCGTTAAGTGCAAAATGGTTGAGCCTTCTCTCCCAATCCCTCCGAAATGCTAACGAGTTGTTTGGATGACGTATTAGTTTGAAAGGGATTAAATAGTAAGGGGGATAAAATAGTAGGGGTGATTAAATAAGAATGGTGGACCCACATTGATGTGACACTTAAGAAGGGAGGATTAAATAGTACATAGTTTGGATGAGGGATAAAAAAAGATGAATAAGGAGGGTGTATGATGTAAAATCATGTCAAAAGACATATTTGCCCTTTCATATGCCTGTCTCATATTATTAATTAAACCAATTATATAATTTCAAAAATAATTAATTTGCTATACTTAACAAAAAATAAGCTATAATTTTTGTTTAACAGTTTTTTTGTTTAACAATTGTTTCTCAATTTTCCTCATATTAATTAGGTGTTGCAAATTATTTTTTCCCACCGTTACTAATCAGCATTTTTAGCCAAAGCCACAGTTACTACTCTTTTATTTCCCACCGTTTGATCACATTGAATGTTGCCACACCAACACCAAATAATTTTTCCTTTTATCTTTGCCTTGTAAATATCAACAAACTGCTATCATCCACAAAACTCATCTCTATCTCCTCTGTTCCTTTTCTCACCCACAAAACTCTCTCCTCTGCTCTCACCCACAAAACTCCTCCATGGCTGACATCCTCTCTCACTCGCCGACGACGGTGATACTTCTCCAGCGATCAGAGCTCTGATGAACAGGGAAAGTTTTTGGGTCTAAGAAGGTAAAAATAAATACAAAATTTTTGGGTTTTTCTTTTCTTAATCCGAAATTTTATTTGTAAAATAATATTTTTTTTTATAAAATTTGGGTTGAATGTTGTTAGCAATGGTTGTTTGTGCTTGTGTGGGTGTGTTGTGAGTGGGGTAGCCTGGTAATTCGGTCCCGGATGAGAACTCGGATTAAACATAAGCACCTCCCCCCTCCTTTTATTTAGTCAGGGGGAAGGGGGATGAGGGGAGGCCAGAGGAGGGCGGATGATTTAGTCGGGGAGGCGTTTTGGTGTTCTCAAACGAGGGATATGGGGTGGGACCGGGATGAGGAGGGGGAGGATGATTTAGTCGGGGCTCTAAAACTTCATCCAAACGGACTCTAAGGGTTTTGAAAATCTTTGTTAATTTTTTGGATTATTACTGAGGGCTCCTTTGGCAAAAAAGTTCTCAACTGGTTTTTTTAGTTTTGTCTTTATTCATTTTTTTTTTGCATTTGTTAGTTTTGCGTCAAGTTTTTGTAGTTTATGAGGAATCCAAAGAGTATTAAATTATGGTCAAAAGTTTTTTTTTTTGAATAAAACAGAAAATAAACCAATTTATTGGCTTAATTTTGGCTTTATTCAAAAGAAAAATAGTTTCGACCATAATTTTATACTCTTTGGATTCTACGAATCCATAAATCACGAAAACTTGACGTAAAACTAACAAATAATATTTTTTTTTTGAATAAAGACGAAACGAAAAAACTAAAAAAGTAATTTTTTTTTCTTTTTTGCCAAAGGAGGCATGAAGCAAAATTAGTAAAAGCAATTTTTTTAATAAAAATTAAGAGGGTGTTTGGGAGCCTACTTTTCAGCTTTTCATTTTTAAGTTTTTGACTCATTGATTTTTTGGATTATGACCAGAATGACTTTTGAATCTGGGATGAGTGTTTGGAATAAATGTGCAGAATGCATTTTGGGAGAGAGAGATGAGAGAAATCCATAAGTAGAAGTTGAAAAGGAGGTATGAACCTGTTTTTGATTTATGCTCTCTATCTCGAAAAATGGAGAAACAGTTTTTGGGAAAACTCTTTCTCCCCTTGGCTGCCAAACACCCATAAACCAAAAAAGAGAAACCAAAAAATCAAAAAAGAGGCTCCCAAACGGATCCTAAAACAGGGAATGGAGACGAATGGTAATCTTGACATTTTATACGTAAAAAGCAGTACACTGCTACAATTTGAAAAGCTCAGTCCATGAAATATAGTAAAATACTACTCCCTCCGTCCCAATTTTATAGTCCCTCGTTCTATCCTAACCGGATAAAAAAACGATTATATCTTTCAATCGGTAATACATTTATGTGCAATATGGATCTTGTTTAATAGATTTTGATTTAATGTAATAAACAAAGTGTTCAAAATCACCTAAAACATTGTAGATTATAAGATATAACACTTTGAAAAGTGGCACGAACTCCCAAAACGGACTATAAAATTGGGACGGAGGGAGTATACAACTTTCCAATACACGAGGGACGTTGAATTGATGGAAAAGTCGTACGTTAGGCCTTGTCTTAGACTGCCCAATGGGGGATCCATAGCAAAACCCTAGATAGATTTGTAACGATGGAAAGAGAGAGAGTAAAGTTATTAACCTTGTTTGTTTCATAGTTTTAGATTTGTTTTGTAATTATTACATTTATTTCTCTTTGTATTTCTCTCCTTATACATTTTTTCAAAACTAAGCTAAACTAAAACTACTAAATGAAAACCACCACGATGAGAGAAGTTTGGGTGACGTGGTACAAAACGAGCATATCAACCGTTCAAAAGTATTTTAGATGTTTTTAGATTTCTCACAACCCTTCAACTCAGGGGGTGTTCCACTAACAAAAAACTGTTTTTCCCAAACACCGAGATATTTCATTCTCTTACAACACATCACAAAAAAAATCGTGAAAAACCAGTTTATTCACAAAACTAGGTTAGTAGAACACCCTCTCACTCACTCACTCACTCTTTCTCTCTTTTTTATTTCTCTTTTTAAATTCTTGGCTTTCCAAAACACTTTTGTAATAAGTCTATAGGGAAATGATTTGGGTACACCACCAAGTGTACCCCAATTGCACCCCACTTCATCGGGGCCATCCAAACGCTCTTTTGGACGTTTCAAATTTAAAGTGTTTTATGACCGGTCATAAAGCTTTATTACCGGTCATAAAACACTTTAAATTTGGAACGTCCAAAAAACGTTTGAACGGCCCCGATGAGATGGGGTGCAATTGGGGTACCCACGTATGGTGTACCCGTAGCACTATTCTAAGTCTATTTGCGTTTGACGCCGTCTCTCATACTTTGTCGGCAGCCAAATTCTTCAAAAATCGATAAAGTGAAAACATTATATTATTATTGCGGGAATCCAGGCAAATTTAAAGTTTTGAACTGTTTCCCACGCATGCTTTGTGTTCTCTTCCGATCCATTAGATTTCTTTTGGGTATGAGAGCAATTTAATGCACTAGTATGATTAAAATCGGGAAAATTTCAAAAATCCCCCCAAACTTTACACTCAATGTCTCAAAACCCCTTGAACTTAACTAAACTTCAATTTCACACCTAAACTATTACTCCGTTAATCAAATTACCCCCTGCCGTCTAAATCTGTCAAATTGGTGATGGATTTTGCTGAGGTGGACTGTATGTTCTGTTAAATCAAACACGTGTGTCATTATTTTCGACATTTGGCGCCACATGTACATCATTAATGAAGTAATCTACCCCTTTTGCCTTAAACATAAAAAAAAAAAAGTACAGTGTTTTGAGAGAGAGAGAGTCTGAACCCTCCTCCATGTCTCTTCTTCCTCATCTGAATATGCTTATATACAGTTGTACTAACACATTAAAAACTCCATAAAAATCAACCTCCTTCCCACAATTTTGCCTTTGTTCTTACACTAGAACTTGAAGATGCTCTTCCCACCACAGGCTCACTTTGCCATTGTCCAATTCGATGCCGATTGCATGACTTGGGTTGTCCTCTTCTCGTAAATCACTGGGTAAAACCTCAAAAAATCAGATTCCCTATGTAAATCACATCCATCTTAGGCGTCCCTCGCCAGACCTCGATCTGCTTGCCGCCTCACCTTGTGAGATAGTTCAACAGGGTTAAGTATTTGGGTTACAGACCATGGTTTTCAAGCCTTCATAGCTATTTTCTTTCTCCTCCAAAAAAACCCCCAAATCCAGAGACCCATCTCAATTTTGCCTCATCGAAAACACCCTTATAGAACGCCGTTGGGTTGTTGTCTCCCCTTGTTTTACTCTGTCTTGATGAGGACTTTAGGGACTGTTTTGTGTGTGGAATGAGGGTGTTTTATCTGAGTGGAGCCGTGGAGGATGGGGTGATTCTAAAGTGGGTTTGGTTTTCTTGGATGATAGTGATTTTGGGTTGGTATTTTGGTGGGAAATTAGGGGGATTGAAACGATTTGGTAAGAGTAGTTTTTAGGCTTGATTTTGCAATTGCAAAAACAGGGGGAAGAAGAAGGATGGATAACTGAGAAAGAGTGTGTGTGTGTGTGAGAGAGAGAGAGAGAGTAGCCCAGGTGTTCTTACTAATTGATTTAACAGATGATTTAACGGAGCTAACCATCCACCTCAGCAAAATCCATCAACAATTTGACAGATTTAGACGGCAGTGGGTAATTTGATTAACGGAGTAATAGTTCAGGTGTGAAATTGAAGTTTAGTTAAGTTCAGGGGGTTTTGAGACATTGAGCGTAAAGTTTGGAGGGTTTTTTGAAATTTTCCCGATTAAAAGCTGTAAAAAGATTGGAATTTGATTCCGAACCCTGGTACAAAACGGGAAAAAAGAAAAGAAAAGGAAATGGCAGTCGATGGTTGAGATGGTGCGCTGCTACCGATTGCAGAGTGAATCTCAACCTCGATCGCCATTTCCTATACCATTTCATGTTTTTTTTTCCCCCTAGTCCAAATACTTTTTATGTTTGATTCCAGAGACGGTTCAATACTTTAGTGATCTACAACAAAAGTTTTAAATAAGTGAGGCTCCAAAGGTAAAATAAGGAAAAATCCAGAAAATTTGTAATATAGAAAATAGAGGTCTGTTTCCAAAAAAAATAGTTTTTTTCAAAATTAAGACACGTTAAAAGCCATCACTTAAAAAACACCCCTAAAAACTGTGAAAAACACCAAAAAAACACCCCAATTACATAAAAACACCTCAATTACAAAAAAAACACCCCAATTACATAAAAGCCAATATATAAACTGTGAAAAGCCAATTTATTCTAAAAACACCCCTAGCGGAATATTATCTCGCCACATAAGTGCTACCACTCAAGAACCGCGCGTTCAAACTTGAATTGGATTTTTTTTTTGTGGACATGGAGGATAGATAAGATGACAGTTTAAAACCGTCATCGTTTATTGCAAAGATGGCAGGTTTACACCATCATCTTATATGTTTCAATGACATTTTTTTATTGTCATAACAAATATAGACATTTAATGACATCTCCAAAGAGGCAAAGATGACAATCATCTTTTGTGTTAATGACACTTTTTGATTGTCATGGTTTAAGGTTTTTGTAGTAGTGGTTACTTCTCCAATATCATGACCATCAATAATTCTCGGGTTATAAATGGGTTCTAATGGGGCCCGCCGCACAACAGTCTAAACTTTCATCGTTCATATTGTATGCCCTAAACAATTGCGAGTTGCTACCATTATCTGATCAAATTAATTTCTTACGAAAAGCATACTTTTTTGCAACTTTTTAATTATAAACTATTTCGATTATTATTGTGGGTCTTGAGTGAGACCAAATCGGCTCAAAATTGGATTTGGATCAGGCTAGGAGATTATAAACTCGACTAGAACTTGAGAGAGAGAGAGAGAGAGAGAGAGAGAGAGAGAGAGAGAGAGAGAGAGAGAGAGAGAGAGAGAGAGAGAGAGAGATGTATCTAAGGCCATTATTATTTTAGTTGAATTTAGAATAAAATCTTGAGTGAAATTTCTATTAAACTTATCACAGTCCTTGACTCAATCTCTTTACCAGATTTACTTGAGTTTCATGTGACTCAATTTTTTCCAAAAACCGAGACAGATCATTCTCTCACAATACATCACATAAAAAATCGTAAAAGACCAATTTTTTCAAAAAACCACCTTAGTGGAACACCGCCTAGTTTTCAATTCGATTTACAGCTTGTAATATGTTCTTTCCATTTTTAGTTTTGTATTTTCGTATTTCGTATGAATGAAATTATATTCCGAAATTAAATTTAGGGAGTGGATGTGACAAAAATGTGGATGGGTCCCTCCAAACAGTACAACTTTTTGAGGAAAAGAGGACATAAATTACAAAATCTCCCCTTAATATGTCACTTCCACTCCTCATTTTGGAGAGGCTCTCTTGTGTTGGAGTTGCTCTTAGAGAGATCTAAATTGTGCTTGCTGGAATATACTCCTTTCGTCCAGATTTGTTAGTCTATTTTGGGAGTTCGTGACACTTTTCAAATGATTATATTTTGTAATTTATAATGTTTTATGTAATTTTTAAAACATTGTCTTATAGGATTAATCGAGATCTATCAAACAAGATCTATTTTGGATATAAAATTTATTACCAATTTAAAGATATCGCTAGTTTTTTTATCCGGTTACAATAGAACGAGGGACAAACAAATCCGAACGGAGGGAGTAATGCCGGATGCCCAATGGGTGTTCTGAACTTATATGGAGAGATTTTTTTATGGAACATAACTCTGCTGTTTTAGAGTGAGTTCTCATCACTGCAGTATTCTCGGTATTTTTCGATTCACAAGTCATTCTATTCGTATATAGCAACTGTTTTAACAATTTATAGTAAAAAAATACTGCAACGGAAACTCTCCTCAATCTTCAACCACATGAAACAAATAATTTGACTTGTTACAATGTACCTCCAATGGTTACTCATCGTTCAATCCCGAACAACACAACCATCCTTTTTTCATGTTGGCCGACACGAAATTGATTAGGGCTAACCATGGACCCGCGAAACCCGACTAACCTGTCCGACCCGAAGTCAATCGGGTGGTTCAAACAGCTTAATCGTGCGGTTCACGGGTTAATGTGGTAAGTTTTTGTCGGGTTTCGGGCGGTTAATGAGTTGAATAATTTATACATCAGTCAATAGGGGGTCTATGCGTTTTGGAATTTGTTGAGGCAATTTGAAATTTGACGGCCCACTTTCCTTTACACTTTCTCCTTTCAGAAATCATCTTCCCAACAAATAAGTCATCTTCCCAACAAATAGTGACAACACACTTTGGTTTCTAATTAATGCGTACAAAGGTACTCCCTCCGTCCGGATTTGTTGGTCCGTTTTGGGGATTTCAACATTTTTCCCATTACATTTTGAGTTTGTTAATTTTCCATTTTATCCTCAATCCCTCCATTTAATACTCTCTCCATTCCAATTTGATAGTAAACTATGAAACTACGTGCAATTTTCAAACTAAAAAATAATGTAGTTGCAAAAATTATTTTTTTATCAATATAGATCTTGTTTGATAGATCTCATTGAGAACTTTAATACGGTGCAAAAAAAATTCAAAAATGTAAACACATTATTTAAAAAAAAATAGTTTTTGTGCTGTTATTTAAAGTTTTAGAAAATGGGCAAAAAAGTAAAATTTTCATACTTTATGCTTTGACTTTTGAAAATTGACAAACGTTTTAGGACTTGAAAAAGTATGTTTGTGGACTAACAAATCCGAATGGAGGAAGTACAATCCTCTCTCTCTCTCCCTCTCATGGAACCCAACTGTTTGTCTATCTACTCTTTTATCTCTTCATCTTCAGCCTTTTTTTTAAAAAAAAAATGCTCTCTGTCTCTCTCTCTCTTCTTTGATTTTCAAAAGGACCCTGCTGGGGTACATAGGGTTTGGTACAAAAAAATGTATCGAGTCCTCTCGGGGACCCACTTTTGGGTCCCATACGAGTGATCCGAACCGTTCATTGTTCTTATAATATTTTTCCGAGGGGTCCCACCAAAAATCAGCTCGATCGGACGGTTAGAAGTGCTTGAACCAAAGTCCCACCGTTTCAAACAATGGGAAAGGTCATGAACAGTTGGTCCCTAAATGGGGTGGATTTTAGGGAGCTACTGTGCACATTTAGGGAGGCACTATAAATGGGGAGCCATTTAGGGAGTCTCTTTCTACATTTTGGCTGGGTAAATGGCTTGGAGAAATTTTTAAGGAGTCTATTGTGCTTGCCCTAAGGAGTGTTTTGAAAAAAAAACAAAAAAGTGATTTTTTGTTTTTTCGTTTTGTCCTTATTCAATTTTTTTTTTGCATTTGTTAGTTTTGTCTCGAGTTTTTATGGTTTATAGATTTGTCTCGACGAGACAAATTCAAAGAATATAAAGTTATGGTAAAAAACAATATTTTTTTTAATAAAATTGAAAATAAACCAAAATTCTCCATTTTATTAGTTTAATTTTGGCTTTATTTAAAAAAATAATAATTTTGATCATAATTTTGTATTCTTTAAATTCGTCTCAAACAAATACAAAAAAAATTTAAATACGGATAAAATAAATAAAAAATCAAAAAACTACTTTTTAATTTTTTTGCGGAAGCAACCCTAAGGGAGCTAGTTAGGTTATCTTTTCTCTGATACAAGTCACCACTCACCACTACCGAATAATTACATTCTTCCTAGGTAGCTAGGTTATCTTTTCTCTGATGCAAAGGGAGCTGTAGTAGCTAGCCAAAATCTTCCAAGATATTGGCAGCTTTGCATTTGAAAAGACTACCACAGTTGGTACTGAGGTGAGGTTTGGCTAAAAAAGCCAATTTAACTTTTTGTTTTGTCTTTATTTGATTTTTTTTTGCATTTGTTAGTTTTGCATCGATTTTTTGAGTATTATTGGTTCGTCTCGGCGAGACGAATCCAGAAAGTTAAAAAAAAAAGGCTAGAACTTTCAATTTTTTGAATAAGATCGAAAAAAGTGTAAAAAGCTGACTTTTTGGCTTATTTTTGTCTTTATTCAAAAAAATTTAAGCTTCGGTCATAATTTTATACTTTTTTGATTCCTCTCGCCGAGACTAACCAATAATACACAAAAAGTTGATGAAAAACTAAAAAATGTGAAAAAAAATCAAATAAAGACGAAAAAATAAGCCAGCCAACTTATTAGGCCAAACCTCACCTGAGTCCTACTAAAGCTAAAGGAAGATTACTGGAAAGCTCACCCGTCATTGGAGAGGCTATTCATTGGTCGTGGGTGTCACATCAATGCACGTGCTATGAAGAAAAAAGGCCGGAACATTACCGGCACTCCAGATCTGCTGTCCCACTTCGGTGTCCCTCTATGGTATCCGACCCCTCCAAATGCTGTCACTTGGAACACACTTAACTCCTCTACCAAATTCATTAACTCCGTTAGTTGTATACTACTTTCCCCCTTAAAACACAACCAAAGTTTTCGATGACTGCATCAGTATTAAATGGTGAAAACTACGTCCGACGTCCGGACTTCCGTATCAAAAAATGGGATGTCTTGGTTCGAAGCCCTTTCCATCCGATCACTCTTTCTAAGTTATTTATTTTAGAAATACAAAACCACGTTTTACAACAGGAAACGAGCACAGTGTCGATCTCTTCGGTCTGCCTCTCTCCACTCCACATCCAACATGCAATTTTTGCAACCAATTTTCAATCATCCCAAAAAATTTCAATTTCAATTGGGTACAATAGAAACCCAAGAAAGCTCAAAAAACTCAAATGAAATATCTCAAAAAAAAAAAAAGTCTAACTGAAGAACTGATCACTTGCGCACGAAGATACCCAAATTTCGGTTTCGCCAGGAAAGGTCGTGGCATTTGTTGATCCACTTGATTGTTTCAATTTTCGCCGGAAAAATATGGGTTTCCGCAGGCGTCGGAGTTTTCAATGCATGTGAGGCCAGAGAGGAGGATCCCGGCGAGTTTGATTCTTTGTGGGTTTTGTCTTCACCCATGTTGAGTTTCAGTTGTTTGGGAGAACATCCATTTCCGCCTAGGTGGGTTTGGAGATTCTGCCGAGGTGGGTTTGGAGATTGGTCGGTGTTTTGGAAGGAGAAGGGAGTTTTGGTGTAAAGACATTGGTTGGGTTTTAACGGAGAAAGTATACAACTAACGGAGTTAAGTAGGGGAGTTAGTGTGTTCCACGTGGCAGCAATTGGAGGGGTCGGATACCGTAGAGGGACACCAAAGTGGGACAGCGGATCTGGAGTGCATTACCGGCACATTGAGGCCTGGTAGGAAACATATAAATAAACCGAGAAAACAACCCATAAAGTGTATTCAATGAGTGAGATTAATCCGATTCACTATTTAAACAGTGAACCAAATTGTGCGTTTTCCCGATGATAATTGATACACACCCAAATAAGGGAGTGTGTATTGCATCTTTTTCCTTAATTCTTATGGGTACGAGAGCAATTTGTTTGCTCTGGCATGGTTCGAACGAGTGGAACTCAATCCAACGAGTGGAACTCAATCCCACGCATGTGCATGCTTGGGTAACTTGAGTTGGTCGCCTTTTTACATTTTCAAAATGAAATTTCAAAGACTAATTAGAATTTTTTATCCTGAATGGGAGTTCTATCCTTAATTGAACTATTAATTGAGCTTTATTGTAACTGTGAATTTATATTTACTTTGCTATAATTTGCAAGTACTTGAAATTTAAATTTTGCAGTTGGAAAACATAAACTAAACTAAGTAATTTGTACTGCCTACGTAAATTTTCTTCATATTAATTTGTTGCTTGAACCTATGAATTTGTTATTTGTTGCTGACCCTACTTATAAGTATTTTTCTCCATTATCTTACGAGATTGAATTTATTCTAATGTTACTATATATTTTGTTGGATGAAAAAATTGTATGTAACAGTAAGCAGTGATCCGAAGATTCCGTCACAAAATGTTACTTTGCTCGTATTGCAATTTCATGTTATTTCACTGCTCCTTAATGTGTTTTAAGGAGCCATTTGGTTTCCTAGCTTATTTGTTTAGTTTTTGGAAAAAAGTAGGCGACGGAAAATAAGTTAAATTTGGTTGATTATGATTTGCGTATCAATGTTTTTATTCTTGTTGATGCAATTTGTCCATTCATTTTATCCATTATAAGCTAATAAATCACATACCAAACAAAATGAGCCTCAATTACGTGATTTTTAATTATTTCCTTATATGATCTGAATTTTTTTTGGTGTAAGATTGCGCTCCTTGTGCACAATTGTCTCACTAGTTCAAATGAAAAATTAGTTGTTCAATTGTACATTGTCAAACGCAAAGATCGATTACTTCTTTTGAAAAAATTGATTTTCACGGTTTTTATGTGATGTGTTGTGTGAGAATGATCTGTCTCGGTGTTTGGAAAAAACAATTTTTTGTTAGTTGAACACCCCTTAATAATGGAGATAAAGGAGACAAGTGTCCATGAGTTAATTGATCGGGATTGTATATGATACCGGATTGGTGGTATTTTTTACTAGGGGAAATTGCTTAAAAATGGAAGTAGGGGTAATTAAATGCAAAGACATGGTGTACTTTTTCTGAAATTGCTCCCAACATGAAAAGGAAAATTTTAATTGCACATACATGGTACCAATTTTGGTGTGGACCGAAATACCCTTGTCTAAAAAAAAACCCCTAAACCAACCCCCTCACTCTCCCTCCTCCTACGCATGTGTTGCACCGTTCCTATGTCTGTGTTGCACCATTCATGGAATGTGGTTGCACTCTTCAAAAAAATTATTTGCACCCGAGTTGGTCCAAATGGGGTTGCAGTGTGTTGTCAAGTCACATTTTCTGGAAATATATTATTCTCCTTGCACCGTTCCTGCGTCTGTGTTGCACCATTCATGGAATGTGGTTGCACTCCTCAAAAAATTAATTGCACCTGAGTTGATCCAAACGGGATTGCAGTGTGTTGTCAGGTCACACTTTCTGGAAATATATTCTTCTCCTTGCACCGTTCTTGCGTCTGTGTTGCACCATTCATAGAATGTGGTTGCACTCTTCAAAAAATTAATTGCACCTGAGTTGATCCAAACGGGGTTGCAGTGTATTGTCAGGTCAAGCTTTCTAGAAATATATTCTTCTCTTTGCACCGTTCCTGTGTCTGTGTTGCACCATTCATGGAATGTGGTTGTACTCTTCAAAAAATTAATGGCACCCGAGTTAGCCCTTGAGAATGAAAAAAAAAATTCGTATACATTGCTCCAAAAACCCAATCACTAAAAATCGACAAATAAACATGAACTTTCCAAACAACAAACAGATCAAAAAATGGGAGCTTGCATGTATCAACAGATACTAAATGTAGAGAAAACAAAACCCTTACGACAAAAGTAGCATCCAAATTCCCGTTCGATTGAGGTTCAATCACTAAAAGTAGCTTGCATTTATCAATCACTAAAAATCTGGACAGGAAAATCGATATTTTCGGACGAATTTGGTCCGGCGAACGGCGAAGAAGTGAGGGAAGATGAACCGGGTTGAGGGTCGTAGGAGAAAGCGCTCGTACTCTCCGATTCACTCACGTCAGCACTCAAACTGTAACTCTCGAACATCTCGCTGTTCGGATCGAAGTCGTCTTCCGACGAAACACTCCCCATAGCCGAATCAGAGAGAGAGAGAGAGAGAGAGAGAGAGAGAGAGAGAGAGAGAGAGAGAGAGAGAGAGAGAGAGAGAGAGAGAGAGAGAGAGAAATCGAGAGGGAGGGAGGCGGTGGGGAGAAGATAGAAAGGGTTTGGGTTTTTCTGAGAAAGTAGATTAGGTCCAGGGTAATTTCGTCTGTGATTCCATGTCTTTGCAAATAATTTCTCCTTCTCATTCATCTCTAATTCCTGAAAAGTGTATCATTGAATGGCAATATTTTGCCCCTACTTCCATTTTAAAGCAATTTCCCCTTTATACTATTGATGAAAAGAAAAATAATTCTAATGCTCTCGATTAATTACCACCACCCCTCCAGTGATATAGTAATTAGATAGTCCCACAGATAGGAAGCGGGGGAGGTGCTGTGCACAATCATGCTGTGCACCCCTCGGCCGTTGAATTGAGTTTTGGACGGTTCGGATGTATTTTGATTTTTTACTGGTAAAAAAAATCAAAATTAAAAAAATTTTGCCGAACGCATCCGAGCCATCCAAAACTCGATCCAACGGCCGAGGGGTGCACAATACCGTGCACAACACGGCTGTGCACAACACCTCCCCCGAGTCCCCACAGATAGGATTAAGTGGGGAAATAATCCATCTAGTCTAGGGGTGCTTTGAGAAAAGGGTAAAATTTACTTTTTTGGTTTTTTCGTTGTTTTTATTTAATTTTTTTTTTACATTTCTTAGTTTTGCGTCAAGTTTTCGTGATTTATGGATTCGTTTCGACGAAACGAATCGAAAGAGTATAAAATTATGGTCGAAACTTTTTGTTTTTGAATAAAGCTTGGTTTATTTTTGGCTTTATTGAAAAAATTATTAGGTTTGACCTTAATTTTATACTTTTGTATTCGTCTCATCGAGACGAATTCTTAAATCACGAAAATTTGACGCAAAACAAACAAATACAAAAAAAATTTGAATAAAGACAAACGTAAAGATAGATTACCTCTTCCTTAATCCTCTTAATGAGAGTTTTTTTTTTTCATGTGAATTTGTTACATTATCTTTTGCCATGTGAAAAAGTTAACTAAAAGGTAAAATGATGATTTCACGCAGATATAAAAAAAAAAAATGCCCGGAAAAATGGTATTTTGGTCTTTTTCTTCTATCAAAATATTTTGGACTATTTACCCAAAAAAAAAATAAAAAATCGACTGCTTGGGAAAAGGTAAATATTACCAGAGGAGTAAATATTTTTAGAGGAATCTTTTCTATTATTTTTTAGAGGCATCTTTTATTAACGAATCTATGACTTGTTACATTCCTAAATTGCCTTCCCAATGACAATTATTTACTCCCTTTCTTCCCAGTGGAGTACTATTTTTTAGAGGCATCTTTTTTATAGAGAGTACTCTGTTTCAAGTTATGGTTGAAAAGAGAGGAATTGTATACCCAGTTGCTTCTCAAATGCTGCATTATGAATCACATGAGAAGTTATTCAGGTATGAGTGTTGCAAAAAAAGAAGTTAAGCAGGGAATATGGTTCGGTTTGGTTCAATTGTAGAGTTTGAACACAATAAACAAAAGTAATTTTATTGATTACAAGCACTTGTACACTTAAGTTGTGTACAATAACACACACTATCACTCACAATTGAAGACTCTCTTGCACACAAGAGGTAGTACACACACAATCTAGGAAGACACTTTAACTTTGGACACAAACTCTTTTAGTACTTGGACACTTCACACTTGGACTCTCACTCACTTGCTTGGAGTCTCTCACACTTGCTCTCTTTCTTACATTGCCACAAATGAAGACCTCATCCCTATTTATAGGCACCATAGGATAGTTCTAGAAGCACACACCACTCACTACTTCTAGGTGCTTCTAGAGAAGCCCATAATCTTCCATCATATTCCGGAGTGTTCTTGTACCATCCAGAAAGTTCTAGTGTAGTCTATAATATTCCGGAAATGTCCGGAAGACTCTAGCGAAGTCTAGGAGTTACCGGAAGATTCTAGCGTAGCCTAGAAGATTCCGGAGCATTCTAGAGAAGTCTAGATATCTCCAGAATAGCCCGGAAGTTTCCGGTAACATCCGGAAGACTCCGAAAAACTCAAGAGAGGTGGTGATGATCTTTCAACACAATTTGGTTTGGTTAGATGTACATAGGTTGTTCAAAAGCAACATTGCCAAGTGCCGGATCCTATCAGGACAACCTGATATAGCTTGGGTCCGAACTTTTCATTTCAGCCGTTGGATCTCATCCAACATCTCTAATAAGAGAAAGGGAGTTCGTGGGTCAAACAGATCCCGGATTTGGGTCAATTTAGCTCGCGGGTCTAAACACCCCTTCCCGGATCCTAACTTCTCATTCACGCTGAATTTGAAGAGAGAGAGAGAGAGGCGACAACCGAAGAAGAATCGATCGAAGGGGAAGAACAAATCGAAGGAGGAGAAGATGAAATTGAAGAAGCCCAAACACAAAATCGACAACCACAAAGTCTCTCACACTGTCTCTCTTTTTTCGTTTCTGGTTTAATATATGTAGACAAAACTAGGATTTTTTTCGATTTGCAATCCGGTTGAAAGAGATCTGTGTGTGTGTCTTGGTTTTTTTCGATATAAATTGTGCTTGCTGGAATATAAATGCCAGATGCCCACTGGGTGTTAACCTATATATAGAGATTTTTTTTTATGAAATATAACTCTGCTATTTCAGGCTGAGTTCTCATTACGGTATTCTCGGTATTTTGATATTTTTTGATTCACAAGTTATTCTCCTCATATATTACAATTGTTTTAACAACTTATAGTCTGAAAATACTGTAACGAAAACTCTCCCTCAATCTTCAACCATATGAAACAAATAATTTGACTTGTAGACGATGTACCAATCCAATGGCTACTCATCGTTCAATCCCGAACAGCACAACCCCCAAAATTATAACGACACAACGACCAAGGATGAGAACAGACAACAACTTGCACCTTCCAAACTAGAAAAAACAACATAATACCTTGCGTTGTCAATCACTAGCAGTAGAAATATCCATAAATCCTTAATTAGTCCCCTGTGTTTCCGAGGAACACATTTGTTAGAACTGTCTTTGAGTGCAGAATTGCCTTCAATAGCTTCAAACCCTAAACAAGCAAAAAATTATCAGATACATGCAAGGTTCTAAAATTTGTTAGACGTTTTCAGGGCGGCCGGACACCTTCTAGCTTCCTGGGCCGAGTATTTGGTGCCTAGTCGGTCTAGTTGGGTGACCAGTCAGGCTAGTCGGTGAGGGGTCTTCTAGCGCCTAGGCGGTGAGTACTCGGCCTTCCAGACCTTCTTATAGAACACTGGGTATATGCCATACACATACAGATATTTGTATGTGTGTGTGTGTTTATGAATCATCAAATTAGAAAAACTTAACATCACTTGTAAAATTTCCGGTTCGTATTTAAATTCTACATTTGCATGCAACTTTTTTACGTGCAATACAATATTCCTATGAAAAACATCGATTCTTCAAAAGCCAACAAAAAAAAAACATTAGAAAAGATGCAGCAGGAAATTAATTGAATACCTCAGGCATCCCCACATCAACCACCCTTTCCTCGAGTGCACCCACTTCCTTAACATTGAATTTATTCAACATGGTTATGCCAGAAATAGTAGATAACTGAGTCACCACCAAATCATCTGTCATCATATAAGTCACCGGCTTCACAAATCCACCAAATTCCAATTCCACTTCCCTCACCCCCTCCCGAGTAACATAACCCACCTCCCTTGACATTTTGGTTTTGCAGACGGGGAACGAAGCTTTGGAATCGTTTGAGACGTAAAGGTGATAGCCCTCATTTTCGTCGCAAATATTGCACACATAAAACCTTTTGTCTACGGTATTCCTAATCTCTTCTAGCAAATCCAATGGATTAACATGACCAGTTGTTGCTTTTGAGTTCAACACAGATTGCTTGGTTTGGTTGGGTTCCAAACAGGTTTCGCTCAATTTTTTGATGCTGCCGTAGAGGTTTCCCAGAGCCCCTACCATACTCCATTTCTTGAGGAGCCTGACCACGGTTCCGATGGGCAAACGAAGAAGGTTAACGAGGAAATCCACAAAGTCTTTCCCGGCTTCGGCGAAAAGGACACTTTTGGCCTTGGGGTCAATGAGTAGTTTCAGGCTCACCTTTGCTTTGGATGGGGTTGCCATTTGTGAATTTTGTTCTCAGAGTACTGACTCTGTCTTTGTCTAAAATTTACCTGTATACATAGATATGTAAAGTTAATACATTTACGGAAATCCACCATGACGGTCCATCTTCTAAATTATCTGTTTCCCACTCCCTAGTTTAATTTGTTACATGGAGAACTGTTGCATGCGTTGGTGATTTCTTCCCGATAAAAATCCACTAGATATCTTCTGGGTATGAGAGCAATTTATTCCACAGGTAGGGTTAAAAGGATCCTGCTACGGGTACAAACGATTTTGTACAGAAAATGTACAAATCGGTCTCGGGGACCCACTTTTGGGTCCCACACGAGTGATCCGAACTGTTCATTATTTTTAGAACATTTTTCCGTGGGGCTTCACAAAATTTTAGCTCAATCGGACGGTTAGAAGTGCTTGAACCAAAATCACGCCGTTTCATTTTGAACGAAACGGCGTGATTTTGGTTCAAGCACTTATTGAGCTGAAATTTTGTGGAGCCCCTCGGAAAAATGTTCTAAAAATAATGAACGGTTCAGATCACTCGTGTGGGACCCAAAAGTGGGTCCCCGAGACCGATTTGTACATTTTCTGTACAAAATCGTTTGTACCCGTAGGATTACCGAGGGTTAAAAAGATTGGAATTTGATCCCAGAGACGGTTCAATACTTTAGGGGTCTAAAGCAAAACTTTTTAAATAAGTGATCCTCCAAAGGTAAAATAAGGTAAAATCCAGAATTTTAGAAAAAAAAAAAAAGGTCTTATTTTCTCTTAGGCTAGTAACTAAGTTAACGACCTTGAGGCAAGTGCAATTTTGTTAACTCTCCTTCAAAGAAAACACATGGGCGGAACTAAGTGGCGGGGCGGGGTGGCACCTGCACCTGCCACCCCTGCTTCTCAAAAAAGTTGTATTTTACGCTAATGCATTAGCCTCTTACTGGTATCCAAGCAACTTGATTTTACATACAAATGGTTATCAAGTAGGCATTTAAAAGGTGCAATGTTCGAGTCATAAAAAGAATATCTCAAAAACTTTTATTTAATGACCATTGGAGAATTGAATCAAGCCAGTATTTTAGTTTTAACAAAAAACAAAAACCCACGACAAAGCTTGACATTGCACTTTTTCTTCATATTTTTCTAAAAATATACAACAATAAAGTAGACTTCGGTAAACAGCCCCACTCTCGATGCTAAATCCTTGCTCCACCAAGGGGTGAACATTATCTTCCGTCCTCTTATTGGTTGAAATAGTGTATGTCACATCCATGCAATACACCTTTTGTAAGATTGACATCATTTGAGTAGAGCTTAATTAATCCCCAGGTATGTGCATTGTCAAATACGCCTGGGTAACTTGAGTTGGTCCCCTTTTTACATTTTCAAAATGAAATGTCAAAGACTAATTAATTAGAATTTCTTATCCTGAATGGGAGTTATCTATTTAATTGGACTATTAATTGACCTTACTGTAACTGTGAATTTATATTTACTTTGGTATAATTTGCAAGTACCTGAAATTTAAATTTTGCAGTTGGAAAAGTACACGAACTAAACAAGTACTCCTGTTACTCGTTTATATCCAGAATGGTGGTGACTGCTAGCACAACAATTTTTTTTAAAAAATACTACTATTATGCTAGAATTTTTTATTTTTGTTAAATTCATGAGATATCAATCCACCCTTTATGTTTCAATTAGTTTAATGAGTAATTTGTACTGCCTAGGTAAATTTTCTTCACATTTGCGTTGCTTGAACCTATGAACTTGTTATTTGTCGGTGACCCTAATTATAAATTGTACTTGTCTCCCTTGTCTTACGAGATTGAATTTACGCAAAATGTTACTTTGCTCGTTTTGCAATTGCATGTTATTTCACCGCTCCTTGAAGGGAGAATTGGAAGGGACAGACAGCTAAGGACTTGTTACATTCCGAAATTGCCTTCCCAATGACAATTATTAGTACCTTTCTTCCCGGTATGGGAGTACTCTGTTTCACCGCGGTTATGTTTGAAAAGAGAGGAACTGTGTACCCAATTGCTTCTCAAATGCTGCAGTATGTATCACATAACAGGAGCAGAAGTTATTCAGGTATGAGTGTTGCAAGAAAAGAAGTTAAGTAGGGAATATGGTTCGGTTTGGTTTAGTTAGATGTACATAGGTTGTTCAAATGCAACATTGCCAAGTGTATATATAATTTTTGGTATATGTTAAAAAAATAAATAAGGGTTTCAACAATGTCAACTAGAACACGACAATGTTTTAAACAAGTCGGGTTAGTGTCAAGAATTTTGACACGCTTATGTTGACAAGTATTTTGACACAAATCCGAAAAGACATGAAACACGTAATGACGTGACATGAATACAATATGACATAATACATGTATACAATATGACATAATACGATGCTCACCTTACTAATCAACTACGACCAACTAATTCCCAATTTAGTACCCTCTACACCACTCATCATCAACCAGCAAAAGATACAAGTATACAGCCCAATATCTTTTGGGAACATCAGAAAATCACGTATAGTCCAAAATAGAATGTCTGACTTTTTCCAATTGCCAGTGTGGAAGACTCATTAACGTGAGTGATTTACATTTTGCCTATTGGATATGCAAAAAACAAGTCCAATGGACTAGCAAAAATTGGTCCATTAATTACTTATCAAGTTCTACTGGGCCCGCTTTTAGATACTACTTGGGTTCCAATTTTTTATCACTAAATTTCACCAACTAATTAAACTTATCTAGTCAACTAGAATGACCGCGATTGTGACATTGTGCAAATTGCCACACTAAGTTACTTGAACTTAAAAGGGCAAGGCTCCTCATGGGAAATAACTCTGCTATTTCAATCTTTAAGCAAACAATTAGTCATGACCATGTGAAACCAAACAATTAGTCATGTTTGACACACTTAAAATTGTATCATTGGTTATCTCCCTATTAACTAGAACAGCACAACCACAAAATCATATACAACACATTAATGACTGTATTAGATGAGAATAGACCATAACTTGCAACTTCCAATCTGCAAGTAATTAAGTTTGCAAAACATAGTTTGGGCAAAACACGAGATGCCGTCCATCGCCACCCAATAAAACAGAAACTGGAAAAACAAAATACAAAAACCACCCATCTGGAGATTCGGATGGAGTTGTGGGAGCCCCTCAACACGCAGGTCCTTCCCATCGAAGCATCGGTGGAGATTCCATTGCGGTGTTTTCAAGGAACACGCTTGTGAGAACTGTCTTTGACTGTAAACTTGCCTTCAGCAGCTTCAAACCCTAAATCAATAAACAAAACAAGGACATCACCCCCATGGGTAAAAAAAGGCATGAGCCCATCACCCACATGGGTAAAAAAAAAAACAAGATAAGCAATCAGTTCATAAAAAATACCCAAGACCCAATAATGACCAGATAAAATGGGCCAAGTCCAACAATAAAAACCCTAAATCTTCGGTTGTCTTCTATTAAGAAGTTGGGGCCAACGAAGAGATAGCAGTGCAAACCTATGATAGGTATGATTATATAAATCCACAAAAGAGTCTTTCGATTACTCTCTCGAAGATCTTGTCGAGTATCTTAAAGCAAAAACGATGGCCGATTAGAAGTTTGACTCTTCAAAATAAAAAATGAAAAAGAACATATTGAGTGAACGATCCATACCTCAGGCATCCCCATCACAACAACCCTTTCCTCAACTGCACCCACTTCCTTAACATTGAATTTATTCAACATAGTAATGCAAGAAATAGGAGACCCAGGAGTCACCACCAAATCATCCGTTACCATATAAGTCCCCGCCCCCTTCACAAAACTTCCCTCCGCTACTGCTGCTGCAACTTCATTCGGCCGCGCAACATACTGCATCTCGCTGGACAAATTAGCTCTGCAAGTAGGACAAATGGTACTGGCATCTTCCGAGACAAATAGATGGCCACGGGTGTAGGACGGGCAAGTGTAATATCTTTTAGCTGATGATGTGCCGCCTTCAATTGATAAGAGGGGAACTTGTCTAGCAGAGAATGGGGCTTTTGGTTTCAGGACATAGTCTTTGGTAATTTGCTTTGACTGGAAGTAGGTTTCGCTCAGGTTTTCGATGCTTTCGTAGAGGTTTCCCAAAGAGCCCACCGTGGTTTGTTTTGTGAGGAGCCTGACCACGACTCCAACGGGCAAATGGAGAATGTTGAACAGGAAATCGACAAAGTCTTTCCTAGCTTCAGCGAAAAGTACTCTTTTGGCCTTGGTGTCAATGAGGAGTTTTATGCTCACCTTGGCTTCGGAGGAGGTTGTTGCCATTGTCACTCTGTTCTTAGATTTTTATTTTGACTTCAAACCGATACACACTGGATTTTAAGGTGAAGGGAATGACTTGTGAACACCTCTGGTTGTTTCTAGACCTATATATAGAGAGAAAGGACTAAGTGCTCTAGTTGTAAATCGTGCAAGGTTGTGCCTGCAAACAATGTTCACTTAAAAAAAAAAAAAAATTAACTAGGTTGGACATCGACAACTACATGTACTTGCATTGTTGAAGAAGAAGTTAATAGTCTAAACTTTCATTGTCCATTGTACAAATGTGAATTGCTAACATAGCTACCAAAATTCGATCAAGTTAATTTCTTGCAAAAACGTACGCAGTTTTTGGTCCCAAATAACACTTTATATTAACCTAAAAAGATTGCTCCAATTAAAAAATAATGAACAAAAATGACGAGTTTAGTAAAAGTAAAGGGACATAGGATATGTCAAAAAATATGACAGGATTGCCGCTCGTTAGTGGATTTGTGACTACCTAAAGCAAACCTTCACCATGAAGGAAGAGAAACCAAGAAAAACAGAAAAAAAGAAAGCATAAATTTTTTTTTTTATGCGGGACAACATTGGAAAACTTTCTTTTATGCTTTTACGCTTATAATAATTGTAAAACGAGATTTTGACTGTAAGCTTAGAAAATTTTCATTTCTTTATTTGAGTTGATATCGTTTTGTTATTTCATTTATGATTATGATCAATTAGGGTTCTATTTTAGGAAACACTTATTCTTTAGTTAATTAGATTCCTATTAGCATTAAGAGTATTTTTCCATTACAATAGACGAATATCACTCCAAGGGAATTTTTTTTGAATGAAATGGGGTCATTTTGGATTGAGATCTTACCGCCGTCTGATTGCATCAATTCTCGCGAAGTGGCCCTTGGAAATTGATTTTGAGATAAATGAACGATTCGAATCGACCGTTTAGAACCTACAAAGACGTCTCCGTTCAGCCGGTACCCCTGGATTTGTCGGTTAAATAAAGCCTACTCGAAGAAAGTGATTGTCCGATTGGTGTCAAATAATGTCAAGGAACGCTGCTACCTACACAGATGAGGGAGGACCGACCACGTACCGACGGCGTCGGGGGCGCCGTTGTGGGTCCCAAACGATCGATCCGAGCCGTTCATTCTTCTCAAAATTGAATACCGAGTGGGCCCACATGAAAATCGAGGCAATCGGGAATTGCTAGCATAGCTACCAATATCCGATCAAGTTAATTTCTTAGGAAAACATACTTACTTCTGTCTCCATAGCTACCAATAATAATGTTGTTCCATTAGTGTAATATTATTCCTCTCTTTTACTTTTTGCTATTTTGGCTTTGTATGTTATGCTTATTTCATGCATTATAATGGTTATATGTTATGCCTTTTTTATTTTTATTTTTATGGTTATGCGGCCCGTAATATTGTTTTTTTTACTGATACCCTCACATATACCCTGTTGCAACCCTCTTCCAATTTTTTGGGTATCATTACACTTGACAACTTTGACCAGCCTCTTTTTGGTCAACATCGCCTCCGTGGCATCACATGGGCCGTCCGAGGGAGGGATACGGTACCCCTTTTTGCTTGGGAGACATATTAGACGTTCCCAAAGGTAAATATTACCAGCGGAGTAAATTTTATTATGAGACATCTTTTCTTGTATTTTTTAGAGGCATCTTTTATTAACGAATCTATGACATGATATTATGCACACACATATCTGTGTACTTCAGCTGCACACCGACACATCTTAATTGTCCAAAAGAATTTTCGACTTTCCAGATTTGAAATTAACTACTCTTTGCGCAAATAGTTTATTTCAAATCCGGAACATTGATTTCTGAGATGGACGGTTGGAATGCTTTGGTGTACGTACATTTGGCCTTCGTACGTATAGTGTACCCATAGACGCGTCTTGAACTTCAAACACTGCCCACCCACCCACCCACCCCCCCTCTCTTCTCTCTCTCTCTCTCTCTCTCTCTCTGCTAAAGGGAGAATTGGAAGGGACAGACAGCCATGGACTTGTTACATCCTAAATTGCCTATTGCCTTCCCAATGACAATTATTTACCTTTCTTCTCGGTATGAGAGTTCTCTGTTTCAAGTTATGGTTGAAAAGAGAGGAATTGTATACCCAATTGCTTCTCAAATGCTGCATTATGTATCACATAACAGGAGGAGAAGTTATTTATTCAGGTATCAGGTCTGCGTAGGAAATGTGGTTCGGTTTGGTTTCGTTAAATGTACATAGGTTATTCAAACCCAACATTACTGAGTTTATATATAATTTTGTGTATGTTAAAAAAAATACTCCATTCCATTTTAATAGTTTGGTTCGGTCTCCAATGCAATTGATAAATTGTTAATAGTATTCAATCTATAATGAATTTTATGAGAAATACGAATTTTATATGATAGATCTCAATTAGGTTTATTATACAAAATTTTTAAAATGTTTAAAAATATTGTAGATTCAATTGAAAGATAAGAATAATTTAAAAATTGCATTGGAGACCGAACCGGACTATTAAAATGGAACGGAGGGAGTAAATAGAACACGACACTGTTTAACAGGTCCGACTATTTCCAATGGCCAGTATGAAAAACCCATTAATGTGAGTGATTTGTATTTTGCCTATTGGGTATGCAAAAAACAAGTACAATGGACTAGCAAAATTGTTTCATTAGTTACTTATCAAGTTCTATTGGCCCCGCTTTTAGATACTACTTTGGGTTCCAATTTTTTTATCACTAAATTTCACCAACTTATTAAACTTAGCTAGTCAGCTAGAGTGTTCACGATTGTGCTATTGCCACACTAGGTCGGCTGAACTTAAAAGGGCAAGGCTCATCATGGAACATAACTTTGCTACTTTATATCTTTAAGCAAGAGCTCTTGAATTCTACTCCGGCGCACTTCTTTATTCATCCGTTTAGGTCCGACTACGAACACGTGGATCGGAGGAACATGGCTCGGGAATAGCTTCTAACTATATGAAACCAAACAATTAGTCATGTTTGACACACTTAAAATTGTACCATTGGCTATCTCAATATTAACAAGAAGTTCTAGAACAGCACACAGCCACAAAATCATACTACAACACATAGTTTGGGCAAAACACGAGATGCCCTCCATCGATCGCTACCTATTTAAACAAAAACTGGAAAACAAGAAGCATGGAAAATACAAAAACCACCAAGAGAACCTTCTTCCTCAAAATAACGGGCAATGTCGATCAGTTCCAGCAGAAGTATCTATCAACCATTACACCCTTGTGTTTCCGAGGAACACGCTTGTGAGAACTGTCTTTGACTGCAAACTTGCCTTGAGCAGCTTCAAACCCTAACCAAAAAACAAAACAAGGACATGTATATCCCATGATGAAAGTGTGGAACATCAAAAAGTCAGAAAAAATCAACATACTCCTTAGGCAAACACGGTTAAAACAACAATCGTGTTTTTGCATATGTAAGTGAGCAAGTCGTTTACAGAGAGGTAATATCTTATTATCACCGGCAAAAAAAAGTTGGTTTTTGGGGCTTTTTCTTGGGTTTTTTCCCAAAAAAAAGAAAAAAGTTCCAGTTATAATTTTTTACTTCAAAATTTGCCGCAAAGCTAACGAACGCCAAAAAAATTCAAATAAAGACAAAACAAGAAAAAAAAATCCTTAATTCTTACCGGTAAAAGTTTATGAAGAAATTCAAACCATTAATCAATTAATGTATGGTCTAGACGTGGACAATCCCATGGAAAGGATCTAACCCAACTTAAAATGTTGAAGTGTAATTTTAGAAATTTATGGGAGTAACTTTTGAAGTACAGTACTTATGTTCCCGTTAGAAGCTTGACTCTTCAAAATGAACAAATGAAAAAGAACAGATGGAGTAGATCATGATTTCAATACCTCAGGCATCCCCATTTGAACAACCCTTTCCTCAAGTGCCCCCACATCCTTAACATTAAATTTGTTCAGCACAGTAATCCCAGAAATAGTAGACATGGGAGTCACCACCAAATCATCCATCACCATATAAGTCACCACCCCCTTCACAAAACCTCCATCCCCTACTGCTGCCACTTCATTCGCGGACGCAACACACTGGATTACCTGGGACAAACTTCTATTGCAATTAGGACATTTGGCATGGGCATTATCCGATACATATCCGTGGTAGGAGCCATAACCGTTGCCATTGATCGGGCATGTGTAGTATGTCTTAGCTAAGGATGAGCCACTGTCGTCGAGGGATAAGAGGGGAACTTGTGTAGCAGAGAATGAGGCTTTTGGTTTGAGGACATAGTCTTTGGTTTGGTCAGATTGGAAGTATGTTTCGCTCAGGTTTTGGATGCTTTCGTAGAGGTTTCCCAAAGAGCCCACCATGGTTTGTTCTGTGAGGAGCCTGACCACGGTTCCAACCGGCAATTGGAGAAGGTTGAACAGGAAATCAACAAAGTCTTTCCCTGCTTCTGCGAAAAGGACTCTTTTAGCCTTGGTGTCAACGAGGAGTTTTAAGCTCACCTTGGCTCCGGTGGTTGTTGCCATTGTCACTCTGTTCTTAGATTTTTATATATTTTGACATCAAACCGATACACACACTGAATTTAAGGTGAAGGGAATGACTTGAGAATACCCTCTGGTTGACTATATATGTTCACCTAAAAAAATTAGCTCCATGATAATTGCATCAGCTAATTACGTTTGTTTGTCGAAGACAAAATTAACTGTCTAAACCTTCACCAAGAAAAACCAAGAAAAGTAGAAAAAGAAAAGGCATAAACTTTATTTTGTTTTTTTGATGTGGGACATCATTTGAAAATTTTCTTTTATGCTTTTAAGCTTAGAATTGTAAAACTAGATTTTGACTGTAAGCTCCAACCCATATGTCAGGAAATAAGTGGAGTTGTCAAAATAGGCTTATGAAACCAATCCAACTCCTCAAGCCTTTCTTCCCTTCAAATTCATGTGGATTTGAAGCATGACCCTTTTTGCCAAATTTGAAGGCAACTTCTTCACGCGTCAAATCCACTTTTATCCTAAAAAAAGTAAATGTTGGTAATTTAATGAAAATGTATAAAATAATAGAATTTAACCTAAGAGTTTAATTGATGTCAAATTGGAGATGCCAAAATGCTACATAAGCCCTTTAAAGAATTTGGCATCTCCAATTAGCCATGGGTTTGAGAGAAAGTTTTCATTTCTTTATTTGAGTTGATATTGCATGTTTTGTTATTTCATAAGGATTATGATCAATTGGGGTTCTATTTTAGGAAACATCTTATTCTTTAGTTAATTAAATTCCTATTAGCATTGAGAGTACTTTTCCATTACAATGAATATCCCTCCGAGGGAAAATGAAATATTTTAGGATCAAAGAAAGTTCAGAATTTAATATATTTCTTGTATTCAAGGCATTATTCATTTTTTTCTATTGCGAATTCCAAAGCTCATAAATTAGGACAAAATATCTAAGTCACTGTCGAAGCTTGGTCATATATTTTTAAAGGTAATTTACCTTGCCATATTGCCAACGAGTCTCCCAAAGTTCCCATGTTTTATAGAGAGAGTAACAAGTAGCAACCCTTGGATTGTGGAAAATGGTGAAATAAGAAAGGCAATCTCTTTCTTACCGTGAGAAAGGGGAAGAGGCCAATAAAAGTTTCTTTTCTTTTTTTTCCTTTCTCAACAAATTGTTCAATCAAAATGAGTGATTTTGAGTGAAAGTATAATACTTTCTTTTCTTTTCTCACCAAATTACTCAATCTAAACGGACTGTAAAGGAAGGAGAGAGAGAGAGAGAGAGAGAGAGAGAGAGAGAGAGAGAGAGAGAGAGAGAGAGAGAGAGAGAGAGAGAGAGAGATGGGGGCAGGGAACTTGAACCATATACTGGAGAAGTTTATGGAAATACAGAGGGAGTTGGGAGTAGAGGAGTGGATCCACTCTATGGTGGAGAACCTAAAGGAATGGCTACTAGTGGAAGAGAACTTTGGTGAGAATTCGATTTAAGGGGTATTTTTGAATTTATATAAAATTCACGACTAAAACGTAATTTTATATATCAACTAGGATGGATACCTAAACAACAAATTAGAAATTTGGACTAATATTTAAGTTTTCCAGAACTAAACAAGAGTACTCCAGTTCCAAAATTCGCATAATTTATTGATATTGCTAGAACTAAAAAAGTGAACAATGACTAAATCATTTTTTCGAGGATTTAATTTCCATTTGATGGTATTGAATATACTCCCTCCGTTCCTAAATTCTAGTCCCACTTTCTCTCTCTTGCTATTTTTCAAATAAAAAAATTTAAGTACTTCCGTGTATTATTTTTTTAAAAATTTCACACCTAATCGAGTACTTTAGTGCGGTGCGAAATTTTTAAAAAAATGATACACGAAAGTATTTAATTTTTTTATTTGAAAAATGACATGACTTTTTGCAATGGACTATTATTTAGGAAGAGAGGCAGAGTATTTTTCTTACAATTGAAGAATCCTAGTTGTATTCATAGACATGATTCTCTTTTCATCCTTCAATTGTTTCATTAACATCTTTTCGGATTTTTAATGAAGTTTTTCTTGCTCTTGAAGAAAGGTTTTCTCAACCCTTCCATATCTTTTTATCAGCTCATGACACTGGTAAATAAAGCCCACTCGAAGAAAGTGATTGCCGAATTGGTTTGAAATAATGTCAAGTGTGGGGTACACTTGTACGAGGAAGCAACAATTATTCGACTATTCCCTATGTACTTTTCGATCGATTAAAGGGACCTATTAATAAACCGATTGTCCTCGGTAGCTTATTTTAATAATTAGAGTCGAATAATGGGATAATAGAGATGGTGAAGATTATTTCTGAACGTTAAATGAAGAGGTAGTGTGAGATTTATGAGAGAATTTGAACTTAAAATTAATTGACAATAGATGGAATATCTCAAACAAAGTTTGGGTGGTTTAGACGAGCAATATACGATAAAGTCTAACACATAAAGTCTAACATTCCTCTCACGTGCAGCTCGGATGCACGTGGAGGTACGAATTGAGGAGACGAGACAATTTGACTTGAACAAAGGAGACTCAACCAATTAGCTAATTGATATGGGATGAAGTTTGACACATCGACGAATGTTAATTAGCATAATATGAAGAAATATTATGCTACCATGTTTTTAAGATTTATTATTGTGTTTCCAGTTTAGTCTAGGTGATATTATTCACGTTTCTCAGTCAATCTAGGTTTCCTTACTATGCATATTTTTCTAATTTAGTTAAGTTTCTTAGTCACAAAGTCTTGTAGCATATATAAAGATTTGATAATGTTATGTTTTATTTATATCAACGAAAATTGTCCATTCAATTTTCTAATAATTCGGATGGGGAGGACTAGCCAATACCACCCCTCTCCTAGGTATTAGTTAATCCCCATATGGGGTACTAAATGGACAACTAGAGACCACACTTTTCCTGTCCTGTGATTAAGGTGAATCAAACACGGGACTAAAGAGTATTAAAAACACTTTGTGTTCTCCAAATCCTAATCCCATCCTCTTTAATCTTGCAATCAAACAAGGCCTAAGAGTCCCAAATTGTTTGTACTTGAAATATATTGCAAATTAATGTACACGGCGGTGCTATATGTGTAAACTGTTCAAAAAACATGTGATTGTGTGCCGTTGTTACATGTAAACTGTGTGGTTTTGTACAATTTTTTTGAGAATTGTTTTTTTCTCTCTTTTTTACCATTTATATTCCTCTTTTGATTTTATTAATGTAAATTACTATAGTATCACTTAATGTGTGAAAAATTAAAATAATAAAAGGATAAAATGATAATTTCACGTGAATTAAAAAAGGAGTGCGAATCATAATTTTTTGTTTCATTTGTAAGAGCATCCTCATCACGGGAGGCAAATCCCCCTGATGGCTAATTTATTGAGCAAAAGGCAAAAAATGCTCTCAAATCAGCCTCAACAAAATGTAGGGACCATTTGCAAAAAATTCCCAGTTGCTACACCGCCTCAATACTTAAAGCAAGGCACTATTCCTTGGCTACACAATTTTTTAATATATTCCGTACCATGCATGAAGCACCACTCTCCACTGCCCCTATTGGCAGGAAAACAATTGGAAGAGAGAGCATTTAGAAATGGGTATTTTGTTTATATGTGATTAGAATAGAGAGTCTGATTTTGTGAGTTTTTAAAAAAGTGGCTAGCTAAAGTATAAAAGGTATTTTTGAGGTAAAATTTGGTCCAAATTTTACTAAGACTGATGAGGATGCCCTAAAGTGGAAAAAATCATCGGTAGATATAAAATTGGAAACCAGTAACGGAGACTAGTTGTGTCATTTTGGACTCGCATTGGGTCCCTCAAAAAGATGATATTTCTAACTTTCAGAACTTTAGTTGAGTATTGTAGGCACGAAAAAGCAGCTAAAGTAACACCGATTGACAAGGCAACAACCGATGAGTACTGGTTCTCCATGTAGAAATACTACCACCACGGTGACTTTTTGGATTTTTAAATAAGTTGTTTCTGTTATTTAAACTTTTAGTTGATGTATATTACAAGAATAATTTATTTCGAAATTCATAGTTTTTGGGTTTTAGACCGTTTAGACAAATAGAAAAACTTGGCCTACGTATATCAAGTATTTCTCATGATGTATTTAATACTCTAACAAAAAATTCACACAAGTGAGAAATTTACTATACCGGGAGCCCACTATGACAATTAGGTAATATTACACTTTGACATTCATTATTCACCCCCGAAAGGTGGTAATGCATACTTCTACAAATGTACATAAAAATGGCCTAAAAAAATTAAACATTCATCGCTAGATTTCCAGAGTAGGTATTAATTCTACATGAATGTTGTTACTCCAAAATTTTAGATAGGCCTGTCTCATATTTTATAGGAGTATTTTTTTTATTTTTTTTTTCAAGTTGGCCAACACGCAATTGATCACTTTGGTTGTAAAGTGGTTAAGTTACACCACTACTGAATAATATACCATGATTCTTCCTAGGTAAGTTATCTTTTCTGATGTAAAGGGAGCTGTGTAGATGGCCGAAATCATCTAATGCATGTTGGCAACTTTGCATTAGAAAAAGACTACCACAGTTGGTACTGAGTCCTACTAAAGCTAAAGGAAGATTACTTATCCCTGGAAATTGTAGCCAACCCATCAATCGAGAGGACTATTCATTGTCTCCAGAGAGCATAGTCACGTGGTGCCCCATGCTTATCATTTATCACACACTAATGTGAGGCTTATACAATTGGTCGTCGGTGACATAGCGATGCGCGTGTGGTGAAGAAAAAAGGCAGGAAGACTATATCATTAGTGGGTGGAGTACTATATTGTATTTAAGGAGAAATTTTTGGGTCGGGTGGTGTCACGTGACGGTACTCGGCGCTCATCCCAACTGTCCAAAAATGTTTTGGACGGTTTGAATTTTAAATTAACTCTGCACTGGAAAAGTTTATTTAAATTTCGGATCATTAATTGCTGCAATGGACGACTATGATAAGAGTACTACAGGTACCACGTCAGTCGCCACGTAATACCCACTCAGCACAGAAAGATTTCTCTTATTAAAGAGAAAGCAAAATCTAAAAAAAGTGAGTAGCCAAGAATCTTGCTTTATTGATGTGTAAAAAAAAAAATAGTCTTATTATGCCTTTTTATGGCCTACAAGATTTGATAACTAAGAAACCTCAATAAAATAAGCAAATATGCATTACAAACTTTGAGAAAATGAAATGTTAATTTTGATAAATATCCAAAAACAATAGTTTCCGGCATATAATTACTCAATTAATTATATTCTTAATCTTCTTCATATTAAAAATTTCGGTCATCCAAACATAGTCTTACTACTGCTATATTCTCTCTCTCCCCATTCTCTCTCTCCCCCTTCCCCTCTCTCTCTACATTGGTCTAGAAACAATTAGAGGGCGCTGACATCAAGTGATTCCCTTCACCCTAGGTAGAGAGTATATCGGTTTGATGTTACTATATTGTTTGCTCCCAAAACCATGGCTGAAACTGAGAACAAAGTGACAATGGAAACCCCCTCCATAGCCAAGGTGAGCCTAAAACTCCTAATTGACACAAAGGGCAATAGAGTTCTTTTCGCGGAAGCAGGGAAAGACTTTGTTGATTTCCTATTCAACCTTCTCCATTTGCCCCTTGGAACCGTGGTCAGGCTCATCACAGAACAAAGTCCAATGGGAAACCTCTACGAAAGCATCCAAAACATGAGCGAAACCTACTTCGTATCAAACCAAACCAAAGACTCTCTCCTGAAACCAAAACCCACATTCTCAGCTACAGAAGTTCCCCTCTTACCACTCGACAGCAGCACGTCTTTGCCTAAAAAATATTACACTTGCCCGAGAAACCCAAGCATCAGCAACGGTCACGGCCCTTTCAATTACCACGGATATGTCGCGGGTGATCCCCATGCCGTTTGTCCATCTTGCGGAAAAAGTTTGTCCAAGGAGATCCTGTATGTTTCGGCGGTGAATGAAGTAGGGGAGGGAGGTTTTGTGAAGGGGGTGGTGGCTTATACGGTAACGGATGATTTGGTGGTGACTCCTGCGTCTCCTATTTCTAGCATTACTATGTTGTTGGATAGGTTCAATGTCAAGGAAATGGGTGCAGTTGAGGAAAGGGTGGTTGATTTGGGGATGCCTGAGGTATATTTTCAAATTACCTACTCCATTTTATTTTTTTCATTTTGAAGAATCAGACTTAGGGAGCATAGGTATTTCACTTAAAAAAGTACTTGTAGTTTCTTAAATATAGCCTGTAACACATGTTACGCCATACAAGTCAGAGATGTCGATCGGTTTCCTGAATAGCTGCATGTATTAACCTTTGTTTTTCTTTTTAGGCTTTGAAGCTGCTAAAAGCAATGTCGCACACAAAGAAAGTTCTAACAAGTGTGTTTCTCGAAAACGACACAGGAGCCTAACGGTTGATAGATGCTTCTACTGCAACCGATTGACGATGCCTGTTATTGTGATGAAGGTTCTCCTAGTGCTTTAGTATTTTGCGTGGTTTTTGTTTTCCAAGTCTGTTATAATCTTTAGGCATTCTGTCAATTTATGCTTTGTGGTTGTGTTGTTATGGATTCAATATTGAGTTAACTAGTAGTACATTGTCAACAAGTCAAATTATTTGGTTTCATATGGTTAAATATGGAAACAGCAGAGCTCAAAACATCCAGCGGGCATAATAGTACTGTACCAAGCATGGTCGGAGGGAGAGAGGGTCAACCAGGATCACTTGACCCCACTGAGGTGGCATGCATTTTGCCATAGGTTAGGTTTTTTTTTTTTCGAAGGCTGAAATGAAATCTACTCTCTCTCTCTCCCTCTCTCTAGTCTCACCATTAATTCTCATCACAAGAGCACAAATCTAGCTTCCCCACGACCATTTTCGGGTACTCACAGTTACTGAGTTACTTTTGTTTGGCACTTGAGCGTAACCTTTCGTGATCGGTTGTGAACGTGGTTATAAATTATGAAGGTATATTTACTTACCTACTTTTTGTTTGGCATTTTAGTGTAGCTTTGGGGGATCAATTGTATTTTAAATGAAATTACATGTTATCATTTGCTATCTCCTTAACTCCTTTTTATTTTACATTTTGGGGGCATTTTTTTTTTCATATTATTATGCTTTAGGTATTGACCCCACTGCCCCTGCCACCAAACATAATGGTGAGATCTCTATAATGTTTGTACTAGCTAATTTTATTAGCTGGTGAAACTCGTCGATCATTAAAAAAACATTATATTAGATATTTTTTTCTAGACTTCATTCATTTGCCTTCTCTCTTTCCTCATGTCTTCTAAGGCTAAGTTTCCACAAGGAACTAAACGGGTTATAAAGTCAACCTAAAATGTGAATTTCGTGACACGTTATTTTCTTCACATTTACAAACTAAAAGTCTCACTAGGGACGTTCACCAACACCCCTAGGTCCAAAGTTTGAACAACTTGTCTAAAGTCCCTAATTATAGACGGGTTTTTATAGAAAACTTGAACCCAATTTTTGCTTTCAGATTCATCTTAAAGGAAGCAACAAACTACTAGGATTAATCCCATGCACTTATGCCACTAATGAATTTCATAAGCATTTAAGCAGATGTTATTTAAGTAGGACATGGGGTTCCGTAATGCACCAAAGCTTGCACTATAGTAATAGTTTGGTGACCACATTTGGTTAGTGACGTGTCACCAATGTATTGTAATAATGTGGCCGACTTCTCAATTAAACCCTATAATTTAATTTTCATTTCGCTTGATTGAATCAAGACCAGCAAAACCACAAAACATGATAATATCAGATGACTAAAGATGAGAACAGATAATAACTCGTCACTACCAAAATAGAAACTCGTCACTACCAAACTAGAAACCACATTTTAAATTTCCAAAACATAACCTGGGAAAAACAATAGAGTGTTGATACTCTCATCATCACAAAAGAGGAAAAAGAAAAGGCAAAACAACAAAGATGCAAAATTCTAAACCAGACCACCAAAATCCAGATCCTTCAACATAATAAAATGCATTCTTCACTCTAACTGTGGTAGAAGTATCCATCCATCTTTACGCCGCTGTGTTTCCAAGGAAGACACTTGTTAGAACAGTTTTTGAGTGCAAACTTGCCTTCAACAACTTCAAACCCTGTGCACAAAAAATGGTCAAATATAATGCAATAAGGATTGATAAAAAAAGAAAAAGAAAAAAGAAATCAAATCAGAAAATCAACATCAATAAGGACACAATTAACGTATTTGCTGTTTCGAATTGAATTCTAACGTGCATGTAAGTATGTAACAAATGTCAAAGCATGTATTTCGTAAACTAGAAGTACTTTCACTTGCAATAGCCATTTCCCTGTGTATTAAAGCACAGAAAGTCGAGGTACACAACTTTTGGACGCAATTGTGTCGGTAACCGTTTGATGTACGTGGGCTTAAGCATCAAACAGCTCTGAATAAAAATGAATAAGAAAAGTAGAACAAGAGTAGATAATTTGCAAGTATACCTCAGGCATCCCCAAATCAACTGCCCTTTCCTCAAGTGCCCCAACTTCCTTAACATTAAATTTGTTCAACATAGTAATGCTCGAAATAGTAGAAATAGGGGTCACCACCAGATCATCCATCACCATATAAGTCACCACTCCTTTCACAAAACCTCCCTCATCCCCTGCTGCACCCACCTCAGTCGCAGGCCCCACGACAAATTGAAACTCCCCTGACATGTTTTTTTTTGCAAGAAGGACATACGGCACGGGCATTGTCCGCGACATATGCGTGGTATTGAGGAGAATGACAACCAGTGAAGGAATTGTACGTGCAGGGGCTGGTGCTGTTGCCAGGGCAAGTGTAAATTTTTTTAGCAATGGATGTGCCCCCTTCGAGTGATAAGGGGGGAACTTGTGTAGCAGAGAACGGTGCATTTGGAAGTAGGTTTCTCCCAGGTTTTGTATGCTTTCGTAGAGATTTCCCAAAGTGCCCACCATGGTTTGTTCTGTGAGGAGCCTGACCACGGTTCCAACGGGAAAATGGAGAAGGTTGAATGGGAGATTGTTTATTTAAATAAAAACGATCTTTAAAAATTCTTTTATTTTTTTAGCTCCCCGAGCCCCTTCTTGATTCCATAGCCTCCACGAGTCCAACACCCCTCGATCTCCGTATCAAAGACGGCTCCGGATCATCCGGCCACGTAGATATGTAGGCAACACACCATGATGTATGAAAGATATGATTTTTATGAAGATTTTTTGAAAAACAAAATCAACCTAGAGTAGATCCATTGAGAGGAAGACTCTAGATTGAAGAAAGATGAGAAGAGGAAGCTCAAATCATCAAGAACATCAAGTTCGACAAAGAAAAGAAGGAGACGCTCTCTCTCTAAAAATGGGGCTGATTTTTCCAATGAATGTCTACCCTAAAATGAGAGAAAAATGACTTTTATATGTGTGATTTTCGTGCTCCCACAGACACCCAATGAGAAGAGGACACGTGCACAAAGGAGGGTGCACTCAGGAGCGTCAACTGACGTGTGCTAACGCTTATCCAGCCCTCTTAAAAAATTGGACGGTCAAGATTTGTACACTTGTACAAAAATGGCTTAATCTTAGGAGCGTCAACTGACGCGTGCTAACGCTAGTCCAACGCTCTTTGAAAAACATGAATGGTCAAGATCTAGCCACATGTCCAATGAAGACCATCACACAAACACAGCAGCAGACGTTAGGAAACGCTAGAATGCTGCCTCTCTAATGCCTTAACCAAAAATGTGAATTTTCATGCAAGAATCAATGCACTCTCCTAATGTACGAAATGGAAGCATGAACCATGAAAATTGAAAGCCACATTTGTGAAACCATATGCACATGTTCGATGCATGAATATACCTACACGGAAGAGCATCAAAAGACTTGGTGCGGCATCAATCTAGTCAATGAAGCTTGAAAGCACAAGAGTGGAGTATCTAGACTCAAACACTTAGAACTCTACCACCCAAACCCATTACAAACAAAAATGGTTTGACAAACCCGGAAATCGCCAATAAACCTAACATTTTACTTTTTCAATTCCTCACAATAACCCATAAAAATTTACCGCAAAACAAGCGAAAAAAGTTTAAATTAAATAAAGACACCAAAAGAAAAAAAAAAAGCCAATAGAGTATAGTGACTTTTTTATTGAAAATAATCCTTAAATACTACCATTAACTGTTTCTGAGCACATTCAAACCATTAATTATTTCAATGTATGGCCCAAATGCGCGTGGATAATCCCATGGAAAGGATCCACACCCAACTTAAAATGTTGAATTATAATTTTAGAAATTTATAGGAGTAACCTTTGAAGTGCAACACTTATGTAACAATAAAACACTTTGAAAAGCCTAAATACGACGAAGATTTTTTGTTGCCCTTGGAAAAAGTAAAAGGTCAACTCCTATTAAGACAAGAATGGGAAGTGGAACAAAATGTATGATCCACGCATATTGATATGTACGGTCCATAAAACAAACCTTTTATTTTCTAATTATTTTCGATTCAACAGATCTTATCTCTTTCAAACGGGTTAATAAGAAAAATCAAGTGCACTAAGTTAAACTGACTAGGATTTTTTATTCTAATTTAGTATTTTTACTTATTCTCTTCAAATTGAACAAATGAAAAAGAAAAGATGTAGTAGATGATTTCAATACCCCAGGCATCCCAAAATCAACAACCCTCTCCTCAAGTGCACCCACTTCCTTAACATTGAATTTATTCAGCATGGTAATCCCAGAAATAGTAGACACGGGAGTCACCACCAAATCATCCATCACCATATAAGTCACCACCCCCTTCACAAAACCTCCCTGCCCTACTGCTCCCACGTCATTCGCGGCCGCAACATACTGCATCTCCCTGGAAAAACTATTTTTGCAATTACGACAAATGTCACAGGCATTTTCCGAGTACTCATTGTAGCAGCGGTTCGGGCAAATGTAACATTTTTTAGCTGATGATGTGCCGCCTTCAAGTGATAAGAGGGGAACTTGTGTAGCAGAGAATGGAGCTTTTGGTTTCAGGACAGAGTCTTTGGTTTGGTTTGATAGGAAGTAGGTTTCTCCCAGGTTTTGTATGCTTTGGTAGAGGTTTCCCAAGGTGCCCACCATGGTTTGTTCTGCGAGGAGCCTGACCACGGTTCCAACGGGCAAATGGAGAAGGTTGAAGAGGAAATCGACGAAGTCTTTCCCTGCTTCTGCGAAAAGGACTCTTTTGGCCTTGGTATCTATCAGCAATTTCAGGGACACTTTGGCTCCGGAGGAGGTTGCCATTTGTGAAATATTTTTTCTCAAAGGTACCACTGACTCTAGATTGTTTGTTATCCAGAGCTATACATTTATATGCACAGAGAGAGAGAGAGAGAGAGAGAGAGAGAGAGAGAGAGAGTAATTAATACGTCTAGTAGGCAACGACCCTGACGATTCATCTTCAAGGATTCAACTGATGGAAAGACACCAAGATAGAGTAGTTTTTGGGAGAATCCATGAAAAGTTTTGAACGGATCTCTCTGTTTCCAACTCACTTGTTATAGGGGAGAATAGTTGCATGCGTTGAATTATATTGGCTTCCCAATGAGCAATTTGTTGCACTGGTACGGTTTAAAAGAGTGGAACTTAATCCCACGTGCTTGCTTGTCGAGAAAATACAGTAGAGGTACCAACTGGACTGCTCTTTATTTATTTATTTAATAACCGGATGTCAGCGTCAGCTTACGCGCACCTTGACTAATTCCAGGGGTATGGAGGTAACGATTAGACATAACCCCTAGTGGTCTCAAGAGTTTCATGGCAAGGGGAATCAAACCTAAAACCTCAAGGTGAGAACAAACTCCTAATTCTCAAGGCAAAACAACTTTGTCAACGTCTAACCTCACCGAAAGGACTCCTAAATGGTAATTCTGTTGGTTAAGTTTCTACTACGGTATTTTCGATACTCTTGGATTATGAGTTGTCAAATTTGTTGATGTGTAGACTCTCTAATTTGACAACTGTACAAAAATACCAAAAATACTGCAGTGGAAACTAGTGTTCAGTTAAGTTAGAAGTCTACCCTAGACATAATTCTGCTACTTTAATCTTTAAGCAAGAGCTCTTGAAGTCTACCCGGGCCCACTTCTACATTCATCCGTTTAGGTTCAACTAGTAACACGTGGATCCAAGGAATCTGGCTTAGACATGTTTGACACTTAAAATTGTACAATTGGTTATCTCAAGATTAACTTGAACAGCAAAGCCACAAAATCACACTAGAACACATATGACTGTAGATGAGAATAGACAAAAACAGCAAGTATTTAAGTTTACAAAACATTGTTTGGGCAAAGCACGAGATACCCTCCATTGCCACCCAATAAAACAAAAACTATGCACAATACAAAAACCACCGGGAGAAACCTTCATCAAAATATTGGGCATTGTCAATCAGTTCCAGTTGAAGTATCCATCAACCATTACACCCCAGTGTTTCCGAGGAACACTCCTGTGAGAACCATCTTTGACTGAAAACTTGCTTTCAACAACTTCAAACCCTAAACCAATGAACAAAACAAGGCCATGGTATATCCCATATATAATGAAAGTTTGGAACATAAATAAAATCAGGAAAAATCAACCTAACTTAGTTGAACACATGGTTAAAAGAACACTTGTGTTTATGCATGTGTAAGTGAGCAAGTCGTTTAACGGAGGTAATACTTCATTATTGAATCCAACAACTCTCACCGGCAAGCACAATTGGCTGGCTTTGGGGGCTTTTTCTTGGGTTTTTTTTTCTTTCAGAAAATCATAATTTTTACTTTTTCGATTCCTCTCGTGAGACAAATCAATAACCCATAAGAATTTTCCGCAAAACTAACGCACCTGGAAAAAATTTAAATAAAGATGAAAAAAAAATGAAAAAGAACAGATGGGGAAGACGATTTCCGTACCTCAGGCATCCCCATTTGAACCACCCTTTCCTCAAGTGCCCCCACATCCTTAACGTTAAATTTGTTCAACATGGTTATGCTAGAAATGGTAGACATGGGAGACACAACCAAATCATCCATCACCATATAAGTCACCACCCCCTTCACAAAACCTCCCTCCCCTACTGCTCCCACTTCATTCCCCGCCGCAACATACTGGATCACCTTGGACAAACTACTTCCGCAATTAGGACATTTGGCACCGGCATTATCCGAGAAATATTGGTGGCCTTGGTACGTGCCGTTGCTCGGGCAAGTGTAGTATGTTTTAGCTGATAATGTGGTGGCGTTCAGGGATAAAAGGGGAACTTGTGGAGCAGAGAATGGGGCTTTTGGTTTGAGGACATAGTCTTTGGTTTGGTTAGATTGGAAGTATGTTTCGTTCAGGTTTTCGATGCTGTCGTAGAGGTTTCCCAGAGTCCCTACCATATTTCGTTTTTTAAGGAGCCTGACTACCGTTCCGACGGGCAAATGGAGAAGGTTGAAGAGGAAATCAACGAAGTCTTTCCCTGCTTCCGCGAAAAGAACTCTTTTGGCCTTGGTGTCAATGAGGAGTTTTAAGCTCACATTGGTGTCGGAGGCTGTTGCCATTGTCACTCTGTTTTTTTTTTTTTTGGTACTTCGGAAATATGCCATTGTCACTCTGTTGACATCAAAGCAATACACACTTGATTTAAGGTGAAGGGAATGACTTGAGAATACCCTCTGGTTGTTTCTAGACCTGGATGGAGAGAGAGAGAGAGAGAGAGAGAGAGAGGAGGAGGAGAGGGGGGGCCAAGTTCTTGTCCATCTTTAATCCTCCAGTTGTCCAGTTTTGTGCCGGGCCCACAACTATTTTCATCCTTCAGTTGTACATCTTGCAAGTTATGTTCTAGATGAGCCCAGATCCCATGTGCCGAAAAACCCATCGAAAAACCTCTGTGCCGAGGGGTTTTTCATCCGTTGGATCACCCAGAAAAATTAAAACATAAAAACAAAAATCACAATTCCACGGCCCAAAACTCCTCGGTACAGAGGCACATGGATTTTGGGCACAGAGGATCTAGGAGGTGTTCTAGATAAACTTATTTAGATAAACAAATGCTGATACATAACAAAAATAGACAATAAGGTGGACAACACACTCATATAGTGTGTTGAGCCCACACACAGTTGAGTGTGAAGTGTATGTGGAGCCCAAATACCATGTGAGTGTGTTGTCTACCTTGTTGTCCATTTTTGTTGTGTACCTAGCATTGCTCTTTACGGATCACCACCGGTTTTGTGGGCCCCACTGTTTGTACATTGTAATAATTTAAATCGTTCATCTTGTAGTGTTTGAAAAATAATGTATTCACGCAAAAAAAAAATCAGTTTGATCGGATATCCTTAGGTATGTCAAAAGTTATATTTCGGTTTAAAAGACGGACGCTCTGGATTCTGTCAATAGTTTTTAAGTTCAAATGTTCATGACTGTCCGTTTTTAAACCAAAATTCAACTTTTGACATACCTATCGATGTCCGATCAATTTGATTTTTTCTGTGGATACATTATTTTGCAGGCTCTATAAGATGAACGGTTCAGATTATTTCAATGATCGCATGGTGGGACCCACAATGGGTGGCACAAACCGTAAATAAGTTTATCTCATTATGTATACCTAAAAAATTAGCTTAATCGAACATCGATAACTATATCAACTACTTACGTTTGTTAAAGACAAAATTAACTGTCTAAACTTTCATCATTCATTTTTGTACGCCCTGTATAAACGTGAATTGCTACCAATATTCAATCAAGTTAATTTCTTACAAAAATCATACTTCTTTGAGACTTTTAAATTATGAACTACTTATTTTGATCATTATTGTGGGTTCCGGAGTGAGACCAAACGGCTAAAAATTGGCCAATTTGACTAAAAATTAGACCAAGTTGGAGGATTATAAACTGGACTAGAACTTTAATCCCGAGAGAGAGAGAGAGAGAGAGAGAGAGAGAGAGAGAGAGAGAGAGAATGGTTCTAGTAAGACTGTCTCCGGCCATTATTATTTTAGTAGACCTTAGAATAATATTTTGAGTAAAATTTCCATTAAACTTATCACAGTCCTTGTTTCCCCAGGGCGTATAAAATTGCTACCAATAAATAAACGAGACGAATCAGAAGAGTATAAAATTATGGTCGAAACTAATTTTTTTTTAATAAAGCCAAAATTAAACCAATAAACTGGTTTATTTTTGGTTTTATTCAAAAAAATATTAATTTTGACCATAATTTTATAATCGTTGGATTCATCTCGTCGAGACGAATCCATAAAACCACAAAAATTTGACGCAAAACTAACAAATGCAAAAAAAATTGGAATAAAAACAAAACGAAAAAACGAAAAAACCATTTTTTTCTTTTTTGCCAAAGCACGCATGCTCCTTTGGGGAAAAAACCAAAAACGGATTATTGGTTTTTTTATTTTGTCCTTATTCAATTGTTTTTTTGCATTTGTTAGTTTTGCGTCAAGATTTTGTGGTTTCTGGATTCCTCTCGACGAGACGAACCTAACAAGTATAAATTTATGGTCAAACCAAATATTTATTTAAATAAAGCCGAAATACTTGGATTATTGGATTAATTTTGGCTTTATTAAAAAATATTTGGTTTGACCATAAATTTATACTTGTTAGATTCGTCTCGTCGAGAGGAATCCAGAAACCACAAAATCTTGACGCAAAACTAACAAATGCAAAAAAAAATTAAATAAAGACAAAATGAAAAAACCAATAATCCGTTTTTTTTTTTTTTTTCGCCGAAGGAGAATCTCTTACCAGATTTACTGAGTTTCAACTACTCTGTTTCGGTATTTTTAAATTACAAGTTATAAAATTAGAGTGTCGTCTCCTGACATACCCCCTCACATACCTCAAAAATATTCTTTCTAATTGGTGCAAGGTTTTGCGAAATATTGTATTTTAGTTCTTGTGTATTGAATTTCTCTTATCGGTACGTTGACACAATTCAAAAAGTTAGTTTTTTTTTTTTTAACAACGAAGAAATTTTTTATTACTCTCAAAGGAGCTAAATATGAAATCAATACAATCGGAAAAGAAATGAATTGAGAGAGATTCAAAGACACATCTACCACTGCAACTCACAAATACTAATCCTACTTCCAAGCCATTCAATTTCTTTTGAAAACAAAACAAAAGATAAAAGAAAAACTGACACAGTGGTATCCCATATTTTGGTGGCACACCAGAAATTCGAAGTCCTTCGATACTACTCTGATATATATATATATAGGGAACACTTCTAAAACGGGATTCCCGTTTCCGGACCTCCATGATCCAAATATTTTTTTGACGGTCCGATCCGTCCAATGTGTTCAGAAGGTGTTTTCAAGGGTCCACGCGGGAAATCTTCAAAAAAAAAATACCGGGAAGGGCTTGATCCAAACAATTTTCGCAAAAAAAATTATATTTACAATTTTTGCGAAAAGTGCTTGGATCAAGCCCTTCCCGGTATTTGTTTTTGAAGATTTCCTGCGTGGACCCTTGAAAACACCTTCTGAACACATTGGACGGCTCAGATTTCTCAAAAACAATTTGCAAAACAAAAAAAACACCAAAAAACCTCTAATCCGGGAGTCCGGATTAGAAGTTTTCCGTATATATATATATATATTTTGTGTGTGTGTGTGTGTGTGTGTGTGCAAGAGAGAGAGAGAGAGAGAGAGAGAGAGAGAGAGAGTGTGTGTGTGTTCAGTTCATCAAGGCGTTCATTTTACCCTGAGATATAGACGTCGATTCACCACACTTTCGGTATGCATGCAAAAAATCAGCTTAATGCAAAACAGACGGTCTGGATCTGCCAATAGTTTTTAAGTAAAATGTCCATGACAATCCGTTTTTTAAACCAAAATTTAACTTTTGACACACCTATCGATATCCGATCAAGCTACTTTTTGCGTGAGTACATTATTTTACGGGCCCTACAAGATGAGCAGTTCAGATTATTGTAATGATCGCACGGTTGGACCCACAATGGGTGGTTGCCCCACATCTGTAAATAAGTTTATCTCCTATCCTAATTAGCACACTTGACGAGCCACTCTATAGCTTTAACAATTTTTCAGTGCTGAGCGACTATTGCTGACGTCGTACCTGCTCGCTCATATTTAGCCGTCCAAATTTACAATGGACGGCCTGAATTAAAACATACTTTTCCTTTTCTTTTTTTATTTTTTCTAAATTCATCTGGCACTTTTAATCCGGGCCATCCGTTTCTATTTTTGGACGACCGAATTTGTACAAGCGGGCACCACGTGGTTCCCGCTCGGTATTGAAATTTCTTTCGTATGGCTTTGACTACAATAGATACGATAGTAATAATACTAAGGGTCTCACTTATTTCTTAAATGATGTGTTGCACCGGCTAATAAAATTGGAAAATGCTAGGGGTAAAAATGGAGAGATGTTTTTTGGGACTTAACTATGGGACGAGACCGAAGCGAGGGCGTGTTATTTCTTTGGGGACAACATGCATGTTGGGGGCAGATTACGGCCGTCCGTGGTCAACCATGGACGGCTCAGATCTGTTCGGAAGTGGACGGTTCAAATTTGTTTGAATAAGATGTGATCTGAGCCGTCCATGACCGACCACGGACGGCCGTGATCATGCACGCCCCCAGATCCAGGACTTAACTTTGTTGTTTCAGGGTGCGTACATCACGATATTTTTGGTATTTTGATATTCTTCCATAAGTTATTCTCCTCACACACATCAATTATTATGACAATTTATGGTCCTAAAATACTGAAAATACCATAATGAAAACTCACCATCAATCTTCAACCATATGAAACCAAATAATTTCACATCACAACAAAAATTATAATAACGCAACGACCAAGGATGAGAACAGACAAAAACTTGCACCTTCCAACCTAGAAAAATCACATAAATAAGTATGCAAAACAAAGATTGGGCAAATCACCACACCACCTCGTCAACCAAAAAGTAAAATTGGAAGAACAAAAACCATTCAAAATTAAACTAAACCACCACAACATCCTTCAACGTAATACCATACATTGTCAACATCCTTAATTAATCCCTTGTGTTGTGTTTCCGAGAAACACACTCGTTAGAACCGTCTTTGAGTGCAGACTTGCCTTCAACAGCTTCAAACCCTAAACGAACAATCAAATTGCCATGGAAAACATTGATTCTTCAAAGTCAATAAAAAAAATAGAAAAGATGCAGTAGGAAATTAATTAATTGAATACCTCAAGCATCCCCAAATCAACAACCCTTTCCTCAAGTGCCCCAACATCCTTAACATTAAATTTGTTTAACATAGTAATGCCAGAAATAGGAAACGCAGGAGTCACCACCAAATCATCCGTCACCATATAAGTCACCACCTCCTTCACAAATCCTCCCTCCCCCTTCCTCACCCCCTCCCGAGTAACATAATCCACCTCCGTTGCCATTTGAGCTTCGCATTCGGAGCAGAAAGCTTCGGAATCGTTTGAGACATAAAAGTGGAACTCCTGATCACTTTGGTCAGTACTATTATCGCACACATAAAACCTTTTGTCTGCGCCTACAGTATTATTCCTAATCTCTTCTAGCAAACAAGATTGATTAACATCACCAATTGGTGGGTTTGAATTCAAGACAGATTGCTTGGTTTGGTTTGGTTGCAAATAGGTTTGGCTCAATTTTTGATGCTGTCGTAGAGGTTTCCCAAAGTCCCTACCATAGTTTGTTTTTTAAGGAGCCTGACCACGGTTCCGACAGGCAAATGGAGAAGGTAAACGAGGAAATCAACAAAGTCTTTCCCTGCTTCAGCGAAAAGAACCCTTTTGGCCTTGGTGTCAATGAGGAGTTTTAGGCTCACCTTTGCTTTGGAGGAGGTTGCCATTTCTGATTTTTTTCTCAGAGTACTGACTCTGTCTTCATCTAATTGACTTGTATATATAGATTTGTAAGGAGGAAGTGAGAAAGAGCAAAGTTAATACATTTTCCCACCATGACGGTCCATCTTCAAAAATTGATGAAGTGAAAACATTAGATTATTATTGCGGGAATCCATGCAAATTAAAGTTTTGAACGGATCTCTCTCTGTCTCGCACTCCCTCTTTTGTTACATGGAGAACTGTTGGATTCGTTTGTGTGTTTCTTCCCGATTACTATCCATTAGATTTCTTCTGGGTACGAGAGTGATTTGTTGCAGTGTTAGGGTTAAAAAGATTGGAATTTGATCCCAGAGACGGTTCTAAAGCAAAACTTTTAGTAAATAAGAGAGCCAATCAACATTCGTAATAGACGTTCATAATAAAATTCACCCACCTCCTCCTCGCTTGTGTTTGGGTTGGTTCACTAAGAATGGTTGCTTTTAATTGTTTTACGTTGCAAACAGTGCCGGCCCAACCCCAAGGCCCAGTGACGTGTAGTGCGAAACGGTACCTAATCAGACACACATAAACCACACACACATAAACACAGAGTATTTACGTGGTTCCCCAAACTCGGGTACGTCCACGGGGGGCAGCGGATTCACTATAATTGTAGGAGGATTACAATCATACTCAACTCACAATTACAGCCTCTTTATCACTACTGTATCTCTCTGTTTCTTGCTCTTCAACTGATTCATCAATACTCAGCCCAAAGGGCTTCTTAAATATACAACGAAGAGAAGGATAGCACCGGCTATCATAGGTGAAATCCCACTGTGTCATCAGTGCTCTATTATCACACCCACTAGGTGAATAATGAGCCACTAAGGTCTCCCACAAAACACTGTGGTATCCTACTGTGCAAGTGGATGGATGGAGCCACACCTCCATTATCAACAATCTCCACCTTGGTGACAATCCTCGAATCAACGCTGCCCCGATGCGCCCATAGGCGCTACCTGTCCGAGAGATATTGATCAAGTCCAAACAGTGCTTGAACTTGATCCCACTGACCACCTTCGTCAACATATCTGCAGGGTTTTCTGTAGTCGGAATCTTTTGAAGTAGAACATCCCCTTCTTCTACAATTTCCCTGATGAAATGGAACCGGACATCGATATGCTTGGTGCGCGAATGATGGACCTGGTTCTTTGCCAAACAGATGACACTTTGACTATCACAAAAAACCTCCTCGTTTTCTTGATCAATTCCCAAATCCTCTATCAAACCATGAACCCACATAGCCTCCTTGAAAGCCTCTGTTACTGCCATATACTCCGCCTCTGTAGTAGACAAAGCCACCGTTGACTGTAACGTTGACCTCCAACTGATCGGTCCTCCAGCAAGTGTAAACACATAGCTTGTTGTCGACCGTCGCTTATCTAGGTCACCAGCATAATCAGAATCCACATATCCAACCAAATGCTGACCACTTGTCTTGTTTCTCTCGAACTTCAAACCAACATCCACAGTACCCTGCAAGTACCGTAGAATCCATCTCACAGCCTACCAATGCTCCTTTCCCGGATTGTGCATGTATCGACTGACCATGCTAACCGTGTGTGAAATGTCTGGCCGTGTACAGACCATAGCATACATCAAAGCTCCCACTGCATTAGCATAGGGAATTTGAGCCATTTGCTTCCGTCCGTTCTCAGTTCGCGGCGACATCAATGCACTGAGCTTGAAATGAGCTGCCAAAGGTGTACTTACAGCTTTCGCTTTCCCGTCAATACCAAACCTCTGCAACACCCTCTTAAGATACTGCGTCTGAGTTAAACAAACTGTGCATTTAATCCTGTCCCGCTGAATTTCCATGCCGAGAATCTTCTTAGCTTCCTCGAGATCCTTCATGTCAAACTCCTTGCTGAGCTGAGCTTTTAGTCTGTCAATCTCCACCTTGCTCTTACATGCAATCAGCATGTCATCGACATATAAGAGCAAATAAACAAATGATCCATCCCGGAGTTTGCGGAAGTAAACACAATGATCGAACTGACTCATTGTGTACTTCTGATCCATCATAAACCGATCAAATCGCTTATACCACTGTCTCGGCGACTGTTTCAATCCGTATAGCGATTTCTGCAGTTTACAAGCCCAATTCTCCTTTCCTGCAACTTTGTACCCATCTGGTTGAGCCATATAGATCTCCTCATCCAGATCTCCGTGTAGAAATGCGGTCTTGACATCGAGTTGGGCTAACTCGAGGTCAAACTGAGCTACCAATGCAAGTAAGATCCTGATTGACGAATGTTTGACGACAGGGGAGAACACCTCGTTGTAGTCGATCCCCTCGGTCTGAGCGTAACCCTTGGCTACCAATCTTGCTTTGAACCTGACTTTCTCAGATCCTGTACCCTCCTTCTTGGCATAGACCCATTTGCAGCCGATTGCTTTCTTGCCCTTAGGAAGTTGTACCAACTCCCAAGTCTGATTCTGGGAGAGTGAACCCATCTCCTCATCCATCACCTTCTTCCACTTGACATTGTCTGTACCCTGCACTGACTCCTTGTAGGTGCACGGAATATCGTCATCTGTAACTGGAAGAGCATATGCCACCACATCGGCATATCGAGCGGGTTTCCGGATATCCCGCCTCGGTCTGTTAACTGCAATGGACTCTGGCTGCTGAAATGCTTCCTGAATTGGAGCTTCCTCTTCGAGAATGTCCTACTCAACAGAATGATCCATAGGACTCTCAACTGGCTGATCAGGCCGTACTGGAAAGAGATGACTCTACTCTTGCTTGTTCTGAATGCTCCACCTGCTGTAGAACATTCGATTCCACATTCTCCTTGGAAGGAACCTGTTTTAGCATAGCAGATTCATCGAAGCTAACATTCCTGCTTATTACAATTTTCTTTGACTCAGGACACCAAAGCTTGTATCCTTTCACACCTGGATTAAAGCCCAAGAAAATCGCTTTCTTGGCTCTTGGATCCAACTTTGATTCAGTTACATGGTAGTAAGCAGGACATCCAAAAACATGTAACGAATCATAGTCTACAACAGGTTTCCCAGACCATACCTCCATCAGAGTCTTCCTTCCAATTGCTGCTGACGGTAAACGGTTGACAAGATGTGAGTAATATTCGATTGCCTCTCCCCAGAACGCCTTGCTCAACCTGGCATTTGACAACATGCACCGGGTTTTCTCCACCAAAGTGCGATTCATGCGTTCTGCTACTCCATTTTGTTGCGGTGTCCCCGCAACTGTGAAGTGTCGGACTATCCCCTCCTCTTGACAGACTTGGAGAAAATGATCTGACTTGTACTCCCCACCGTTATCAGACCTCAGCGTCTTGATCTTTCTGCCTGTTTGTGTCTTGCCTCACCAAACCCTGTAAGGCCTTCTCGTCAGCATGCCCTAAGCGCATGTGCCATAGCCTGGATGCATCGTCTGCGTCTAAGCATATAGAAACAGACGCTCTCCCTGTGATTGCACAATCGTCTAAGAAATACACGTTCCCCTTCCGGCTGCCTTTTAGAACCACTAGCGCCCCTTGAACCACCTTTAACACTCCACCCACCATCGTAATCTTGTAGCCCTTTGCATCAAAGGCTCCAAGTGATATGAGATTCTTCTTCATGTCCGGAATATACCGAACATCTGTGAGCACCCTGATCGTCCCATCATGCAACTTCAAACGGATTGAACCTATCCCTTGTATTTTGCAGGTTGTCTCGTCACCTAGCAGAACAACTCCTCCATCGAGATCATGAAAACTCGAGAACCATTCCCTGTTGGGACATATGTGGTAAGTATTTCCCGAATCTAGTATCCACTCGTCTGAATGGCCTGGCGATGATGAAACACATAGTGCTGACTCTAGATCATCCCTTGCAACATTTGCAACTGGTTGCTTGTTCGGACAGTCATTCTTCCAGTGTCCTTTCTGATGGCAAAAGGCACACTCGTCTTTCGCCAATCTCCTCCGTTCTCTGGATTTGGCGCCTCTGGATCTTGAGCGAGACCTCCCTCGGCCTCCTCCACCAGACTTCTTGCCCTCGGCGGACTTCCTGGTCTCAGTCCTGCCTCTGGTGGTCAATGCTAATGCTGACGGGTCTTGGTGAATCATTTTGTCCTTCCTCCGTACCTCGTTATTCATCAAAGCATTGGAAACGTCATCATACTTGATTTCATTTTTACCATACAATAAAGTAGTAGTTAAATGATCATATGATTCGGGCAAGGAATTTAACAACAGTAAAGCTTTGTCCTCATCCTCAATGGAAACATCAAGATTTTGTAAATCAGACAAAATCTTATTGAAATTATTTAAGTGTTGTTGCATAGTTATACCTTGCGAGTACTGGAACCGGTAGAGCTTCTTCTTTAGATATAACCGATTCTCAACACTCTTTGTCATGTACTTATTTTCCAATTTCTCCCATAGCTCTTTAGCTAGTGTTTCTTTCATCACAAAGTACTTCTAACCCTTTGTGAGACATAACCGGATGGTGCCACATGCTTGGCGATTAAGCTTTAACCAATCTTTGTCTGAAATATCATCGGGCCGCTTCTCCAACGTCATATCCAACTCTTGCTGATAGAGAACATCTAAAACTTCGCATTGCCACATGTCGAAGTTATTTGTTCCGTCGAATTTCTCCACCTCGAACTTAGCATTGGAAACCGTATTCCTTTGCCCATAATTGTTCGTAGTGGATGAGGACTCCGAGATACCTTAAGGAGTTGATTCGGGAGTGCCTATGGGAATTTCTTCTTCTCCGCCGGCCATCACAAGACCTTACACTCCACCAAAGTTGATTTCCGATGCTTGAAAACGTCCAAAACACGTTTTTCTCACCAAAAACTCAACTGATCTTCAACTTCGGGTTCGAATCTCGAAAAACAGAGCACGGGGTTGGATCTGAAACATCGAGATTGCGCGGGAACCGGACTGAACCGGGCTGAACCGAAAAGAAAACAAATTCTGATCCTCTGAACCGGGTTGAACTGGCACTGTACTGGACCGGGATTGAACCGGGTTGGACTGAACCGGACCGGGTTAGTACTGTTCACTGTTGACCGTTTGACTGTTGACCGCGTGCCTTTGACCGTTTGACCGGGGATGAACAGTAACCGCACATTGACCCACACGTCTTCTTCCTCTGAACAGTGCGTGCACAACACTGTGCGACTGGATCTAACGCGCGCAACACGCTCAAACTTCTGACGGCGCGTGAGGGAGCTACGGACCTCCGATTGAGGTGATTCCGGCGGCGTTGGCTTCGTCTCGTCGCGGGCTTTCACAATCTGGGCTCAAAAAAAAAAATTCGAGCTCGTTTCCGATACTGTGTTTGTCGAACAGAACACGAATAGAAAGCAACAACTGGGTTTGTGTTTTGGGGCACCCACTACACAGCTCTGATACCACTTGCAGTGCGAAACGGTACCTAATCAGACACACACAAACCACACACACATAAACACAGAGTATTTACGTGGTTCCCCAAACTCGGGTACGTCCATGGGGGGTAGCGGATTCACTATAATTGTAGGAGGCTTACAATCACATTCAACTCACAATTACAGCCTCTCTATCACTCGTGTATCTCTATGTTTCTTGCTCTTCAACTGATTCATCAATACTCAGCCCAAAGGGCTTCTTAAATATACAACGAAGAGAAGGATAGTGTGGACGGTGAGATCCACGCGGCTCGCTCGAAGGTTTGATGTGAAAACTAAAACGTGAGTCGCCACCCGGGGTTTAAATTTGGAAAATGTTTGGTACCCGAGAAACCGTTTTAAGAATGATTGTTGACTCTCATGCCGTTTTGGAAAAGGATTTGATCCGCGAAAAGATTCTTTTTGGATTCGGAAGCCAGATTACGCGCGGGGAAGGTTTTTATTGAAAAATGCACCCCGCTCGCCCGGGAAATTCCCGGTCTCTACTAAATAATTTGTGGGATTTTTGTAGAAAATATTTTATTAAGAACTTTGACAAATAAACAAGAAAATAAAGAAATTAATTGAAACCATAACGGGAATAAAATTTAAACAAAAGGACTAAATAGTAATAGTAAGAAAACAAAGGGTGAAATATGCAATAAACACAGGAAAATGGCAGAAAAGAACAGAGAAACAGGGTACGAACAGGGGAAAACAGAGTATAAAAATTTGATTCAAACGGGAGCCGCACGGCTTGCACGCAACCTATTTTTCAAAAATTTTGTTTTGGGACCAGTGAGCCCAAAATCCGTTCAAAACCTGATTTTCTTCTTCAAATCAACTCAAAATGGATTGTTTTTGTTTGTGATCAAGTTATTGAAATGAAACTCATTCCCGGTACGGATCGTACCGTGCGTTTATCGAGAAAAATCGCCCGGTACGGCTCCAGAAAGCCGGTTTTTATTTTGAAAATGATTTACCGAGTTAAGATATGGTCGTTGAAACCGTTACTAACTCGGGATACCCTCGGAGAACCGCGATTGAAAAATCGAAGTTTGAAAACGACTTATACCTTTCTAGAACTCGAAACGGAGGTTGAAAACTTCGGACTCTTCGGGTTTGAACTCTTTGAAAACGGGTTCGAAACAGATTTGATACGTACTGGTGGATCACAGGGAGGTTTTAAACGAAGGAAATAGAACAAGCTCGAAGTTTATAGGGAAGTTTGGACAGAATTTCGGACGGAAAAATTGATTGGAAGGTTTTCCGGCGTAACGTCGGAATAGTGGAGTTTTTCTGTGTGTTTTCTGTGAGGAGGGAGCCTCCATTTATAACCGAAATGAGAGAATAAAAATGATGATATTCGGCGGTGGCTTGATGATGAAATTCCTTGAGCTGGCCTGTCAGGAATTTTTCAGAGATAACAACACTAGCCGCGCGGCTTGTATGAGGGAGCCGCACGGCTTGCATGAGCGAGCCGCACGACTTGATCTTCGAGGAGTGAACCGTACGGTTTGCACAGTGAACCGCACGGCTAGGGCTATTTTTGTCCAAAGATTCTGAAGTTCAGGCTGATCACTCCAAGGTACTGGTAAGTATTTCTTTCATCATTGGGGATGCACAGGGGTACTTATTTTCATAAACCAAACTTAAGTAAAGAAAACTAATTTTACTTAATTTATTTATGAGTTTTCTTTACTTTAATTTATTTATGAAAATAAGGAAGTACCCCCCTTTCGGAAACAATGGCATTTCTAGAATTTTGATATCCCAATCCAATCAAAATCTCATCCCCCCACTTTTAGTACAAAATCGAAAACGGACACATTTTTCTCCGAAGAAAATGGGCGAAAGATGACTTTGCCTTACTCAAAAATAGCTTCCGAATATACCATTTTGATTAGAAAAATCCAAGGAACAAATACCGGGACTTTTTATTGGTCAAATCAAAACTTCCCCAAAAAGTTAATTTTCCATACTTAGCCAGATTTTCAAGCAACAGACAGGGGTGTCTCGGATGAGAGACGATGATGAAGGAACACTTGGTTTAAAATTGGGGTGTCTACAGATAGCACCGGCTATCATAGGTGAAATCCCACTGTGTCATCAGTGCTCTATTATCACACCCACTAGGTGAATAATGAGCCACTAAGGTCTCCCACAAAACACTGTGGTATCCTACTGTGCAAGTGGATGGATGGAGCCACACCTCCATTATCAACATGACGATGAGAGAGAGAGAGAGAGAGAGAGAGAGAGAGAGAGAGAGAGAGAGAGTAATTACCATGATACACATTCAAAGATTCAAGTGACGATGGAGAGAGAGCATTAGAATTTAGAAAGAGTATTTTTGTTAGAATCCATGCAAATTACTCCAGTTTTGAATGGAGATAACTCTGTTTTCCACTTGTTAATTTGTTTGTTACATGGGAGAATTGTTGCATGCGTTCAAATTGTGCGTTTTCCAATGATAATTGATACACACCCAAATAAGGGGTGTGTATTCAAGACTTTTCCTTAATTCTTATGGGTATGAGAGCAATTTGTTGCTCTGGCATGGTTCAAATGAGTGGAACTCAATCCCCGGTATGTGCATGCTTGGGTAACTTGAGTTGGTCGCCTTTTTACATTTTTAAAATGAAATGTCAAAGACTAATTAGAATTTCTTATCCTGAATGGGAGTTATATCCTTAAACCTTAATTGAACTTTTAATTGAGCTTATTGTAACTGTGAATTTATATTTACTTTGATAGAATTTGCAAGTACTTGAAATTTAAATTTTGCAGTTGGAAAACCAAAACTAAACAAGTATTTGTTGCTCGTTTAGATCCAGCTAGAATGGTGATGACTAGCAACACAACGACTTTAAAAAAAAATGCTACTATTATGTTATAACTTTTTTAAAAATAAATCATGAGATATCTCAATCCACACTTTATGTTTCAATTAGTTTAGTAAGTAATTTGTACTGCCGACGTAAATTTTCTTCATATTTGTGTTGCTTGAACCGATGAATTACTCCCTCTGTTCCAAATTATTTGCCCCCTACAAGAGTGCGTGCATTTTGCACACAAAAAATAACGTGTTTATGAGAATTTTTTTCAAAAAAGAATTACACCAATTTTTTCTTCTCAATGAGATCTTTAAATTGGTGTAAAGTTTGTTGAAAAAAATTAATGCTTGTACATTATTTTTTGCGTGCAAAATGCACGCACTCCCATAGGGGGCAAACAATATGGAACGGAGGGAGTAGTTATTTGTCGGTGACCCTACTTGTAAGTATTTTTCTGATCCGTTATATTACGAGATTGAATTTATTCACATGTTAGTATATATTTCGTTGGATGAAAAAATTGTATGTAACAGTAAGCGATGATCTGAAGATTCCGTCGCAAAATGTTACTTTGCTCGTAATGCAATTTCATGTTATTTCACCGCTCCTTAATGTATTATTTAAGGAGCCATTTGGTTTCCTAGCTTATTTGCTTAGTTTTTGGAAAAAAGTAGGTGACGGAAAATAAGTAAAATTTGGCTGATTATGATTTGTGTATCAACGATTTTATTCTTGTTGATTCAATTTGTCCATTCATTTTATCCATTATAAGCTAATACAGTAAATCACATACCAACTAAATTAGCCTCAATTACATGATTTGCAATTGTCTCACTAGTTTAAATGAAAAATTAGTTGTTCAATTGTTGTCAAACGCAAAGATTGATTACCTCTTTCCTTAATCCTCTGAATGAGAGTTTTTTTTTTTCATGTGAATTTATCGCATTATCCTTTGACGTGTGAAAAAGTGAACTACTGAAAAAGTAAGATGATGATTTCTCATTTCAGACATATATAAAAATAAAAAAAAAAGAGTGCAAAAATTACGACCCGGAAAAATGGAATTTTGGTCTTTTTCCTTCTATCAAAATATTTTGGACTGCTTGGGAAACGGTAAATATTACCAGTGGAGTAAATTCTTTTAGAGGCATCTTTTATTAACGAATCTATGACGGTCCATCTTCGAAATTTCAAGTGACAGAAAGATGTGATGAGAGGTTATGAGAATCCATGACAATATTTTGAAGCTTTGTTAAAGGGAGAATTGGAAGGGACAGACAGCTATGGACTTGTTACATTCCTAAATTGCCTTTCCAATGACAATTATTAACATTTTTTCTCGGCGTGAGAGTAGTCTGTTTCACGGTTATGGTTGAAAAGAGGGGAATTGTATACCCAATTGCCTCTCAAATGCTGCATTATGTATCACATAAATAAGGGTCTTAACGCTGTGAACTAGAACACGACACTGTTTTAAACAGGTTGGGTCAGTGTAAAGAATTTTGACACGCTTATGTTGACAGGTGTATTAACATAAATCCGAAAAGACATGAAACACGTAATGACTTGACACGAACACAATGTGATACAATATGATGCCCACCCATACTTATGTCAACTGACCCAACTCAAATGGTCCAAGCGGATCAAGAAGGTCAAGCTTCAACAGTTACTAGTTGATAGTTATTATAACTAATTCCTAGTTAATTAGTTATAATAGTTACAGTGGTTTGTTAAGTCGGTTACATTAAGTCGGTTACATCTGCTGTAAAGGTTTTAGTCCTATATAAACTGAACCACTACTCTTGTAATTCATTCATTCATTCAGTTTCTAATGAAAGTACTTCCATTTCTCTTCTCTCTCTAGATTCATTACTAGGGTTTCAATTTCTGTTATGGTATCAGAGCCACAAAAGGCGAAAGTCAAAGAAAAAATCCTGTTCTTGCAAACCTAAATCTCCTTAAGAAGATCAAGAAATCGATCAAATGGCAACTCAATCAGCGAACACGAATTCTACATTGAGCTCGACATCAAGTTCGCTACCTTCATCTCTTTCCTTTCTGATTGCTAATTTTCAGAGTTTCATCTCTATTCGATTAGAATCATCAAACTATTTCGCATGGAAGACTCAAGTTGAGAATGCTTTAATAGCAAATGATTTGATTGAATTTGTTGAGAACTCTGTTGTAATTCCTCCATCACATGTTACAGATGCATCAGGAAACAAAGTGCATAATCCAGATTTTACTCGTTGGAATACGATAGATAAAATGTTACTCTCCTGTCTAATTGCAACCCTAACTCCGTCCATATTACCTCATGTTGTTGGTTCTGTTCACACATTTCAATTCTGGAATAAGATGGAGGAAAAATTTAGCCTTCTATCGCGATCTCATATTCATGATCTCAAACGGAGGTTATATAGCCTGAACAAAACTGGTTTTATGGAGCAATATCTTGATTCGATCAAGGAGATAGTTCAGAAATTAGCAGCTTCAGGACACTTTGTTGATGATGAAGACCTCATTTTTCATACATTGAATGGTCTAAAAACTGGTTATGGATCCTTCCAACAAGCCATCCGTACACGTACAGAACCATTATCCTTCAGTACTTTCTCCTCCATGCTTATGGCTGAAGCTCTACATGTCAATGACACTGATACTGCAGATACTACAACTGTCTTGGTTACTCAAACTTCAGGTTTACAGTCCAAATTCCCTCATACAAATTATCAAACACCTGGTGTGCCTATGATACAACATGGACAGCAGTTCGCTATGCCTATGCCTTTTCAATTTCCTTTTCCTATTCAGCCACAACAAGCATTCTATCCTTCCAACTATAATAGTGACACCAGATCTAGTAGGAATAATCAGAGATACAACAGGAATCAATTCGCTGGATCATCTGGAGGATGTCAAATTTGTGGAAAGACTAACCATCTGGCTCATTCATGCTATCTTCGTCAAAATTTATCCTACAGACCACCAAATAAGTCCACTCAGTACAATTCAAGTGGTGCTGGTGGCTCCAGCAACTTTAGTGGTGGTGTCTCAGGAAATTATAGTGGTGGTGGATCTACTGGTGTAAATTTCTCAAGCTATAACGGCCAAGGCTATCGACCTAATCAGTCTCCTCCAATGCTGCAGTCTATGCCTCTATTTGCACAACATGTTTCATCTGCAACCCTACCTCAGATGTCTCCTCAGGTTTCTCAAGTGCATACACCTATTGCACAGGCTATGTTTGCAGCTCCAGATGCTATGGGCTACTACACTTCCTCTTCTTCTGATGGTTCTTCACTGAACCCTACTCATGGTCACCAAAATCCTCCACATACCTCTGCACCATGGTTTCTGGATTCTGGTGCTACTTCTCATGTCACCTATGATGCATCTCAACTTCAATTTCCCAATGAAGGTCCTAGCACTACTTCAGTGGCTGTTGGAAATGGGCAGAATATTCCAGTTGTGCAATCAGGTAAAGGGCTATTGGCTACACCTTCTCATTGCTTTAATCAAATTACTCATAATCTCTTGTCTATCCATTAGTTTGCCCATGATAATAATTGTATGATTATCTTTGATTCTTCTGGTTATGTCATTCAGGACAAAACCAGCCATCAAATTCTGCATCAAGGGAGGTGCAACAAGGGTCTCTATCCCCTACATCCTTCTTCTAAACATGCTACTGCACTTCTCAATCTATCTTCCTCTGCTACTATTTGGCATAATAAATTGGGTCATCCTCATGATGGTTTGTTACCTATATTGTCCAAAAATTATAATCTGCCAATTCCTAGTGGTAGTCATCTGAATTGCTATTCCTGTAATAAGGCTAAAAGCCATAAGATGCCATTTCAGTTGCTAAAACTTGTACTTCTGCTCCTTTTGACTTGATCCATATGGATGTCTGGGGACCTGCCCCTATTACTTCCTTCTCTGGTTTTAGATATTATTTGCTTTTGATTGATGACTACACCAAGTACTGTTGGTTATTTCCCTTACATGCAAAATCAGAGGTCACTTCTTGTGTTCAAGCCTTTAAAGTCTTTGTTACCAATCATTTTTCTTCTACCATTAAAACAGTTAGATCTAACAATGGGGGTGAGTTCTTAAGTAATCTCATGTCTTCTTTCTTTGCACTTTTTGGCATCAATCATGAAACCACTTGTCCACACACCCCTGAACAAAATGGGGTGGCAGAGAGGAAACATGGGCATATTATTGAAACTGCCATTTCCTTACTCCAGCAAGCTAAACTTCCTATAAAATTTTGGCTTGAAGCTATTGTTACAGCTATTTATCTCATAAATAGACTTCCAAACTCATCCATAGACTTCAAAATTCCATATCATGTTCTATACAACAAAGCTCCAGACTATACTCTTCTAAAACCCTTTGGATGTTGCTGTTTCCCATGGCTCAGGCCATATGCTTCCAACAAATTGGTTCCTAGGTCTTTACCTTGCATCTTTTTGGGCTATTGTCCTAATACCAAGGGTTATAGGTGTCTTGACCCTGCTACAAACAGGGTCTATATATCACGACATGTCAAATTTCTTGAACAAGACTTCCCTTATCCTACACTCTTACACTCTCTTACTTCTTCTTCTTATGCTATTCCTGTATTCAAAGCACCTGCTCTACCTTTTCCTCTACCTCTTGCCTCTTTCTTGTCCTGCATCTTCACCTCCTCCCATTCCTACTCCTGTTTCTCCTTTGTTACAACCTGTTCTCCCACATTCTGTGTCCTCACCTACTATTCCTAGTCCTTCCCATATCTCTACTACTACTACAGTTCCTTGCTCTACTTCCACACATCCTATGGTGACACGTTCTAAAAATGGTATCTCTGTACCTAAGCATCCCTTGTCTCTCATTGTTCACTCTCCTCCTCTCCATGAACCTTCTTCCTTTAAAGAAGCCTTAGCCTTTCCTGAATGGCAACAAGCCATGTCAGAGGAATATTCTGCTTTGATTCAACAGGGTACTTGGAGTTTAGTGCCCTTACCACCATAAGCACCTGTAATTGGATGTAAATGGATCTTCAGAATAAAAAAAAATTCAGATGGCAGTGTTGCCCGTTATAAAGCTAGATTAGTGGCTCAAGGTTTCCAACAAACAGAAGGGGTTGACTATACTGAAACTTTCAGCCCTGTAGTGAAACAACAAACCATTAGAATTGTGCTGTCCCTAGCTGTTACCTTTGGGTGGAAGGTTAAACAACTTGATGTTTCAAATGCCTTTCTGCATGGCACTATTCAGGAACATGTGTATCTAAGACAACCTCAAGGTTATGTAAGTTCCCAGTTTCCTAACTATGTTTGCAAGTTGCATAAAGCCTTGTATGGCCTTAAACAGGCCCCAAGGGCATGGTATGACATGCTGTCAAAGAGTCTGATCAAGCAAGGTTTTCAAAATAGTGTGGCTGATTCCTCCTTGTTTGTTATGTCTAAACACATGGATTTAGTCTATGTCTTGATATATGTTGATGACATCTTGATTACTGGGAACAATCCAACTCTTGTGGATCATATCATTAAAGGCTTGGGTTCAGATTTTGCTCTCAAAGACTTGGGTAATCTGCATTACTTTCTGGGCATTGAGGTAGCTACTACTCCTACAGGTTTAACCTTGTCACAGACAAAGTATGCAACAGATCTGTTACTTAAGGCTGGGATGACCACTTGTAAGCCTTGTGCTTCCCCTTCTGCACTTAAATGTAATCACCCAGGGCCAGATAATCCCTTTCCTAATCCTGAATTTTACAGAATGGTTGTGGGGTCACTGCAGTATCTAACTATTACCAGGCCAGACTTGTCATTTGCAGTAAATGTAGTGTGTCAACATATGCACAACCCACTTGAGAGTCATTTTACTGCAGTTAAGAGGATCTTGAGGTTTGTTCAGGGTACGATTGCTCAAGGTCTTCATTTCACCAAACGATCTTTGCAAGTTCATGCCTTCTCTGATGCAGATTGGGTTGGGGATGCCCTGGACAGGAAGTCTACAGGTGGTTACTGTGTCTTTTTGGGACCAAATCTTATCTCATGGTCAGCAAAGAAGCAACCAACTGTTGCTCGATCCTCCACAGAGGCTGAGTTTAAGTCTCTTGCTAACACTACTGCTGAGGTTCTTTGGCTTACACATCTCCTGCAGGATTTGAAGTTTTCTATTCCTTCATCTACCCCTCCTGTTCTCTGGTGTGACAATATGTCCGCCATTGCTCTAGCCTCAAATCCAGTATTCCATGCTCGTACCAAGCATGTAGAAATTGATTTTCACTTTGTGCGTGAAAAAGTTCTTCACAAACAACTGTTGGTCAAGCACATTCCTTCCCAGCTTCAATTGGCAGATATTTTTACCAAACCTCTCACTATTGGCAGATTTTAGTTTCTAGCTACCAAACTGCAGCTGTTCAGCATACCAGCTTCAGTTTGTGGGGGGCTGTCAACTGACCCAACTCAAATGGTCCAAGCGGATCAAGAAGGTCAAGCTTCAACAGTTACTAGTTGATAGTTATTATAACTAATTCCTAGTTAATTAGTTATAATAATTACAGTGGTTTGTTAAGTCGGTTACATTAAGTCGGTTACATCTGCTGTCAAGGTTTTAGTCCTATATAAACTGAACCACTACTCTTGTAATTCATTCATTTAGTTTCTAATGAAAGTACTTCCATTTCTCTTCTCTCTCTAGATTCATAACTAGGGTTTCAATTTCTGTTAACTTATAGTATTACTAATCCTATTACTAATCTACTGCATGCGACCAACTAATTCCCGATTTAGTTACCCTCTACACCACTCCTCATCAACTAGTAAAAAGATACTGCTCAGCCCAATTTTTTATTTTTTTTTTCGGAAAATCATAGACAACCCAGTACAGAATGTCTGACTCTTTCCAATTGCCAGTATGGAAGACTCAATAATGTGAGTGATTTACATTTTTTTGCCTATTGGATATGCAAAAAACAAGTTCAATGGACTAGCAAAATTGGTCCATTAATTACTTATCAAGTTCTACTGGGTCCGCTTTTAGATACTACTTTGGGTTTCAATTTTTTATCACTGAATTTCACCAACTAATTAAACTTAGCTAGTCAACTAGAATGTCCGCGATTGTGGCATTGTGCTATTGCCACACTAAGTTACTTGAACTTAAAAGGTCAAGGCTCGTCATGGGACGTAACTCTGCTATTTCAATCTTTAAGCAAGAGCGGGCAAACTTTTTTATTTCATCCGTTTAGGTCCGACTAGGAACACGTGGATCGGAGCAACCTGGCTTGGGAATAGCTTCTAACTATATGAAACCAAACAATTAGTCATGTTTGACACACTTAAAATTGTACCATAGTTAGAACAGCACAACCACAAAATCATACTACAACACATAATCACTATAGTAGATGAGAATAGACCATAACTTGCAACTTCCAATCTGCAAGTAATTAAGTTTGCAAAACATAGTTTGTGCAAAACATAGTTTCGGCAAAACATGAGATGCCGTCCATCGCCACCCAATAAAACAGAAACCGGAAAAACAAAAAACATGCAAAATACAAAAACCACCAGGAGAACCTTCGTCAAAATATAATGGGAATTGTTAATCAATTCCAGTTGAAGTATCTACCAAGTGGATCCGGGCACCCATTTGGAGATTCGGATGGAGTTGTGGGAGCCCCTCAACCCTCAGATCCTTACCATCGAAGCATCGGTGGAGATTCCACTGTGGTGTTTTCGAGGAACACGCTCGTGAGAACTGTCTTTGACTGCAAACTTGCCTTCAGCAGCTTCAAACCCTAAACCAATAAACAAAACAAGGACATGTACATTCCATAATGAAAGTTTGAACACCAACAGAATCACAAAAAATCAACATTACTTAGTTGAACACATGTTAAAACAACGGTTGTGTTTATATATGCATATGTAAGGTTTCTCTGAAAATCTTATTTTTTTTAAAGGCAAAAAAGATTTCATTAATCTTGAAATTGTTGTAAGACTAATAGGGCAAGGATACATCAAACAAGAGCAAATGTCAGCCCAAGCAGAGATCCAAACCAACGATTGGTAAGGAATCAATCGAGGCCACCCAACCTAAAAGGCATGAGCCCATCACCCTCATGGGTAAAAAAACCCGGATAAATAATCAGCTCATAAAAAACACCCAAGGCCCAATAATGACTAGATAAAATGGGCCAAGCCCAACAATAAAAACCCTAAATCTCCAGTTGTCTTCTATTAAGAAGCTGGGGCCAACGAAGAGATAACAGTTACCTATGATCGGTATTATCATAATTCCACAAAAAAATTCCGCTTTAATTACTCTCTCAAGGATATTGTCGAGTATCTTACGCAAAATTGATGGCCGATTAGAAGTTTGACTCTTCAAAATGAAAAAGAACATATGGAGTGGATGATTTCCATACCTCAGGCATCCCCATATCCACAACCCTTTCCTCAACTGCACCCACTTCCTTAACATTGAATTTATTCAACATAGTAATGCAAGAAATAGGAGACCCAGGAGTCACCACCAAATCATCCGTTACCATATAAGTCCCCACCCCCTTCAGAAAACTTCCCTCCGCTACTGCTGCTGCCACTTCATTCGGCCCCGCAACAATCTGCATCTCCCTGGACAAACTAGTTTTGCAGCTAGGACAAATGGCACTGGCATTTTGCGAGACATATAGACGGCCATAGTTGCAGCAGTGCTCACAAGTGTAATATCTTTTAGCTGATGATGTGCCGCCTTCAATTGATAAGAGGGGAACTCGTGTAGCATAGAATGGAGCTTTTGGATTCAGGACATAGTCTTTGGTAATTTGCTTTGACTGGAAGTAGGTTTCGCTCAGGTTTTCGATGCTTTCGTAGAGGTTTCCCAAAGAGCCCACCATGGTTTGTTCTGAGAGGAGCCTGACCACGACTCCTACGGGCAAATGGAGAATGTTGAACAGGAAATCGACAAAGTCTTTCCTAGCTTCAGCAAAAAGTACTCTTTTGGCCTTGGTGTCAATGAGTAGTTTTAAGCTCACCTTGGCTTCGGAGGAGGTTGTTGCCATTGTCACTCTGTTCTTGCGAGACACACACTGGATTTAAGGTGAAGGGAATGACTTGAGAACACCCTCTTGGTTTTTTTTTTTTTCCAACTGAGAGAACACCCTCTGGTTGTTTCTAGATTTATATATATATATATATATATATATATATATATATATATATACCCCGAGCTTCTAGTTCGGGATTCCCGGATTAGAGGTTTTGGGGTGTTTTTTTGTTTTGCAAATTGTTTTTGCAAAATTCGAACCGTCCAAAGTGTTCAAAAGGTGTTTTTAAGGATCCTATTTACAGTTTTTGCCAAAAACTGCTTGGATCAAGCCCTTCCCGGTATTTTCTATTTTTTGAAGATTTCCCTCGTAGACCCTTGAAAACACCTTTTGAACACATTGGACGGGTTGGATTGTCAAAAAAAATGCTCGGATCATAGAGGTCCGGAAGTCCGGATCCCGTTTAAGAAGCTTTGCCTATATATATATATATGGAGAGAGAGAGAGAGAGAGAGAGAGAGAGAGAGGACCAAGTCCTCCGGTTGTAAATCTTGCAAAATCAGGCCTGCAAACTATGGTCACTTAAAAAAATTAATTGATTGGACAGCGATAACTACATTGAAGATAAAATTAACTGTCTAAACTTTCATAATCCATTTTGTTCTGTACGAATGTGAATTGCTAGCATAGCTACCGATATCCGATCAAGTTAATTCCTGAGAAAAACAAACTTACTATTGTCCCCAATTTTTGTTCTAAAATAACTGTTGATAGGAGGCCAGGTGGGCCAAGTCCAGCATCCTGCCGAGGCGGAGATCATGTGGGCCAAGTCGCAGTTGACCCATTGGCGCTTGGGCGCGATAGGAAATAAAGAAATAAAGTTACGTCTTCACTAATACCTGCGAATTTTGGTGAGATGGTAAGAGCTTGATCCTAACAATAACAATTTATATTATTCTAAAAAGATTATCCCAGATTCTTTTATCAGTAAGGAAAATAGGATATCCATAATGGTAGTCACTGCCAAACAAAAATATGGTAGGATTGGCAGTCATAGTGGATTGCCAGTCGTTATAGTCGTCCCGAGCAACCTTCGCCAAGAAGAAAAACCAAGAAAAGTAGAAAAAGAGAGCATAATTTTTTTTTTTTTTGATGTGGGACAACATTTGATAATTTCCTTTTATGCTTTTACGCTTATAATAATTGTAAAACGAGATTTTGACTGTAATGCTTAGAAAATTTTCATTTCTTTATTTGAGTGGATATTGTATTGTCATTTCATTAGGATTATGCATTGCTATTAGTTGGTCACGAAAACTAGGAATGGCAACAGGTCGGATCGGAGCTGGATTTTCCCTCCCCCGTACCCGCCCCGTTCTTTTCGGAGCGGGGGACATCGGAGGTGTGTCGGATTCGGGGATAAATTGGGTCCCCATTTACCGTATAAATTTTTGATAACTTTGTTCTTTAAAATATTTTGACAAGAAAACAAGATATTGATAAGTAATGATAGTTAAAAAATTATCACAAAGTAAACAAAGATACAAAAATAGTGATTTATAATCAGGTATTTTGCTCTTATAATACCAAACTAACGAAATGTATATAGATATATACATATAAAAATTAGTAATAACTATAATCGGAGTTGGATTGGGGGAAGCAAATACCATCCCCGCCCCATTTGCTTATCGGATTAGGGATTACCCGCTTGGATCGGGGCGGGGAGGTCGGAGGCGGGGACGGAGCGGAGGTAATTGCCATCGCTAACGAAAACCATCTTTTAGTGACCACTAGTATTTTTGTAGGCAAAGTGCACCATTTTGTAACCACCAGTTTCCAGTGACCAATTTTGGTGGTCAACTAAAGGTACCATTTTGCGACCACCACTTTTCAGTGACCAAATTCAGGTGGTCAACAAAAGGATACAATCGTGACCAAGTTTTAGTCACTATATGTTATGCTTTCGTGGTCAGAGCAAATTTGGTCACAATTAGCTTTATGTGACCAGGGTTAGCTGACCAAATTATTTTTGGTCAAGGTTTATCTTTGCCTTGGTGACTAAATACGGTCTTTTTAGTGACCAAATTCTTAGTCATCAAATATGTTTTTTTTTTCTGTAGTGTTGTGTTTCCCAAATCATAATCCCATCCTCTTTAATTTTACAATCAAACAAGGCCCAAGAGTCTCAAATTGCTCGGACTTAGAATACTATATTGCAAATTAATGTAGACGGTGGTCTATATGTGTGTAAACTGTTAACAAAAAAAATTGCAGCCGTGTGCCTTTCGTACATGTAATTTGTGTGGTGTTGTACATTTTTTTTTTAGAATTGATTTTTGCACCCTTCTTTTTATCATTTGCACTCCCCTTTTTGGTTTTATTCATGTAAATTATTACATCGTCACTTGATATGTGAAAGATTAAATTAATAAAAAGATAAAATGATAATTTTAGGTGAATTAAAAAAAGGAGAACGGATGCTTATTTTTTGTTTCATTTGTAAAGTAGAGAAAATCATTGGAAGATTATAAAATTGGAAAGTACTAGATAAAGGAGACTAGTTGTGTCGTTTTCGACTGGTTCTGGGTCCCTTACATTATTGACACAACAGTAAAAGTAACACCAGCAAACAACAACTGATGAGCCCGATCAAAAAAAAAAAAACAACTGATGAGTACTGTTTCAATGCTTTTTTCAGTTGGGGGCGAAATCACGTGCCAAACGCAGCTTAATGTGGGTCCTGGATTACAAATCTAGGGATGAGGTAAAATCGGTGCAAATTTGATCGCCAAACAGGCCGGATGAGTATTGGTTCAATCATTTTTGTTTGTGGAATATGTGGCCGTGTGGGATAGCCATCCCACGTTGTGTGTAGCCAACTTTTTATCTTTAACAAAAGAAAAAAAAACTCCTACTACGGCTGAGTTTCCCTTAAAAGGTCAACTAGACTTTTTGGATTTTTGTACAAATTGTTTTTGTTATTTGGACTTTTAATTGATGTATATGAAAAAAATTACCTATCTCAAAAATCATAGTTTTTGGGTTTCAGCCCACTATCCGTTTAGACAAATAGGGAAACTTGGCCTATACATATCAAGTGTTTCTCCCGACATATTTAATACCTTCTACAAATTTCACAATAGTGACAGATTTAAAAATTTACAATAGTGAGAGCACGCTAAGACCATCAATGTGAAATATTTTCGAATTACACTATACAATGAGATGGTACTACACTTTGACATTCATTATTTAACCAGGAAAGGTGATAATGCATACTTCTACAAATATACCTAAAAATATACTCAACAAATTAAATATTCATCGGAAGATTTTCAGAATAGGTATTAATTCTACTTGATTGTCGTTACTCCAAAAATTTAGATAGGCCTGTCTCACATTATATAGGAGTTTCTTTTTTTTTTTCATGTTGGCTGACACGCAATTGATGGAAGCGGGACCCTATACTGAGATAACTCATTACAGGGTTGTAGTGAGCTCCATTCGGCTGTTCATTTCGGCACCGACGGCTCAGATTTAATCCAAACTCCAAATGATCCGAGCCGTTAATTGTTTGAATTAAAATCCGAGCATTCATTGCCAAAATGAACAGCTAGATGAACTCACTACAACTCTGTAGTGAGGGGCTCACTACAGAGACTCCGTACCCCGCAACTAACTACTTTAATTGGTGTAAAGTGGCTAAAGTCACCACTCACCATGCACCACTGAATAATTCCGTACCTCGATTATTCCTAGGTAGGTTATCTTTTCTGATGCAAAGGGAGGCCTGTAGATGGCCGCAATCATCCAAGACTAAAAGATAATGTTGGCAACTTTGCATTAGAGAAAGACTACAACAGTTGGTTATGAGTCGTAAAGCTAAAGGAAGACTAATTACTAGTCCCCGGAATCCCCGGAAATTGAAGCTCGCCCATCATTGGGAGAGACTATTCATTGGTTGTGGGTGTAATATAAATGCGCGTGTGAAGAAAAGAAGACATGAATATTGTAGGTACGTTTGATTGCCGAATTATCTTTGCAAATATATGAAAAGATGAGATTAATAATAGAGATAAAGGGGACAAGTGTCCCTTGGATACACTGGATTTGTTGTACCGTACTTTATTTTGGTAGGATAAATTATGGGATGCGAGCGGAGAATTATTTTTTACTATTAGATGAAAAGAAAAATAATTCCAATGGTCAGGATTAACTAGCTCGCACCACCCCCTCCGGTGATATTAGATAGTCCCACAGATAGTATATTAAGAGCAAGAGCAGCAGCTAATGTATATTTTGAGCCAAAAATGCTCATGTACAGTGCATTTAGCTAATCCATCACTCTCAATACTCCAACAACACCTATCTATTTTACCTAAATTTAATTAAAATATTAGTATTAATTCAAAAAAAATTCTCACAAAATAAACATATATATATACAATCGAATACACATTCGAATGTAAATCGTCCCTTACCTCGCCGCCGTCGTCAAGTCTCATCGCTGTCGATCCTCGCATGCATTGTCGTTGCCGGCTACATCGCCATCGCAGGCTATTTAGGGTTTCAATCCTTATTGTTCGTCATCACTATCGCCGTCGCCGGTGATCGGAAGCTTCATCGTCGCTCCTGGGCTTAGATTTAATCCAAACTCTAAATGATCCAAGACGTTCATTGTTTGGATTAAAATCCGAGCATTCATTACCGAAATGAACGGCTAGATGAGCTCACTATAACCCTGTAGTGAGCCCCTTACTACAGGGACCCTGTACCCCACAATTGACTACTTTAATTGGTGTAAAGTGGCTAAAGTCACCACTCACCATGCACCACTGAATAATTTACGTACCTTGAGTATTCCTAGGTAGGTTATCTTTTCTGATGCAAAGGGAGGCCTGTAGATGGCCGAATTCATCCAAAAAAGATAGTGTTGGCAACTCTGCATTAGAGAAAGACTAGAACAGTTGGTTATGAGTCTTAAAGCTAAAGAAAGACCACAAGTCCACGGAAATTGAAGCTCACACATCATTGGGAGAGACTATTCATTGATCCCGGGCGTAATATAAATGCGCGTGCGATGAAGAAAAAAAAGGCACGTTTTATTGCCGGTTTATCTTTGCAAATATATGAAAAGATGAGATTAATAATAGAGATGAAGGGAACAAGTGTCCCTTAGATACACTGGCAGTGCTGGCCCAAGCCCTAGGCCCAATAGGCCTGGGCCTAGGGCATCCCCAAAACCCATAATTTTTGGGGCACTCCAATAATTTTTTATATTAGGGTTGAATAGGGATGTTTTTAATCCAATAGATAGAAAAAAATGATTTATTACGGGCCGGTACAAAAAATAAATATTTATTACCACTAACTCCAATAATTATTTTTAATTACCACTAACTCCATTAAGGTCAATCACTCTTTTTTGGGATTTAGGCCCTTAGGGTGCACTTTCCTATTATAGGGCTTTTAGTGGTTTAGACACTTTCATAGGGTACCCTAGGGTTTAAGTTTATGCACTTTCATAGGGTACCCTAGGGTTTAGGTTTAGGGTACACTTTCCTATTATAAGGTTTTTTAGGATTTTAGGCGCTTTCATAGGGTACCCTAGGATTTTAGACGCTTTTGTAGGGTACCCTAAAGTTTAGGTTTAGACACATTTGTAGGGTACCATGGGGTTTAGGTGGGGTGAGTAGAGAGAGAGAGAGAGAGACGGCACATGGGCGGGATGGGACAGGGGATTGACGAGATGGGTCTGACGTGCACATGGAGTGATCGATGCTTTTTTTCCAAATGTTTGGAGCGCGTGGTTCAGCTCTCCACAAAAGTGGAGCAGCTGATAAAAAGCTCTAGAAAAAAATAGAGAAGGCCCAAAAAGTTATTTACTTGGAGAAAACTAATGACCCATTACAACCCATGTTCTACAATTGATTCATAGAGCCTGTTTCCTTCATTTCGTTTTATATTCTTCATCTTGCACCTTCTGTTTCCTCCTTCCCCGATGTGGGAAAAAACCTTCTCACTCCTCTCTAGCACAACGAAAAAGAACAAAAGCAGTACAAAATACACCGCCATTAAAAAAAAAGTATAAAATACATTCATTCAAACATTGGTAAACCGTAGTGTTGTACCCGCCACCATTGAAGAGGAAAACAAAAATTAAACATCATGGTCATTGACTTATTTGATGTGTTTTACTCGATTTCAGTACTATCTAACTAAATTACAATGAACCATACCAAAATGTATTGTGATTGTTACTGAAAAAATTATTTTTCCAAAGGGCACATTTTTTAAATTAGGCCTAAGGCACCCAAAATCCTTGAGCCTGCCCTGTACACTGGATTTGTTGTACCACGCTTTATTTTGGTAGGATAAATTATGGGATGTGGAGCGGAGAATTATTTTTTATTATTGGATGAAAAGAAAAATAATTCCAATGGTCAGGATTAACTAGCACCACCGCCTCCGGTGATATTAGATAGTCCCACAGATAGTAATATTAAGTGGGTAAATAGTTCCCAAACATGCCTTTACAATGAATTAGAGAAAAACCAAATTATGGTGGGATTGACTATCATTAGTGGAGTACAATGAATTAGAGAGAAAGCGAACGCTAAGAAAAGTAGTCTTGTTATGCCTTTACTTGGTGACTCAAAAACCTCAATAATTTAAGAAAACATGAATCACAAACTCTAAATGTTAACTTTAATAAAAATACGAATTTTAGTTTCGAAACTAAATTTCGAATTAGTTAACTTCTAACTAAATAGATTCAAAATGATATGACTGGAAGGATTGGCATTATAATTCCGATCCCAAAATAATAATTTCTAGTCAATTAATCATATTCTCATTCATACTAAGAAAATTTCGTAGGAATTTGATTCATAGAAATTATATAATTTTATTTATACCGAAGATTTCGGTCATCCAAACATACCCTTGCTACTACCATATTCTCTCTCTAGAAACAATTAGAGGGCACTGTCAAGTGATTCTTTTCACCCTATATAGAGAGTATATTGGTCTGATGTTATACTATTATTTTCTACCAGGGCTGAAACTGAGAACAAAGTGACAACGGCAACCCCCTCCTTGGTCAAGGTGAGCCTAAAACCAGGGCATAAACTGAGAAAAATGAAAGAAAGAAAGACATTGGTTGAAACTGAGAACAAAGTGACAATTGCAACCCCCTCCATAGCCAAGGTGAGCCTAAAACTCCTAATCTACACCAAGGGCAACAGAGTCCTCTTCCCGGAAGCTGGGAAAGACTTTGTTGATTTCCTATTCAACCTTCTCGTTTTGCCCCTTGGAAACCTCTAATATTACACATTCTTGTGGTCTACAATAAGTCATTTTGGAACTTGGAACGTGACTTTTCAGCCCAGCCTGCCTGCTTGACTTTTGACCCGCTTGAATTTTGGCCCGCCCAACAAGGTCAGTATAATATTAGCCCAGCCCACCTACCTGAAGGCTGGCTCGCAAGTCTGCCTGCCTGGGCTTCTTCTTTTGTGATATACCCCGGCCTGCCCGGCGTACTCCCAAAAAAAGGCCACTAAGCCCGGTCCACGGGTGGGCTTGGGGTGCAACTTCGCTGGGCCGGGTCGGCCCAGCCCAACGATGAGAATAACTCGTTGTGATACAAGTCTCTACTATGACCAACTATTTTTCGGCCGGCCCGATTATGAGGCTTACTTGTTGTGATACAAGACTCTACTGTGACCAACTAATTCCCGAATTGGTACCTCTACATCACTCACCAATAAAAAATGCTAGTATACAACCCAATTTTTTTTCTGAACATCAGAAAATCACATACAGCCCAATATAGAATGTCAGACTATTTCCAATGGCCAAACTAGCAAAATTGGCCGATTAATTAGTTATCAGGTTCTACTAGGCCCAGTTTTTTTTTAGCTAAAAGATAGAAATTTCATTAATCCAACTGTGATGTCGCCTATACATGGAAAGGGCGCCGGCGACGTGCGGAGACCAAAACAAAGCTAACCTGTCACGACTTAGCTTCAGGCCTACAAAAACAGAGCACAGAGATAGACTAGCAGGAGTACAAAACACATATAAACCTAATTGGGAGGCGAACAGAACAAAGACAAAAAAGCAACGCCTACTCCCAATAAACTAATACGAAGGCAACAAAACAGACACACATTAGCAAAATACTAGCACCTGCAAAAAGTATTAGAGGGGAAAAAGTAGATAAAGGATACTAGGGTAGCGCGCGACGCAGCAGAGCACGAAAGACATGAGGATCAAAATTGCTATCCTCGATGGAGTGTGTTCGTTTGCGCTTATGCCTTGCAAATTCTTTGGAAGGCTTGACAGATTGACCACCATCAATGTTTTTCAGTCTTGAGAAATGTCTAAGAACCCTGCAAATCTCTGAAGTACCCAACTGACATCCTCTCTTCTTAGCACTGCTAGTCCTGGATGCTTTGAGTCGCACAGACCTGAGATATCTTAGCACGTGATTGGATGAACGCGCCATATGAAGACCTCCATCCCCAGAGTCAGTGATCCTACTCTCTACAGCATTGATTTCTGATTCCTCCCCTTTTACCTTGTCAGATCCAGGATTTTGATATGGCAATGGTGATTTTTGCAGATGTTGTGCTGCAGAATCTTGAAAAAAGACATCCTTAGAGACATCTTCCTTAAACGCTATAATGCGCTTAGATCTAAGGTTCCTCACAGTCGAACCTTGATGTGCAAGAGTAGCTTCTATATTGATCGGGGGCGTCTCGATATCTCCAACTGACATCAGAATCGGCTCAGCACCTGAAGTATTAGTTAACTCATCAACGGTGGAGATGCTCTGTGCGAAAGCTTGAGAGTCCCAATTCATAGGGTCCTCATAAGACCCGCTAATGCAGCGGATCTCAACGGGTGAGAAACTCGGTCGATGAAAAAAAACAAAAGGCCTTGGTAGTTGTAAGGGTAGACTGAACTTTTCGATCAATTAGAAGGAAGTCACGTCCCAATATGACTGGATATTTTCTCTTAAAAGATTTCGGGAATAAGAGCCTCTCTTATGACTCCTCCCAGCCCAGCTACGGGAGTGTTTCGCATGAATCCCTCCATCTGTCCTCCCTGTTTGGTGCTATCCCTTGCAGAATAATGCTTTTTTGTAGTAAGCTTGCCTTCGTCTTCTCTAGTATGGCACATATCTGAAAAATTTTCATTCTTACTTTGTTGAGATGGCATATGGTTACTCACGTGAGCTATTTTATGGTTGGGGCTAGGTTCATAAGTACTGGAATTATCCACGTTAGACGTTGGACGAGTTTAAGAGGCATGAATCTCATTATTATTCCCATTAACCATTCCCTCATCAAGTTTGGTTGCTACGCTAAGAATACCCTCTCGACTACACAACCCATATGGAAATGAATCCTTCACTAAAGATTGAGTCTTACTTGATGCCACCTCGATGTGAGAACGCCCATCCTTTGGTAGAGTCATATTCAAGCTCCCAGTCACGTGTAACCAACCAAGCAATTCTTCAGGACCAACTGGATCCGATGTAAAACTTGAGCCAGCAATATTATTACTAATAGGACTGAATCCTGAAGCACAAAGTACATCCGGGTCGAAGTCATTATCAGACGAGATAGAAAAATAGTCACTGTCATTGGGATTCCTATGATAAAGTTCCTCCCAATGTGGCAAAGGTTTACAATTATCAACTGCATGATGATCAGAATATCCCATTGAATATGCTAAATCTTCCACTAAATCATCCCACAGATTAATTTGTGCCATCACTTCCAACCCTGCAAGATTGCAGAAAACCCAAAACGAACTCGATACGAAGCTGTAGCTGCAAAACCCAAACCTAAGCTGATTCGATCGAAACACTCCAATTGCAATAAACCAACCCTTTCCAGAACCAAATCAATACAATCAAATACAAATTCTTGAAACCCAAATCAAAAGCAAAGCTTCAGGCGCCAACAGAAAACAGAGAGACCAACTAACTTACTGGCCCAATCGACTCAAAACATATCCAAACAAACATTGTCCCCAACCAAATCTAAGCAATAGCAATAGACCCGTAAATGGTTACAAACTTTTTCAATTTTTTATCGATTAATTTCACCAACTAATTAAACCTAGCTAGTCTACTAGAGTGCTCACGATTGTACTATTGCAACACTAGGTTACTTGAACTTAAAAGAGCAAGGTTTGTCATGGGACATAACTATGCTACTTCAATCTTTAAGCAAGAGTTCTTGCGGGCGCTTCTTCATTCATCTATTTAGGGCATCTCTAGTGCACTACCTAAAAGAGTTCCCTAAGGCCCCGATTGGATGAAGGATTATTTTCAGGGGGATAAGTTTTGGAAGGGGGATAAGATAAGAGGGGGTATAATTTTTGGAGGGTTGGTCCACATTGATGTGATGTTTATGGAAGGGGGATAAAGAAGTAGATGGTTTGGATGAAGGATTAAACAGAGGGATAACTTTTAACTTGGTTTGGATGCATGGGGAATAACAGGGGGTGAATGATGTCAAAAACTGTTGAATGATTATTTTGCCCTCTGTTTTTTTTAAAGAAAAAAATGTTTTTTTTTAAATAAAAAAATGTTTTTTTTAAAAAAGAAAAATTAAGAGACAATAAATATGTTAATTAATGGATGAATTAGTAAATAGTTAAAGGGGGCTAGTGCAATTTTTACCTATATGTTATCTTCCCCAGGAGTATTTTGTTTTGTTTTAACTTTCTATTTCTTTCACCGTCGGTCTCTCTCTCTCTCTCTCTCAACTCTAAATCCAATTTCACACCTTCAAACCCAAAATCGAAGGCCATAACGTGAGATTTGATCTAAGAGCCAGAAGGGAAGGTTGTTCTACTTGACAAGAGCTTCAAATCCATCCAAACAAAACCACCATCGGAGCACCTCAGATTTTCGTCCTTCCAAGAAAGAGTCTGTAATTTTGGTCCTTCTAATATCGACGGACTGTGATGATTTTCGTCCTTCCAGGATCGACGGTTTGTGATGATTTTTCTGTTGATTGAAGATTTTTTTTATTTTTTTATTTTTTTAATACAAAAACTTGTATATATATATATATATATATTTTATTTTTGTTGATGATGATTTTCTGTTGAAGATTTGTTGATGACAATTTCCTGTTGAACATTTGTTGATGATTTTCCATTTTCTGTTGATAATGTGTTGGGAGAGGGGATAAGGAGGGGTGTTGTGGTAAGAAATCTCCCCCTCTTCTCCCGGATAATTTTTGGGGAGGGTGAGGGCAGCCCGGCCAAAAATTATCAGGGAGAGGAACCCTGGAGGGGGAAAGCTTAGAGGGGGTGAAAGAATATCAGGGAAGGGGAATGATGTTTCCAAACGGGGGATATGGGTGGGCTCCCCCTCTTAAGAGGAGGTGAAAAATTATATGGGGGAGATATCCCCTATCCAAACGGGGCGTAAAGTGCCCTAACTAATTAGCTAAGAAAAACTCAAAAAAATGGTCTCTAGTGCACAAAAATTAGCTTCCTAAAATCCTAGATATGTGGCACCCCTCACTACCTAAAGGGCCCTAAGTGACTACCTAAATTTGGGGAGAGACTTAAGGAAGAGAAAGAGGAGAGAGATAGAGAGAGAAATGAAAAAGGAGAGAGAATAACTTTAAGGAGAGAGAGAGGAGATAGAAAAGAAAGACTTAAAGTTAATAAACATTTTTAGGGGCCTCATTAAAGTGTATTTCTCCTTAGCTAGCTAACTAAGTTCTTAGCACACAAAATAGAGTCTCAGATGTGCTTAGGTGTACACTTTAACAAATATTTTTTAGGTAGTGCACTGGAGATGCTCTTAGGTCATTTTGCCTTTCGGGATATGCTAAAAACACAAATCCAATGGACTAGCAAAATTGGTCCGTTAATTTAATTGCTCAATTGATACATTTTACTCATCAAGTTCTTCTGGGCCCAGCTCTTAGTAAATACGTTGGGTTCCAATTTTTTTATCGATAAGTTTAACCAAGTACTAATTAAACTTAGCTAGTCCCCTAAAGTGTTAGCAATTGTGCTATTGCGAATTGGGTTACCTGAACTTAAAAGGGCGAGGGGTTCGTTCTTTATCGGACATAACTCTGGTACTTTAATCTTTAATATTTAGTTATTTATCTTAGCTCTCGTTCTTATACTTTTGTTCGTCGTAATTGTAATACTATAATTAGACATTGGCTATCTCAAGATAACTAGAACAGCACCGCCAGATAATCATACTACAACACATAATGACTGTAGATGAGAATAGACCCTAACGTATAACTTCCAAACTGCAAGTAATGAAGTTTGCAAAACATAGTTTGGGCAAAATACGAGATGCCCTCCATCGCCACCCAATGAAACAAAAACTGGAAAAACAAAAACCATGCCAAAATACAAAAACCAACATGAGACCCTTCGTCAAAATATTGGGGATTGTCAATCAGTTAAGTAGAAGTATTCATCAACCATTACGTCCCAGTGTTTCCGAGGAACACACTTGTGAGAACTGTCTTTGACTGCAGACTTGCCTTCAGCAACTTCAAACCCTAAACCAATAACAAAAGAAGGCCGAGTTTATCCCATAATGAAAGTTTGGAACGTCAACAAAATCAGAAAAAAATCAATGTAATTTAGTTGAACATATGGTTAAAAGAACAGTTGTGTTTATGCATATGTAAGTGTGTTTAGCTTTCTCTTGTCGAGACAAATTAATAACCAATCAAATTTTTTACGCAAAACTAAAAACCGCAAAAAAAATTGTGAATAAAGACAGAGAAAAAAGGTCAAATTATGGGAAAATAGTCATCTCTTACGGATAATTTTAGAAATTTAGGGTCCAGAATCACGGACTAGTACTATCGCATGGAGAGGAGCTAACCCAACTTAAAATGATGAAGTGTAATTTAAGAAATTTATAACTTCTCAAGTGCAGTACTTACCTTCCTGTTAGAAGTTCGATGATCTTCAAAATGAGGGTCATTCTTCAACAGATTTTTGGGACATAAAATCTCACATTTTATGACACTCCAATCTCAACACATAAAATGTAAAAGTGATTTTATGAGATGTTCATAAAATCCTCCTAAAATCTATATGAAAACCACTACATTTTATCAGTCGGGAAAACAACTCCATTTTATCACCCATCTATAAAATGTTCATTTTATGAGATTTTTATAAAATACGCCTAAAATCTATAGGAGAACAAGGCCTGAATAAATGAAAAAGAACATATGGAGTAGATGATTTCCTTACCTCAGGCATCCCCAAATCAACAACCCTTTCCTCAAGTGCACCCACATCCATAACATTGAATTTATTCAACATGGTTATACTAGAAATAGTAGACATGGGAGTCACCACCAAATCATCCGCTACCATATACAGTAAGTGACAACCTCCTTCACAAATCCTCCCTCCCCTACTGCTGCCTCTTCATCCACCGCCGCAATATACTGGATCTCCTTGCACAAATTTCTGTTGCAAGTAGGACATATGGCACGGGGATTATCTGCGACATATTCGTGGTATTTGAGCGAGCCATAACCGTTGTTGATGCTCTGGTTGCTCAGGCAAGCCGTTGTTGATGCTCTGGTTGCTCAGGCAAGTGTAATATCTTTTAGCTAAGGATCCGCTTCCTTGGAGTGACAAGAGGGGAACTTGCGTTGCAGAGAATGGTGCTTTTGGTTTCAGGACATAGTCCTTGGTTTGGTTTGATTGGAAGTAGGTTTCGCTGAGGTTTTGGATGCTTTCGTAGAGGTTTCCCAAAGTTCCCACCATGGTTTGTTTCTGGAGTACTGACTATGTCTTTGTCTAATTGACCTGTATGTATAGACTTGTAAGGAGGGAGGGAGAAAGAGTAAAATTAATACATTTATGGAAAATCACTATGACGGTCCATCTTCAAAAATTGATAGAGAGAAAACATTAGACTATTATTGCGTAAATCCATGCAAATTAAAGTTTTGAATGGATCTCTCTGTTTCCCACCCCCTCGTTTGTTACATGGAGAACTGTTGAATGCGTTTGTGATTTGTTCCCATTAGATTTCTTCTGGGTATGAGAGCAATTTATTGAACAGTTAAGGTAAAAAAAAAAAAAGATTGGAATTTGAGGAACTGGGGCTGTGATGAGTTTCCTCACTACACCCGTAAAACATACACCAGAACTGATCATATCATTGTTTTTAGTGTTTTCTACAACATCCTACTACTAATCTACTGCCACCAACTAATTCCCAATTCTGTACCCTCTACATCCCTCCTCATCAACCGGTAAAAAATAGTATCATCAACCGGTAAAAAATAGTATCAGCCCAATTTTGATTCAGAACATTGGAAAATCACGTACACCCCAATTTAGAAAGTCTGTAGGTTAGAGTAGCCCAATGGCATTTCCTGGAACTTCCCTTGTGGGAGGCCAGGGTTTGAGCCCTGTCGTGGGCGCTTGTCATTCAGGACTATGGACAGTCTTTGGACCCCTTGTGAACTAAGTAACCTACCCCCTAACCCCTGCTCATGTACACTGCTTGACAAAAAAAAAAGCTCATTAATGTGAGTGATTTGCATTTTGCCTATTGGGTACGCACAAAACAAGTCCAATGGACTAGCAAATCGCTCAATTGCTATACTCCCTCTGTCCCATATTGCTTGCCTCTTTTGGGAAGCGTGCATTTTGCACGCAAAAAAATGATGTGTTTATGAGTTTTTTTTTTTTTTTTTAAATGACACCAATTTCTTCTACTCAATGAGATCTTTAAATTGGTGTAAAAATGTTGAAAAAAAAAGAATACTAATACATTAGATTTTGCATACAAAATGCACGGAAACCAAAAAGCGTAAGCAATTTGGGACGGAAGGAGTATTTACTCATCAAGTTCTACTGGCCCAACATGTAGATATAAATAAATACTGTGGGTTCCAATTTTTTGTCGATAAATTTCACCAACTAATTGAACTCGACTAGTCCACTAGAGTGTTAACGATTGTTCTATTGCCAACCGACCGGGTCACCTGAAAACTTAAAAGAGCGGTGTTCGTTATTGGACATAACTATGCTACGGCACTCTTTAAGCAAGATCTCTTGAAGTCTATCCGGGCGCACTTCTTCATTCATCCATCTTGGCCCGACTTGGAACGCTTGGATCCAAGGAACCTGGCTAGGGAACAACAGCTTACTATATGAAACCAAATAATTAGACATGTTTGACACTTAAAATTATACCATTGGTTATGTCAAGATTAACTTGAACAGCAAAGCCACAAAAATCAAACTACAAGATGCCCTCCAACGTCACGACGTCACCCAATAAAACAAAAACCATGCCAATTACAAAAACCACCAGGAGAACCTTCATCACCATAACGGGCATTAATGTCAATTAGTTCCAGGAGTAGTGTCTATCAACCATTATGTCTGAGTGTTAATATCCGAGGAACACACTTGTGAGAACTGTCTTTGACTGCAAACTTGCCTTCAGCAGCTTTAAACCCTAAACCAATAAACAAAACAAGGCCAGGTAAGTATAGGTAGGTATATCCCGTAATGAGAGTTTGGAACATCAACAAAATCAGAACAAATCAACATACTCCTTAGTTGAACACATGGTTAAAACAACAGTTGTCTTTATGCATTTGTAAGTGAGCAAGCCGTTTAACAGAGAGGCAATATCTCATTAATGAATCCAAGAAGTCTTACTCGCAACAATAGTTGGCTTTTGGGGCTTTTCCTTGGATCTTTTTAAAAAAAAATTGGATTTCCGTCATAAATTTTTTACTTTTCTGATTCCTCTCGACGAGATGTTGCCGCAAAATTAACAAACGCGATTTTTTTAAAATTAAATACAACAAAAAAAAAAAGCCAAAAAGGTAGTGACTTTTTTTTTTTTTAATGGAAAATAGTTTTAACTCTTATCAATGAAGTTTCTGAATAAATTCAAACCATTAATTATTCCAATATACAATCCAGACGTGGACTATAGACGATCTAACCCAATTTAAAATGTTAAAGTGTAATTTTAGAAATTTATGGGAGTAACTTTTGAAGTGCAGTACTTATGTTCCCGTTAGAAGTTTGACTCTTCAAACTGAATAAATGAAAAGAACAGATGGAGAAGACGATTTCCATACCTCAGGCATCCCCATTTGAACAACCCTTTCCTCAAGTGCCCCCACATCCTTAACATTGAATTTACTCAACATGGTTATGCTAGAAATAGTAGACATGGCCGGAGTCACCACCAAATCATCCATCACCATATAAGTCACCTCCTCCTTCACAAAACCTCCCTCCTCCACTGCTGTCACTTCATTCCCCGCCGCAACAAACTGAATCTCCCTGGACAAACTACTTTTGCAAGTAGGACACATGGCGCCGGCGTTATCAGTGACATATTCATGGTATTGATACGAGCAATAACCGTTGAAATTGCTGTTCTTGGTCGGGTTGCCCGGGCAAGTGTAATATCTTTTAGCTAAGGATCCTTCGAGCGGCAAGAGGGGAACTTGCATGGCAGAGAATGGTGCTTCTGGTTTCAGGATAGAGTCCTTGGTTTGGTTTGATTGGAAGTAGGTTTCGCTCAGTTTTTCGATGCTTTCGTAGAGGTTTCCCAAGGTGCCCACCATGGTTTGTTCTGTGAGGAGCCTGTGGAGCCTGACCACGGTTCCAACCGGCAAAAGGAGAAGGTTGAAGAGAAAATCGACGAAGTCTTTCCCTGCCTCTGCGAAAAGTACTCTTTTTCCCTTGGTGTCAATGAGGAGTTTTAAGCTCACCTTGGCTTCGGAGGTTGTTGCCATTGTCACTCTGTTCTTGGATTTAAGGTGAAGGGAATGGCTTGAGAATACCCTCTGGTTGTTTTTAATACTCCAGTTGTCCAATTTCTTATAAAACCGTACTCCTTTCGTCCCCAATTTTTGGTCTCAAGTAGCATTTTGTATAATCCCAAAAAAATTGTTTCAATTGAAAAATAATGAACAAAAAGTGATGAATTTACTCTTTACTCTTGCTTTTCTGAAAGTAAGGGAAATATGATATCCTTAATGGTGAAACAACCGAAAGCAAACCTTCACCAAGAAGAAAAACCAAGAAAAGTAGAAAAACAGAAAGCATGATTTTTTTTTTGATGTGGGAAACATTGGAAAATTTTCTTTTATCCTTTTACGCTTATAATTGTAACAGGTTTGCTACATGCACTAACAATTGTACCAACAATTGCACCAACTCTCTCACATAGAATATGTGGGACCTAGCACTCATATGTGGGTCCCACATATCTCATGTGAGAGAGGTGGTGCAAATGTTGGTACACAGTGTTAGTACCTATGTCTTTTCTCTAATTGTAAAACTAGATTTTGACTACTATAAGCTTAGAAAATTTTCATTTCTTTATTTGAGTTGATATTGTTTTAGGTATATTTCCTTAGGATTATGATCAATTAGGGTTCTATTTTATAGGAAACATCTTATTCTTTAGTTAATTAGATTCCTATTAGCATGAAGAGTAGTTTTCCATTACAATGAATATCAATCCAAGGGAAATTTTTTTGTAGAAGGAGCCAAATTTTTTTTTAATGAAAGTTACGTACCGTAACATTTTCCAATAAAGTATTATTGAATCAAAGAAAGTTTAGATATTACTCTATTTCTTGCATTCAAGGCTTTATTCAAATAGAACCCTAATTGATCATGGGTTGGTGTGCCTCAGCCCTACTCAGTGGTGACTCAGTGGCTCGGTTATTCTAGTTGACTCAGCCTTGCTTAGTAGCGACTCAGTGGCTCGGTTCTACCAGTTTAATTGGGTTCTCTGATTAGTTGTTTTTGTTAGTTGTTTTTTGATTTTCTCTTTTGTTTCCGATTACCTGTGCTGTGTTGTTTCCATGGGTTGTGCTGGGAATCCCTTGGATTCTTTACTGCTAATATTTGGATCGGATTCATCATTCCGTCCCCTAGGTGTCGGGTCTGCTTCAGCAGGTGTGTTTGCGAGTCGGTGGCCTAGTTAGCCTAATGCCGTTCTCATTTCACTTGCTAGTGGTTTGGTTTCAATCCTGTCTTTTGTAATCGGTGCCGGATGGCGTTTGAATATGATACCTTGACTCTTTTCAAAAAAAAAAGAAAAGATAAGATGATGATTTCATGCATATAAAAAAGAAAAAACAGAGAGAGAGAGAGTGCAAAAATTACGACCCGGGAAAATGGTAGTTTGGTCTTTTTCCTTCTATCAAAGTATTTTGGACTGCTTGGGAAAAGGTAAATATTACCAGTGGAGTGAATTTTTTTAGAGGCATCTTTTATTAACGAATCCATGATGGTCCATCTTCGAAAGTTTAAGTGACAGAAAGATGTGATGAGAGTTTATGAGAATCCATACCAATATTTTGAAGCTTTGTTAAAGGGAGAATTGAAAGGGACATGCAGACAGCTATGGACTTGTTACATTCCTAAATTGCCTTCCCAAGGACAATTATTTACCTTTCTTCTCGGTATGAGAGTACTCTGTTTCACAGTTATGGTCGAAAAGAGAGGAATTGTATACCCAATTGCTTCTCAAATTCTGCATTATGTATCACATCACATGAGCAGAAGTTATTCAGGTATGAGTGTTGCAAGAAAAGAAGTTAAAGTAGGAAATATGGTTTGGTTTAATTTAGTTTGGTTTGAATAGATGTACATAGTTGTTCAAACACAACATTACCAAGTGTATATATAATTTTTTGTATATGTTAAAAAATAATAATAATATTATTAACAATGTCAACTAGAACACGACACTGTTTTAAACAGGTCGGGCTAGTGTCAAGAATTTTGAAACGCTTATGTTGGCAAGTGTTTTGATACAAAACCGAAAAGACACGAAACACGTAATGACATGACAATATGACACAACACGATACTCACGCCTGCTTATTGTATTATTTACTCCATCCTAATCAACTACGACCGACTAATTCCCAGTTTAGTACCCTCTACATCACTCCTCCTCATCAATCAGTAAAAGATACTAGTATACAGACCAATATTTTTTGGGAACATCAGAAAATCACCTACAGTCCAAAATAGAATGTCCGACTATTTCCAATTGCCAGTATGGAAGACTCATTAATGTGGGTGATTTACATTTTGCCTATTGGATATGCCAAAAGCAAGTTCAATGGCCTAGCAAAATTGGTCCATTAATTACTTATCAAGTTCTACTGGGCCCCGCTTTTAGATACTACTTTAGGTTCCAATTTTTTATCACTAAATTTCACCAACTAATTAAACTTAGCTAGTCAGCTAGAGTGTTCGAGAGCTCTTGAAGTCTAACTATATGAAACCAAACAATTAGTCATGTTTGACACACTTAAAATTGTACCATTGGTTATCTCCATATTAACTAGAACAGCACAACCGCAAAATCATATACAACACCTTAATGACTGTATTAGATGAGAATAGACCATAGCTTGCAACTTCCAATCTGCAAGTAATTAAGTTTGGGCAAAACATGAGATGCCCTCCATCGCCACCCAATAAAACAGAAACTGGAAAAACAAAAACATGCAAAAATACAAAAACCACCAGGAGAACCTTCATCAAAATATAATGGGCATTGTCAATCAATTCCAGTTGAAGTATCTACCAAGTGGATCCGGGCACCCATTTGGAGATTCGGACGGAGTTGTAGAAGCCCCTCAACCCGATCCACCATCGAAGCATCGGTGGTGATTCTACTGCGGTGTTTTCGAGGAACACGCTTGTGAGAACTGTCTTTGATTGCAAACTTGCCTTGAGCAGCTTCAAACCCTAAACCCATAAACAAAACAAGTACATGTACATCCCATAATGAAAGTTTGGAACATCAACAAAATCACAAAAAATCAACATTACTTAGTTGAACACAATTCACCCCCTCTTGTGTTGCTATCTAGCTAGACTAACATGTATATGAGTGGGAAAGTCGTTTAACAGAGGTAATATTTCATTATTGAATCCAAGAATTCTTACCAGCAAGAACAGTTGGCTTTGGGGAGTACTTTTCCTAGGATTTTTTTTAAAATTGAATTTTGGTCATAATTTTTTACTTTTCTGAATTCCTCTGGACGAGATATTGCCGCAAAATTAACAAACGTGAAATTATTATTTTTGAATAAATACATGCAAATCGAAGAAAAAAAAGCCGAAAAAAAAGTAGTGACTTTTTCATGAAAAATAGTTCTAACTCCTTATCGGTAAAATTTTCTGAATAAATTGAAACCATTAGTTATGGTCCAGACGGGGACTATCCCATTAGAGGATCTAACGAATTAAAAATGTTGAAGTGTAATTTTAGAAATTTGTACTGCAACTTTGGAAGTGCCGTACTTATGTTCCCGTTAGAAATTTGACTCTTCAAAATGAATAAATGAAAAAGAACAGATGGAGTGGACGATTTCCATATACCTCAGGCATCCCCATATCAACAACCCTTTCCTCGAGTGCCCCCACATCCTTAATATTGAGTTTATTGAACATAGTAATGGTAGCTGCAGTAGACAGAGGAGTCACCACCAAATCATCCGTAACCATATAAGTCGCCACCCCCGTCACAAAATTTCCCTCCGCTACTGCTGTCGCCACTTCATTCGGCCCCACAACATACCTAATCTCGCTGGACAAACAAGCACTTTTGCAATCAGGACAAATGGCACCGGCATCTTCCGAGACATATCGATGGCCATAGTGGTTCCGGCAAGAGTAATATCTTTTAGCTGATGCTTTTGGTTTGAGGACATAGTCTTTGGTTTGGTCAGATTGGAAGTAGGTTTCGCTCAGGTTTTGGATGCTTTCGTAGAGGTTTCCCAAAGAGCACCATGGTTTGTTCTGTGAGGAGGCTGACCACGGTTGCAAGGGGCAAATGGAGAAGGTTGAAGAGGAAATCAACAAAGTCTTTCCCTGCTTCTGCGAAAATAACTCTTTTCGCCTTGGTGTCAACGAGGAGTTTTAAGCTCACCTTGGCTTTGGAGGTTGTTGCCATTGTCACTCTTATCATATTATATTTTGAGTTTTTAACATCGAACCGATACACAGAGGATTTAAGGTGAGGGGAATGGCTTGAGAATACCCTCTGGTTGACTATATATGTTCACCCAAAAAAATTAGCTCCATGATAATTACATCAGCTAATTACGTTTGTTTGTCGAAGACAAAAATAATTAACTGTCTAAACCTTCACCAAGAAAAGTAGAAAAAGAAAAGGCATAAACTTTATTTTGTTTTTTTGATGTGGGACATCATGTGAAAATTTTCTTTAGGCTTTTAAGCTTATAATTGTAAAACTAGATTTTGACCGTAAGCTCCAACCCATATGTCAGGAGATAAGTGGAGTTGTCAAAATAGGTGTATGAAACCAATCCAACCCCTCATGCCTTTCTTCGCTTCAAATTCATGTGGAGTGGAAGCATGACCCTTTCTGCCAAATTTGAAGGCAACTTCTTCACGAGTCAAATCCACTTTTATCCCCCCAAAAAAAAAAATATGTTGGTAATCTAAACTTTATTACTTGGCCATAATGCGAAAAATGGTGAAATAAGAAAGGGAATCTCTTTCTTACTGTGAGAAAGTGGATGGGGCCAATAAAAAGTTTTTTAATTTTTTTTTTCTTTCTCACCAATTTTGTTCTATCAAAATGAATGATTTGGAGTGAAAGTATAAAACTTTCTTTTCTTTTCTCACCAAATTACTCAATCGAGAGAGAGAGAGAGTGTTTGTGTGTGCGTGTGTGTTTGTTGGGAGTATAGGAATGGCTAATAGTGGAAGAGAACATTGGTAAGAATTCGATTTAAGGGGTTTTTCTAGATTTATATAAAATTCACAACTGAAACGTAATTTTAAATATCAACTAGGACGGATACCTAAGCAACACATAAGAAATTTGGACTAATATTTAAGTTCTCCATAACCAAACAAGAGTACTCCAGTTCCAACATTCGCATAATTTATTAATATTGCAACAACTAAAAAAGTGAACAATGACAATCATTTCTTCGAGGATTTATTTCCATTTGATGGAATTGAATATACTCCCTCCGTTTCTAAATAATAGTTCCACTTTCTCTCTCTTGCTATTTTTCAAATAAAAAAATTAAGTAATTCTGTGTATCATTTTTTAAAAAAATTTGCACCAAAGTAAAGTATTCAATTGGTACTTTAATTCAATGAGAAAAAATTGAGAAAATGATACACAGAAGTCCTTAATTTTTTTATTCAAAAAATGACATGACTTTTTGTAGTGCACTGTTATTTAGGAAGAGTATTTTTCTTGCAATTGAAGAATCCTACTTGTATTCATAGACATGATTCTCGATCTTTTTCATCCTTCAATCGTTTCATTAACATCTTTTCAGATTTTCAATGAAGTTTTTCTTGCTCTTGAAGAAAGGTTTTCCAACCCTTCAGACATGTTTATCAGCTCATGACACTGGTAAATAAAGCCCACTCAAAGAAAGTGAATGCCGATTGGTGTCAGGTAATGTCAAATGTGGGGTACTGCACTAGCTAGTACGAGGAAGCAACAATTACGAGTGGGGAAAGTGTTTGATACAGGAATCCATCCGGGTGAAATCCATCCGGTACATTATTTAAGCAGTGTACCGAGTGAATTTCACCTGTTTAATGCATTTTCTGGGTAGATTTATGGGAAGCTTTTCCCGTAGTATACTAGACCTCGCAATTATTTGACTATTCTCTATGTACTTTTTGATCGATTAAAGGGGACCTATAGACCGACTGTCCTCCGTAGCTTATTTTAATATTAGAGTCGAATAATGGGATGATAGAGATGGTGAAGATTATTTCTAACCGTTAAATGAAGAGGTAGTGTGAGATTTATGGGAGAATTTTAACTTAAAATTAATTGACAATAGGTGGAATAAGCTCTAACAAAGTCTGGGTGGCTTAGATAAGCAATATACGATAAAGTCTAACATTCCTCTCACGTATAGCTTGGATGCACGTGGAGGTACGAATTGAGGAGACGAGACAATTTGACTTGAACAAAGGAGACTCAACCAATTAGCTAAGTGATATGGGATGAAGTTTGACACATCGACGAATGTTAATTAGCATAATATGAAGAAATATTATGCTACCATGTTTTTAAGATTTATTATTGTGTTTCCAGTTTAGTCTAGGTGATATTATTCACGTTTCTCAGTCAATCTAGGTTTCCTTACTATGCATATTTTTCTAATTTAGTTAAGTTTCTTAGTCACAAAGTCTTGTAGCATATATAAAGATTTGATAATGTTATGTTTTATTTATATCAACGAAAATTGTCCATTCAATTTTCTAATAATTCGGATGGGGAGGACTAGCCAATACCACCCCTCTCCTAGGTATTAGTTAATCCCCATATGGGGTACTAAATGGACAACTAGAGACCACACTTTTCCTGTCCTATGATTAAGGTGAATCAAACACGGGACTAAAGAGTATTAAAAACACTTTGTGTTCTCCAAATCCTAATCCCATCCTCTTTAATCTTGCAATCAAACAAGGCCTAAGAGTCCCAAATTGTTCGTACTTGAAATATATTGCAAATTAATGTACACGGCGGTGCTATATGTGTAAACTGTTCAAAAAACATGTGATTGTGTGCCGTTGTTACATGTAAACTGTGTGGTTTTGTACAATTTTTTTGAGAATTGTTTTTTCTCTCTTTTTTACCATTTATATTCCTCTTTTGATTTTATTAATGTAAATTACTACAGTATCACTTAATGTGTGAAAAATTAAAATAATAAAAGGATAAAATGATAATTTCACGTGAATTAAAAACGGAGTGCGAATCATAATTTTTTGTTTCATTTGTAAGAGCATCCTCATCACGGGAGGCAAATCCCTCTGATGGCTAATTTATTGAGCAAAAGGCAAAAAATGCTCTCAAATCAGCCTCAACAAAATGTAGGGACCATTTGCAAAAAAATTTCCAGTTGCTACACCGCCTCAATACTTAAAGCAAGGCACTATTCCTTGGCTACACAGTTTTTTAATATATTCCGTACCATGCATGAAGCACCACTCTCCACTGCCCCTATTGGCAGGAAAACAATTGGAAGAGAGAGCATTTAGAAATGAGTATTTTGTTTATATGTGATTAGAATAGAGAGTCTGATTTTGTGAGTTTTTAAAAAAGTGGCTATCTAAAGTATAAAAGGTATTTTTGAGGTAAAATTTGGTCCAAATTTTACTAAGACTGATGAGGATGCCCTAAAGTGGAAAAAATCATCGGTAGATATAAAATTGGAAAGCAGTAACGGAGACTAGTTGTGTCATTTTGGACTCGCATTGGGTCCCTCAAAAAGATGATATTTCTAACTTTCAGAACTTTAGTTGAGTATTGTAGGCACGAAAAAGCAGCTAAAGTAACACCGATTGACAAGGCAACAACCGATGAGTACTGGTTCTCCATGTAGAAATACTACCACCACGGTGACTTTTTGGATTTTTAAATAAGTTGTTTCTGTTATTTAAACTTTTAGTTGATGTATATTACAAGAATAATTTATTTCGAAATTCATAGTTTTTGGGAGGCTAGGTTTGGCTAAATAAGTTAGCTTAACTTTTTTTTTCGTCTTTATTTGATTTTTTTTTGCGTTTGTTAGTTTTGCATCGATTTTTTGAGTATTATTGGTTCGTCTTGGTGAGAGGAATCCAACAAGGTAAAAAATTATGACTAGAACTTTCAATTTTTTGAATAAGATCGAAAAAGGTGTAAAAAGCTGACATTTGGCTTATTTTTGTCTTTATTCAAAAAAAATTATGATTAGATCATAATTTTTTACTTTTTTGATTCCTCTCGCCGAGATGAACCAATAATACACAAAAAGTTGATGAAAAACTAAAAAACACGAAAAAAATGAAATAAAGACAAAAAATAAGCCAGCTAACTTTTTAAGCCAAACCTCACCTTAGCCCGTTTAGACAAATAGAAAAACTTGGCCTACGTATATCAAGTATTTCTCATGATGTATTTAATACTCTAACAAAAAATTCACACAAGTGAGAAATTTACTATACCGGGAGCCCACTATGACAATTAGGTAATATTACACTTTGACATTCATTATTCACCCCCGAAAGGTGGTAATGCATACTTCTACAAATGTACATAAAAATGGACTAAAAAAATTAAACATTCATCGCTAGATTTCCAGAGTAGGTATTAATTCTACATGAATGTTGTTACTCCAAAATTTTAGATAGGCCTGTCTCATATTTTATAGGAGTATTTTTTTTTTTTTTTTTTCAAGTTGGCCAACACGCAATTGATCACTTTGGTTGTAAAGTGGTTAAGTTACACCACTACTGAATAATATACCATGATTCTTCCTAGGTAAGTTATCTTTTCTGATGTAAAGGGAGCTGTGTAGATGGCCGAAATCATCTAATGCATGTTGGCAACTTTGCATTAGAAAAAGACTACCACAGTTGGTACTGAGTCCTACTAAAGCTAAAGGAAGATTACTTATCCCTGGAAATTGTAGCCAACCCATCAATCGAGAGGACTATTCATTGTCTCCAGAGAGCATAGTCACGTGGTGCCCCATGCTTATCATTTATCACATACTAATGTGAGGCTTATACAATTGGTCGTCGGTGACATAGCGATGCGCGTGTGGTGAAGAAAAAAGGCAGGAAGACTATATCATTAGTGGGTGGAGTACTATATTGTATTTAAGGAGAAATTTTTGGGTCGGGTGGTGTCACGTGACGGTACTCAACGCTCATCCCAACTGTCCAAAAATGTTTTGGACGGTTTGAATTTTAAATTAACTCTGCACTGGAAAAGTTTATTTAAATTTCGGATCATTAATTGCTGCAATGGACGACTATGTTAAGAGTACTACAGGTACCACGTCAGTCGTCACGTAATACCCACTCAGCACAGAAAGATTTCTCTTATTAAAGAGAAAGCAAAATCTAAAAAAAGTGAGTAGCCAAGAATCTTGCTTTATTGATGTGTAAAAAAAAATATAGTCTTATTATGCTTTTTTATGGCCTACAAGATTTGATAACTAAGAAACCTCAATAAAATAAGCAAATATGCATTACAAACTTTGAGAAAATGAAATGTTAATTTTGATAAATATCCAAAAACAATAGTTTCCGGCATATAATTACTCAATTAATTATATTCTTAATCTTCTTCATATTAAAAATTTCGGTCATCCAAACATAGTCTTACTACTGCTATATTCTCTCTCTCCCCCTTCCCCTCTCTCTCTACATTGGTCTAGAAACAATTAGAGGGCGCTGACATCAAGTGACTCCCTTCACCCTATATAGAGAGTATATTGGTTTGATGTTACTATACTGTTTGCTCCCAAAACCATGGCTGAAACTGAGAACAAAGTGACAATGGAAACCCCCTCCATAGCCAAGGTGAGCCTAAAACTCCTAATTGACACCAAGTGCAATAGAGTTCTTTTCGCGGAAGCAGGGAAAGACTTTGTTGATTTCCTATTCAACCTTCTCCATTTGCCCCTTGGAACCGTGGTCAGGCTCATCACAGAACAAAGTCCAATGGGAAACCTCTACGAAAGCATCCAAAACATGAGCGAAACCTACTTCGTATCAAACCAAACCAAAGACTCTCTCCTGAAACCAAAACCCACATTCTCAGCTACAGAAGTTCCCCTCTTACCACTCGACAGCAGCACGTCTTTGCCTAAAAAATATTACACTTGCCCGAGAAACCCAAGCATCAGCAACGGTCACGGCCCTTTCAATTACCACGGATATGTCGCGGGTGATCCCCATGCCGTTTGTCCATCTTGCGGAAAAAGTTTGTCCAAGGAGATCCTGTATGTTTCGGCGGTGAATGAAGTAGGGGAGGGAGGTTTTGTGAAGGGGGTGGTGACTTATACGGTAACGGATGATTTGGTGGTGACTCCTGCGTCTCCTATTTCTAGCATTACTATGTTGTTGGATAGGTTCAATGTTAAGGAAATGGGTGCAGTTGAGGAAAGGGTGGTTGATTTGGGGATGCCTGAGGTATATTTTCAAATTACCTACTCCATTTTATTTTTTTCATTTTGAAGAATCAGACTTAGGGAGCATAGGTATTTCACTTAAAAAAGTACTTGTAGTTTCTTAAATATAGCCTGTAACACATGTTACGCCATACAAGTCAGAGATGTCGATCGGTTTCCTGAATAGCCCCATGTATTAACCTTTGTTTTTCTTTTTAGGCTTTGAAGCTGCTAAAAGCAATGTCGCACACAAAGAAAGTTCTAACAAGTGTGTTTCTCGAAAACGACACAGGAGCCTAACGGTTGATAGATGCTTCTACTGCAACCGATTGACGATGCCTGTTATTGTGATGAAGGTTCTCCTAGTGCTTTAGTATTTTGCGTGGCTTTTGTTTTCCAAGTCTGTTATAATCTTTATGCATTCTGTCAATTTATGCTTTGTGGTTGTGTTGTTATGGATTCAATATTGAGTTAACTAGTAGTACATTGTCAACAAGTCAAATTATTTGGTTTCATATGGTTAAATATGGAAACAGCAGAGTTCAAAACACCCAGCGGGCATAATAGTACTGTACCAAGCATGGTCGGAGGGAGAGAGGGTCAACCAGGATCACTTGACCCCACTGAGGTGGCATGCATTTTGCCATAGGTTAGGTTTTTTTTTTTTCGAAGGCTGAAATGAAATCTACTCTCTCTCTCTCCCTCTCTCTAGTCTCACCATTAATTCTCATCACAAGAGCACAAATCTAGCTTCCCCACGACCATTTTCAGGTACTCACAGTTACTAAGTTACTTTTGTTTGGCATTTGAGCGTAACCTTTCATGATCGGTTGTGAACGCGGTTATAAATTATGAAGGTATATTTACTTACCTACTTTTTGTTTGGCATTTTAGTGTAGCTTTGGGGGATCAATTTTATTGTAAATGAAATTAGATGTTATCATTTGCTATCTCCTTAACTCCTTTTTATTTTACATTTTGGGGGCATTTTTTTTTCCATATTATTATGCTTTAGGTATTGACCCCACTGCCCCTGCCACCAAACATAATGGTGAGATCTCTATAATGTTTGTACTAGTTAATTTTATTAGCTGGTGAAACTCGTCGATCATTAAAAAAACATTATATTAGCTATTTTTTCTAGACTTCATTCATTTGCCTTCTCTTTTTCCTCATGTCTTGTAAGGCTAAGTTTCCACAAGGAACTAAACGGGTTATAAAGTCAACCTAAAATGTGAATTTCGTGACATGTTATTTTCTTCACATTTACAAACTAAATGTCTCACTAGGGACGTTCACCAACACCCCTAGGTCCAAAGTCTGAACAACTTGTCTAAGGTCCCTAATTATAGACGGGTTTTTATAGAAAACTTGAACCCAATTTTTGCTTTCAGATTCATCTGAAAGGAAGCAACAAACCACTAGGATTAATCCCATGCACTATGCCACTAATGAATTTCATAAGCATTTAAGCAGATGTTATTTAAGTAGGACCTAGGGTTCCGTAATGCACCAAAGCTTGAACTATAGTAATAGTTTGGTGACCACATTTGGTTAGTGACGTGTCACCAATGTATTGTAATAATGTGGCCGACTTCTTCAATTAAACCCTCTCCCTGTCTTTCTCTCTTGCTTTGTTGGACCATTGGTTTTTCTGCTGTCCATCTACTGGCCTTTCTCTGCCCGTTTTTCGTCGATCGTCCGCCGATTTCTCTCTTGGGGCTACTGATTTGGCTTAACGGTGAGGGCTTTCGTGGAGGTTGGTGGAGATGAGGCCCGTGAGGTCTCCCACCCTGTTTTTACTCATGTGTTTTCACGGTTGGGCTTAACGGCAAATGGAGGCCTCATGGCCGGCGCGTGGGGCAGACTGGATCGTGGCTGTTTCTTCGGCTCGGGTGTTCATGGATGACGACGTTCGGCTGCTCATGGCGGCATTTTTTTGGTTTCACTGTGATTGGGGTCTTGATCGTTTGTGAGGATCGGATTGGCGGTTGCTCGACGGTCTTTGACGGAGACCGGTTGCGTTCGGGGCCATCGGGGTCGTGGGTTGGCTTCGTTGTTTGGATGGTTTTGATCTTGTCCTGGAGGGTTTTTCGTGGTGGTGTGCTTCGGTGGTTGTTGGACGGCGGCGGGTGGCTGTGGTGTTTCGGCTGTTGAGGGGTTAGGGTTTGGTGTTGGGTTATTGGGTTGGGCTTAATCCTTTTGGGTTAGGATTATCCATTTTGTTTCCTGATCATATCATTGTTTATAGTAGTACTTATTTACTCCATCCTACTACTAATCTACTGCAACCAACTACTCCCAAATTAGCACCCTCTACATCCCTCCTCATCAACCAGTAGAAACTTACGCATAGTTAAGAGTATATCCAATGGCCAATATGAAAAACTCACCTTAATGTGAGTGATTTGCCTTATTGTATAGAAAACGTACATATCGCGTATGAGGCTCACTTTTGTTAAATTGAGATTAATGAACGGGGAATATTGTATCAACTACTTACGCATATCGGATTGAGCTTATTTTTCATTGAGGCACGCGAAAAATTATTTTAAGTTAGAATGATTCAGATTATCCGTGTGAGATCCAAGATCCAAAAGTGAGCTCCATACGCGGTATGTACGTTTTCTGTACATAAACTTTCTGTACAGTTACGATTTCCATTTGCGTTTTGCCTTTTGGGATATGCTAAAAACAAGTCCAATGGACTAGCAGTAGCAAATACGTTAAAAGAGCGAGGGGTTCGTTTAATCGCACAATTGATACATTTTACTCATCAAGTTCTTCTGGGCCCAACTTTTAGTAAATACGTAGGGTTCTAATTTTTTTATCCATAAGTTTCACCAACTAAGGTGAGGTTTGGTCTAAAAAGTTAGCTGGCTTATTTTTTGTCTTTATTTGATTTTTTTTTCGTGTTTTTTAGTTTTTCATCAACCTTTTGTGTATTATTGGTTTATCTCAGCGAGAGGAATCAAAAAAGTAAAAAATTATGATCTAATCATAATTTTTTTTGAATAAAGACAAAAATAAGCCAAATGTCAGCTTTTTACACATTTTTCGATTTTATTCAAAAAATTGAAAGTTCTAGTCATAATCTTTTACCTTGTTGGATTTCTCTCACCAAAACGAACCAATAATACTCAAAAAATCAATGCAAAACTAACAAACCAAAAAAAAATCAAATAAAGACGAAAAAAAAAGTTAAGCTAACTTATTAGCCAAACCTAGCCTAATTAAACTTAACTAGTTCCTAAAGTGTTTGCGATTGTGCTATTGCGAACTGGGTTATCTGAACTTAAAAGAGCGAGAGGTTCTTTATGGGACATAACTCTGGTACTTCAATCTTCAACATTTAGTTATTTATCTTAGCTCTCGTTTTTTTACTTTTTTTCGTCGTAGTTGTAATACTATATAATTAGACATTGGTTATCTCAAGATAAACTAGAACAGCACAGCCACAAAATTATACTACAACACATAATGACTGTAGATGAGAATAGAGCATAACTTGCAACTTCCAAACTGCAACTAATTAAGTTTGCAAAACATAGTTTGGGCAAAACACGAGATGCCCTCCATCGCCACCCAATAAAACAAAAACTGGAAAAACAAAAAACCATGCAAAATACAAAAACCAACATGAGAACCTTCATGAAAATATTGGGCATTGTCAATCAGTTAAGTAGAAGTATTCATCAACCATTACGTCCCAGTGTTTCCGACGAACACACTTGTGAGAACTGTTTTTGATTGCAGACTTGCCTTCAGTAGCTTCAAACCCTAAACCAATAACAAAAGAAGGCCATGTTTATCCCTTAATGAAAGTTTTGAACGTCAACAAAATCAGCAAAAAATCAATGTAATTTAGTTGAACATATGGTTAAAAGAATAGTTGTGTTATATGTATATGTAAGCGAGTAAGTCGTTTAACAGAGAGGTAATATTTAATTATTGAATCCAACAACTCTTACCGGCAAGAGCAGTTGGCCTTCAGAATTTATTGAAATAGTGGATTATATACTTTCAATCATAAACCTTTTTTGCTTTTTAGCTTTCTCTTGTCAAAACGAATTAATAACCAATCAAATTTTTGATGCAAAACTAAAACATGCAAAAAAAAAAAAAAGTGACTAAAGACAAAGCGAAAAAAGGTCAAGTTTAGGGAAAATAGTCATCTCTTACCTGTAAGAGTCTCTTTCCAAATTCAAACCATTAACTTATTCTATTGCATGGTCCAGAATCGCGGACTATTGCAAGGAGAGCATCTAACCCAACTTAAAATGATGACGTGTAATTTCAGAAATTTATAACTTCTCAAGTGCAGTACTTACCTTCCTGTTAGAAGTTCGATTCTTCGAAGTGAATAAATGAAAAAGAACAGATGGAGTAGATGATTTCCTTACGTCAGGCATCCCCAAATCAACAACCCTTTCCTCAAGTGCACCCACATCCATAACATTGAATTTATTCAACATGGTTATACTAGAAATAGTAGACATGGGAGTCACCACCAAATCATCCGCTACCATATAAGTCACAACCTCCTTCACAAATCCTCCCTCCCCTACTGCTGCCTCTTCATCCACCGCCGCAATATACTGGATCTCCTTGCACAAATTTCTGTTGCAAGTAGGACATATGGCACGGGGATTATCTGCGACATATTCGTGGTATTTGAGTGAGCCATAACCGTTGTTGATGCTCTGGTTGCTCAGGCAAGTGTAATAGTATCTTTTAGCTAAGGATCCGCTTCCTTGGAGTGACAAGAGGGGAACTTGCGTTGCAGAGAATGGTGCTTTTGGTTTCAGGACATAGTCCTTGGTTTGGTTTGATTGGAAGTAGGTTTCACTGAGGTTTTGGATGCTTTCGTAGAGGTTTCCCAAAGTGCCCACCATGGTTTGTTTCTGGAGTAGCCTGACCACGGTTCCAACGGGCAAATGGAGAAGGTTGAAGAGGAAATCGACAAAGTCTTTCCCAGCTTCAGCGAAAAGAACTCTTTTGGCCTTGGTGTCAATGAGGAGTTTTAGGCTCACCTTTGCTTCGGAGGAGGTTGCCATTTGTAAATTTTCCCTCAAGAGTACTATGTCTTTGTCTAATTGACCTGTATATATAGACTTGCAAGGAGGGAGGGAGAAAGAGTAAAATTAATACATTTATGGAAAATCACTATGACGGTCCATCTTCAAAAATTGATAGAGAGAAAACATTAGACTATTATTGCGTAAATCCATGCAAATTAAAGTTTTGAATGGATCTCTCTGTTTCCCACCCCCTCGTTTGTTACATGGAGAACTGTTGAATGCGTTTGTGATTTGTTCCCATTAGATTTCTTCTGGGTATGAGAGCAATTTATTGAATTGTTAGGCCTCGTTTGATTCGCGGATTAACTGTCTGGGATAAGACTAACTGTACCACTTCCAGAGTTATCCCATGTTTGGTTCCCGAATGACTCTCGAGATTATTAATCCCGGGATTATTTTTATCCCTATATGGGGGTACTCTATAATCCCAGGGGGGGAGGTGAGACTGGGTAGGATTAAGAAAGATGAGACTGTTTTCGAAAATATTCGGATGAAACATGGGATAAATAATTATTTTTCTTGTTTCTTATCCCATAAATAATCCCACGCGAATCAAACATGGGATTGAGTAGAATTAGGGATGAAATTAATACCGGGACAAATAGTCCAAGATTACCAATCCCAAGATTATTAATCCTATCTATGGATTTGGGGAACTGGGGGCCTGTGGTGAGTTTCCTCACTACACCCGTAAAACATACACCAGAACTGATCATATCATTGTTTTTAGCGTTATCTACTACATCCTCCTCCTAATCTATTGCCACCAACTAATTCCCAATTCTGTACCCTCTACATCCCTCCTCATATCATATAATTTGCAAGTACTTGAAATTTAAATTTTGCAGTTGGAAAACATAAACTAAACTAAGTAATTTGTACTGCCTACGTAAATTTTCTTCATATTAATTTGTTGCTTGAACCTATGAATTTGTTATTTGTTGCTGACCCTACTTATAAGTATTTTTCTCCATTATCTTATGAGATTGAATTTTGTTGGAATTTATCCCACATCGGTTAATTATAACCTCGAAAGCTAGTATATGAGCCTGAGCGGCCTCTCCACTCATTGCCAATTGGTTTTGAGTTGGATGCTTTAACAAATTTATTCTAATGTTACTATATATTTTGTTGGATGAAAAAATTGTATGTAACAGTAACCAGTGATCCGAAGATTCCGTCGCAAAATGTTACTTTGCTCGTATGGCAATTTCATGTTATTTTACCGCTCCTAAATTTGTTTTAAGGAGCCATTTGGTTTCCTAGCTTATTTGTTTAGTTTTTGGAAAAAAGTGGGCGATGGAAAATAAGTTAAATTTGGTTGATTATGATTTGCGTGTCAATGTTTAATGTTTTTATTCTTGTTGATGCAATTTGTCCATTCATTTTATCCATTATACGCTAATAAATCACATACCAAACAAAATGAGACTCAATTACGTGATTTGTAATTATTTCCTTATATGATCTGAATTTTCTTTTATGTAAGATTGCGCTCAAGCTTGTGCACAATTGTCTCACTAGTTCAAATGAAAAATTAGTTGTCCAATTGTACATTGTCAAACGCAAAGATCGATTACCTCTGTCCTTAATCCTCTGAATGAGAGTTTTTTTTTTTTTTTTCCATGTGAATTTATCGCATTATCCTTTGAGGTGTGAAAAAGTGAACTAATAAAAAGATAAGATGATGATTTCATGCATATAAAAAAGAAAAAACAGAGAGAGAGACAGAGAGTGCAAAAATTACGACCCGGGAAAATGGTAGTTTGGTCTTTTTCCTTCTATCAAAGTATCTTGGACTGCTTGGGAAAAGGTAAATATTACCAGTGGAGTGAATTTTTTTAGAGGCATCTTTTATTGACGAATCCATGACGGTCCATCTTCGAAATTTCAAGTGACAGAAAGATGTGATGAGAGTTTATGAGAATCCATGACAATATTTTGAAGCTTTGTTAAAGGGAGAATTGCAAGGGACTGACAGGTATGGACTTGTTACATTCCTAAATTGCCTTCCCAATGACAATTATTTACTATCTTTCTTCTCGGTATGAGAGTACTCTGTTTCACAGTTATGGTCGAAAAGAGAGGAATTGTATACCCAATTGCTTCTCAAATTCTGCATTATGTATCACATCACAGGAGCAGAAGTTATTCAGGTATATATGAGTGTTGCAAGAAAAGAAGTTAAGTAGGAAATATGGTTTGGTTTGATTTAGTTTGGTTTGAATATATGTACATAGTTGTTCAAACACAACATTACCAAGTGTATATATAATTTTTTTGTACATGTTAAAAATAAAAAAAAATATTCTTAACAATGTCAACTAGATCACGACACTGTTTTAAACAGGTCGGGCTAGTGTCAAGAATTTTGAAATGCTTATGTTGGCAAGTGTTTTGATACAAAACCGAAAAGACACGAAACACGTAATGACATGACAATATGACACAACACGATACTCACGCCTGCTTATTGTATTATTTACTCCATCCTAATCAACTACGACCGACTAATTCCCAGTTTAGTACCCTCTACATCACTCCTCCTCATCAATCAGTAAAAGATACTACAGTAGTATACACAGACCAATATTTTTTGGGAACATCAGAAAATCACCTACAGTCCAAAATAGAATGTCCGACTATTTCCAATTGCCAGTATGGAAGACGCATTAATGTGGGTGATTTACATTTTGCCTATTGGATATGCCAAAAGCAAGTTCAATGGACTAGCAAAATTGGTCCATTAATTACTTATCAAGTTCTACTGGGCCCCGCTTTTAGATACTACTTTAGGTTCCAATTTTTTATCACTAAATTTCACCAACTAATTAAACTTAGCTAGTCAGCTAGAGTGTTCGAGATTGTGGCATTGTACCATTGCCACACTAGGTTACCTAAACTTAAAAGGGCAAGGATCGTCATGGGACATAACTCTGCTACTTCAATCTTTAAGCAAGAGCTCTTGAAGTCTACCCGGGCAAACTTCTTTATTCATCTATTTAGGTCCGACTAGGAACACGTGGATCGGAGAAACCTGGATCAGGAATAGCTTCTAACTATATATGAAACCAAACAATTAGTCATGTTTGGTTATCTCCATATTAACTAGAACAGCACAACCGCAAAATCATATACAACACCTTAATGACTGTATTAGATGAGAATAGACCATAGCTTGCAACTTCCAATCTGCAAGTAATTAAGTTTGGGCAAAACATGAGATGCCCTCCATCGCCACCCAATAAAACAGAAACTGGAAAAACAAAAACATGCAAAAATACAAAAACCACTAGGAGAACCTTCATCAAAATATAATGGGCATTGTCAATCAATTCCAGTTGAAGTATCTACCAAGTGGATCCGGGCACCCATTTGGAGATTCGGACGGAGTTGTAGAAGCCCCTCAACCCGATCCACCATCGAAGCATCGGTGGTGATTCTACTGCGGTGTTTTCGAGGAACACGCTTGTGAGAACTGTCTTTGATTGCAAACTTGCCTTGAGCAGCTTCAAACCCTAAACCCATAAACAAAACAAGTACATGTACATCCCATAATGAAAGTTTGGAACATCAACAAAATCACAAAAAATCAACATTACTTAGTTGAACACAATTCACGCCCTCTTGTGTTGCTATCTAGCTAGACTAACATGTATATGAGTGGGAAAGTCGTTTAACAGAGGTAATATTTCATTACTGAATCCAAGAATTCTTACCGGCAAGAACAGTTGGCTTTGGGGACTTTTCCTAGGATTTTTTTTAAAATTGAATTTTGGTCATAATTTTTTTACTTTTCTGAATTCCTCTGGACGAGATATTGCCGCAAAACTAACAAACGTGAAATTATTATTTTTGAATAAATACATGCAAATCGAAGAAAAAAAAGCCGAAAAAAAGTAGTGACTTTTTCATGAAAAATAGTTCTAACTCCTTATCGGTAAAATTTTCTGAATAAATTGAAACCATTAGTTATGGTCCAGACGGGGACTATCCCATTAGAGGATCTAACCGAATTAAAAATGTTGAAGTGTAATTTTAGAAATTTGTACTGCAACTTTGGAAGTGCCGTACTTATGTTCCCGTTAGAAATTTGACTCTTCAAAATGAATAAATGAAAAAGAACAGATGGAGTCAGGGGCGGAGCCAAGGGGGGTCAAGCGGGGTCACTTGACCCCACTGAGGTGTCAAATTTTAATAGAATAGGTATAATATTTTAAAAATTTGTATTTTTGCCCCTTGTATATGGTATTTTTTGCCCACTACTTGCTCTCCTCTTTACCACTGAGCACACCAAAAAAAATTTCTTATAACTCTCTAATTCTTTTCACCACTACTTGCCCTCCTTACCACACCCAATCATTTTCCCTCTAACTCTAAGTCTCACTCCACAGCCAAAAACAGAACTAGTCCAGAGGCAGCATTTTGTGGCAAGAATAACGTTGATATTCCTAACATGGAAGGCACATACGTTTCTCAAGGAAGATCAAGTCGTAGAGCTGACAATCTCTCACACACTATCGCGTCGAATTTTTGTATACTGTTATAGATATGCAACTGCAATAGTTAAATAATCGCTTTAATGAGGTAAACACCGAGTTGCTTCTTTGGGTTGCATGTCTAAGTCCATCCAACTCATTTGCAAGTTTTGACAACTAAAAGTTGAACCGCTTGGCTGAATTTGATCCTAAAGACTTCTCCGATACTGAGCTATTGGCACTTTCGGATCAACTTGAGAATTTCATCATTGATATGCGGTCTCATGTCGAGTTTTCAAACTTAAAAGGAATTGGTGATGTTTCTCGAAAGATGGTTGAGACCTGAAAAGATATAGGGTATTCATTGGTTTTTAGGATTTTGACTTTGGCTCTAGTTTTACCTGTTGCGACAGTTACAGTAGAAAGAACATTTTCTGCCATGAAGATTGTGAATAATCAAATTTGTAACCGAATGGGTGATCAATGGTTGCATGATAGCTTGATTGTGTATATTGAGAGGGAGACTTTTTATTAGTATCACAAGTGAGGCTCTTATGCTATATACGATTTCAAAATATGAAAAATCGTCGGGGTCACTTGTAAACACTGTTATAGGTTTTAAATCGATATCTGCTTAGCTACTTTTTGTTGGCATTCAAGTACACCTTTTGTGGTCGGTTGTGGACACGGTTATAAGTTGTATATCTAAGCTACTTTTTGCCATTTCTGTGTATCTTTTTGGAGATCAATTGTAAATAAAATTATATGTTATTAATAGATATCTACTTAATTTAACTCCTTTCTATTTCTCATTTTGGTGTTTTTTTTTTTGTTCTATTATTCTACTTTATGAATTTGACCCCACTGAAATTTAGTTCTGGCTCCGCCCCTGGATGGAGTGGACGATTTCCATATACCTCAGGCATCCCCATATCAACAACCCTTTCCTCGAGTGCCCCCACATCCTTAATATTGAGTTTATTGAACATAGTAATGGTAGCTGCAGTAGACAGAGGAGTCACCACCAAATCATCCGTAACCATATAAGTCGCCACCGCCGTCACGAAATTTCCCTCCGCTACTGCTGTCGCCACTTCATTCGGCCCCACAACATACCTAATCTCGCTGGACAAACAAGCACTTTTGCAATCAGGACAAATGGCACCGGCATCTTCCGAGACATATCGATGGCCATAGTGGTTCCGGCAAGAGTAATATCTTTTAGCTGATGCTTTTGGTTTGAGGACATAGTCTTTGGTTTGGTCAGATTGGAAGTAGGTTTCGCTCAGGCTTTGGATGCTTTCGTAGAGGTTTCCCAAAGAGCCCACCATGGTTTGTTCTGTGAGGAGGCTGACCACGGTTGCAAGGGGCAAATGGAGAAGGTTGAAGAGGAAATCAACAAAGTCTTTCCCTGCTTCTGCGAAAATAACTCTTTTCGCCTTGGTGTCAACGAGGAGTTTTAAGCTCACCTTGGCTTTGGAGGTTGTTGCCATTGTCACTCTTATCATATTATATTTTGAGTTTTTAACATCGAACCGATACACAGAGGATTTAAGGTGAGGGGAATGGCTTGAGAATACCCTCTGGTTGACTATATATGTTCACCCAAAAAAATTAGCTCCATGATAATTACATCAGCTAATTACGTTTGTTTGTCGAAGACAAAAATAATTAACTGTCTAAACCTTCACCAAGAAAAGTAGAAAAAGAAAAGGCATAAACTTTATTTTGTTTTTTTGATGTGGGACATCATGTGAAAATTTTCTTTATGCTTTTAAGCTTATAATTGTAAAACTAGATTTTGACCGTAAGCTCCAACCCATATGTCAGGAGATAAGTGGAGTTGTCAAAATAGGTGTATGAAACCAATCCAACCCCTCATGCCTTTCTTCGCTTCAAATTCATGTGGAGTGGAAGCATGACCCTTTCTGCCAAATTTGAAGGCAACTTCTTCACGAGTCAAATCCACTTTTATCCCCCCCAAAAAAAAAAAAAATGTTGGTAATCTAAACTTTATTACTTGGCCATAATGCGAAAAATGGTGAAATAAGAAAGGGAATCTCTTTCTTACTGTGAGAAAGTGGATGGGGCCAATAAAAAGTTTTTTAATTTTTTTTTTCTTTCTCACCAATTTTGTTCTATCAAAATGAATGATTTGGAGTGAAAGTATAAAACTTTCTTTTCTTTTCTCACCAAATTACTCAATCGAGAGAGAGAGAGAGAGAGAGAGAGAGAGAGAGAGAGAGAGAGAGAGAGAGAGAGAGAGAGAGAGTGTGTTTGTGTGTGCGTGTGTGTTTGTTGGGAGTATAGGAATGGCTAATAGTGGAAGAGAACATTGGTAAGAATTCGATTTAAGGGGTTTTTCTAGATTTATATAAAATTCACAACTGAAACGTAATTTTAAATATCAACTAGGATGGATACCTAAGCAACACATAAGAAATTTGGACTAATATTTAAGTTCTCCATAACCAAACAAGAGTACTCCAGTTCCAACATTCGCATAATTTATTAATATTGCAACAACTAAAAAAGTGAACAATGACAATCATTTCTTCGAGGATTTATTTCCATTTGATGGAATTGAATATACTCCCTCCGTTTCTAAATAATAGTTCCACTTTCTCTCTCTTGCTATTTTTCAAATAAAAAAATTAAGTAATTCTGTGTATCATTTTTTTTAAAAATTTGCACCAAAGTAAAGTATTCAATTGGTACTTTAATTCAGTGAGAAAAAATTGAGAAAATGATACACAGAAGTCCTTAATTTTTTGATTCAAAAAATGACATGACTTTTTGTAGTACACTGTTATTTAGGAAGCGTATTTTTCTTGCAATTGAAGAATCCTACTTGTATTCATAGACATGATTCTCGATCTTTTTCATCCTTCAATCGTTTCATTAACATCTTTTCAGATTTTCAATGAAGTTTTTCTTGCTCTTGAAGAAAGGTTTTCCAACCCTTCAGACATGTTTATCAGCTCATGACACTGGTAAATAAAGCCCACTCTAAGAAAGTGAATGCCGATTGGTGTCAGGTAATGTCAAATGTGGGGTACTGCACTAGCTAGTACGAGGAAGCAACAATTACGAGTGGGGAAAGTGTTTGTTACAGGAATCCATCCGGGTGAAATCCATCCGGTACATTATTTAAGCAGTGTACTGAGTGAATTTCACCTGTTGAATGCATTTTCTGGGTAGATTTATGGGAAGCTTTTCCCGTAGTATACTAGACCTCGCAATTATTTGACTATTCTCTATGTACTTTTTGATCGATTAAAGGGGACCTATAGACCGACTGTCCTCCGTAGCTTATTTTAATATTAGAGTCGAATAATGGGATGATAGAGATGGTGAAGATTATTTCTAACCGTTAAATGAAGAGGTAGTGTGAGATTTATGGGAGAATTTTAACTTAAAATTAATTGACAATAGGTGGAATAAGCTCTAACAAAGTCTGGGTGGCTTAGATAAGCAATATACGATAAAGTCTAGCATTCCTCTCACGTATAGCTTGGATGCACGTGGAGGTACGAATTGAGGAGACGAGACAATTTGACTTGAACAAAGGAGACTCAACCAATTAGCTAAGTGATATGGGATGAAGTTTGACACATCGACGAATGTTAATTAGCATAATATGAAGAAATAATATGCTACCATGTTTTTAAGATTTATTATTGTGTTTCCAGTTTAGTCTAGGTGATATTATTCACGTTTCTCAGTCAATCTAGGTTTCCTTACTATGCATATTTTTCTAATTTAGTTAAGTTTCTTAGTCACAAAGTCTTGTAGCATATATAAAGATTTGATAATGTTATGTTTTATTTATATCAACGAAAATTGTCCATTCAATTTTCTAATAATTCGGATGGGGAGGACTAGCCAATACCACCCCTCTCCTAGGTATTAGTTAATCCCCATATGGGGTACTAAATGGACAACTAGAGACCACACTTTTCCTGTCCTGTGATTAAGGTGAATCAAACACGGGACTAAAGAGTATTAAAAACACTTTGTGTTCTCCAAATCCTAATCCCATCCTCTTTAATCTTGCAATCAAACAAGGCCTAAGAGTCCCAAATTGTTCGTACTTGAAATATATTGCAAATTAATGTACACGGCGGTGTTATATGTGTAAACTGTTCAAAAAACATGTGATTGTGTGCCGTTGTTACATGTAAACTGTGTGGTTTTGTACAATTTTTTTGAGAATTGTTTTTTCTCTCTTTTTTACCATTTATATTCCTCTTTTGATTTTATTAATGTAAATTACTACAGTATCACTTAATGTGTGAAAAATTAAAATAATAAAAGGATAAAATGATAATTTCACGTGAATTAAAAAAGGAGTGCGAATCATAATTTTTTGTTTCATTTGTAAGAGCATCCTCATCATGGGAGGCAAATCCCCCTGATGGCTAATTTATTGAGCAAAAGGAAAAAAATGCTCTCAAATCAGCCTCAACAAAATGTAGGGACCATTTGCAAAAAATTCCTAGTTGCTACACCGCCTCAATACTTAAAGCAAGGCACTATTCCTTGGCTACACAGTTTTTTAATATATTCCGTACCATGCATGAAGCACCACTCTCCACTGCCCCTATTGGCAGGAAAACAATTGGAAGAGAGAGCATTTAGAAATGAGTATTTTGTTTATATGTGATTAGAATAGAGAGTCTAATTTTGTGAGTTTTTAAAAAAGTGGCTAGCTAAAGTATAAAAGGTATTTTTGAGGTAAAATTTGGTCAAAATTTTACTAAGACTGATGAGGATGCCCTAAAGTGGAAAAAATCATCGGTAGATATAAAATTGGAAAGCAGTAACGGAGACTAGTTGTGTCATTTTGGACTCGCATTGGGTCCCTCAAAAAGATGATATTTCTAACTTTCAGAACTTTAGTTGAGTATTGTAGGCACGAAAAAGCAGCTAAAGTAACACCGATTGACAAGGCAACAACCGATGAGTACTGGTTCTCCATGTAGAAATACTACCACCACGGTGACTTTTTGGATTTTAAAATAAGTTGTTTCTGTTATTTAAACTTTTAGTTGATGTATATTACAAGAATAATTTATTTCGAAATTCATAGTTTTTGGGTTTTAATTAGCCCGTTTAGACAAATAGAAAAACTTGGCCTACGTATATCAAGTATTTCTCATGATGTATTTAATACTCTAACAAAAAATTCACACAAGTGAGAAATTTACTATACCGGGAGCCCACTATGACAATTAGGTAATATTACACTTTGACATTCATTATTCACCCCCGAAAGGTGGTAATGCATACTTCTACAAATGTACATAAAAATGGACTAAAAAAATTAAACATTCATCGCTAGATTTCCAGAGTAGGTATTAATTCTACATGAATGTTGTTACTCCAAAATTTTAGATAGGCCTGTCTCATATTTTATAGGAGTATTTTTTTTTATTTTTTTTTTTTTTTCAAGTTGGCCAACACGCAATTGATCACTTTGGTTGTAAAGTGGTTAAGTTACACCACTACTGAATAATATACCATGATTCTTCCTAGGTAAGTTATCTTTTCTGGTGTAAAGGGAGCTGTGTAGATGGCCGAAATCATCTAATGCATGTTGGCAACTTTGCATTAGAAAAAGACTACCACAGTTGGTACTGAGTCCTACTAAAGCTAAAGGAAGATTACTTATCCCTGGAAATTGTAGCCAACCCATCAATCGAGAGGACTATTCATTGTCTCCAGAGAGCATAGTCACGTGGTGCCCCATGCTTATCATTTATCACACACTAATGTGAGGCTTATACAATTGGTCGTCGGTGACATAGCGATGCGCGTGTGGTGTAGAAAAAAGGCAGGAAGACTATATCATTAGTGGGTGGAGTACTATATTGTATTTAAGGAGAAATTTTTGGGTCGGGTGGTGTCACGTGACGGTACTCGGCGCTCATCCCAACTGTCCAAAAATGTTTTGGACGGTTTGAATTTTAAATTAACTCTGCACTGGAAAAGTTTATTTAAATTTCGGATCATTAATTGCTGCAATGGACGACTATGATAAGAGTACTACAGGTACCACGTCAGTCGCCACGTAATACCCACTCAGCACAGAAAGATTTCTCTTATTAAAGAGAAAGCAAAATCTAAAAAAAGTGAGTAGCCAAGAATCTTGCTTTATTGATGTGTAAAAAAAAAAATTGTCTTATTATGCCTTTTTATGGCCTACAAGATTTGATAACTAAGAAACCTCAATAAAATAAGCAAATATGCATTACAAACTTTGAGAAAATGAAATGTTAATTTTGATAAATATCCAAAAACAATAGTTTCCGGCATATAATTACTCAATTAATTATATTCTTAATCTTCTTCATATTAAAAATTTCGGTCATCCAAACATAGTCTTACTACTGCTATATTCTCTCTCTCCCCCTTCCCCTCTCTCTCTACATTGGTCTAGAAACAATTAGAGGGCGCTGACATCAAGTGACTCCCTTCACCCTATATAGAGAGTATATTGGTTTGATGTTACTATACTGTTTGCTCCCAAAACCATGGCTGAAACTGAGAACAAAGTGACAATGGAAACCCCCTCCATAGCCAAGGTGAGCCTAAAACTCCTAATTGACACCAAGTGCAGTAGAGTTCTTTTCGCAGAAGCAGGGAAAGACTTTGTTGATTTCCTATTCAACCTTCTCCATTTGCCCCTTGGAACCGTGGTCAGGCTCATCACAGAACAAAGTCCAATGGGAAACCTCTACGAAAGCATCCAAAACATGAGCGAAACCTACTTCGTATCAAACCAAACCAAAGACTCTCTCCTGAAACCAAAACCCACATTCTCAGCTACAGAAGTTCCCCTCTTACCACTCGACAGCAGCACGTCTTTGCCTAAAAAATATTACACTTGCCCGAGAAACCCAAGCATCAGCAACGGTCACGGCCCTTTCAATTACCACGGATATGTCGCGGGTGATCCCCATGCCGTTTGTCCATCTTCCGGAAAAAGTTTGTCCAAGGAGATCCTGTATGTTTCGGCGGTGAATGAAGTAGGGGAGGGAGGTTTTGTGAAGGGGGTGGTGACTTATACGGTAACGGATGATTTGGTGGTGACTCCTGCGTCTCCTATTTCTAGCATTACTATGTTGTTGGATAGGTTCAATGTTAAGGAAATGGGTGCAGTTGAGGAAAGGGTGGTTGATTTGGGGATGCCTGAGGTATATTTTCAAATTACCTACTCCATTTTATTTTTTTCATTTTGAAGAATCAGACTTAGGGAGCATAGGTATTTCACTTAAAAAAGTACTTGTAGTTTCTTAAATATAGCCTGTAACGCATGTTACGCCATACAAGTCAGAGATGTCGATCGGTTTCCTGAATAGCCCCATGTATTAACCTTTGTTTTTCTTTTTAGGCTTTGAAGCTGCTAAAAGCAATATCGCACACAAAGAAAGTTCTAACAAGTGTGTTTCTCGAAAACGACACAGGAGCCTAACGGTTGATAGATGCTTCTACTGCAACCGATTGACGATGCCTGTTATTGTGATGAAGGTTCTCCTAGTGCTTTAGTATTTTGCGTGGTTTTTGTTTTCCAAGTCTGTTATAATCTTTAGGCATTCTGTCAATTTATGCTTTGTGGTTGTGTTGTTATGGATTCAATATTGAGTTAACTAGTAGTACATTGTCAACAAGTCAAATTATTTGGTTTCATATGGTTAAATATGGAAACAGCAGAGTTCAAAACACCCAGCGGGCATAATAGTACTGTACCAAGCATGGTCGGAGGGAGAGAGGGTCAACCAGGATCACTTGACCCCACTGAGGTGGCATGCATTTTGCCATAGGTTAGGTTTTTTTTTTTTCGAAGGCTGAAATGAAATCTACTCTCTCTCTCTCCCTCTCTCTAGTCTCACCATTAATTCTCATCACAAGAGCACAAATCTAGCTTCCCCACGACCATTTTCAGGTACTCACAGTTACTAAGTTACTTTTGTTTGGCATTTGAGCGTAACCTTTCATGATCGGTTGTGAACGCGGTTATAAATTATGAAGGTATATTTACTTACCTACTTTTTGTTTGGCATTTTAGTGTAGCTTTGGGGGATCAATTTTATTGTAAATGAAATTAGATGTTATCATTTGCTATCTCCTTAACTCGTTTTTATTTTACATTTTGGGGGCATTTTTTTTTCCATATTATTATGCTTTAGGTATTGACCCCACTGCCCCTGCCACCAAACATAATGGTGAGATCTCTATAATGTTTGTACTAGTTAATTTTATTAGCTGGTGAAACTCGTCGATCATTAAAAAAACATTATATTAGCTATTTTTTCTAGACTTCATTCATTTGCCTTCTCTTTTTCCTCATGTCTTGTAAGGCTAAGTTTCCACAAGGAACTAAACGGGTTATAAAGTCGACCTAAAATGTGAATTTCGTGACATGTTATTTTCTTCACATTTACAAACTAAATGTCTCACTAGGGACGTTCACCAACACCCCTAGGTCCAAAGTCTGAACAACTTCTCTAAGGTCCCTAATTATAGACGGGTTTTTATAGAAAACTTGAACCCAATTTTTGCTTTCAGATTCATCTGAAAGGAAGCAACAAACCACTAGGATTAATCCCATGCACTTATGCCACTAATGAATTTCATAAGCATTTAAGCAGATGTTATTTAAGTAGGACCTAGGGTTCCGTAATGAACCAAAGCTTGAACTATAGTAATAGTTTGGTGACCACATTTGGTTAGTGACGTGTCACCAATGTATTGTAATAATGTGGCCGACTTCTCAATTAAACCCTCTCCCTGTCTCTCTCTCTTGCTTTGTTGGACCATTGGTTTTTCTGCTGTCCATCTACTGGCCTTTCTCTGCCCGTTTTTCGTCGATCGTCCGGCGATTTCTCTCTTGGGGCTACTGATTTGGCTTAACGGTAAGGGCTTTCGTGGAGGTTGGTGGAGATGAGGCCCGTGAGGTCTCCCACCCTGTTTTTACTCATGTGTTTTCACGGTTGGGCTTAACGGCAAATGGAGGCCTCATGGCCGGCGCGTGGGGCAGACTGGATCGTGGCTGTTTCTTCGGCTCGGGTGTTCATGGATGACGACGTTTGGCTGCTCATGGCGGCATTTTTTTGGTTTCACTGTGATTGGGGTCTTGATCGTTTGTGAGGATCGGATTGGCGGTTGCTCGACGGTCTTTGACGGAGACCGGTTGCGTTCGGGGCCATCGGGGTCGTGGGTTGGCTTCGTTGTTTGGATGGTTTTGATCTTGTCCTGGAGGGTTTTTCGTGGTGGTGTGCTTCGGTGGTTGTTGGACGGCGGCGGGTGGCTGTGGTGTTTCGGCTGTTGAGGGGTTAGGGTTTGGTGTTGGGTTATTGGGTTGGGCTTAATCCTTTTGGGTTAGGATTATCCATTTTGTTTCCTGATCATATCATTGTTTATAGTAGTACTTATTTACTCCATCCTACTACTAATCTACTGCAACCAACTACTCCCAAATTAGCACCCTCTACATCCCTCCTCATCAACCAGTAGAAACTTACGCATAGTTAAGAGTATATCCAATGGCCAATATGAAAAACTCACCTTAATGTGAGTGATTTGCCTTATTGTATAGAAAACGTACATATCGCGTATGAGGCTCACTTTTGTTAAATTGAGATTAATGAACGGGGAATATTGTATCAACTACTTACGCATATCGGATTGAGCTTATTTTTCATTGAGGCACGCGAAAAATTATTTTAAGTTAGAATGATTCAGATTATCCGTGTGAGATCCAAGATCCAAAAGTGAGCTCCATACGCGGTATGTACGTTTTCTGTACATAAACTTTCTGTACAGTTACGATTTCCATTTGCGTTTTGCCTTTTGGGATATGCTAAAAACAAGTCCAATGGACTAGCAGTAGCAAATACGTTAAAAGAGCGAGGGGTTCGTTTAATCGCACAATTGATACATTTTACTCATCAAGTTCTTCTGGGCCCAACTTTTAGTAAATACGTAGGGTTCTAATTTTTTTATCCATAAGTTTCACCAACTAAGGTGAGGTTTGGTCTAAAAAGTTAGCTGGCTTATTTTTTGTCTTTATTTGATTTTTTTTTCGTGTTTTTTAGTTTTTCATCAACCTTTTGTGTATTATTGGTTTATCTCAGCGAGAGGAATCAAAAAAGTAAAAAATTATGATCTAATCATAATTTTTTTTGAATAAAGACAAAAATAAGCCAAATGTCAGCTTTTTACACATTTTTCGATTTTATTCAAAAAATTGAAAGTTCTAGTCATAATCTTTTACCTTGTTGGATTTCTCTCACCAAAACGAACCAATAATACTCAAAAAATCAATGCAAAACTAACAAACCAAAAAAAAATCAAATAAAGACGAAAAAAAAAGTTAAGCTAACTTATTAGCCAAACCTAGCCTAATTAAACTTAACTAGTTCCTAAAGTGTTTGCGATTGTGCTATTGCGAACTGGGTTATCTGAACTTAAAAGAGCGAGAGGTTCTTTATGGGACATAACTCTGGTACTTCAATCTTCAACATTTAGTTATTTATCTTAGCTCTCGTTTTTTTACTTTTTTTCGTCGTAGTTGTAATACTATATAATTAGACATTGGTTATCTCAAGATAAACTAGAACAGCACAGCCACAAAATTATACTACAACACATAATGACTGTAGATGAGAATAGAGCATAACTTGCAACTTCCAAACTGCAACTAATTAAGTTTGCAAAACATAGTTTGGGCAAAACACGAGATGCCCTCCATCGCCACCCAATAAAACAAAAACTGGAAAAACAAAAAACCATGCAAAATACAAAAACCAACATGAGAACCTTCATGAAAATATTGGGCATTGTCAATCAGTTAAGTAGAAGTATTCATCAACCATTACGTCCCAGTGTTTCCGACGAACACACTTGTGAGAACTGTTTTTGATTGCAGACTTGCCTTCAGTAGCTTCAAACCCTAAACCAATAACAAAAGAAGGCCATGTTTATCCCTTAATGAAAGTTTTGAACGTCAACAAAATCAGCAAAAAATCAATGTAATTTAGTTGAACATATGGTTAAAAGAATAGTTGTGTTATATGTATATGTAAGCGAGTAAGTCGTTTAACAGAGAGGTAATATTTAATTATTGAATCCAACAACTCTTACCGGCAAGAGCAGTTGGCCTTCAGAATTTATTGAAATAGTGGATTATATACTTTCAATCATAAACCTTTTTTGCTTTTTAGCTTTCTCTTGTCAAAACGAATTAATAACCAATCAAATTTTTGATGCAAAACTAAAACATGCAAAAAAAAAAAAAAGTGACTAAAGACAAAGCGAAAAAAGGTCAAGTTTAGGGAAAATAGTCATCTCTTACCTGTAAGAGTCTCTTTCCAAATTCAAACCATTAACTTATTCTATTGCATGGTCCAGAATCGCGGACTATTGCAAGGAGAGCATCTAACCCAACTTAAAATGATGACGTGTAATTTCAGAAATTTATAACTTCTCAAGTGCAGTACTTACCTTCCTGTTAGAAGTTCGATTCTTCGAAGTGAATAAATGAAAAAGAACAGATGGAGTAGATGATTTCCTTACGTCAGGCATCCCCAAATCAACAACCCTTTCCTCAAGTGCACCCACATCCATAACATTGAATTTATTCAACATGGTTATACTAGAAATAGTAGACATGGGAGTCACCACCAAATCATCCGCTACCATATAAGTCACAACCTCCTTCACAAATCCTCCCTCCCCTACTGCTGCCTCTTCATCCACCGCCGCAATATACTGGATCTCCTTGCACAAATTTCTGTTGCAAGTAGGACATATGGCACGGGGATTATCTGCGACATATTCGTGGTATTTGAGTGAGCCATAACCGTTGTTGATGCTCTGGTTGCTCAGGCAAGTGTAATAGTATCTTTTAGCTAAGGATCCGCTTCCTTGGAGTGACAAGAGGGGAACTTGCGTTGCAGAGAATGGTGCTTTTGGTTTCAGGACATAGTCCTTGGTTTGGTTTGATTGGAAGTAGGTTTCACTGAGGTTTTGGATGCTTTCGTAGAGGTTTCCCAAAGTGCCCACCATGGTTTGTTTCTGGAGTAGCCTGACCACGGTTCCAACGGGCAAATGGAGAAGGTTGAAGAGGAAATCGACAAAGTCTTTCCCAGCTTCAGCGAAAAGAACTCTTTTGGCCTTGGTGTCAATGAGGAGTTTTAGGCTCACCTTTGCTTCGGAGGAGGTTGCCATTTGTAAATTTTCCCTCAAGAGTACTATGTCTTTGTCTAATTGACCTGTATATATAGACTTGCAAGGAGGGAGGGAGAAAGAGTAAAATTAATACATTTATGGAAAATCACTATGACGGTCCATCTTCAAAAATTGATAGAGAGAAAACATTAGACTATTATTGCGTAAATCCATGCAAATTAAAGTTTTGAATGGATCTCTCTGTTTCCCACCCCCTCGTTTGTTACATGGAGAACTGTTGAATGCGTTTGTGATTTGTTCCCATTAGATTTCTTCTGGGTATGAGAGCAATTTATTGAATTGTTAGGCCTCGTTTGATTCGCGGATTAACTGTCTGGGATAAGACTAACTGTACCACTTCCAGAGTTATCCCATGTTTGGTTCCCGAATGACTCTCGAGATTATTAATCCCGGGATTATTTTTATCCCTATATGGGGGTACTCTATAATCCCAGGGGGGGAGGTGAGACTGGGTAGGATTAAGAAAGATGAGACTGTTTTCGAAAATATTCGGATGAAACATGGGATAAATAATTATTTTTCTTGTTTCTTATCCCATAAATAATCCCACGCGAATCAAACATGGGATTGAGTAGAATTAGGGATGAAATTAATACCGGGACAAATAGTCCAAGATTACCAATCCCAAGATTATTAATCCTATCTATGGATTTGGGGAACTGGGGGCCTGTGGTGAGTTTCCTCACTACACCCGTAAAACATACACCAGAACTGATCATATCATTGTTTTTAGCGTTATCTACTACATCCTCCTCCTAATCTATTGCCACCAACTAATTCCCAATTCTGTACCCTCTACATCCCTCCTCATATCATATAATTTGCAAGTACTTGAAATTTAAATTTTGCAGTTGGAAAACATAAACTAAACTAAGTAATTTGTACTGCCTACGTAAATTTTCTTCATATTAATTTGTTGCTTGAACCTATGAATTTGTTATTTGTTGCTGACCCTACTTATAAGTATTTTTCTCCATTATCTTATGAGATTGAATTTTGTTGGAATTTATCCCACATCGGTTAATTATAACCTCGAAAGCTAGTATATGAGCCTGAGCGGCCTCTCCACTCATTGCCAATTGGTTTTGAGTTGGATGCTTTAACAAATTTATTCTAATGTTACTATATATTTTGTTGGATGAAAAAATTGTATGTAACAGTAACCAGTGATCCGAAGATTCCGTCGCAAAATGTTACTTTGCTCGTATGGCAATTTCATGTTATTTTACCGCTCCTAAATTTGTTTTAAGGAGCCATTTGGTTTCCTAGCTTATTTGTTTAGTTTTTGGAAAAAAGTGGGCGATGGAAAATAAGTTAAATTTGGTTGATTATGATTTGCGTGTCAATGTTTAATGTTTTTATTCTTGTTGATGCAATTTGTCCATTCATTTTATCCATTATACGCTAATAAATCACATACCAAACAAAATGAGACTCAATTACGTGATTTGTAATTATTTCCTTATATGATCTGAATTTTCTTTTATGTAAGATTGCGCTCAAGCTTGTGCACAATTGTCTCACTAGTTCAAATGAAAAATTAGTTGTCCAATTGTACATTGTCAAACGCAAAGATCGATTACCTCTGTCCTTAATCCTCTGAATGAGAGTTTTTTTTTTTTTTTTCCATGTGAATTTATCGCATTATCCTTTGAGGTGTGAAAAAGTGAACTAATAAAAAGATAAGATGATGATTTCATGCATATAAAAAAGAAAAAACAGAGAGAGAGACAGAGAGTGCAAAAATTACGACCCGGGAAAATGGTAGTTTGGTCTTTTTCCTTCTATCAAAGTATCTTGGACTGCTTGGGAAAAGGTAAATATTACCAGTGGAGTGAATTTTTTTAGAGGCATCTTTTATTGACGAATCCATGACGGTCCATCTTCGAAATTTCAAGTGACAGAAAGATGTGATGAGAGTTTATGAGAATCCATGACAATATTTTGAAGCTTTGTTAAAGGGAGAATTGCAAGGGACTGACAGGTATGGACTTGTTACATTCCTAAATTGCCTTCCCAATGACAATTATTTACTATCTTTCTTCTCGGTATGAGAGTACTCTGTTTCACAGTTATGGTCGAAAAGAGAGGAATTGTATACCCAATTGCTTCTCAAATTCTGCATTATGTATCACATCACAGGAGCAGAAGTTATTCAGGTATATATGAGTGTTGCAAGAAAAGAAGTTAAGTAGGAAATATGGTTTGGTTTGATTTAGTTTGGTTTGAATATATGTACATAGTTGTTCAAACACAACATTACCAAGTGTATATATAATTTTTTTGTACATGTTAAAAATAAAAAAAAATATTCTTAACAATGTCAACTAGATCACGACACTGTTTTAAACAGGTCGGGCTAGTGTCAAGAATTTTGAAATGCTTATGTTGGCAAGTGTTTTGATACAAAACCGAAAAGACACGAAACACGTAATGACATGACAATATGACACAACACGATACTCACGCCTGCTTATTGTATTATTTACTCCATCCTAATCAACTACGACCGACTAATTCCCAGTTTAGTACCCTCTACATCACTCCTCCTCATCAATCAGTAAAAGATACTACAGTAGTATACACAGACCAATATTTTTTGGGAACATCAGAAAATCACCTACAGTCCAAAATAGAATGTCCGACTATTTCCAATTGCCAGTATGGAAGACGCATTAATGTGGGTGATTTACATTTTGCCTATTGGATATGCCAAAAGCAAGTTCAATGGACTAGCAAAATTGGTCCATTAATTACTTATCAAGTTCTACTGGGCCCCGCTTTTAGATACTACTTTAGGTTCCAATTTTTTATCACTAAATTTCACCAACTAATTAAACTTAGCTAGTCAGCTAGAGTGTTCGAGATTGTGGCATTGTACCATTGCCACGCTAGGTTACCTAAACTTAAAAGGGCAAGGATCGTCATGGGACATAACTCTGCTACTTCAATCTTTAAGCAAGAGCTCTTGAAGTCTACCCGGGCAAACTTCTTTATTCATCTATTTAGGTCCGACTAGGAACACGTGGATCGGAGAAACCTGGATCAGGAATAGCTTCTAACTATATATGAAACCAAACAATTAGTCATGTTTGGTTATCTCCATATTAACTAGAACAGCACAACCGCAAAATCATATACAACACCTTAATGACTGTATTAGATGAGAATAGACCATAGCTTGCAACTTCCAATCTGCAAGTAATTAAGTTTGGGCAAAACATGAGATGCCCTCCATCGCCACCCAATAAAACAGAAACTGGAAAAACAAAAACATGCAAAAATACAAAAACCACTAGGAGAACCTTCATCAAAATATAATGGGCATTGTCAATCAATTCCAGTTGAAGTATCTACCAAGTGGATCCGGGCACCCATTTGGAGATTCGGACGGAGTTGTAGAAGCCCCTCAACCCGATCCACCATCGAAGCATCGGTGGTGATTCTACTGCGGTGTTTTCGAGGAACACGCTTGTGAGAACTGTCTTTGATTGCAAACTTGCCTTGAGCAGCTTCAAACCCTAAACCCATAAACAAAACAAGTACATGTACATCCCATAATGAAAGTTTGGAACATCAACAAAATCACAAAAAATCAACATTACTTAGTTGAACACAATTCACGCCCTCTTGTGTTGCTATCTAGCTAGACTAACATGTATATGAGTGGGAAAGTCGTTTAACAGAGGTAATATTTCATTACTGAATCCAAGAATTCTTACCGGCAAGAACAGTTGGCTTTGGGGACTTTTCCTAGGATTTTTTTTAAAATTGAATTTTGGTCATAATTTTTTTACTTTTCTGAATTCCTCTGGACGAGATATTGCCGCAAAACTAACAAACGTGAAATTATTATTTTTGAATAAATACATGCAAATCGAAGAAAAAAAAGCCGAAAAAAAGTAGTGACTTTTTCATGAAAAATAGTTCTAACTCCTTATCGGTAAAATTTTCTGAATAAATTGAAACCATTAGTTATGGTCCAGACGGGGACTATCCCATTAGAGGATCTAACCGAATTAAAAATGTTGAAGTGTAATTTTAGAAATTTGTACTGCAACTTTGGAAGTGCCGTACTTATGTTCCCGTTAGAAATTTGACTCTTCAAAATGAATAAATGAAAAAGAACAGATGGAGTGGACGATTTCCATATACCTCAGGCATCCCCATATCAACAACCCTTTCCTCGAGTGCCCCCACATCCTTAATATTGAGTTTATTGAACATAGTAATGGTAGCTGCAGTAGACAGAGGAGTCACCACCAAATCATCCGTAACCATATAAGTCGCCACCGCCGTCACGAAATTTCCCTCCGCTACTGCTGTCGCCACTTCATTCGGCCCCACAACATACCTAATCTCGCTGGACAAACAAGCACTTTTGCAATCAGGACAAATGGCACCGGCATCTTCCGAGACATATCGATGGCCATAGTGGTTCCGGCAAGAGTAATATCTTTTAGCTGATGCTTTTGGTTTGAGGACATAGTCTTTGGTTTGGTCAGATTGGAAGTAGGTTTCGCTCAGGTTTTGGATGCTTTCGTAGAGGTTTCCCAAAGAGCCCACCATGGTTTGTTCTGTGAGGAGGCTGACCACGGTTGCAAGGGGCAAATGGAGAAGGTTGAAGAGGAAATCAACAAAGTCTTTCCCTGCTTCTGCGAAAATAACTCTTTTCGCCTTGGTGTCAACGAGGAGTTTTAAGCTCACCTTGGCTTTGGAGGTTGTTGCCATTGTCACTCTTATCATATTATATTTTGAGTTTTTAACATCGAACCGATACACAGAGGATTTAAGGTGAGGGGAATGGCTTGAGAATACCCTCTGGTTGACTATATATGTTCACCCAAAAAAATTAGCTCCATGATAATTACATCAGCTAATTACGTTTGTTTGTCGAAGACAAAAATAATTAACTGTCTAAACCTTCACCAAGAAAAGTAGAAAAAGAAAAGGCATAAACTTTATTTTGTTTTTTTGATGTGGGACATCATGTGAAAATTTTCTTTATGCTTTTAAGCTTATAATTGTAAAACTAGATTTTGACCGTAAGCTCCAACCCATATGTCAGGAGATGAGTGGAGTTGTCAAAATAGGTGTATGAAACCAATCCAACCCCTCATGCCTTTCTTCGCTTCAAATTCATGTGGAGTGGAAGCATGACCCTTTCTGCCAAATTTGAAGGCAACTTCTTCACGAGTCAAATCCACTTTAATCCCAAAAAAAAAAAAAAAGAATGTTGGTAATCTAAACTTAATTACTTGGCCATAATGCGAAAAATGGTGAAATAAGAAAGGGAATCTCTTTCTTACCGTGAGAAAGTGGAAGGGGCCAATAAAAAGTTTTTTAATTTTTTTTTTCTTTCTCACCAATTTTGTTCTATCAAAATGAATGATTTGGAGTGAAAGTATAAAACTTTCTCTTTTCTTTTCTCACCAAATTACTCAAGAGAGAGAGAGAGAGAGAGAGAGAGAGAGAGAGAGAGAGACAGAGAGAGAGAGAGAGAGAGAGAGAGAGAGAGAGAGAGAGAGAGAGTTTGTGTGTGCGTGTGTGTTTGTTGGGAGTATAGGAGTGGATCCACTCTATGGTGGAGATACTGAAGGAATGGCTAATAGTGGAAGAGAACATTGGTAAGAATTCGATTTAAGGGGTTTTTCTAGATTTATATAAATTCACAACTGAAACGTAATTTTATATATCAACTAGGATGGATACCTAAGCAACACATAAGAAATTTGGACTAATATTTAAGTTCTCCATAACCAAACAAGAGTACTCCAGTTCCAACATTCGCATAATTTATTAATATTGCAACAACTAAAAAAGTGAACAATGACAATAATTTCTTCGAGGATTTATTTCCATTTGATGGAATTGAATATACTCCCTCCGTTTCTAAATAATAGTTCCACTTTCTCTCTCTTGCTATCTTTAAAATCAAAAAATTAAGTAATTTTGTGTATCATTTTTTAAAAATATTTGCACCAAAGTAAAGTATTCAATTGGTACTTTAATTCAGTGAGAAAAAATTGAGAAAATGATACACAGAAGTCCTTAATTTTTTTATTTAAAAAATGACATGACTTTTTGTAGTGCACTGTTATTTAGGAAGAGTATTTTTCTTGCAATTGAAGAATCCTACTTGTATTCATAGACATGATTCTCGATCTTTTTCATCCTTCAATCGTTTCACTAACATCTTTTCAGATTTTCAATGAAGTTTTTCTTGCTCTTGAAGAAAGGTTTTCCAACCCTTCAGACATGTTTATCAGCTCATGACACTGGTAAATAAAGCCCACTCAAAGAAAGTGAATGCCGATTGGTGTCAGGTAATGTCAAATGTGGGGTACTGCACTAGCTAGTACGAGGAAGCAGCAATTACGAGTGGGGAAAGTGTTTGATACAGGAATCCATCCGGGTGAAATCCATCCGGTACATTATTTAAGCAGTGTACCGAGTGAATTTCACCTGTTGAATGCATTTTCTGGGTAGATTTATGGGAAGCTTTTCCCGTAGTATACTAGACCTCGCAATTATTTGACTATTCTCTATGTACTTTTTGATCGATTAAAGGGGACCTATAGACCGACTGTCCTCCGTAGCTTATTTTAATATTAGAGTCGAATAATGGGATGATAGAGATGGTGAAGATTATTTCTAACCGTTAAATGAAGAGGTAGTGTGAGATTTATGGGAGAATTTTAACTTAAAATTAATTGACAATAGGTGGAATAAGCTCTAACAAAGTCTGGGTGGCTTAGATAAGCAATATACGATAAAGTCTAACATTCCTCTCACGTATAGCTTGGATGCACGTGGAGGTACGAATTGAGGAGGCGAGACAATTTGACTTGAACAAAGGAGACTCAACCAATTAGCTAAGCGATATGGGATGAAGTTTGACACATCGACGAATGTTAATTAGCATAATATGAAGAAATATTATGCTACCATGTTTTTAAGATTTATTATTGTGTTTCCAGTTTAGTCTAGGTGATATTATTCACGTTTCTCAGTCAATCTAGGTTTCCTTACTATGCATATTTTTCTAATTTAGTTAAGTTTCTTAGTCACAAAGTCTTGTAGCATATATAAAGATTTGATAATGTTATGTTTTATTTATATCAACGAAAATTGTCCATTCAATTTTCTAATAATTCGGATGGGGAGGACTAGCCAATACCACCCCTCTCCTAGGTATTAGTTAATCCCCATATGGGGTACTAAATGGACAACTAGAGACCACACTTTTCCTGTCCTGTGATTAAGGTGAATCAAACACGGGACTAAAGAGTATTAAAAACACTTTGTGTTCTCCAAATCCTAATCCCATCCTCTTTAATCTTGCAATCAAACAAGGCCTAAGAGTCCCAAATTGTTTGTACTTGAAATATATTGCAAATTAATGTACACGGCGGTGCTATATGTGTAAACTGTTCAAAAAAACATGTGATTGTGTGCCGTTGTTACATGTAAACTGTGTGGTTTTGTACAATTTTTTTGAGAATTGTTTTTTCTCTCTTTTTTACCATTTATATTCCTCTTTTGATTTTATTAATGTAAATTACTACAGTATCACTTAATGTGTGAAAAATTAAAATAATAAAAGGATAAAATGATAATTTCACGTGAATTAAAAAAGGAGTGCGAATCATAATTTTTTGTTTCATTTGTAAGAGCATCCTCATCACGGGAGGCAAATCCCCCTGATGGCTAATTTATTGAGCAAAAGGCAAAAAATGCTCTCAAATCAGCCTCAACAAAATGTAGGGACCATTTGCAAAAAATTCCCAGTTGCTACACCGCCTCAATACTTAAAGCAAGGCACTATTCCTTGGCTACACAGTTTTTTAATATATTCCGTACCATGCATGAAGCACCACTCTCCACTGCCCCTATTGGCAGGAAAACAATTGGAAGAGAGAGCATTTAGAAATGAGTATTTTGTTTATATGTGATTAGAATAGAGAGTCTGATTTTGTGAGTTTTTAAAAAAAGTGGCTAGCTAAAGTATAAAAGGTATTTTTGAGGTAAAATTTGGTCCAAATTTTACTAAGACTGATGAGGATGCCCTAAAGTGGAAAAAATCATCGGTAGATATAAAATTGGAAAGCAGTAACGGAGACTAGTTGTGTCATTTTGGACTCGCATTGGGTCCCTCAAAAAGATGATATTTCTAACTTTCAGAACTTTAGTTGAGTATTGTAGGCACGAAAAAGCAGCTAAAGTAACACCGATTGACAAGGCAACAACCGATGAGTACTGGTTCTCCATGTAGAAATACTACCACCACGGTGACTTTTTGGATTTTTAAATAAGTTGTTTCTGTTATTTAAACTTTTAGTTGATGTATATTACAAGAATAATTTATTTCGAAATTCATAGTTTTTGGGTTTTAGCCCGTTTAGACAAATAGAAAAACTTGGCCTACGTATATCAAGTATTTCTCATGATGTATTTAATACTCTAACAAAAAATTCACACAAGTGAGAAATTTACTATACCGGGAGCCCACTATGACAATTAGGTAATATTACACTTTGACATTCATTATTCACCCCCGAAAGGTGGTAATGCATACTTCTACAAATGTACATAAAAATGGACTAAAAAAATTAAACATTCATCGCTAGATTTCCAGAGTAGGTATTAATTCTACATGAATGTTGTTACTCCAAAATTTTAGATAGGCCTGTCTCATATTTTATAGGAGTATTTTATTTTATTTTTTTTCAAGTTGGCCAACACGCAATTGATCATTTTGGTTGTAAAGTGGTTAAGTTACACCACTACTGAATAATATACCATGATTCTTCCTAGGTAAGTTATCTTTTCTGATGTAAAGGGAGCTGTGTAGATGGCCGAAATCATCTAATGCATGTTGGCAACTTTGCATTAGAAAAAGACTACCACAGTTGGTACTGAGTCCTACTAAAGCTAAAGGAAGATTACTTGTCCCTGGAAATTGTAGTCAACCCATCAATCGAGAGGACTATTCATTGTCTCCAGAGAGCATAGTCACGTGGTGCCCCATGCTTATCATTTATCACACACTAATGTGAGGCTTATACAATTGGTCGTCGGTGACATAGCGATGCGCGTGTGGTGAAGAAAAAAGGCAGGAAGACTATATCATTAGTGGGTGGAGTACTATATTGTATTTAAGGAGAAATTTTTGGGTCGGGTGGTGTCACGTGACGGTACTCGGCACTCATCCCAACTGTCCAAAAATGTTTTGGACGGTTTGAATTTTAAATTAACTCTGCACTGGAAAAGTTTATTTAAATTTCGGATCATTAATTGCTGCAATGGACGACTATGATAAGAGTACTACAGGTACCACGTCAGTCGCCACGTAATACCCACTCAGCACAGAAAGATTTCTCTTATTAAAGAGAAAGCAAAATCTAAAAAAAGTGAGTAGCCAAGAATCTTGCTTTATTGATGTGTAAAAAAAAAAAATAGTCTTATTATGCCTTTTTATGGCCTACAAGATTTGATAACTAAGAAACCTCAATAAAATAAGCAAATATGCATTACAAACTTTGAGAAAATGAAATGTTAATTTTGATAAATATCCAAAAACAATAGTTGCCGGCATATAATTACTCAATTAATTATATTCTTAATCTTCTTCATATTAAAAATTTCGGTCATCCAAACATAGTCTTACTACTGCTATATTCTCTCTCTCCCCCCTTCCCCTCTCTCTCTACATTGGTCTAGAAACAATTAGAGGGCGCTGACATCAAGTGATTCCCTTCACCCTAGGTAGAGAGTATATCGGTTTGATGTTACTATATTGTTTGCTCCCAAAACCATGGCTGAAACTGAGAACAAAGTGATAATGGAAACCCCCTCCATAGCCAAGGTGAGCCTAAAACTCCTAATTGACACCAAGGGCAATAGAGTTCTTTTCGCGGAAGCAGGGAAAGACTTTGTTGATTTCCTATTCAACCTTCTCCATTTGCCCCTTGGAACCGTGGTCAGGCTCATCACAGAACAAAGTCCAATGGGAAACCTCTACGAAAGCATCCAAAACATGAGCGAAACCTACTTCGTATCAAACCAAACCAAAGACTCTCTCCTGAAACCAAAACCCACATTCTCAGCTACAGAAGTTCCCCTCTTACCACTCGACAGCAGCACGTCTTTGCCTAAAAAATATTACACTTGCCCGAGAAACCCAAGCATCAGCAACGGTCACGGCCCTTTCAATTACCACGGATATGTCGCGGGTGATCCCCATGCCGTTTGTCCATCTTGCGGAAAAAGTTTGTCCAAGGAGGTCCTGTATGTTTCGGCGGTGAATGAAGTAGGGGAGGGAGGTTTTGTGAAGGGGGTGGTGACTTATACGGTAACGGATGATTTGGTGGTGACTCCTGCGTCTCCTATTTCTAGCATTACTATGTTGTTGGATAGGTTCAATGTTAAGGAAATGGGTGCAGTTGAGGAAAGGGTGGTTGATTTGGGGATGCCTGAGGTATATTTTCAAATTACCTACTCCATTTTATTTTTTTCATTTTGAAGAATCAGACTTAGGGAGCATAGGTATTTCACTTAAAAAAGTACTTGTAGTTTCTTAAATATAGCCTGTAACACATGTTACGCCATACAAGTCAGAGATGTCGATCGGTTTCCTGAATAGCCCCATGTATTAACCTTTGTTTTTCTTTTTAGGCTTTGAAGCTGCTAAAAGCAATGTCGCACACAAAGAAAGTTCTAACAAGTGTGTTTCTCGAAAACGACACAGGAGCCTAACGGTTGATAGATGCTTCTACTGCAACCGATTGACGATGCCTGTTATTGTGATGAAGGTTCTCCTAGTGCTTTAGTATTTTGCGTGGCTTTTGTTTTCCAAGTCTGTTATAATCTTTAGGCATTCTGTCAATTTATGTTTTGTGGTTGTGCTGTTATGGATTCAATATTGAGTTAACTAGTAGTACATTGTCAACAAGTCAAATTATTTGGTTTCATATGATTAAATATGGAAAAAGCAGAGTTCAAAACACCCAGCGGGCATAATAGTGTACCAAGCATGGTCGGAGGGAGAGAGGGTCAAGCAGGATCACTTGACCCCACTGAGGTGGCATGCATTTTGCCATAGGTTAGGTTTAGTTTTTTTTTTTGAATTTTTCATATTTGCCCAATGTATATGGTGTTCCTTTGCTCCAAGAGTTTGAAAAATATAACTACTTTCCCTTATTACAAAAGAGAACTAGCGAAGTAAGAGAACTAGCAAATCTGGGTTTATTTTACTTACCAAAAAAAAAAAAAATCTAGGTTTTTTTTTTTTTTTTTTTCCGAAGGCTGAAATGAAATCTACTCTCCCTCTCTCTAGTCTAACCATTAATTCTCATCACAAGAGCACAAATCTAGCTTCCCCACGACCATTTTCAGGTACTCATAGTTCCTAAGTTACTTTTGTTTGGCACTTGAGCGTAACCTTTCGTGATCGGTTGTGGACGTGGTTATAAATTATGAAGGTATATTTACTTACCTACTTTTTGTTTGGCATTTTAGTGTAGCTTTGGGGGATCAATTGTATTTTAAATGAAATTACATGTTATCATTTGCTATCTCCTTAACTCCTTTTTATTTTACATTTTGGGGGCATTTTTTTTTCATATTATTATGCTTTAGATATTGACCCCACTGCCCCTGCCACCAAACATAATGGTGAGATCTCTATAATGTTTGTACTAGTTAATTTTATTAGCTGGTGAAACTCGTCGATCATTAAAAAAACATTATATTAGCTATTTTTTCTAGACTTCATTCATTTGCCTTCTCTCTTTCCTCATGTCTTCTAAGGCTAAGTTTCCACAAGGAACTAAACGGGTTATAAAGTCAACCTAAAATGTGAATTTCGTGACATGTTATTTTCTTCACATTTACAAACTAAAAGTCTCACTAGGGACGTTCACCAACACCCCTAGGTCCAAAGTCTGAACAACTTGTCTAAAGTCCCTAATTATAGACGGGTTTTTATAGAAAACTTGAACCCAATTTTTGCTTTCAGATTCATCTTAAAGGAAGCAACAAACTACTAGGATTAATCCCATGCACTTATGCCACTAATGAATTTCATAAGCATTTAAGCAGATGTTATTTAAGTAGGACCTAGGGTTCCGTAATGCACCAAAGCTTGAACTATAGTAATAGTTTGGTGACCACATTTGGTTAGTGACGTGTCACCAATGTATTGTAATAATGTGGCCGACTTCTCAATTAAACCCTATAATTTAATTTTCATTTCGCTTGATTGAATCAAGACCAGCAAAACCACAAAACATGATAATATCAGATGACTAAAGATGAGAACAGATAATAACTTGTCACTACCAAAATAGAAACTCGTCACTACCAAACTAGAAACCACATTTTAAATTTCCAAAACATAACCTGGGAAAAACAATAGAGTGTTGATACTCTCATCATCACAAAAGAGGAAAAAGAAAAGGCAAAACAACAAAGATGCAAAATTCTAAACCAGACCACCAAAATCCAGATCCTTCAACATAATAAAATGCATTCTTCACTCAACTGTGGTAGAAGTATCCATCCATCTTTACGCCGCTGTGTTTCCAAGAAAGACACTTGTTAGAACAGTTTTTGAGTGCAAACTTGCCTTCAACAACTTCAAACCCTGTGCACAAAAAATGGTCAAATATAATGCAATAAGGATTGATAAAAAAAGAAAAAAAAAAAGAAAAAGAAATCAAATCAGAAAATCAACATCAATAAGGACACAATTAACGTATTTGCTGTTTCGAATTGAATTCTAACGTGCATGTAAGTATGTAACAAATGTCAAAGCATGTATTTCGTAAACTAGAAGTACTTTCACTTGCAATAGCCATTTCCTTGTGTATTAAAGTACAGAAAGTCGAGGAACACAACTTTTGGACGCAATTGTGTCGGTAACCGTTTGATGTATGTGGGCTTAAGCATCAAACAGCTCTGAATAAAAATGAATAAGAAAAGTAGAACAGGAGTAGATAATTTGCAAGTATACCTCAGGCATCCCCAAATCAACTGCCCTTTCCTCAAGTGCCCCAACTTCCTTAACATTAAATTTGTTCAACATAGTAATGCTAGAAATAGTAGACATAGGGGTCACAACCAGATCATCCATCACCATATAAGTCACCACTCCTTTCACAAAACCTCCCTCATCCCCTGCTGCACCCACCTCAGTCGCAGGCCCCACGACAAAATGAACCTCCCCCTTCGAGTGATAAGGGGGGAACTTGTGTAGCAGAGAACGGTTCTTTTGGAAGTAGGTTTCTCCCAGGTTTTGTATGCTTTCGTAGAGATTTCCCAAAGTGCCCACCATGGTTTGTTCTGTGAGGAGCTTGACCACGGTTCCAACGGGAAATGGAGAAGGTTGAATGGGAGATTGTTTATTTAAATAAAAACGATCTTTAAAAATTCTTTTTTTTTTTATTTTTTTCACCAAATTAAACTACTAATAGAGATCTTTAATTCGATACAAAAAACATAAAAAAAAAACTATATATACTTTGGTATACAAATTGTGATCCGAAAAATGCACATTTGTTTAGATCTTTACGTTTTACACCACTAGAGTTGTGAAGATCTTAAAAAAAAGTAAACATCTAAATTAATTTTTATAATAAAACAATTAATATAAAAATTAATTACAATTAAATCTTATAGCTTAATTAGTTATTGAGTTTCAATAATAAATTAATTAATTATTAGATTAATCTAATTAAAAAAATACATAACTGATACAAATATGCACACAAGGGCAAAAAAGTCTTTTGATAGCTTTTTACATCATCCATCCAAACTTAATCCCCCTTCTTACAAAATCATCCAAACCAAGTACTACTTAATCCCCCATTCATAAATGTCACATCACAGTGGGACCACCCTCCATATATATTACTCCCTACTATCTTATACCCCTTCCATATATAATACCCCTAAAACTAATCCGGCATCCAATCGGGCCGTTAAGGCTTTTTCTTGGATTTGTTCCAAAAAAAAATTGAGTTACGATCAACTTTTTTTTATGGGGGGTGAATAGGACTATCAATTAAAAATTCAATGTTACCAAGTGATTCACATTCACCCCAATTCCATGGCTATTTAATCAAACCAACAATTTCAATGCAAAGTAAATAAAGCAAAGGCACAAAACACGAGGATATACGTGGAAACTACTTAGGGTCTAAATACCCTAAGCATAAAACCACGGCCTAATCTACTAATTGCTATAAATCAAAAGGTTAAATCAAGAGTTACAAGATTAGGAATTACCAACTTGCCCCAAGTTACACCTAACTCCACTCCTTGATTTAGCTCCCCGAGCCCCTTCTTGATTCCATAGCCTCCACGAGTCCAACACCCCTCGATCACACAATGATGTATGAAAAATATGATTTTTATGAAGGTTTTGGAAAAACAAATCAATCTAGAGACAATCCATGGAGTCATAAAAGATTGCACTAGATTGAAAGATAAATGATCAAACACTAAGTTTATATCATTCAAAATGCATCAAGCACACAAGGATATAAGAGTGAGGACTTCCTCTCTCTAAAAGTGGGCTGGTGTTCAAGTGGTGCCCTAAAAAATGAGAAAAATGTGTATTTATGCATTCTAGAATCGTCCCGCACTTCGAACGCGCTACGGTCGCCCGCACAAGGGCGTTGCGCGCTAAACACGCGCTACAAGTGTGCTTCACAAAAAATCTGATCAAAAGTCAAGAACAAGAAGAACGCGCTCTATGAGAGCAAGGCGCGCTTCGGGCGCCCGCACAAGGGCGCAGCGCGCTAAACATGTGCTACCGGCGCGCTTGCTCTCCCAACCACAAAATGCCTTAGAAAAAATTTCTCCTTTCAAACCAAGACAAACCAAACACTCAAAATGCCTTAGACTACGAAATGCAATGGAATGCAATTATACCTCTTTGAACATTTGAGCAAACTTCATGGCAAAGGACTTCTCGACGATTCTTGATCAAGGGAGCGGAGCATCTAGATATTATAAAACCAAACTACCTCCCACACCCCAACCGAAAGTACAAACTTCAATGGTTTTATCAACACACCTGGGAATCGCCAATAAACCTAACAGATACTACTCAGCCCAATTTTTTTGGGAACATCGGAAAATCGAATTACAACCCACTATAGAATGTCTGACTCTTTCTAATGGCCGTTATGAAAAACTCACTAATGTGAGTGATTTGCATTTTGCCTATTGGGTATGCAAAAAACAAGTCCAATGGAATAGCAAAATTGGTCCATTAATTACTTATCAAGTTCTTCTGGGCCCTGCTTTTAGATACTACTTTGGGTTCCAATTTTTTATCACTAAATTTCACCAACTAATTAAACGTAGCTAGTCAACTAGATTAATGTCCACGATTGTGGCATTATGCTATTGCCACACTAAGTTACCTGAATTTAAAAGGGCAAGGTTCGTCATGGGACTTAATTTTGCTACTTCAATCTTTAAGCAAGAGCTCTCGAAGTCTACCCAGGTGAACTTCTTTATTCATCCGTTTAGGTCCAACTAAGAACATGTGGATCGGAGGAACCTGGCTCGGGAATAGCTTCTAACTGTATGAAACCAAACAATTAGTAATGCTTGACACACTTAAAATTGTACCATTGGTTATCTCCATATTAACTAGAAAAACACAACCACAAAATCATATACAACACATTAACGACTGTACTAGATGAGAATAGACCATAACTTGCAACTTCCAATCAGCAAGTAATTAAGTTCGCAAAACATAGTTTGGGCAAAACATGAGATGCCCTCCATCGCCACCCAATAAAACAGACACTGGAAAAACAAAAGACATGCAAAATACAAAAACCACCAGGAGAACCTACATCCAAATATAATGGGCATTGTCAATCAATTCCAGTTGAAGTATCTACCAAGTGGATCCGGGCACCCATTTTGAGATTCGGATGGAGTTGTGGGATCCCCTCAACCCGATCCTTACCATCGAAGCATCGGTGGTGATTCCACTGCGGTGTTTTCGAGGAACACACTTGTGAGAACTGCCTTTGACTGCAAACTTGCCTTGAGCAGCTTCAAACCCTAAGCCAATAAACAAAACAAGGACATGTACATCCCATAATGAAAGTTTGGAACATCAACAAAATCACAAAAAATAAAAAATCAACATTACTTAGTTGAACTCATGGTTAAAACAACAGTTGTGTTTATGCATATGTATTGTTGGTTTTTAGGGACTTTTCCTAGGATTTTTTTAAAAACAAAATTCGGTTTCGGTCTTAATTTTTTATTTATTCCTCTTGATCAGATGTTGCCGTAAAATTAATAAACGCAAAAAAAAATATATTATAAATACAAAACGGAAAAAAGCCAAAAAAAAAGTTGTGACTTCTTTATGGAAAATAGTTCTGACTCAAACCATCAATTATTTCACTATATGGTCCAGACGTGGAGTCGTGGATTATCCTTTGAGAGGATCTAACCCAACTTAAAATGTTGAAGTGTAATTTTAGAAATTTATACTGTAACTTTTGATCGCAGTACTTGTGTTTCCGTCAGAAGTTTGACTCTTCAAAATGAATAAATGAAAAAGAACAGATAGAGTGGACGATTTCCATACCTCAGGCATCCCCAACTCAACAACCCTTTCCTCAATTGTACCCATATCCTTAACATTGAATCTATTCATCAACATAGTAATGCCAGAGATGGGAGACGCAGGAGTCACCTCCAAATCATCCGTTACCATATAAGTCACCACCCCCTTCACAAAACCTCCCTCCCCTACTGGAACATACTGCATCTCCCTGGACATACTACTTTGACAATTACGACAAACGGCACAGGTATTTTCCGAGACACATAGATCGCCATAAACGCTAACGCTCGAGCAAGTGTAATATCTTCTAGCTGAAGATGTGCCGCCTTCAAGTGGTAAGAGGGGAACTTGTGTAGCAAAGAATGGAGCTGTTGGTTTCAGGACATAGTCTTTGATTTGCTTTGAATGGAAGTAGGTTTCGCTCAGGTTTTCGATGCTTTCGTGGAGTTTTCCCAAAGTGTCGAACATGGCTTGTTCTGTGAGGAGCCTGACCACGATTCCAACGGGCAAATGGAGGATGTTGAAGAGGAAATCGACAAAGTCTTTCCCAGCTTCAGCGAAAAGGACTCTTTTGGCCTTGGTGTCAATGAGGAGTTTTAAGCTCACCTTCGCTCCTGTGGTTGTTGCCATTGTCGCTCTGTTCTTAGATTCTTTATTTGACATCAAACCAATACACACTGGATTTAAGGTGAAGGGAATGACTTGAGAATACCCTCTGGTTGTTTATAAAGAGAGAGAGAGAGAGAGAGAGAGAGGATACAGTCCCCCAGTTGTAAATCTTGCAAACTATGTATGTTCACGTATAAAAAAAAATTAACTTGATTGGACATGAATAACTACAATTATTTACCTTTGTTGGAAACAAAATTAACTGTCTAAACTTTCATCGTCCATTTTGTTCTGTACAAATGTGAATTGCGAACATAGCTAAAAATATGCAATGAAGTTAATTTGTTAGCCAAACATACTCTCTCTGTCCTCAAATTTTTATCCCAACTAACACTTTTATCTCATTATTTTTCACCGAAAAGGCGAAAATACTCCGTAATAATGAGAAAGTAAGAGTAATGAAAAATAATGAGAAAGTAAGCGAAATAGGATATACATAATGGTAGTCACTGTCAAACAAAAATATGTAGGATTGCCGGTCGTTAGTGGAGAACCGAGTACCGACTACCGAAACAAACCTTCACCAAGAAGGAAAACCAAGAAAAGTAGAAAAAGAGAAAGCATAAACTTTTTTTTTTTTTTTTTTTTTGGATGTGAGGCAACATTGGAAAATTTTCTTTTATGCTTTTACGCTTAAAATTGTAATACTAGATTTTGAATGTAAGCCTAGAAAATTTTCATTTCATCATTTGAGTTGATACTGTTTTGATATTACATTAGGATTAGGATCAATTAGGCCCCTTTGATACGAGGTTTCGTTTTGGGGGGATTGGTAATGAGATGGGATTAGGATTGGGATTGGTTATAAGGTGAGATTATTAATGAGGAGACAAATCATTTCTCATGTTTGTTTTTACACAGGATTAGATCATATATGGGATTGTTAATAACATGTTTGTTTTGTCTAGGATAGGATTAGATCATGGGGTTTGGTGGTTTGCACAGCTGGGAGGGGTTTGCACAGGAGAGGAATCCTTCCAATCCCATGGGATAGGATTGCCAATACCCAACCCCCCTTAGGATGGGTAATCCCATGCTTTTGTGGGATTCACAATCTCATGGTATTAGCAATCCTCCCATTTTTTGCAACACCAAACAAAGTATTAGAGGTCTCACAAGATTCACAATCCAATCTCATCCTCCAACCCTGGTATCAAACAGGGCCTTAGGGTTCTATTTTAGAAAACATGTAATTCTTTAGGCCGAGATTGGTTGAGGATGAGAAGGGGTATTGATCATCCCCTCCCTTATCCCAATCCCACATCCTATAAATGGTTTGGGAAGTTTTGAGAGGGGGTGGATGAGTTATTCCCTCCCGATTTAATTAGTACCCCCTAGTTCTCTTGCAAAGGTACCAAATAATAACAAGGGTGATCTTGTTATTGTTTTATACCCCCGAAAAATTTTCCATGCAATATCCTTTGGATAAAAAATAAAGTATTAATAGAGATCTCTAATTCGATAAAAAAAAATAATTATTATATTTTAGAATTTTACATGAGGAGATGAGGTGATTTGACTCGAGCAATGGAGATTCAACCACATGAAGTAAGATCACCTAAGGCCTAACGCCGATACCATGTTAGAATTCTTTGAGGATTCTAACCTAAAACCAATTAGCTAAGCTATGTGGGATGAAGTCTGACAAATCAATGAATGTTGGCCTAATATATTATATTACCTTATTTTCAAGAAGTTGCGCTTGTTGCGAGACTTAACCTAACACCTTATGGCACGAGCTAACGACAACCATGCACCACCCGTGTCCGCGTTCCTGAAGGCACCCCTTTCTTTCAAGAGGATTCGAGGCATGTCAAGCCCTGGTAAGGTTTTTCACTTTGCATTGAATTAAACCACATGCTCCACTGCTTGTGTGGGCCTTCGTCAATTCCTTTGAGTTTCATTCTTGCGAATGTACTCCCCAGGCGGGATATTTAACGCATTAGCTACAGCACTGCACGGGTGGCTTGCACACAACGCCTAGTATCTATTGTTTACGGCTACGACTACTGGGGTCTTTAATCCCGCTCGCACCCCTAGCTTTCGTCTCTCAGTGTCAGTGTTGGCCCAACAGAGTGCTTTCACCGTTGGTGTTCTTTCCAATCTCTACGCATTTCAGCGCTCCATCGGAAATTCCCTCTGCCCCTACCATACTCTAGCTTGGTAGTTTCCACCCGCCTATCCAGGGTTGAGCCCTGGGATTTGATGATGGACTTAAAAAGCCACCTATGTAATACCCCAGGTTTGAGGGTAGATGGTGTTTAGTCCCACATTGGTTGTTTACATGAGTGATCTTGGGTATATAACAAACCATGTGGGCTACTACTAGTACCTTGGGCTTAAGCATTTTGGGCCATGTGGTGTGGCTAGTGGATCAAATCAAGGTACTGGTTGGTGGTCTACATGGGGCGTTACAAATGGTATCAGAGCCCCGCCCTGGTCCAAGTGGTGGGTAGGATGCGCTCTGCCACCACGAACACCAAGGGAGGTTGATGGGACTATGCAACGAGGACGTTGCATCCCTAAGGGGGGAAGATTGTAATACCCCAGGTTTGAGGGTAGATGGTGTTTAGTCCCACATTGGTTGTTTACATGAGTGATTTTGTGTATATAACAAACCATGTGGGCTACTACTAGTACCTTGGGCTTAAGCATTTTGGGTCATGTGGTGTGGCTAGTGGATCAAATCAAGGTACTGGCTGGTGGTCTACATGGGGGCGTTACAACCTACAAACGCTTTACACCCAATCATTCCAAATAACGCTTGCATCCTCTGTCTGACCGCAACTGCTGGCACAGAGTTAGCCTATGCTTATTCCCCAGATACCGTCTCTGCTTCTTCTTCGGGAAAAGACGTTCATGACCCGAGGGCCTTCTACCTCCACACGACATTGCTCCGTCAGGCTTTCACCCATTACAGAAAATTCCGTACTGCTGCCTCTCGTAGAAGTCTGGACTGTGTCTCAATCCCAGTGTGGCTGATCATCCTCTCGGACCAGCTATTGATCATAGCCTTGGTAAGCTATCGCTGCACCAACTAGCTGATCAGACACGAGCCCCTCCTCACGTGGAGTCCTCCTCGGTCCTCCTTTTGCTATTATTGTGTTTAGTCTAGGTTATATTATTCATGTTTCCTAGTCAATCTAGGTTTCTTTGTTATGCTTATTTTCCTAATTTGATTAGGTTTTTTAGTCACAAAGTCTTGTAGTCCATTTAAAGACATGGTAGGGTTTTTTTTTTTTGAAAACGTCAAGAGAGTTATGTTTTATTTATACTGATGAAAACTGTCCATTCAGTTTTCTACTAATTCGGAGGAGCAGGACTAACTAATACCACTCCTCCCCATGTATTAGACTATTAGTTAATCCCCCACATAGAATACTAAGGGTGTTTGGCCACCTCTTTATTGCATTTTCACCTTCTCATTTTCTCCTTTTGAGTGTTTGGGGGAGAACACCCAAACCTCATTCTCAAAAAACTCATTCTTGATTTTGAACAATCTAGGCAAGAAGTTAAAAAGAGGTTGGAGGCTACTTTTCCATTTCTACTTCTCATTCTCTTGTTGCAAATGCATTCTGTACATTTCTCCCAAACACTTCTCCTAAATTCAAAACGCATTCTAACCTTAATCCAAAAAACTAAAAAGCCAAAAAGTTGAAAATGAAAAGCTAAAAAGTAGGCTTCCAAACACCCCCAAGACAACTAGTCCACACTTGTGAGGTGTTAAGGTGAATCAAACATGGGACTAAAGAGTATTAAGAAATATAGGGAAATACGTTAGCCCTTGTATTCCCCAAATCATAATCCCATCCTCCTTAATTTTGCAATCAAACAAGGCCCAAGAGTCCCAAGTTTGGAGAAGGGGAGTTTACAAAGGGTCTTATGCTGAATCGGCGGCATATAATCCATGTTTGCAAATTAAGTTACACCGCGGTGATATGTGTGTGTAAACTGTTAAAAAAAAAATGTGATTACCTCTTTTCTTTTTTCTTTTTTTGAACAGGAATGTGTGCCTTTTGTACATGTAAATTGTGTGGTTTTGTACAATTTTTTTGGAGAATTGATTTTCACACCCTTCTTTTCATCATTCACACTCCTCTTTTTGTTTTTATTCATGTAAATTTATTACATTTTCAGTTGACGTGTGGAAAATTGAATTAATGAAAAGATAAAATGTAATTTCACGTGACGTAAATTAAAAAAAAAAAAAAAGAGTGCTGATGATAATTTTTTGTTTCATTTGTAAAGTAGAGAAAATCATCGGTAGATATAAAATTGGAAAGTAGAAAAGGAGACTCGTTGAGTCGTTTTGGACTGGCCATGGGTCCCTTCATTATTGACGCAAAAGTAACACAGCAACAACCGATGAGTACTGGTTCTATAGAAGAAATACTACTACTATGGCTAGTTTCCCTTAAAAGTAACCACGTGTATTCGTAAAAACGTCAACTAGTACATATAGATTTTCATCCAAAATACAAAGAAAAATGAAACAACATCCAATCTTGGTTTTTTGTAATGGTAATTTATTCGACGAGCTCTATAAATCAACAACGCTGATCATATATGTCTTGGTTCAATGCGTTGACTGTTTTAGAATCATAGCAAGCTTTTCCTTTAACTTCCAGTATATTATTCACCTCTTTGGTTATTACATTTTTTAAATTTATTACTAGCATTATTTCCGTTTTATACACAAAAATATGTACTTTTTTTTTTTGTCTAACGATAACAGATGGTATTATAGTAACATTTTACTGGTCACAAAACTAAGAAGAAAGAATGTGCAGATAATAATATCAAACCATAATATAGTGGCATCTAGAATGTATATCCATAGTTGGAGATAATAATAGTACTTCTTCTGCATTGCATTCTAACAGTTAGCTTTCGTAAGATGCTCTAAACTCAATTTGAGACATCGACAATCGGATAAGTCGGGGCTGAAGAAAAATACTACTACTAGGCTTTTTTTTGGATTTTTATACAAGTTAGTTTTGTTATTTAGAGTTTTAATTGATGCATATGAGAAAAATTACATATCTTGAAATTACTATGGCTGTGTTTGGTTAGATAGTTTAGTTTAGTTTTGATGATGTCAGCAGGTGTAATGAGTGAAGAGAGATAGAGAGAGAAATGAAGAAAATGATGATGTCATCAACACTAAAACTAAAACTAAACAGAGAAACAAACAAGGCCTATATATTTGTTGGGGTTTACCCCATTGTTCGTTTCGTTTAGACAAGTGGGAAAACTTGGCTTACATATATATCAAGTGTTTGTCACAACGTATTTAATAATTAATACCCTCGACAAATTTCACAATGTCACGGAGTAAAAAATTTGGATCCTGCTACAGGTACAGAAAAAAATGTACAGAAAATGTACAAATCGCTCTCGGGGACCCACTTTTGGGTCCCACACGAGTGATCCGAACCGTTCATTATTCTTAGAACATTTTTCCGAGGGGCTCCACAAAATTTCATCTCAATCGGACGGTTAGAAGTGCTTGAACCAAAATCACACCGTTTGAAACCGTTTCAAATTGTGTGATTTTGGTTCAAGCACTTCTAACCGTCCGATTGAGCTGAAATTTTGTGGAGGCCCTCGGAAAAATGTTCTAAGAATAATGAACGGTTTGGATCACTCGTGTGGGACCCAAAAGTGGGTCCCCGAGAGCGATTTGTACATTTTCTGTACATTTTTTTCTGTACCAGTAGGATTACCGTACTGACGTACTCCGTATTTAATACGAGTATATTAATTCTCAATGATTGTTGTTACTCGAAAAATTTATTCTCAATGATTGTTGTTACTCCAAAAATTTAGGATAATCCTACGCGTACAAAAAAAAAAGAGCACCGAAAATGTACAGAGGTACACGGGGACCCACTTTTGGGTCCTACACAAGTGATCCGAACCGTTCATTATTCCTAAAATAATTTTCCAAGGTTTTTTTATTTATTGAAACGGTGGGACTTTGGTTCGAGCACTTCCCATCGTCCAATTGAGCTGAAATTTTGTGGGGGCCTTCGGAAAATTATTTTAGGAATAATGAACGGTTCGGATCACTCGTATGAGACCAAAAAGTGGGTCCCCGTGCGCCATCTGTACATTTTCGGTGCATTATGGTCGGTACGGGTAGAGCGTCCAAAAATTTAGAACAATGAATCCTTTGTATCACTCCCCACCACACCCTCACACACATGCTCACATGTGGAAACCACATCCCATGTGAGTGAGGGTGTGGCGGGGAGTGGCACAAAGGGTGTGTACCTATCATTTTTTAAAATTTATAGATATGCCTGTCTCACATTATACTTTCTTTTTTCAGGTTGGCCGACACGCAATTGATTACCTTGGTTGTAAAGTGGCTAGCTAAAAGTCACCACTACCGAATAATTACCATGATTCTTCCTAGGTAGCTAGGTTATCTTTTCTCTGATGCAAAGGGAGCTGTAGATGGCCAAAATCTTCTAAGCTATTGGCAGCTTTGCATTTGAAAAGACTTCCACAGTTGGCACTGAGAGTCCTACTAAGGGGTGTTCCACTGAGTTGGTTTTTTGGAAAAATTGATTTTTCACTGTTTTTTATGTGATGTTTTGTGAGAGAATGACATATCTCAATTTTTCACAAAAATAATTTTTTGTTAGTGGAACACCCACTAAAGCTAAAGAAAGATTACCACAGCTTTACTAGTCCCTGGAAAGCTCACCCGTCATTGCAGCGTCTAATTCCAAGTGAATGAAAGAATCATTATTTAAGTTCCCATTAATTTTTTTGCGAAAGCACCCGTCACCACTATCGAATACTCCATTACCTTGATTCTTCCTAGGTAGCTAGGTTATCTTTTCTCTGATGCAATCATGAAAAGGGAACTGTAGATGGCCAAAATTATCCAATATGTTGGCAACTTTGCATTTGAAAAAGGGAAAATTTTAAAAAGACACCTGAACTTTTTGACAATTAGCGATTTAACACCCGAACTTTATATTCCGTCAACAAAAAAGCCCCTGTCGTCCAATTCCGTCCCGTTTTTAACTGAGGACGCCTAACGGATGGACTTAACAGCAGTTTTGTCCGTTAAGTGCCCAAAACAACGTCGTTTTGGGCATAACTCAAAAAAAAAAAAGTTCAGGGTTTTTTTTTGTTGATGGGCACTTACAAGATTATGATCCTATAATCTTAATGAAACCTTAAACTATTGGATCGGACACTTACATATATATCCAATTGAGTTGAATTTTTCAGGGTTAACTCAAAAAAGTATTTACAAAATAATCAACGGTTTGGATCGTTCATGTGGGATCCCGGAATGGGACCCACACATATATATCCTATTGAATTAAGTTTTTTTTTTTTGTGTGTCTATAGTCCAACTTTTCTAAAAACTTTACTAATTTTTTTGGATATATCTACTGTAGACACACTTGAAAAGTAAAACTTGACAAATTGTAGAAAATTTTCTAAAATATTTAAAAATATATTTCCATCTTTGACTTGATACTTAGACTATTTAATTTTATTGAGGTATTCTTCTGTTTTTACTGAATTCTTTTTACTTTTTAATAAGTGTGATCATGGTAAAGTTTTAAAAAACAAAACTTAATTCAATAGGATATATATGTGTGGGTCCCATTCCAGGATCCCACACGAACAATCCAAACCGTTGATTATTTTGAAAATACTTTTTTGAGTTAGCCCTGAAAAATTCAACTCAATAGGATATATGTAAGTGTCCGATCCAATCGTTTAAGGTTCCATTAAGATTATAGGATCTTAATCTTGTAAGTGCCCATCAACAAAAAAACCCCTGATTTTTTTTTTTTTTTTTTGAGTTATGCCCAAAACGACGTCGTTTTGGGCACTTAACGGACAAAACTGCTGTTAAGTCCATCCGTTAGGCCTCCTCAGTTAAAAACATGACGGAATTGGACGGCATGGGCTTTTTTGTTGACGGAATATAAAGTTCGGGTGTGATTTTGTTAGTGGTTAGAGTCCGGGTGTTAAATCGCTAATTGTCAGAAAGCTCAGGGGTCTTTTTAAAATTTTCCCTTTGAAAAACACTATTGAGTCCTAGCTAAAGGAATTTATTTTTTACTTTTTTTTTATTTTTAGAATTTAAGCACTTTCAAAGGGTACCCTAGGGTTTAGATTTTAGGGTGCACCTTCCTATTATAAGGTTTTAGTGGTTTAGGCACTTTCATAGGATACCCTAGGGTTTTAGGCACTTTCATAGGGTACCCTAGGGTTTTAGGCACTTTCATAGGGTACCCTAGGGGTTAGGTTTTAGGGTGCACTTTCCTATTATAGGGTTTTAGTGATTTAAACACTTTCATAGGGTACTCTAGGGTTTTAGGCACTTTCGTAGGGTACCCTAGGGTTTTAGGCACTTTCATAGGGTAAAAACTTTTTTATGGTAAGGTAAAAAAAAAAAGATGTCAGCGTCAGGACTGGATAGGTTATAAACTTGTTTGGTAGATTAACGGGGTTACAAATTCTTTGCCTAGGACTTTTGAACAAGTCACCCCTCATTATTTATCCAGGAAAGGTGATATAATGCATACTTCTACAAATTTACCTAAAAATAGACTCAAAAAATCAAATATTCATCCGTAGATTTTCAGAATAGTTGTTAATTCTACATGATTGTCGTTACTCCAAAAATTTAGATAGGCCTGTCTCACATTATAAAGGACCATCTTTTTTTTTTCATGTTGGCTGACACGCAATTGACGGAAGCGGGGCCCTGTAGTGAGCCCCATTCGGCCTTCCATTTTGGCACCGACAACTTGGATTTAATCCAAACTCCAAATGATCCGAGTCGTTCATTGTTTGGATTAAAATCTGAGCATTCATTACCGAGATGAATGGCTTGATGAGCTCACTACAACCCATTAGTGAGCCCTCATTACAGGGACCCTGTACCCCGCAATTGATTACTTTAATTGGTGTAAAGTGGCTAAAGTCACCACTCACCAAGCACCACTGAATAATTACGTACCTTGATTATTCATAGGTAGGTTATCTTTTCTGATGCAAAGGGAGGCCTGTAGATAATGTTGGCAACTTTGCATTAGAGAAAGACTACAACAGTTGGTTATGAGTCCTAAAGCTAAAGGAAGATTAATTACTAGTCCCCGGAAATGGAGATAATGTTGGCCACATCATTGGGGAGAGACTATTCATTGGTCGTGGGTGTAATATAAATGTGCGTGCAATGAAGAAAAAAAGGCAGGAACGTAAATGCATCTCTAGTGCACTACTTAAAAGAGTTCCCTAAAGTGTCCTAACTAGTTAGCTAAGAAAAAAAAAAATGGTCTCCAGTGCACAAAAATTGACCCCCTAAAATCCTAGGTGGCACCCCTCACTATATAAAGTGCCCTAAGTGACTACCTAAATTTGGGAAAAGACTTAAAGAGAGAGAAAGAGGAGAAAGATAGAGAGAAGGGAAGGAAAGGAGAATTTTGTGGGACCACTTGGCACCCCTCACCACTTAAATGGGTCTCACTCTAAAAGATAATGAACATTTTTAAGGAGTCTCATTAAAGTGCATTTCTCCTTAGCTAGCTAACTAAGTTCTTAGCACACAAAATAGGGTCGCACATGTGTTTAGGTGTACGCTTTTAACAAACATTTTTTTGGTAGTACACTAGAGATGCTCTAACAATCCAGACGGATCAATCTGCATTCAGTTTTGCAGATTCTGAGACAGTGACCCTTTTAGCTCTTTGTGATGTGGAGAGGGGCCTTCGCTAACCCCTATGAACCTGGCCGCTACAATTTCAAATTTGGTTTTGGTTTTGGTTTTGTGTCAGGATTGCAGTTGCTCTAAACGAGGCAATTTTGGTATGCGATCATCGTGGTAATCTGTTCTTGTGGACCGATATCCTTAGATAGTCCTTGGCTATAGTCCAATCACCACCTGAGATCGAGCCAATTTTATTAATCCGACTCTTCTTATTCCAGTAATTGCCAATCAACATTCATAATAGATGTTCATAATAAAATTCACTCTCTTCACTTGTGTTTGGGTTGGTTTAGTTTGAAGTTGAACACTAAGAATTGTTCCTTGAGGGGTCGATTGGTTAGGGTATAAAACACCTGGATAACTTAGCCGCCCAGATAAGGGCTTGACTGGATGGACTTGGCTTGGTTTGGGTGCATAAAATGCACCTGGATAAGCTTTCCCCCTTCCAATTTAATCTGACCGAAAGGGGGCTCAGGGGGATATAATTTGGATGGCCTCCCACTTGTCCAAAAATAACCCACCTGGATAAGGGGTGTTTTATCCCCCTTCTCCCCCATTTCAATTACAAAACAACCTTATCTCCCCCTCCCCATTTTATCAATCATCCAAACCAAGTACTGACTAGGACAGTTAACCCAGTTGGTCGTGTAGCCCCGTCTATAGGAGTGAGATTTTGGGTTCGACTCCTATGGAGTGGAGGTCAACCCTTGTTGTTTACTAACAGCCAACTATTGATGTATATCGAATGACAAAAAAAAAAAATAATAATTACTATTTTATCCCCCATTTTTTAATAACTCATATAAAACAACTACTTTTTTATCCACACTTTTTTATCCACCGACTATAAAACTCACATCAATGTGGGTCAACCTTTTATAAATAATACATTATCTTATCCCCCTCCATGTTTAATCTACTTACGCCCTGTTTGTTAGAGGGAGATGAGAGGGGAATATAGGGGGAAGCCGGATATAAAAATTCGGACATTCTATATCCGGTGTTTGTTTGCAATGAGGAACCCGGATAAATTTTGGCTTGGATATACATATCCCCTTGCAGGTGGATTATATTTAGGCACCCTTACCCTGTCTTAGACATATCCGGGCGCCAATTACAAGTTGCCCCTCTACTGTGGCCCACAAGGCAGTGATACAGCAGGAGAGAGAGAGAGACACAGAGGAGGGGACGCATGAGAGAGGCAGAGAGGCAACAAGTCCCACCATTTTACTCACTTTTTGATTTTTTTATTTGGGACAAAAAGGGTATTTTACATTATCTAATCCTTCATATCCCTTTTCTACAACAACAAAACAAACAAAGTAATTTTTTATCTCCCCTCCTAAAATAATACCCCTCACATCATATCCACCTCTATATCCCCCTCTTATTATATCGACCTTCACCCCTTATATACATATCCCGCAAACAAACAGGGTGTTAAAATTTATCACACATTCAATCGGGCCCTAATTGTTTTACTTTGCACGGAGCATTTAAATAAATACACATCACAAGATGAAAACCAAGCCATCAGATGTTGAATCAGTTCCTTTTTTAGCTTTTCTTTAAAAACTACAGTACAAAGAAAAAAGAAAAAGTGGGGCCAGATCGTACACACAATGATTAAAAATGGTTCATAAAGAAAACGAGAAGATAAACTTGACTATTTGAACAAGGCCTGCTATGAGATTTACAGGCTTAAAGTTAACTGCAAATGTACTTATTAAACTTGCATAATTAGGCTTTTTCTCCATAGATTTTTCAATAGGTAACAACTAATTCATTTGACCTCCCTTCTATCGTTCTATTTGAGCCTATATGATTTAGGGTTCCAAAATTAGTCAAAATTTGGCGGTCTAAAGCAATCGTTAACTTTAGTCCAAATCCAATTTCTGTACTTGTGCAAGACATGTTTAAAAGGACTTAGGAGTTATTTTGGGGATCCCTTGTGGGTTAACTTACTACCTGCCCCTAACCCTGCTAATGTATACTGCTTGACAAAAAATAAAAAATAAAAAATAAAAACCTCGTTAATATGAGTGATTTGCATTTTGCCAATTGGGTGTCGGGTATGCAAAAAAACAAATCCAATGGACTAGCACAATTGGTCCCTTAATTAATCGCTCAATTGATACATTCACTCATCAAGTTCTACTGGGCCCAACTTTTAGATATAAATAAATCTGTGGGTTTCAATTTTTTTTGTCGATAAATTTCACCAACTAATTGAAGTTGGCTAGTCCACTAGAGTGTTAGCGATTGTGCTATTGCCAACCAGGTTACGTGGGCAAAAAAGAGCAAGGTCGTTATGGGACAAAAACTATGTTACTTAATTCACTCTTTAAGCAAGAGCTCTTGAAGTCTATTTAGCTGCACTTCTTCATTCATCCATTTAGGTCCGACCAGAAACACTTGGATCCAAAGAACGTAGCAGGGGAACAGCTTCTTACTTTATGAAACCAAATAACTAGACATGTTTGACAAAGCCACAAAATCATACTACTAACATAGATGAGAACAGACCCTTGCAACTTCCAAGCTGCAACGCAAAACATAGTTTGGGCAAAACACGAGATGCCTTCCAACGTCACGACGTCACCCAACAAAACGAAAACTGGAAAAACAAAAGTCATGCCAACTACAAAAACCACCAGGAGATCCTTCATCACAATAACAACGTTGTCAATCAGTTTCCCCAGTAGAAATATCAACGTTGTCAAAGTGTGTTTCCGAGGAACACACTTGTGAGAACTGTCTTCGAATGCAAACTTGCCTTCAGCAACTTCAAACCCTAAACCAATAAACAAACAAGCCAAGGTATATCCCGTAATATATGAAAGTTTGGAACATCAACAAAAAAAGAAAAAAAAAATAAAAAAAATCAACATTACTTACAACAGTTGTGTTTTTGCGTACGTATTTAAGTGATCAAGTCGTTTAACAGAGAGGTAGTATTTCATTAGTGAATCCAAAAATTCTTACCGGCAAGAACAGTTGGCTTTTGGGGCTTGTCCTTGGATTTTTTTTTTAAGTCATAATTTTTTTCTTTCAACAAGATGTTGCCGCAAAATTAACAAACACGATGTTTTTTTTTTTTTGAAAAACTATAAAACAAAAAAAAAAAGCCAAAAAAAGTAGTGACTTTTTTTTATGGAAAATAGTTCTAACTCTAATCGTTGAAAGTTTATGAATAAATTCATACCATTAATTATTGCAATATATGGTCCTGACTATCCCACAAGAGGATCTAACCCAACTTAAAAAGTTAAAGTGTAATTTTAGAAATTTATACTGTAACTTTTGAAGTGCAGAACTTATATGTTCCCATTAGAAGTTTGACTCTTGAAAATGAATAAATGAAAAAGAACAGATGGAGTGGACGATTACCATACCTCAGGTATTCCCATATCAACAACCCTTTCCTCAAGAGCACCAACTTCCTTAACATTGAATTTATTCAACATGGTTATGCTAGAAATAGTAGACATGGGAGTCACCACCAAATCGTCCATCACCATATAAGTCACCACCCCCTTCACAAAACCTCCCTCCCCTACTGCTGCCACTTCATTAGCGGCCTCATCAACATACTGCATCTCCCTGGACAAACTATTTTTGCAGGTAGGACATTTGGCTCCGGCATTATGAGCGACATATTCATGGTATTGATACTCGCCGTAACAGCTGCTGTTGCTGTTGCTGTTGCTCGGGTTGCTTGGACAAGTGTAATATCTTAAGGATCCGCTTCCTTCGAGTGATAAGAGCGGAACTTGTGTAGCAGAGAATGGAGCTTTTGGTTTCAGGACAGAGTCTTTGGTTTGGTTTGATTGGAAGTAGGTTTCATTCATGTTTTCGATACTTTCGTAGAGGTTTCCCAAGGTGCCCACCATGGTTTGTTCTGTGAGGAGTCTGACCACGGTTCCAACCGGCAATTGGAGAAGGTTGAAGAGGAAATCAACAAAGTCTTTCCCTGCTTCTGCGAAAAGGACTCTTTTAGCCTTGGTGTCAATGAGGAGTTTTAAGCTCACCTTTGTTTCGGAGGAGGTTGTTGCCATTGTCACTCTGTACTTAGATTTTTGTTTTGACATCAAACCGATACACACTGGATTTAAGGCGAAGGGAATGACTTGTGAACACCCTCTGGTGGTTTCTAGACCTATATAGAGAGAAAGGACCAAGTCCTCCAGTTGTAAATCTTGCAAAGTTGGGCCTGCAAGCTATGTTCATTTAAAAAAATAAGTTTGATTGGATATCGATAACTACATCTATTTATGTTGTTGAAGACAAAATTAATTGTCTAAACTTTCATTGTCCATATTGTCTTGTACTAATGTGAAGTGTTAACATAGTGTTGGGGTGTAGACAGCCTTCAGCAGTGGTCTATCCAGGGGGTGTAGGGGGCAGTGCCCCATAGGAAGGGGGGGGGGGGGGGGGGGGGCAGCAATACAACGATATTTTTGGACCTCGGGATGTAATTTCGGCTATAGGGCCCGACCTATTTATTTAGCAATTTGTTAAATTTTAGGGTTATCAGTTTTTAGAGAAAAATAGAGAGCGGCGAGAGAAAACACAGATCTCAGAGAGATTGTGAAAAGACTTGTACTCTTATTTTCGATTTAATAGTGGATTGGTCTGGCTCCCATGATTTTTTCCTCACGTTGAGGTTTTCCACGTATATCTTGTGTCTCATTTTTCTTTTCCATTTTTCCATTACGCACTACTGCTTGTGTTCCGATTTCCTAACACATAGCTACAAATATCCAATCAAGATAATTTCTTAGAAAAACATACTCCCTCCGTTCTCAATTCTTGGCCCCAAATAACACTTTATATTCTCCTAAAAATATCGTATATGGTAGCTAGGATTGCGAGTTGTTAGCAGTGGAGAGCCGAGTACCGAAAGCAGACCTTCACCAAGAAAAAAAACCAAGAAAAGTAGATTTGTGACTACCGAAAGCAAACCTTCGCCAAGAAGGAAGAGAAACCAAGAAAAAGAGAAAGCATAAACCTTTTTTTTATTTATTTATGTGGGACAGCATTGGAGAATTTTCTTTTATGCTTTACGCTTTATAATTGTAAAACTAGATTTTGACTGTAAGCTTAGAAAATTTCCATTTCTTTATTTGAGTTGATATTGTTTTGTTACTCCTATTTCATTAGGATTATGATCAATTAGGGTTCTATTTTCGGAAATTTCTTATTCTTTAGTTAATTAGATTCCTATTAACATTAAGAGAGTATTTTTCCATTACAATATATGAATATCACTCCAAGGGAAAAAAAAATATCGTAAAAGGAGCCAAATTTTATTTCATGAAGATTGTGTTCGTTTCCCAGTTTTAGTTTAGTTTTAGTTTTGATGACATCATCACACATCATTATCCTCATTTCTCTCTCTATCTCTCTCCACACATTACACTTTTTTACATCATTAAAACTAAACTAAACTATCAAACGAACACAGCTATATTTCTTGCATTCAAGCTTTTATTCATTTTTTCACTTGCGAATTCCAAAGCTCATAGATTAGCACAAAATATCTAATTCACTGTCGAAGCTTGGTCATATATTTTTAAAGTTACTTAGCCTCTCTCTTCTCATATTGCCCACAAGTCTCCCACAGTTTCCTTCTTCTATAGAGAGAGTAAGAACCCTTTGGATGGTTAAAAATGGTGAAACAAGAAAGGGAATCTCTTTCTCACCAAAATGATTGATTTAGAGAGAAAATATAATACTTTCTTTTCTCACCAAATTATAATTCCATCTGAAGGGCTGTAAAGGAGAGAGAGAGAGAGAGAGAGAGAGAGAGAGAGAGAGAGAGAGAGAGAGAGAGAGAGATGGGGGCAGGGAACTCAATGAACCAAATGCTGGGGAAGTTGATGGAAACACAGAGTCAGTGAAAGTTGGGAGTACTAGAGGAGTGGATCCACTATGTAGTGGAGAAACTGAAGGAATGGCTAATAGTGATAGAGAACTTGGTGAGAATTCGTTCAAAAAAGTGGACCAAGTTTTACCAACTTATTAGTTGAAATGGTATAAGTCCCATACATGTAATACACTTTTTGGTAGAATCCACACTATGATCTCTTCCAAGAGGAAAGATGGTATTGACAAAATTAAATTCGTTTTTATCATGTGTCTATGTTTTTTTGAACTGGAATCATGTGTTGTAACGCCCCGATAATTCGGAAGCATTAATTAAGATAACTAATAAGGATTAATTTAATAAAAAGAGTTTCCATCAGAGTGCACGTTGGAAAACGTGAAGTGCAGCCCATTACAAAATACTTAGTACGGTTTGAGAAATTAATATTACAGATCCAACATTAAAATATAAGGGGGTGGGTTCTACAGATTAAGGTTTAACTCTGGATTCCACGGCTCCTCCTGAGCTTGTTCTGCCGGAAAAACTCTCGGCTCCGAAATAATCGTCTCATGCGGCACCAACGGTACCTGCTTGATCACAATCTGACATAATACGTCCGAGTCGCAAAGCAACATCATGGTATTATGCCAGGGTCACACGAAGTGTAACACCGTGAGCGATAAATCACTCAATAGCTACTCTAACCCTCCCAACCCTTGCTTAACATGCACGTACAACATATATGATTGAAAAGCAGTAATTAAAGGAATAAACAGGAAATAAATCGTAAAGCAGAAATTAAACACATAGCTGATTTCATTACTAGCCATTAACTTACATATTCATCTAAGTTCTCAACCTAGAGAACTTTCCTCCCGGTTAACCACTAAGGAATATGACCAAACTGTGATTTACTCCCCCCTTGCTTGCCCTTCACTCGGGGGCCCCGACGGAAGGTATAAGTTATGTACTTAATCCAGCCGTCAGCCGCCTCGCAAGGATGAATTTCCCAGGGACGAAACTGTACCACTGGGCTACGTATGGCAACTGCCAGGTCCTGTAGGTATATAGCCGAAACTGGTCTATAATACTTCCACCCTTATAACGCCTCAGAATTCAAATGAAGCAAATCACAGAGTGTCATATCCTAGGGTTTCGAAATCAAGGCAGACTGCCAAACAATCCTCCGAAACAAATCACTTGGCGGAACTGCCATTCAACAACAATCTCGGGGTAACTCCCCATCAATCAATTCCAATTAACTTTTCCATTAACCTCATCGTCTATGTGATATCCGCGTACGATCACCCAACCCGGGAACCTAGTTGTCCATTCTAACATTCAACACGTTTATGGAAAGTGCACTTAACAGTAGAAGCAAAGCGATAACGATATCTCAAGGGTCACAACCGAATATCTCAATTCACAAGTTCACGAAATTCAAGTCATAGAGAACCAGGGGTCTAAACGTAATAAATTCAAACTACAGGGCCAAAACATAATTTACTAAACTATTGGGGTCAAAACGTAATTTAAAGAAATTAAGGGTCACCAACATCATTTTAAGTAAGCACAAGGGTGTCCAACATAATTTCACGACTCTAGGGTCCTTAGTGAAATTTTACTAACTTTGGGGGCCTTTTTGTAAATAAACATAGTACAAGGGCAAAATGGTAATTTTTCCACCGACAAGGGTAAATACGTAAAAATACTTTATTTTAGTTAATAAAGTCCTAACTTTTCACAAAACGCAATTCCTTGATTTTTACTAAGTACAAAACTACACATTATGCAATTTACACACACAAGGGCAAAATGGTCATTTTACACCCAAAGGGCATTCTGGTCATTTCGTCACACTCCTAAATTTCCAGTAGTGACACTTAGTTGATAAAAATAGGTTTCGTAAATAATACACAAGTACGCACGCCAAATTTCACAAAATCACACTTTGAACCCCTAACTTTAACACAACGATCAAGAACAAGGTTAAGCACAATAAATTCATGGAGAAACTCATATAAACAGTTAGTAAGGTATTAAACATGCTCGGAATAGTTAAAAATATGAACCACAATAAATCTAAGGTTTACTAAGCACGAAAACCCGGTTTCGGGTAAAAAGGGTCACATCGCGTTTTGGCTCGGGTTTCGTGAAACCCTTGACTTGGGGTTTTAACCCATCAACTATAAACTACTCCTAGACTATTATAACTCATTCAAAAGCTTGGAATAGGTTGGGTACGAGTTTCTACCTTGTTTTGCGAAGATTTGGCGAAAAACGGGTTTTTGCGAAAAACCGGTGGAGGGAGCTCTTTGACCGGCCTTGGCTGGATTTGGTGGTGAAATGTGGGTACCTTGGAGTGTGTTGGATTATCTTGAAGTGGAAGATGAGAGGTGGGAGCTTTTGGTTGATATTTTGAAGTGAAAACCCACTTTTCTTGACTTTTCTCACTCTAGAACTTGAAGGATGTTAATGGGGCTTTGTGTTCTTGGTTTGGGAGTTCTTGGGAGAGATTGGAGGAGGAAGAGAGTGAATGAGAGGGGCAGCAGCTATTCTGGACGAAATTTGGGGTTTGGGGGAGTATAAAATGAGTTTTGGGTGGAGTTGGAGTGTAAGATTGGTGAAAGAAGTGCCATAGTGGGTTAGGAAGTGATGGGGGAGGGTGGTGGAGTGTATGGCAGTCAAGGGGGGCCCATGTTGACTGATTTTGGCTGATGGGGGAGGTAGAGTGTGGTATTGGTGATGGTTGGTGGTGGTTGGGTAGTGTAGGATGATGTATAAAGTATATGTATACACATATGTGTGTATGTGTACTAGTATTGCTTGTGTATGTATATAAATATATATAATTACGTATGAAATGAATTTATAAAAATGTAATGCTCGCGATTAAAATGTAAACGTGCCTTTAGGGTCGAATTTGTAGTAATTTGGAAGTGTTAGGGTATAAACCGTAGTAATTGCAAATTAAGGGCCCTAAATGTAATTAGAGATTAAATAACGAAATTAAAGTAATTAAAATGAAATTAAATAATCCTAAATTTTATTAAAAATTTCGGATTATTACATGTGTCTATGTTTTTTTGAACTGGAATCATGTGTCTATGTTGCTGCAGCCGCTGCTGCAGAGGTACGGCCAAGTCAAAATATATAGTTAGTAGGGTCAAGGAATTGGGGGCTACACCCATGTAGTGAGCAATCACAGCCGTCAGTTCACCGATCAACGGTCCCGACTAAATGCAATTATCTTACATGTAATACACTCATCATTTATATAAGATAATCCAGACCGTTAATTGCTGAACGGACGGCCGTGATTGCTCACTACAGAGGTGCAGTGAGCTTACACACTACGGCCCCGCGCATTACGAAATTTGTTTTTGGTTTTGATCGATTTTCAATACATGTCGAGTTAAATATGTAAAATGCCCAGATAAATTAAGTTGATTCGTAGAAAATTTTCAAACAGGCGGCCTTGTTCTAATTAATGGCTTAAACTCAAAGTTGAATTATTGTGTTTTAGGAGGTAGGTCATTCTTTCACAATACATCGACTTAAAAAAACCAACTTAAACCAATTCTTCACTTAAGTCTCTTAAGTCAGGAATTGAAAGTCGCTTGACCTACTTCTTTCCATATTCTTCTTAAATGAAGATGCCTAGCTTTTCTTTAAAGAATGCCCAGATCCTATAATAAAATTTCATTTTAATTTTGTTTTAAGCGTTTAGGGGGATAAAATTGGAGAAAGAAGATCAGAAAGAATAGAAAGATTAGGAGAGATGAGAAATTGGGAGAAATTAGGACGCGGAATGAGTGGTTTTTTTTGGATTTATAGAAAATTCACGACTGAAACGTAATTTTATATATCAAGTAGGATGAATACGGAATACCTGAACAAGATTAGAAATTTGGACTAATATTTAAGTCTCAAGAGTACTCCAGTTCCAACAATCACATACTTAATATCGTTCAAGCAAGAAAAGTGAGCAAAAACTAAATCCATTTTTTCGAGGATTTTCATTTGACGGCATTGAATATATTTTGCTTGCGATTGAAAAATCCCACTTTTTTTTTCCTTTTCAATATTTAAATGAAGTTTTTCATACTCTTGAAGAAAGGTTTTCTCAACCCTTTCATATAGTATGTTTTATCTGCTCATACTGGAAAATAAAGCCCCACTCAAAGAAAGTGATTGTCCGATTGGTGTAATGTCCAAGTGTGGGGTACTGCACTTGTACGAGGAAGCAACAATAATTTGACTCTTCCCTACAAATTTTAGATTCCATAGACCAAGCCGGGGGGCCTGCTATCCGTGGGGGTCGGTAGGCCCTGCCAACCCACATCCGCGCCGTTCGTTTCGTGCATCAACGGCTCGGATTGCATCAAACAATGGACGGCTCGGATACACTTTGGAGAGGTAAGATCTGAGTCGTTGATGAGCAAAATGGACGGCTCGGATGGGGTCGGCAGAGCCTACCGACCCCCACGGACAGCAGAGGCCCCCATTTCCCATAGACCGATTGTCCTCGCTAGCATATTTTAATACTCCAAGGCCTCGTTTGATTCGCGGACTAAAATAGGTGGGATTAATAGTCCTGGGATTGATAGTCCTGGACTATTTGTAGTGGAACTAATTTAGTACTGAATCTTACACAATCCCCTGTTTGATTCATGCAGGATTAACATTGAGATATCCCATGTTTTGGTCAATCTCATATTTGGTTCCCTAAACTACATTTCGGGATTAATTTCAAGACTCTCTCTCAAAAAAAAAAAAACCGTTATTGGCTAATACAATTCAATTTGCATGCATAAAAATCAGAAATAAATGGCATCCCATTTTGATTTACTAAAAAAAAAAATCAAAAATTGGCGGCGGGGAGAGAGAGAGAGAGGAGTACTTGCGTTAGATCTGGGTATGAGTGAAAGAGAGAATGGCAATTTTGTAATATCTCAGCCTTCCCTCCGTGTGTTTTTTTATCCTGGACTAATTAGTCCCACACCCCCCTAGGTATTACACAGTACCATACGTATTGGACTAAAACTGTCCTGGGATTGTTAATCTCATGCTATTTTTTAGGAACCAAACGAGGGACTATGCGGGATTAGGTACAAATAGTCCAATCCCAAATACTTAATACCCGAATCAAACGAGGCTAGCACGTATGATAATGATAGATGGGATGATGATGGATGGGACAAGTGGGGCCTACGAATAAGATATGAGATTTTTATGAATACCCAGATTAGTTATACTGTATTTGGTTAGAGTCGGATAGAAATGGGATAAATATGGTGAAGATTATTTTCGACAATTCGATGAGAAGGGTGTGTTAAATTTCTTGGAGGATTCCATCATAAAGTCAATTGGTAATAAGTGGAGTAACCTCCACATTATATTAACCAAGCTTGGTTGGCTTAAATGAGCGATGTGGGATAAAGTCTTAAATAAACAGCCTGGATCCATGTAAAGGTGCAAATTGAGGAGACAATTTGACTAGGGTGACGAAGACTCGACCACATGAGGTGAGGCCACTTAAGACCTAGCTTTGATACCATTAAGTAGATCAATTACTTACAAATATCCAATTTGGCTTTTTTTCTAGTCCACTTGAATAATTATTTTAAAATTATTAAACGGTCTGAATCATTTGGGTTGGATCTCGAAGTGGGCCCCACATGTTTACGTTGTTTTGGGGGTTGCATGGTGCAACGCGGAAGCTCCATCCGGGATCCCAAACATGCCCTATGTGCTTGCAAAAATGATATATACACTCCCCCACATACACTCCCAACCACACCCTCTCTCACATGGGGTGTGGGGCTCACATGAGGCCCACATGTGAGCCCCACACCCCATGTGAGAGAGGGTGTGGTTGGGAGTGTATGTGGGGGTGTGTATGTATCACCATTCATGTGCTTGTGTTCACAGGGTGTCCTGTAGAGTCGTGAAAAATAAATGACAACGATACTGGGAAGTGGGAATCATTATCAAACTAAAATATGGTGGGATTGACTATCATTAGTGGAGTACCAACAAAACAAACTTTAAGGAAAGTGAATTGCCAGCAGCTTTGCTTTCAATGATTGATGTGTATGGAAAATAGCCTTATTATGCTTTACATGGGTTACAAGACTCATTGACTAAAAGAAACATTAATAATAAAACATAATTTACAAGCTCTACGAAAAGTAAATGTTAACTCGAATAAAAATTCAAAATATAGTTTCAAAATCATTGTATTACTTATGTATTTTTTACCATTATTTTATTTGTTGTGATGAAATCTTTTCTTATTCCATTTTGAATTGGTAACTTCAAACTAAATATATTCAAAATTGATATTATTGCAAGGTATGGCATTATAATATATTCCCCAAAACTTTTACTCAATTAATCATATTCTCATTCCTACTAAGAAAATTCATAGGAATTTAATTCGTATTAATTATATTTCTATTACTACTACAAATTTCGGTCCAAACATACCCTTGCTACTACTATATTCTCTCTCTTCCCCTCTCCCCCCCTCTCTCTCTCTAGATGTGGTTTGATGTTATGTTATTTGGTACCAAAAAAGAAAGAAAGAAAAACCAGGGCTAAAATTGAGATCAAAGGGACAATGGCAACCCCTCCATGGCCAAGGTGAGCCTCAAACTCCTAATTGACACCAAGGGCAACAGAGTCCCTTTTGTAGGAAAAATTATAATGGCAAATTCCAGAATACAACTGATAAAAGCATAGAAATGTACAATACAAAATCTGAATAACAGATTACATAAGCTATAAATCGAAATGACAGTAATCGAAATAAGAAAACCAAACCGAGCTCTGTGAAAACCACAATCTCTTTAAAATGGATTCGCTGCCTACCGAGGTGTTGTAGGTTGATCAGTGTCCGTCTCTCAGGATAAAACGGTTGAACCACGAACGTCGGAACACCTCCGATGAACGCCTTGGCGAACTGGACATAGTCTGCCTCTCCCTAAAAAGAAAAAAAACGAGTTTCCGATGAAGTGTAGGAATCTGAAAAACTTCTGTCTTGAACCAATACGGGAATACACTCTCATAACCAAGATGTGACCCTTGAGATGCAAAGGCTGAGACTGCCACCATGAATATATATAGAGAATGAATTCTGCCATAATGCCACATCATGAGGAGTCTTCAATTACAATTGACTCTTTTTCTGCTCATTTTAATTCATAAAATTTCCAACACTTCTTGCGGAAGCAGGGAAAGACTTTGTTGATTTCCTATTCAACCTTCTCTTTTTGTCCCTTGGAACCGTGGTCAGTTTCCTCACAGAACAAAGTCTACAAACCATGGTGGGCACTTTGGGAAACCTCTACGAAAGCATCCAAACATGAGCGAAACTTACTTCCTATCAAACCAAACCAAAGACTCTCTCCTGAACCCAAACCATGGTGGGCACTTTGCGGTATGTTGCGGCGGAGAGTGAAGTGGTAGCAGTAGTAGGGGAGGGAGGATTTGTGAAGGGGGTGATGAGCCTGGTGACTTACATGGTGACGGATGATTTGGTGGTGACTCCTGCGTCTCCTATTTCTAGCATTACTATGTTGATGAGTAGACTCAATGTCAAGGAAATTGGTGCAGTTGAGGAAAGGGTGGTTGATTTGGGGATGCCTGAGGTATATTTTCAAATTACCTACTCCATTTTATTTTATTTTTTCATTTTGAGGAATCAGACTTAATTTCTACGGGAGCATCGGTATTTCACTTGAAAAAGTCAGATATTAACCTTTGTTTCTTAAATATAGCTTGTAACACATGTTACGCCATACAAGTCAGATACGTCGATCGGTTTCCTGAATAGCCCCATATATTAACCTTTGTTTTTCTTTTTAGGCTTTGAAGCTGCTAAAAGAAATGTCGCACACAAAAAAAGTTCTAACAAGTGTGTTTCTCGGAAACACAAGAGACCAATGGTTGATAGATGCTTCTACTGCAGCCGAATATCGACGATTCCAGTTATTGTAATGAAGGTTCTCCTAGTGGTTTAGTATTTTGCGTGGCTTTTGTTTTCCAAGTATTTTTTGGGGTGACTAGGGAGGGCATCTGGTATTTTACCCAAAATATGTTTTGCAAACTTAATTATGTTGGTTTCTAGTCTTGAAGTTGTAAGTTTTTGTTTGTTCTAATCTTTAGGCATTCTGTCAATCTATGCTTTGTGGTTGTACATTGTCAACAAGTCAAATTATTTGGTTTCGTATGGTTAAAAATGGAAGCAGCAGAGTTCAAAACATCCAGCGGACATTATAGTCCACCAAGCATGGGTGGAGGGAGAGGGGGTCAAGTGGGGTCACTTGACCCCGTTGAGGTGGCATTTTTAATTTATAGGTTAGGTTTAGTACTTTTCGGAATTTTACATATTTGTCCAATGTATATGGTGTTTTCTTGCTCCAAGAGAGTTTGAAAAATATTACAACTATTTTCCCTTACCACAAAAGAGAACTAGCAAATTTGGGTTCATTTTTTTCGGAGGCTGAAAGGAAATCTACTCTATCTCTCCCCCTCTCTCTAGTCTAACCACTAATTCTCATCACAAGGCCACAAATCTAGATAGCTTCCCCACCACCATTTTTAAGTACTCACATTTACAGTGTAACCATTTGTCGTCGGTTGTGAATGTGGTCATAAATTATGAAGGTATATATTTACTTACCTACTTTTTGTTTGGCATTTTAGTGTAGCTTTGGGGGGTCAATTAATTGTATTGTTAATGAAATTACATGTTATTATTTGCCATCTCCTTAACTACTGTACTTTTTATTTTACATTTCGGTGCATTTTTTTTTTCCATATTATTATGCTTTAGCTATTGACCCCACTGCCCCTGCCACCAAGCATAATAGTGAGATCTCTATAATGTTCATACTAGCAAATTTTATTAGCTGGTGAAACTCGTCGATCATTATAAAAAAAAAAAATTATATTACATTTTTTTTTTCTGGACTTCATTCATTTCCCTTCTCTCTTTCCTCATGTCTTCTAAGTCTAAGTTTCCATAAGGAACTAAACGGGTTATAAAGTCAACCTAAAATGTGGATTTCTTGACACGTTATTTTCTTCACACTTATAGACTAAAAGTCTCACTAGGGACGTTCACCAGCACCCCTGGGTCTAAAGTCCCTAATTATAGACGGGTTTTTATAGAAAACTTGAACCCAATTTTTGCTTTCAGATTCATCTTAAAGGAAGCAACAAACTACTAGGATAAATTTCATGCACTTATACAACTAATGAATTTCATAAGCCCTTAAGCAGACGTTATTTAAGTAGGACCCAGGGTTCTGTAATGCACCAAAGCTTGAATAATACTAATAGTTTGGTGACCACATTTGGTTAGTGACGTGTCACCAATGTATTGTAATAATGTGACCGACTTCTTAATTAAACCCTATTTAATATTCATTTCGCTTGATTAAATCCAAACCAGCAAAACCACAAAAGATGATAAATAACAGATGATTAAAGATGAGAACAGATAATAACTCGTAACTACCAAAACTAGAAACCACAGTTTAAATTTCCAAAACATAACCTGGGAAAAACAGTAGAGTGTTGATACTCTCATCGTCACAAAAGAGGAAAAAGAGAAGGCAAAACAGCAAAGATGCAAAATTCTAAACCAGACCACCAAAATCCAGATCCTTAAAATGCATTCTTCACTCAATTGTAAAGTCTGCTTAAGTGCTTATGAAATTCAAGGCGCTGTGTTTCCAAGGAAGACACTTGTTAGAACAGTTTTCAAGTGCAAACTTGCCTTCAATAACTTCAAACCCTGTACGCAAAAAATGGACAAATTTAATGCAATAAGGATTGATAAAATAAAATAAAATAAAAAATCAAATCAGAAAATCAACATCAATAAGGACACGATTAACGTATTTGTTGTTTGAATTGAATTCTAACTTGCATGTAACATGTGTCAAAGCACTTTCAATTGCAATCGTCATTTCCCTGTGTATTAAAGTACAGAAAGTAGAGGAACACAACTTTTGGACTCAACTGTGTCGGGAACCGTTTGATGTACGTGGGCTTAAGCATCAAACAGCTCTGAATAAAAAATGAATCAGAGAAGTAGAACAGGAGTAGATAATTTTGAATGTATACCTCAGGCATCCCGAAATCAACTACCCTTTCCTCAAGTGCACCCATGTCCTTAACATTAAATTTGTTAAGCAGAGTAATACTCGAAATAGTAGACATAGGAGTCACCACCAGATCATCCATCACCATATAAGTCACCACTCCTTTCACAAAACCTCCCTCATCCACTGCTGCACCCACCTCAGTCGCAGGCCCCACGACAAATTGAACCTCCCCTGACATGCTTTTCTTGCAATAAGGACATATGGCGCGGGCATTATCCGTGACATATGCATGGTATTCAGGACAATAACAACCAGTCTTGTGATTGTATGGGGAGGGGCTGTTGCCGTTGCCGGAGCAAGTGTAAATTCTCTTAGCAACGGACATCCCACCGTCGAGTGACAAAAGGGGAACTTGTGTAGCAGAGAATGGGGCTTTCGGTTTCAGGACATAGTCCTTGGTTTGGGCTGATAGGAAGTAGGTTTCTCGCAGGTTTTCTATGCTTCCGTAGAGGTTTCCCAAAGTGCCCACCATGGTTTGTTCTGTGAGGAGCCTGACCACGGTTCCAACCGGCAAATGGAGAAGGTTGAAGAGGAAATCAACAAAGTCTTTCCCTGCTTCTGGGAAAAGTACTCTTTTGGCCTTTGAGTCTATAAGCAGCTTTAGGCTCACTTTGGCTTGGGAGGATGTTGCCATTGCGAATTTGTTCTCGGGTTGAACTTTGCTTACTGCTTTTTCTTCTCTTGGCCTACAATTGTCCCTCGTATTTTTCTTTTTCCTTTTCATCAAAGCGATTCACTACAACAATTCTAAGTTAAGAAAATTGAACTGTAAATAGATGAGTTTGGAACAGAACAAATCTGCTGGTACTTCCTCTGGTTTGTCTCTTGACCTTTATAGAGAGAATTTAATAAATGCATCGCTGCCAATTACCTCTGGTCCATCTTCAACAATTCAAGTGATGGTAGAGTATTTGTGAGAATCCATGCATTCTCTCTTGTTCCACTCGGTTGTTTTATGGAGAATTGTTGCAACTAGCATGCATAAATTGAGTTTGTGTGGTGAAATGTTGCATGCCTAAATTGGATTCCCGAGATATTGGCTTGTTGCATGCCTAAATTAAACTAAATTTTTTTTTTTTTTGGGCAAAGTGGTCTTGCCTTGGAACTTGAGAGTTTGCTCCGACCTTAGGTCTCGGGTTCGTTTTCCCTTGCCAGCTAACTTTTGAGGTCACTGGAGACTATGCCAGATCGCTACCTCCAAGGCCCCGGAATTAGTCTAGGTGGACGCAAGCTCGCCTGAACGTCAGGCTATCAAAAAATTAAACTAAAGGGTCAACATCAGAAAAAATAAAAAAAACTAAACTAGATATTTTGACGCCACTGCAGAATACAACGTACCAATTTTCTCATATGTAAAGTTGGTTTTTCAGAATATTTTTAAATGGAATACTGTTGGGTTTTTGTTTACCCTAGGAAATGGAAGGACTTCAGTGAAAGGGGTGGAGTCAATTGTAAGTTCTTAATTTCGATTAGAGGTAAATTTGGTAGGAAAATTTGAATCATTTTGGATGCTTATGTGGCATGATCTAGGAAATGGACGGAGAGAAATTACTTCTCTACTTATCATTAAGAGATTTGTAGCCCGATTTGGTGTTATAAGAGCATCTCCACTCCTACACCAAATGTTTTACCAAATTCAAATTTAAGTAAAAATCACCAAAAATTCTACTCCACTCCTTCACCAAATTTGCTCAACCCCAAATTTACTCAAAATTTTCACCAAATTTGCTCAACACCAAATCCCACACCAAATGAGCAACGGCTCTATTGTTTCCGCAGAAAAGCTTATGCGCTGCTATGTATTCAATTGAAGTAGTACTCTGTATTCACTCCCTTAATTCCCAACTACCCCTGCCATTCCAACCACCCAACCACCCCTAATGTTAAAAACGGAGAAATAAATAAACCTTGAACTCATATATATTCACCGGTTGCTCGTAAATGTCCTACCTGCACCTTTTGCTCGTGGTTGAAAAGAAATGGGGAAAGTAAAAGGGGAATGGAGGGAAAAAATTTGGGAAAGTAGAAAGTGAGAGTTTTGGAGGCAAAATGGAAAAAAAAAAAATTCTGTTTTGACAAAATGGTGGGAAAGTTTTAGAGCCAAAATGCAAAAAAACTGTTTTTTGACAAAATTTTAACTAGAATTTGGTAAAAGAGTGGGTTTCCCATTGGAAGGGGTGATATCAAATCAAGTTTTTAATCAAATTTTTACTCAAATTTGAGTAAAAATTTGGTGTAGGGGTGGAGATGTTCTAACATTCTTACTAGAACTGCTAGTAGTCGTCGTTGTAGTCATCCTCCTCGTCAAACTCTTCCTCTTCTTCCTCCTCGTTGACCACATAAACAGCGTCCTCTTCTTCTCCATATATCTGAAACATAAGCTTAGGAGCACCGGATTGCTTCCCCAACTTCGTGACAAAGTAATATATCAACCCTCCTTCGAATCATCTTCTGCTCTGTTATCCTTTGGACATAGGCTCGAAGGTGGGATATATAGGAGATCTACGAAGTCTTCCCCCCGATATGTGTACTTTCCTATGATCACTTGCTAATATTTTTCATACTTCCAGCATGATTTTTCTTGAGGAAAAATATTGAACCCGATCGAGTTCTGCTTTTTTTAAGGAAGCAACAAACTACAAGGCTTAATTTCATGCACTTATACCATTATCGTATTTCATAAGCACTTTGGCAGAGGTTATTTAATTAGGACCCAGGGTTCTGTAATGCTCCAAAGCTGGAACAATAATAATTTTGTGACCACATACAAGTCATGTATCACCAATGTATCGTAAGAATGTGTCCGACAGTGAATTTTTTTTTTCTTAATTAATTGCTATAATTTAATATTCATTTCGATAATATAAAACATAACCAGCAAAACCACAAAAGATGAGAACAGATAATCCAAAACAATAACTTGGGCAAAACAATAGATGGTAAAAGCACTTGATACCCAGCTCATCATCACAAAAGAAGAAAAAGAAAGGGAAAAACAACAAACATGCAAAATTCTAAAGCAGACCACCAAAATCCAGATCCTTCAACTTAATAAAATGCATTCTTCACATAGCTGTGGTAGAAGTTAATCTATCCATCTTTACGCCACGGTCTTTCCAAGGAAGACACTTGTTAAAACAGTCTTCGAGTGCAAACTTGCATTTAACAGCTTCAAACCCTATACTCAAAAAAGGTTGATCAAATATAAGAAATGATCATAATGGAATTACTAAACAAGAAAATCAACATCAATTTACTAGATTTCGAATGATTGTCGATGCTTCCTTTCCTAATTTTTTTGATTAGATTATATGAAAATCACTACATTTTATCTGTCTATAAGATAAATATTACGTACATATAGTTTGGTCTTAATTTTCCTGTTCAATGTTTTTCCAATGCATTATAACACTTCAAAATGAATAAGCAAATTATACCTCAGGCATCCCAAAATCGACAACCCTTTCCTCAACTGTACCCTCTTCCTTAACATTAAGTTTACTCAACATAGTAATGATGGCTGCAGTGGACAGAGGAGTCACCACCAAATCATCCATCACCATATAAGTCACCATCCCCTTCACAAATCCTCCCTCCAGTTCAACATACGTGATCTCCTTCAACAATTTACTACTGCAAGAAGGACAAACAGCACCGGCATTATCCGCGACATATCCGTGGTAACGGATATAGGTACCTTTTGAGAAGACGCCGTTACTTGAGCAAGTGTAATATTTTTTGGCAACGGAAGAGCTGCGCTCAAGCGATAGGAGGGGAGGGGTGTTTGGTTTGAGGACATAGTCTTTCATTTGGTTTGATTGGAAGTAGTGTTCGCTCAGCTTTTGGATGCTTTCGTAGAGATTTCCCAAAGTGCCCACCATGGTTTGTTCTGCGAGGAGCCTGACCACGGTTCCAACGGGCAGACGGAGAAGGTTAAATAGGAAATCTACGAAGTCTTTCCCTGCTTCTGCGAAGATGACTCTTTTGGCCTTGGTGTCTATCACCAATTTTAGGCTCACTTTGTCTTGGGAGGCGGTTGCCATTGGTAAATTTGTTCTCAGAGGTACTGACTATGGTTTGTATCTGGAGCTATACATTTATATGCACACACACAGAGAGAGAGAGAGAGAGAGGGTATGCTAATTACTAATACATCTAGTAGCCAACAACAACGGTTCATATTCAAAGATTCAAGTAATGGGAGGATCGTTGCATGCGTTAAAAAATGGTAGGTTTTCCCAATGATAATCAATTGGAGTAAGTTTAATTCTTATGGGTATGAGAGTAATTTGTTGCGTTGGTATGGCTCAAATGAGTGGAACTCAATCCCAAGTCTGTGCATGCTTGTTAATACGCCTGGGTAACTCGAGTTGGTAACCTTTTTACATTTTCAAAATAAAATGTCAAAGGCTAATAATTATTTCTTATTATGAATGGGAGTTATTTATTTATCTCCTTAATTGGACCATTAATTTGAGCTTATTGTAATGGGCGCCTTGCCGTTATAATTGTGAATGTACTGTGTACATAGGGTACTTTTTTTAGTTTGATACTCCAATTCAAGTTCATGGAATTCAAATTTTGCAGTTGGAAAACAGAGGCCTCTTTGGGTAAAAAACTAGTTTTTGGTTTTTAAAAAAATCAGTTTTTTGTTCTTATTCAATTTTTTTTTTTTTGCATTCATTAGTTTTGACCATAAATTTATACTTGTTAGATTCGTCTCGTCGAGAGGAATTCAGAAACCACAAAATCTTGATGCAAAACTAACGAATGCAAAAAAAAATTGAATAAGGACAAAATGGTTTTTTAAAAAACCAAAAACTGGTTTTTTACCCAAAGGAATTTATTTGTTGATCCCTTTCCAGGGTGGAGCCAGGGGAAGACAAATGGTAACGAATTCAAGCAGAACAATTTAAAAAAATAATAATTCTATTATACTCCTTCCGTTCCAATTTCTTTACACCTTTTGGGAAATCCAACTTATTAAGAAGTGCGAAAACTTTGTACTGTATTTTCTGTTTTGCCCTTAAGTCCAGTCGATATTAAGGAGACCAATTTAATGGAGACAAGGACTTTATATGAAACTCAAAACATATGAAATATGAATCTTGTTTGATAAATATCAATTAGTTTTATTATACAAAATTTTCAAAATCATAAAAAAAGTTATAAAATAAAAGATGATTGACAAACCAATTGAGAGACATTTTAAGGGTAAAACTGCAAAGTGAACCTGTTTTGATGAATGTTTTTAGAAATGGGACATATATTTTGGAACATCCCAAAATGGAAAGAGGGATCAATAATTTGGAACAGAGAGAGTATTAGAAATTTTGTTTTTGAGAACAAGTTATTTTTGCCGGCGGTGGAAACAAATATTTCCACCAAATCAATCACAATGGTCCGTGTAATTGTATACTACAGTAATTGTTTATTGTTTTGCAAGTGCTTCTAGCCGACCAAAAAAAAGATACTTGGTATCACTTAAAAAAGTAGCACAACACGAATTAATTTTAAAAAAATTTAAAAAGACAATTCTAGAAAATTAGAATTTGGGATATGTAATGTTGCAAAACATATTTTCTATAGAGTATGTATTAATATTAATAATATTAATTGATTGATTGATGTATTGATTGATTCATTAATAATGAAGTTGAAGCTTTGAACGGGCCACATGAAGTTGAACTTCAAACACTGCCCCGCTGTGTGTGTGTGTGTGTGCGTGTGTGTGTGTGTGTGTGTGAAGGGAGGATTGGAAGGGACTGACTAGGGGTGAAAATCGGTCGGGTCGGTTCGGTGCGGTTTTCGGGGTGTTCGGGACCGAACCGATCGGTTCGGGGTGATTTTTCCGGGAACCAATCCCGACCGAAAAAAACAATGGACCGATCAGTTCGGGGTGGTTCAGTTTTTTCGGTTTTTTTCGGGTTTTTTTGGTCCGGCGTTAAAATTGATATGGACGGCTGTGATTTGTTATTTTTTGCAGGGTCAATTTCAAGAAACCGATATAGGGGTGGTTTTCGGTCCAAATAGGGGTGGTTTCGGGGTAATTCGGTCCAAATCGGAATGATTTTTGGGTATTTCGGTTCGGTTCGGTTCGGTCTGACAAAAATTCCGAAAAACTGAAAACGAACCGAGATGCATTTCGGTTTTTTCGGTTTTTTTTCCAGGCTGGACCGACCGAACACCAAACCAAATTTTCGGCTTTTCGGTCGGTTCGGGTCCCGTCGGTTTTTTTATCACCCCTAGCTGTGCACTTGTTACATTCCTAAATTGCCTTCCCAATGACAGTCATTTACCTTTCCTCCCGGTATGAGAGTACTCTGTTTATACTCTGTTTTCCGGTATGACATTCCGGTATGACAGTTATTTACCTTTCCTCCCGGTATGAGAGTACTCTGTTTATACTCTGTTTTCCGGTATGACAGTTTCTTCCTCGGCTACGCAATTTTTTTTATCTGAGTGCCTACTGGAAAGGGGAAAAAGATAAAGAGAGAAAGAGAGAAAAAAAAAAGTGATAGAGAGAGAGACGTTGTAGTGGGTTTGGAAAAAGTAATGGAAAACATAATCCTGTGTGGTTGCACACTAGTGGGATTATTGAATAGAAAAATAGGGGTAAAGTTAGAATAAAGAGTTTGATTTTATGAATTTTTAATAAAGTGGTTTGCTAATTTATAAAAGTTGTTTTTGAAGTTAAATTTGGTGTTTTTTTTTTTTATTGAGGCTGATAAGGATGCCCTAAGTGAGAAGATGTTTAACAGAGGTAATATTTCAATTTTCAATATTGACTCCAATAACTCTTGCCAACAAGCACAATTGGCTGGCTTTGGGGGCTTTTTCTTGGATTTTTCCAAAATATTTTGGGTTTAAGTTTTTATTTTTTATTTTTTAAAAACTTATGTAAGTGAGTCTTTGGTTTGGTTTGATTGGAAGTAGGTTTCGTTTAAGTTTTGGATACTTTGGTAGAGGTTTCCCAAGGTGCCCACCCTGGTTTGCTCTGTGAGGAGTCTCACCACGGTTCCATTTTTGTTGAAACTGGTGAAAGTCCTAAAATGATTAAACACGAATTTCAAGGTATGTCGTCTTCTCACATTATCAATTACTACTTTTTAGCACTTTTAGCAAAAATAGAAAATCATTTAATTGAAATTAAACTTAAAATTCATCGATAAGTGAAAATGGTTGTAACATCGGGTATAGAAGTTTTTTTTCAATAACTCATGTATCCGAGTCAGTTCACGCATACTTGACTGGAGACCCAATTCCACATCCAACGTAAGTGTCTAATTAATCATAAGCTCTTAAGGTTAGGTGTACTCATTAAATATTCAATGAATAAAATTGACCTGACAAATTTTAATTTTTTATGTTTGTACACTTTTGATAGAAATTAGTAGTATCATTTGCAAGGCACCGTGAAACTAATAAAAGAATACTTTACACAATTCATTGAAAGCAGAACCAGGTGATCACAGACTAAACTAAAAGCCATTGCAACTTTTTTTTTTGGTCGGAGAAACATAGACGGCTTTACTAGTACTAATATTTTGGAGTTTTTTAATAATATAATTTGATTTTCTTCGTTATTATCAGCACTGGATCATTTGTCTGTAACCAATAAATGAAAATCTACTTAAATTTGTGAGTAACAAAATTAATCAGGCTCAATAAATTTTTAGTCGAGTAAAAAAATTTATTAGATTTTTAGTCAAGTAAAAAGAGAGTTTTTTTTTTTTTGGTACAAGAGAGAGAGAGTTTTGCATTATAAGCATTTTACGTACGATTTTGTCACGCTGAACTAAAATCGTGAAGTCGCCGTGCAGAGAAACCAGTAAACCATTCCAACTTCCAAACTAGAAACCATTTCAATTTGCAACCATAGCCAGTGACAAAACATTGGGTCCGATGACATCAATTGAAATTACCTTCCAAACTAGCTAGAAACCATATAAAAAGAAAAATTATACAACGTTAGCATTACAAAGTACTAGACCAAGACACATCCTTTGAAATTAACCAACCAAATGACATGGTCAAGGAGATGAACTTGAAGCATCGTTTGTCCCCATGCCTCCAAGGAAGACACTTGTTAACGCCATGTTTGTCTGCAAAGTTGCCTTTAACAGCTTTAAACCCTTAAGAAAGCACAGGCTAATTGTCAGTACAAATAAATACGAATTGAAAACTAGAATCACATACGAAAAACATAGTAATATTGACAGAATATAAATGTAATGTACTGCAACTGAATTTTTTCGGAAAAATATTCATTCCCGTCATTTCGCTTCAATACAAAACACTAAAAAATTGTCGCTTCAAGATTTTGCAGTGGCGGCTCCAGAAAATCATAGGGTGTTCAAGAAATTTACGATGTGCCAATACGAGTAGCATACCTCGTCCAATCCGAAATGAACGACTCTCTCCTCCAGCTGACCCACCTCGTTAGCCATGAACTCAGTTAACAGGACAATACAAGATACAGTAGACATGGGCTTCACCGTCAAGTCATCCATCACCATGTGAAGATGATCTGAACTAATCGATGCTGTCCTTGGGGCTCCGAATACCTTACGAGTACTTTGCGGTGCAAAGTTGCATAAACTTTGATTTTCGACGCAGTCGTCGTTCAGAATTGGACGCTTATTGAGGAGCTTAAACACGGTTCCAGCGGACAGAGAGAGAAGATGGTGGAGGAAAGTAACGAAGTCTTTCTCAGCTTCTGCGAACAGGACTCGTTTGTTCTTGGTGTCGATCAGGAGTTTTAGGCTCACAACAAAACCGGAAGTTGCCATTGTGAGAGGGGGTACGTAATTGTGGAAGAGCTGGACAAGGTAAGGTAGTGGAGGACAACCTAAAATAGACGGGACGGAAAAAGTAAAGAGAACACGTCAAACTTTTACGGTGTGGACTGTGGAGCAAAGCCGCTGGCTTTGGCTAAAGCCACTACTTTTTAGGTCATTTTTTTTGTATGAATGCGGCTACATGTACGGATGCGTGAGTACACGATATGCACGGATGACTATTCGCACAAATAGTTTATTTGAAATTCGGATCATTGATTTTATGCACGGACGGTCAAGATGCACCGTCCGTATATATCGCATACGCAAGCGTGCCTAAGCGAAGTTTTTTTGATTTTTTACTAGTACTATTAATATTTAGGAATCCATACAGGCCATATAAAAGTAAGACTTGCATAGAAATTAAGTTAACCTTCTTAGAAATTTTAAATATGAGATAATTTGGTGTGTTATTGTAAGTTTGGAAAAAAGAGCTTTCCAATATTCCTTGAGGGAATTTATGTTCCGAATTGAAAGCCTTGAGAAAATTTTCACCACGATAAATCCAGGGGTACAGACCATGTAACGATCGGCTTCGAGTGGGTCCCACACGATCGATCTGATCCGTTCATTCATCTCAAAATCAAATTTCGAGCGGGCCCACGCAAAAATCAACTCAATCAGACGTTCCTAAGTGCTCGATCCAAAATCACCCCATTTCGTTCAAAAAATGGCTGCTCGGAATTTGATTTTGAGATGGATGAACAGCTCGGATTGGCTGGGATCCACAAGGAGGTCCCCGGCACCGGTCAGTGCACCATCAGTGCACCCCCATCTATACGAATAGAACAGTTCTTTTCACCAAAAGAACTTTAAAAAAAGCTTGTTCATGATGTGCTCACATACTTGAAGGCGAAGTTATTACTTTAGGATTTTCATCAAAAGAACTAAAAAGAGCTTTCCAACTAAGCGATACTTGTAGGTCTTGTACCTACAATATATATATAGGCAAATTTTCTAGTAAGGACCTCCCCTAAATAAGAAAAAATGTAATTTTTTCACGTTAAAAATTGTTTTTGGGAAATCCGAACCATTATTTTGCAAAAAACTGCTTGGATCAAGCCCTTCCCGGTATTTTTTTTTTTTTTTGAAGATTTCCAGCGTGGACCCTTGAAAACACCTTCTGAACACATTGAACGGTTTGGATCGTCAAAAAAATGCTCGGATCACGGAGGTCCGGAATTCCGGAGTCCGAATAGGAAGTGGAACCTATATATTGTAAAGACCGGATGACATCACTTTTTGATGTGATGACATTACTTTTAGGATTAGACCTACATTATTTCAACTAATAGAAAAGAGGATAATGTTCACTCTTTTTAAAGGAGGGTGAACAAAATTACACTCCGTAACATGCACCTTGAAGAACCATAGCGATTCTAGAATTTTTGTGACAATTCCAAAATTATATTCAATGGAATCAATACAAATTACAAGCTGATCGAAAAGTGTAGTTAAATCTACTAGACAAAATTCAACAATGTAAATATGTTTGTCATAATGTTCTCAATTTAGTATAAAATTTTGTTCATAAGCTAACTAAGATTATGTTAGATTGTCTGCTTAATGAATTCTAAATCAATAAACAAAATGTTATTAGAGAATTCATTTTGACACTCCATTTTTTGACATAATTTAAGTGAATTAACCACGTGATCACTTCACGAGTGAAAAAGTGAACAATCAATCACACACAAAAAAAATTGAGATTAATTTGAATTACCTATTAGCAATTTTTTATCAGCCGCTTAAGTCGATACAAGCTTACTTTTCATGCCAAAGCTATACGGTACGCAATAACAATAACAAAACCCATCTAGTCCCCAATCATTGGGGGTATGGGCGGTAGATGATTAGAGACAAACCTAATATTTGGCAATATGCACAAAGTAGCTACTCTCAGAATACCATTGAAACAATAGCCCCTAGACAATGCCAAAGTTATACAGTATAGTGAAAAATAATGTAATAAGAAAATGTATTTTGCAAGAAGATCTACACTGCTAGTCAATTGAATGCTTTGTTTAACGTAACTTTTCAAGTATCATTTGTGGCATGCTTTCAACTTACAAGTTAAACAATAAACTCGTAATCAGAACTATGGAAGTGTTTAGAAATGTGCTTGCAACATTGAATCCAGAATAGCACAACAAAAAATTTATAATAACCAAATGACTAAAGGTGAATACCAGTGTTCTAAAGATCGGTTAAGCAGGCCGACTAGTCAGCCCAAAGTCGCTAATCGAAGGTTCTCGATTTAATCAAAACCCGACTAGTTGGACAACAGTCAACGATTAGTCGGCCAAAAATTGCTAGTTGGCAGCCGACCGACCTAAAACCGACTAGCGTCTTTTAGAATCTTAGTGAATACATAGAAAAACTTGCTACTTCCTTCAAGACTAGAAACCACATAATTAAGCTTGCTAAACATAGTTTGGACAAAACGCTAGATACCCCAATCACTAAAAGAAAAAGAAAAAAACACCAAAAAAACATTCAAAATTCCAAACCGCGAAAATTAAGACCCTTCATCATAATGCATTGTAGAAATCTATCAACCCGTAAGGCTTACGCCCCAGTGTTCCCGAGGAACACACTTGTTAGAACTTTCTTTGATTGCAAACTTGCCTTCAAGAGCTTCAAACCCTAAACACACACACACAACTTTTTGGCAACGATGTTAGAGATGTCGTCGAGTAAAAACAAAGAACTAACATCCGAAGAACCGGTTGGTGCCTTTGGATTCAAGAGGGATTGCTTGGGTTTGTTGGGTTGGAAGTAGGTTTCGTTAAGATTTTCGATGCTGTCGTAAAGGTTGCCCAACGTCCCTACCATGTTTTGTTTCCAACGGGCAAACGGAGAAGATTGAAGGGGAAATCGACGAAGTCTTTCCCTGCTTCAGCGAAAAGGACTCTTTCGGCCTTGGTGTCAATTAGGAGTTTAAGGCTGACCTTAGCTTTAGAGGATGCCATAGTTGTTGCTCTCTCAAGTACTTAACGTGCCTTGTACATTTGTTGTCAATTTACAGACCTTTACGCAGAGAGAGCTTGTTTGGGGTAACTAACACATTTACCAACCCACATGACTGTCCATCTTCAACTTCTCCATTCTCTAGCTATGGCTTGTTATATGGAGGATTGGAGCAGACAGACATAACGATTTCTTGCATTGCCTAAATTGGCTTGCCAATGGCAATGGCATTTCTTCAGAGAAAACTCTGTTGCACTGGTATGGTTCAAAAGAGTGAAATTTGATCCGGCGTATTACGTGCGTGCGAACTAGTAGAGCGGCGGTAACCAATGGGGTAACCTCGTCTGGCCACCCTTGTACATTTTAAACTAGACTAGATAGATTGTGCTCGTTTGGTGCACGGGACAAACAAAATCACTTTGGTATTTTTTTTCGGTAGTCGTGTATGGAACGGGCACAACGCTAGTTGATTAAAAAAAAAATCACATTGGTGTTCTTTCCAACCTTGTGTATCGAACGGATACAACGCTACTCGATAAAAAAACAATCACATTAGTTTATATGCTTTTTTTCCGGCCGGTGTATCGAATGGGACAAATTAACATCATATTGAAGGACTTCAAAACCAATTTAAATTAGCATATATTCATTCAAATATTTTCTTACAGTAATTGTTTATTGTTTTTCGCCCCAGAGCATTTGTTTATTGTTTTTCGCCCCAGAGCATTTGTTTATTGTTTTTCGCCCCAGAGCATTCAACTGTAAGGCGGGAGAAGACATAGGCATGTTTGAACGGGCCACATGAAGTTGAACATCAAACACCCTCTCTCTCTCTCTCTCTCTCTCTCTCTCTCTCTCTCTCTCTCTCTCTCTCTCTCTCTCTCTCTCTCTGTGTGTGTGTATGTGTGTGTGTGCAGGGAGGATTGGAAGGGACTGACAGCTATGGACTTGTTAAATTGCCTTCCCAATTACCTTTCCTCCCGGTATGAGAGTACTCTGTTTCACGGTTATGGTTGAAAAGAGAAGAATTGTACACCCAATTGCTTCTCAAATGCTGCACCCGATCCTATCTTTTATTTTTGGAGTATAAAGTTTGGAAACGCTATATTTGTTTAAAAGCACTCAAATCAGTCGGCCATATATAGCTACATGATGGAGGTATATATTTATAAAATATAAGTACAATGAATGATTCAAATCGTGATGATAATATCTCAAAAGAGGCGAACCGAGGTTTACTCCAACCCCGTAATGCTTTGCTGCACTAAAGAGATCCAATCCACGTCCCTCTCAACTGGTCACAAAGTCGTGGTGGAGTCGTGCAATTGTAGGTAGGTCTTGCACAAATTTGTGTGGTTCGATATGCGATACGGACATGACACAATACGGATAAGGGGATACGAGAAAATCCAAAAAATAGGATACGGATACAGCCAGGATACGTTAGATTAAAAGACATTTTCATAGGTTTTTAGCATTGCATTACCCATAATAACAAGAACAATACTACAACTATTGTATTTTTCTTATGCAATATGGTTGTGTGTAAGTCTATGTGGTTACTTGCTCAATTATTGAAGTATTATTCTACCAAACACATGTATGATCCCAAAAAAAAAAAAAAGTTCAAAAAACATTAAGAAAGGGGATACTTCTCATAATCTTAGTACGTCTCTCCTTCTAGAATGTAAGTTAAGTGCAACTACGCGATAAGTGTCACAAACATAATTTCATAAAAGCTTGGATACGTGACTTAAAGTATCCATATAGTATCCGATACTTCGAGAATTAAAAAAATAATTTTTATATTATCGATACTTCTAGGATATGTATTCACGAGTATCAGGCAAGTGTCGATATTTGATACGGACATGTCTCCCATCTAGACGTATCCATGCTTCATAGCCAGGAACACTAACCAGTTTTTCTTGGTAAGGAAGGATTCATGAACAAAATCAGAAGACAAAATCTTCTTCCGCGTTCCCTTCTAAGTTCTAACTTGTGCGAACTTCAGCAAAAAGAAAAACCAACATCACAAAATCAACCTAAATGCACTTTTTAACCAGGCTTCAAGTCAAATATCATCATCCATGGATATCTTCATGCTATGCTGTTGATACCTTTACCTTCGTGTCCAGAAATATACTGGTTAAAACTGTCTTTGACTGTAGAGATGCTTTGAGTAATTTCAAACCCTAACAAAAACCAAAGATATTAATAATAATTTAGTACAGCTTCAAATGAAAATTAGAATAACTACCGAATAATATTGTTTTCGTATCAAATAAAAATTTAAGGAAATTATCATTCATAAGAATTACGTGCAAAATTCTCTCCGTAACAAATTTCTAAATGCATATCATGCAATAACAACTTCGCCTAATGTTTAAACTACAATGGCTACAATGTATACGATCTGTGTTCTAATAAAGATTGCAATAATGGAATCTTGTAGTAACCAAAAAAGAGAGGGAAACGTCAATACCTCATCCATCCCAAAACTCACCACCTTCTCCTCCAAAGCTCCAAGATTTGTAACATTGCACTTGCTAAGCAATGTAATACCAGAGATGGTGGACATGGGCATCACCACCAGATCATCCATCACCATATATGTTACCAGACCTTTAACATAGCCTCCCTCAGCGGATAAACCAACCGTGGCAACCTTCTGTGGCACAAATGTTACCTCGGTCGACATAGTATAATAGCATGATGGACAAGTGGATTTCGGGTCATTAGTGACGTACCTGTAAATAGAAAAAATTGAAAGAAAAAAGCGGATGTTTCAGTAATAACATAGAATTCCTATGTCAAAAAGAATTGAATTCTTGGTTCTCAACAAAAAGGATATAGGAGATATTCTGTACCGTCTACAGCAAAATAGAATATATCTATGTGATTGAAATTAACTATGATATTAAAAGTGATTGAACAAGTATAATACTAGAAAGATTGGTACACGCAACGCGTGTGCAAGTCAAAAAACATATCGTAAAATGACTCAGTTAACCAAAAAAGTGGCATTTATACATGTTCAAGTGTCTTCATTTTTCTTTTTTTTCTTTTTTGGAAAATGAAGTGTCTTTAAGAATGTGTTTAAGAATGTGTGGGCACAAAACATACAAAATAACGCCACAAAGAGAATCAATATAATTGTATAACCAGATAATGGCACTTTTCTCAAGAGCATAAAAGAAATGAAACCTGCAATATAAATAGAGAAGCCACCAGTAACTGTTCCAAGGGAACAAAAGAGTTAACCAAAAGAAAACTCGATAGATGTAGTAGAACCTTGTGAGTTGTGAGCAAAGAATGAAAGAAGAGTACTTCCTTGTAGATTTCATGGTTTTTTATATTATAATTTCGAATTTGGTACTTGCTTGCTACTTCTTTTCAAAAAAGCTAATTGTTACAGTGTGCGATTGGCTCTGGATTGGTGATGGAAAATCAAGAAACGAGGATTGAAAATGAGGCGTAACTGATGGACTGTATGATCATACATTCTTGGGGACAACAACCAAGTTTTAGGGAGAAAAAGAATTCCCAGAGAGTAGGAAAGCAACTTTGTTTTGCCTAAATGGTATTCTGAAAGCAACTTAGGTTCGGTGTAGTAATCTTACAATTTTACCCAAACAGTAAGTTTTAACTCCGTCGTCAAAAACAGATTAAAAACTATATATTTTCTCCTTTTTTAGACAATGGTGGAAATTACTTTTGTGACATCTCCTAGAAATTTTCCACACCAACAGGGGTTCTCTCAATGAACAGTAGTAATATCCTTTGTCCCCCTTTGGACACTCTGTTTTACGCCCAGAAATGATCACCAATGACAGATGGCTATATGTCTCCATTAACCCAAGACGAGATTGTCACAAAATCAAAAGGAGATGACTAAATTAGAAGATGTGCATCCACAAAAAGAGCTCATGGAATTTCATTGCTACACAAATATGGGTTATATGGAGGTAGTGGGCGCGAACCTTCACATTGTGTCTTGGTAGAAATCTACACAAGGTGTACACATAAAAGTTGGGTAAAAGCAAGCATGGCAACAAGTGATGCAAATTATGGAATTAGTGGGAGCAAATGGTGGACACAAATAAAGGGGAAATAGGACGGTTCTTTGCTCGTGCGATCGACTGTCATGGCTTTCCCTATAAAACCAGGAAAAACAGAAGAGATGGGTACCCGACCACACCAACAATGCTTCTACTTTATGAATTTCAATTTTCTTTAGGTCCAGCACCTCTATTTTCGTGCAAATTTCCTTCACCTTGTTCAAGCTCGATTTCTTTGACTTTTGAGTGATGAATTACTCTAAATCCATAGCATTTTCTATCTCTATTACGTTTCTTACAATGGAGCCAAAAATGCTACGGACCAATACTAATGTGCACAGATTCAGACAAAAGCGCTTATCGTGTATGAACCATGTGTATCGGACGGGTAGGAACACACTAAGTCTCGGTCCATGCAATTTCTTATGTGTCCGGAAAATTTGTGAAGTCATCTTAGTCAGGGCACAAACAAATACCAGCAGAACTGCACACAATTCACTTGTTCAGAAACAAGTGTTTTCACACCCCGGTCCCCCGCCTTCATTCCACAAAAGCCGGACAAAGGGTCTCCATAGCGATTTAATTGTGTTCACCATATTACCTCCCTTTTATTGGATGAGGTAATGTGAATCACACAGAAAGTGATGCCATCCTTAACCAAAAAAAAAAAAGAATTGCAGGATGAAACTACACCATTTCAACCAATAAGAGAGAAGGTAATGTTCATCCTCGTTGTGTGAACAAAATCGCACTTGCTCCATAGTGTGCGCCAATACACTATGGGGCGTAGGACGCCTTGGTGATATTTCAGTCTATAGAGGTCTTAAATTGGACATTGATATCTACGTGATCAAGATAGATTTCTCTCTATCCTTGCAGGTCGTTACCTCCATGACCCATAATTAGTCAAGGTGCGCATAATTAGTTGACGCGGGCAAGACATTTGGTTATAAAAAAAAATTAGATTTATCTCATAGTACATTATTTTAAGAGTTATACTGAACATAAACATTTACGTAATGAAATCAGAATTAAAAAAAAGGAATAAAACAATTCGGATTAGTTACCTGTGACAGCTTCCACACTTGTACACCCTCGTAACCGCAGGTGCTGGCGCGAGAACATCGTCGTCGGTGAGAAGGAGTGGAACCTCCTTCGAACTGACCGCCGCCTTAGGTTTCAGCAAAACCTCCTTGTTCTGGTTTGGTTGCATGTAAGTATCGCTCAGGCTTTCGATGCTGCTGTAGATGTTCCCGACGCACCCGGCCATGCTTTTGGCGGTGAGGAGGCGTACGACGGTGCCGACGGGAATAGAAAGGAGGGTGAAGAGGAAATCGACGAAGTCCTTTTCGGCCTCAGCGAAGAGGACCTTGTTGCTCTTGGTGTCGATTAGTAGTTTCAAGCTCACTTCTTTGGAGGAGGACGCCATGAGTGAGTGAGTCGCTACCTTTGATCAAGGTAGGGTGGGGTTTATAGGGTTTTGGAGATGACGGTTACGAAATGTGTGTGGGTCCCACAGAGCATGTGCATCCCACAGAGCATTGGACCATAGGGTTTTGGAGACTTGGCCTCGTTCGTTTTAGGTTTCACGACCCACTTTTCTCAATCATTATCCAATCACTATTTTTATTTTTAAATATTATTCTCTTTTTTTTTTATATTTCTCTCTAATCATTAAATCCTACTTTTAATTATTGTCTCTATTTCTCCCTCCAATCATTACCAAAACCCAAACCAAACACAACCGACGATTACAGAATGTGTGTGGGTCCGACGGAGCATGTGGATCCCACAGAGCATTGGACGATTTTAATCCGGACCAGTCTTCTATTCAGTTCGGTTCGGGGCCTTTGTGACTAATGATCGTTCATTGTGTAGAGCTCATCAGGTACTTTATTTCAGTAAAAAATTAATTTGATCGAACATCAATTGGTAAATGAACGAAACTGATTTTTACAAGAAAGATGGGACAACAAAAAATAATTTGAAATGGAAATTGGCCTTTTTTATATTTGTACAAATCTGTTGTTCATGTACCTATCGATGTCATATCAAACTAATATTTTAAGTTGATGATATATGAATGGTCCAAATTATTTTTGTGAGTCCAGAAGGGGTCCAAAAATTCCCAAAACTAAACCAAATTAACCATTTGCAAACTGGTCAAGAGACTGGTCCCTTTAATCCATCCATGGATGGATCTACCTAATTTGATTGGTGACCGTATCATCTTCTCTAAAAACACCACGCTTGTTCCATATGTGTATTAAGGTTTGGCTTAAAAAGCCAATTTAACTTTTTGTTGTTTTTATTTGATTTTTTTTTGCGTTTGTTAGTTTTGCATCGATTTTTTGAGTATTATTGGTTAGTCTCGGCGAGACGAATCCAGAAAGGTAAAATATTATGGCTAGAACTTTCAATTTTTTTAATAAGATCGAAAAAAGTGTAAAAAGCTGACCTTTTGGCTTATTTTTGTCTTTATTCAAAAAAATTTAAGCTTCGGTCATAATTTTATACTTTTTTGATTCCTCTCGCCGAGATGAACCAATAATACACAAAAAGTTGATGCAAAGCTAAAAAATGCGAAAAAAAATTAAATAAAGACGGAAAAAAAGTTAAGCCAACTTCTTTAGGCAAACCTCAAAAAAATTATCGCTTCACCTTCACTACAAGATTATTTCTTTCGTACCTTTTGGGTTGATAAGTGAGCTGACTAATTGTGCAGAAGCATTAACAAAACACAGAAAACAACTGCAGTTTATGCTATGTAATTGAACAAACCAAAGATGAGAGAGAGAAAGAGCAATCACAAAGAACACAGAGATTTTATGTGGTTCGGCAATGAAAACCTACTCCACGAGCAGGCAAATGATTGGGGGTTTCACTAATCAAAAGAGAATCAAAGGCCCAAAGACTACTAATGAGCTCACAAAGTTTGTCTCTCTTTGCCTCGCACAGAAACCAGATGTGAAAACAATACAATACCAAAAAAATCCTTACAAAAAAAAAATAAATAAATATCATTCATAGGGCTGTCGTACGTCGCCATGGTCCGAACCAAACCCCCGATGGTCTAGACCACGCCTACCCGCGCCGAAACATGCAACCAAGTCTAGGGGACCAATTCTATAGTTCAATGGCGGGGGACTTGTTTGTCAAATGCTGTTGGATGGACAAACTACGCTAAGAACAAAAAAACATTTGCCCTCCTTAGTTCTCACATTGGGGAGGGAGGGAGGGACAGCAAGACTCAGGATAGAGTATCTGTTTCTGTAATTTTTATGTAACGTAAAATGGAACTTTTCACACGTACCACTTTTTGACGATCTCCTTATCGTTTCAATTTTATCGGAGACAAGAACACTTTTTAACAAGGTTCTAAAACTCGCTAGGTGCTCCCAAGGCGGCCGGCACCTCCTAGTCAGTCAACTAGTCGGGCGACGAGCAAGCTTGTCAGGCTAGTCGGCGAGGGGCCTTCTAGTGACTAGGCGGCGAGTACTCGGTATTCCAAACCTTCTTTTAGAACACTGCTTTTTGACGATCTAAATAATCTACCTTGTACATTTAGATTTGTTTATCATCCACATATGAAATCAAGATAATTGACTACTGGTAACAGAGGTATGATAGAAGCAGATACAAAATTTCCCGACCGATCGGAGTCTCCCAGAAATACTGAATATAACTTTTCTTGGCAAGGATTCCGAATCCAAATTAGAAGTACAAAGCAATTTTTCCAATAGTTCCCTTCAACTTCTGCTAACTCATCAAAAACAACCACTGTAATGCACCTTTTTTCCAGGGCTCGAAGCCAAGTATCATCGGTGAACGTTTTCAAGCAATGCCTCCACTGGTATCTTCTTGTCAAGGAAGATACTGGTTAAAACTGTCTTCGATTGCAGAGACGCTTTGAGTAATTTCAAACCCTAACCAAAATAAAAGACTTTAGCAATTAATCCCTCGTCAAAATTACATAACAGAGTAACCCTCTAGAATTTAAAACAATCCATTGTCTTATAATAATAATGCACATAAGTTCTTTTTATAAAACACTACATGGATCATAGATACATGTCGCGCAACAACAACAAAAATTTCAACCGAACACCAAATTTATGGCTCTATGTGTGTGTGTGTATGAAACAGAGAGATAGGGAATTAAAAGAATGAAAAGAAAAAATAAGCAAAAAGAGAGAGAGAGAAACACCAATACCTCATCCATTCCAAAACTCACCACCTTCTCCTCCAAAGCTCCAACATTTGTAACATTGCACTTGCTAAGCATTGCAATACCAGAGATGGTGGACATGGGCGTCACCACCAAATCATCCATCACCATATAGGTTACCACACCTTTAACATACCCTCCCTGACTGGATAAACCATCCACGGCTACTGCCGGGGCCACAAATGGCACTTCGATCGATATAGTAAGCTTGCACGAGGGACAAATGGCTCGCGGGTCATCGGCACTGAACCTGTAACACAAAAATTTAGTTTGTAATATGAGTAGGTCCGCAATTTGGTTACAAGGGTTCGCAACTTAGCCTATTTTGCTGATATGTCGTGTTCATATTTTGGTAGTTACTTGTCAAAATCCTGCTTTTTTCTGTCTTCAATTAAAACAAATATAGCTAATTCGTGGGAGTTGAGTTTATTTGATCAATCTGATTCAAGAAAGGATCCAAAGTTTTGATTTGGATTTTTGAAGCATGACCATGGTCCTAATATAAACAAGTCTAATTTACAGACTAAACTATCGAGCGAGTCCTTCAAGACATAGAAATACAAGCTACCCATCGCCATCGTTTGTATGATCGAACTTATGCAGACTTCTGCTAGCGAACAGAGGGATTGGCCCGGACACCCTGACTAAAAGTACTAAATGAGTGATGTGCAAATGGCAGTTACTGTTAAGTAATATTACTAAGATTATAATAACATGAATAGATATGAGATTATTATAAGATGAATAGTTATATGATATATAGTTAGTGGATTAGCAAAATCAAGATTATTATACGATTTAACAGTCAGTGGTGAGCAAAAATCTCATCCCTCAAGGTTACAAATTCGCCTCGGGTGGCGTTTTGTCTGATATAAAAATAAAAAATAAAAAGGTTATGTACTCCGTGTTTCCTGTCTCGTCCAATTAGAGATGACAATTTATCCCGCCTCGCCCCACCACACCCCACCCCTCTTGAAATGGTTCCCTTGTTTTTTGGGTTTGGATCGAGAAGAAAGAATCTCTTTTCCTTGTTTTTTGGGCTTGGGTTGGAACCTGTGGGTTCTTATCTAACCAGTCTATTTCCCTCATTGACCTCAACCCTTTCAATATCCCTATACGTTATCAACCAAATCTTAGAATGCAATTGCACATTAAATTAGAGAAAACAAGGGGTTGTATGTCATTCTTGAGAAAAACTTGGGTGCCGGTCCAATATGATCACGTGGTACCCAACCATCCATCTTGACCGTCCAAAAGGGTTTTAGACGGCGCATCTCGCATCTCGTCACTCTAATGTGATTGAAATCGCGGTAACTATCTCGGCGGTCGGTAATTGATAATGTAACTTTCATTAATACAGCAATGCTACGTGCAGTAGGAGCAGTACTACCACAATTCCGACTACATCCTCGGTATATACATATCATTTCTCGAATTAATATCCATTTACATGCCATCAATGTAACATGCCTTACTCTTTTTCATTCGATATACGGTAAAAATTAGCAAGAGACGCGCATATAAATGATAAATTACGTCACTTTGTATTTTTGTATTTGCGTTCCTTGGCAAAAATGGTATTCCGTGTTTCACTGGGGGCAATTTCGACCATTGAGCCTTGTCTAAGAGGCGAGAGAAAACTTTTCTGCGAAAGAAAATCAAAGATTTGTACTTCATATTCTTTGATTACAGTGATTGACTGACGTGGCTCCGTGGTTTTTTACGTTTTCTATGTAAATCTCTGTATCAATGATTGACTAACGTGGCTCCGTGGTTTTTTAGGTTTTCTATGTAAATCTCTGTATCTTTCTTGCTTTTCTGTTCCTTATGCACTCTTTTCTGTTTTACAATTCTAGCTTCCAAGATCCGTAACCGTAAGTGCATTGTGAATTGAACTTTGTTGTTCGATTCCTAACATTGAATACTTCGTATGCGTTGTGATTTAGTCCTTCCTCAGCAATAGGTCTAGTGGAAAATTTAGAAGTGTTCAAATATGCAAATGTGTACGGTGTACTGAAATCACAAATATACCAATAACTCACCTGTGAAAGTTTCCACACATGTAAGCCTTCCTAGCCGCAGCGCCATCGTCGGTGAGGAAAAGGGGAACCTCGGTAGTAGAACTCACCGCCGCCTTGGGTTTCAACAAAACCTCCTTGCTCTGGTTCGGTTGCATGTACGTCTCGCTCAGGTTTTCGATGCTGCCGTAGAGGTTTCCTAGGCAGCCCACCATGCTTTTGGCGGTGAGGAGGCGGATGACGGTGCCGACGGGGAGAGAGAGGAGGGTGAAGAGGAAATCGACGAAGTCTTTTCCGGCCTCGGCGAAGAGGACCTTGTTGTTCTTCGTGTCGATGAGTAGCTTCAGGCTCACTTGTTTAGAGGAGGATGCCATGAGGGAGTTGAGTGAGTCGACACTATTTGACTCGATAGTGCTTTGCGCAAGATGGGTTTTTTTGGGCGGAGGAATGTAATAGGAGGGGGTTTTATAGGGTTTTGCAGATGAATGTTGGGAATGGGAGGATAATGAAACACGTACAGAAAAAATGGGACCGAAATTATACCAATCGCATTCGGGGACCCACTTTTGGGTCCCACACGAGTGATCCGAACCGTTCATTATTCTTAAAACATTTTTCCGAAATTTTGATTCAAACGGTGAGACTTTGGTTCGAGCACTTCCAACCGTCCGATTGAGCTGAAATTTTGTGGGGCCCCTCGAAAAAATGTTTTAAGAATAATGAACGGTTTGGATCACTCGTGTGGGACCCAAAAGTGGGTCCCCGAACGCGATCGGTACAATTTCGGTCCCATTTTTTCTATACGTGTATCATTATCCGGAATGGGAAGCCTAGGCTTTCTTAGGTTTGGGTTTTGGGAGGTTTTTCGGGTAATGAGTAGAGAGAGATAGAAAGAAAATTTTATTAGGGACCGTGCAAAGTGGGTCTCGAGGCTAAAACCGAACAAGGTGCTAAGGGCATCCACAGTGGGCTCTCTAAAAATAACTCCTAAGTTGACTCCTAAGGTGTACACATAAGTCTAATTAGGTCTCATTTTTCACTCCTAGAGCTTGCTAAATTTAGAGAGCATATATGCATTCAATGAGTTAGCAAAAGCATTCTCTATTTTGTGGAAAAATAATAATAAGAAAGTGTGGGTCCCATAAATTATAAGTCTAAAAAGATTAAAAATGCTTGTGTCCCACCTGGAGCTAGCTATAAGGCTACTTAGATTTAGCTAATGGGTTAGGAGTCATGCATAGGAGCTACCATTGGGAGCTCGTATTGGGAGCCCATTGAAGACCGTAATTGATCAAATGGCTTGCTAAATTTTAAGAGCCTCAACTAGAAACCATTAACTTTGGATGCCCTAATGGCTCGCTACTTGAGAGCAAAAATTAATGCAAATTAATGCTACGGATAATCCGAACTAAAGACACGTCAGAACATAGTACAGTCTCAACCTTAAGTTACGAGCTCAACCTGACTTCTAATCGGATATAGGGTCTCTGTAAACTTTACTTTATTTATATGCTAGAGGCCTAGAGGTTTTTTGTGCAAAAGCGCTTTATTTTATACTCCCTCCGTCCGGATTTGTTAGTCCACAAACATATTTTTTCAAATCCGAAAATGTTTGTCCATTTTCAAAAGTTAAAGGATAAAGTAAGGGAAAATTACTTTTTGATGACGTGAAAACAACAAACACAAAAAATAATGGAAAAAAAGTTGGAATCCCCAAAACGGACCAACAAATCCGGACGGAGGGAGTAATATAGATCTAAAGTACTTTGATGCGCATATATGTGTCCAACTCAATATGTTGAATAAATCGAACGATTTGATTCATGTGTGTCTGAAATTATGATTTTGATATGTGACAACGCTTGCTTCATATATATTCTTTTTTCGATTAATGAGCGTGTTGACATTCAAATTTGACTCACCACTCGCGAGTTGAATTTCAGAGTAATATGGAACGGCGCCGATTTTACCGTATTTTTTTCCGCGTCGCAATAAAATATTTGACAGTTGATAAGTGCCGAAATGTCACAAGGTTACTTGTTACATTTCGGAAATAGTATACCTTGGAAGACTCTCTTGCACCGTCCTTTGGCAAATCTGGAAGGACCGCAACAAAAAGAGTTTTGATAATATTGATCCAGTGCCAAAAATGAGTTCCAAGCTACTATGTTCCTATGCCAATGAGATAGTGGAAGCCTTTAAATCCCCTTTTCTTGTTGGCCCTCCAAGCAATCGCCTAATTATGTGGTTTCCTCCCCCAGCAGGTTCTATCAAGCTAAACACCGATGGATGCTGGTACGAGAGCAGTGGTAAAGCAGGCTTTGGCGGTATTTTCCGAAATGCCTCTGGAGATTGGGAGCTAGGATACTATGGCAAGATGAGGGCAAGATCAAGCTTAGAGACAGAAATATGAAGCATTTACAGAGGTTTAACAATCATATTGGAGAAAGGATTTACCAACATCCAGATTGAATCAGATTCTCAAACGGCGGTATTGCTTTTCAAAGAAGGTTCTAATCCTAATCACCCACAAAGCAATATCCTCAATGATGGGCACTACATTCTCAGTCGGACTAGATGTACCATAACTCACATATATCGAGGAGCAAACGAATGTGCTGCTTTGCTTGCAAGATTTGGAGCAGAGCAACCTAAGGATTTGATGGTGATCAATCAACCTCTCTTAGAAACAAGGCAGTCCATGAACAGGGACAGACTTAACACAAGACTGATCCTTGTTAGTTTCCTTTTATGCCTTGTCAAAACTTGACTATGATATTTTCGGATTGTAACGAACTCACTGCACTTCTGTTGCAGTCTTTCTTCCTTTCCTAGTTTAATATATTTTCGATGTACCAAAAAAAAAGTAGCCTTGAATGGGAAGCTAAGATCAGTATAAAGTCTGTGCAACAGCCCGTGCAGATGACAGACCACTAATTAGGGCTGAAAATCGGTCGGTTCGGTTTGGTTTTCGGGGTGTTCGGGACCGAACCGATCGGTTTGGGGTGATTTTGCTCTGAACCGATCCCGACCGAAAAAAACAATGGACCGATTGGTTTGGGGTGGTTCGGTTTTTTCGGTCCGGCATTAAAATTGAGATGGACAGCTGTGATTTGTTATTTTTTGAGGGGGTCAATTTCAGGAAACCGAGATAGGGGTGATTTCAGGGTAATTCGGTCCAAATCGGGATGATTTTAGGGTATTTCGGTCCGGTTCGGTTCGGTCTGACAACAAATCCGGAAAACCAAAACCGAACCGAGATGTATTTCGTTTTTTTCGGTTCGGTTTTTTCGGGTTTTTTTTCAGGCTGGACCGACCGAACACCGAACCGAATTTTCGGTTTTTCAGTCGGTTCGGGTCCCGTCATTTTTTTTTCACCCCTACCACTAATTATCCGTGCATTATTTTATCACAGGCCCAGTGGAGCACTTGGTGGTCTTTTCAAGAGCAATTTCTAGTGGCTGCCAAGGGATTCAAAAGTTTCCGTGGGAATAAAAAATGGAGTCATTCAATGTATTGGATAAGAGAAAGAGTTTGAAACAAGAAAATATGAAAAGACATTTAACAAATTAGATCTGTTCGGTATACTGTTTGAATAGTGTACCAGATGAATCTCATCCGTTAGACACATTTTCATGTTTTCTTTTCATGTATCGTACCGCTGAGTGGAGTAATTCACTTGAAGAGGCGACATGATCTTTAATAATGCTGAAAATCTCAGTAGATCAATGGGTGGATTCAGCTCCCTCGTGCGCGCGCCACACTGTATCATCTTAAAGGCCCTTTTTTTACTACAAAGCCAATGAAATTTTGATCAATCTTGTCTTACTTGGATCATAAATATGTGTAGGTCCACATTCATAATTCAAATCTAGTTATTAAGTGTCTAAGACTATAAATTAATTATTAAAGAGAGCTGGTGAGCTGTTTTTGGTAAACATGAGACTACTACATATGGGGGGCCCTAAAAATTAGCCATTTTAGGTGGGTTTTAGCCCAGGGCCGGTTCTGGGTTCAGATTTCTCCCAACTTTCTCTCTCCTCTTTCTTTTTTTAAGATATAGACCGTCCAAATTTTTAGACTGCTGAGATATACAACGAGTACCGCCACGTGATACCCGTCCCAAACCCAAGTTTTTCTCGCGTCTTTTCGTATCAAACCCATATCCTTTGAAATCTGATTGACAAGATAACAAGGAACGGATGCATTGGTTACGATATAAATGCTTGTCTTTTGCATTAATCTTCTGTCCATGTAGCAGCCGAAAATCAAAGAAATTTGTGTCGTTTCATTAATGGTTATGGGTATCTAATTATCTATCCCTTTTATAGTTTCTGTTAGGAATTGGTGTGTTTCTTTAGAACGATAAATTTACGCTTCATTTGAGTACAAATATTTGGACACCAATGTAACTTCCGTCTAAATTTTCGTTTGTTTCTTTTCATATTTAAGAATTTTTCCATCTTTATTTATTTTCCCACATTTTATGTGTTTCGAATTGCCAATAATAAATAAACAACCTTTCTAATTGGAAATTGAATCTTTTGACCGTCACAAGGTGTGTCAATCCTAGTTTTTCACCACACATTGGTGTGTTCCTGAGACAGTGTATCCAGGGACGGAGTCAGGAATTTCACTACGCTGGGGCGAATTTATTTTCTAAAATACTTTGTAGGGGCGAGCCTATATAATTCATAGGAAAATTCTTGTTTTCCCTATATAATAGTAGAGGTTTCCTTTTTCTTTGCAGGGGGCGGTCGCACCTACTGGTCCCCCCTCTGGCTCCATCCCTGAGTGTATCGATCCAACGTCGAAGTGTGGTGAAAAAGGAATTTTGGGGTGGCTTGACAAATCTCTCCTCCATACATGGTCTATGGACCAAGCCGAGGTGCTTCACACTCAAAACCAAAAATTATCCACCAAACAACCACCCTGCGTCCTTAAACTACTTTGCCCATTTGTCGTCCATGCCGATTTATGTACCAGCATCCAGAGACAGAGCCAAGATTCCGATTCGGGGTGGCACCTAAAATCAATATTTACTGGTGGAGGGAGTAATTAGTATAAAAAAAGGTATGAGTGATCTAAAATTAATTATCCATCAATATATTTAATACGCAAAAATTAAATATTTTCATCGATTAATCACTTATCAATTTGCTTAATATAAAAAATATTGTATGCATTTTAAAGAATAACACTGTTCTTACAATACAAAAATAATTTTTTTTTGAACCCGGAGATGGTAAATGACACCCTGCCCCCTTCATACCCTCTGTCCCTGCCAGCATCCCCAATTGACTGCATCAAGCACTACCACAAAAATCACTTTCCATAGCAGGCGATGAACGCTACGGAAAGTAATAGATAGCATTCCGAGAAATGCTGTTGGATATGATTCTAGAGAAATGTTTGCAGTCTAAAAAATGGGAATATCAACTTACCATTTCATGTCTTACTGCATGTGAACTACGTACACCCAAACAAACATTAATTGAATAGCAACTTCTAAATTTATCATTCAAAAGCTTACAATTTCACATTCGAAAACCACCAAAGATAACCAACTGTATAACAAAATAAACAACTTGAACACAGCACTGGTCAACTAGGCTACGACCTTCTTGTTAAGGAAGATACTGGTCAAAACTTGCTTCGATTGTAAAGCCGCCTTCAGCAATTTTAAACCCTAGCCAAAAATAAAAGGCCAGAGCGATCGATGTTAGTATGTAACCTATAAAATTTCCATCAAGCAACATAACTTATATGTAGGATTAACAATAATGGGAGGAAAAGACACGGGGGTATGTCCCGTTGTTTTTTAGCTTTTTCTGATCGTTTTGGTGAAATGAATTTTACTTACCCAAAAAAAAAAAAAGAGCAGGGGAAGAGGATAAATTAATTAAAAAGAGCAAATTAAGGACACTGACATACTTCATCCATTCCAAAGCTCACCACCTTCTCCTGCAAAGCTCCAACGTTTGTAACATTGTACTTGCTAAGCAATGAAATACCAGAAATGGTGGACATGGGCGTCACCACCAGATCATCCATCACCATATAAGTTACCACCCCTTTAACGTAACCCCCCTCGCCGGAAAACCCATCCTTAGCCAACTCCGGGGCAACCAACGGTACCTCTGTTGATATAGTGTGTTTGCAGGTGGGACAAATGGCTCGCGGGTCATCTGCAATGAACCTGTACGTACGTAATCATAAAAATATTTTAGCATAAGAATGTGAAATTCTTCAAAAAATTATATACTCATCTCCATTACTTAAGAGTCATCTGATAGTTTGTTCTACAAACTGATTTATTAGTAATAAGTTAGTGAAACTGGCTCTAAGTCAGTTTTGTGAATAAGTTAATTTTGTGGAACAATCTAGATCAATTTTTCGTGAATGTAGATCATTAGATAAGAAATAGAAATCATAACTACTAAGCGCTAATTAAATCAACCAAAAAATGCAATGTATAACAAAAATTTATGCTATGAAAATGTATAAAAAAGTGTGAGGTGCAATGAAAATTCGACGTATCAGAATTCGTTATGGGATACGGTACCTGTGATAGCTTCCACACATGTAAACCTTTTTCTCTGCTGAGACATCGTTGGTGAGAAGAAGGGGAACCTCCGGGGACCTCACCATAGCCTTGGGTTTCAAAATATCGTTCTTGTTGTGGTTGGGTTGCATGTAAGTGTCGTTCATGTTTTCAATACTGCCGTAGAGGTTTCCGAGGCAGCCCACCATGCTTTTGGCGGTGAGGAGGCGGATGACGGTGCCTATGGGGAGAGAGAGGAGGGTGAAGAGGAAGTCGACGAAGTCTTTTCCGGCCTCGGCGAAGAGGACCTTGCTGCTCTTCGTGTCGATGAGTAGCTTCAGGCTCACTTGTTTAGAGGAGGATGCCATGAGTAAACAACTGGCTGATGAATTTACTTTAGGAATGGTTTTGGTACTTTTTTAAGTATTGTACAATGGGTTTTTATAGGGTTTGGAGATGCATGCATGCCGGGAACCCGTATAGTCACGAAGGAATTTGGAGCATCAACTTAATTGTGACGAGATAAGGTACATGTGTGTTTTTTTTTTTTTTTTGAACTGGAGATAAGGTACATGTTGAGAACCCAAATAGTCACGTCCCATGCACCGTATCTCACAACCTCGATCGGCAAAACTAATTAACATTTCGTATTGTTTGCGATTGCTTATTTTGTGGTGAGATACGGTGTACGAAGATAGTGGATTATGTGGGTCGAAACGCGCTCGAAATGTTATTATGTGAGTCGAAACGCGCTCGGCGTGTAAAATCCAAGACTTTTAAATATAATTATGTGGGTCGAAACGCGCTCGAAACGTTATTTGAATTCTAAATAGTGATTTAGGCGACATGGATTTAAAAGTGGTTCGAATATACAATTGTGTGCGAATCCAAGATAACTTTCATAATATACTATACACGGTGTAATTTTCTTAGAGTTGGAATTTTTCCTTGAAAAACGGACTACGCCACGATGACCCCATATTCAAAATTAGCCTACGTTAAAATTTTGAGATTTTTTGAGTATGGAATTAGAACACGTCCGAATAGGAGTAGCGACGATTGGACACACAACGATGTGTGTCGCAACGGGGCGCAAAACGTGGAAGGACATGAGGTTGTTGTTGTGCAGGGGATGCACAGCAGGTGTTGTGCACCATCGGAGCCATTCATTGCTCGGATGGACGGCCCAGATTTCACCTCGGCACATTTGCATCCGAACTGTTCATTGTCGTGTGTGCAAGATAAAATCTGGGCCGTCCATCCGAGCAATGGACAGCTCGGATGGTGCACAACACCTGGTGCAACAACCCCAAATCCTAGGAGGACAGGTGTAAATTCTCACATGATTCAGCAGCCTTACTCCACCGTAATATAGTACTACCATAATCAAAAGAAAAAGAAGAAGAACTCATGCAACTTCGAGACTTTACCAGTTTACCCGACTCCGCCGCCCGTCGTTCCGTTTCATCTCATCGGAATTTCGTGTCCTCCTTTTGGTAATCTCCCTTCCAGTTTAATTATACAACGAAGTAAGTCCTACCTGTATATAGATTGCATATAGATGATCAAACACATACATGAAATCACATACATCGGCAAACGGCAGCCACGGGGCTGTCGGCTACCTCGCAGCCGCTCCAGTCACTTCCTCTGGCCTCTCCACCACACCTCTCTTCCTCTCCCGCGCGACTCACTCGAATAGTAAAACTAATCTTTTCGGCAGAAACTTCGGTACAGGACTCGCGGCCGGTGGGTTCAAGCTATGCACAAATTAGCAATACCTTGGTTACATTCGTTTGATTTAGATATTTTGAATCGAAATGCTACTTGTTTTAAATGCTAGAAGATATGAAACATGTCTTGCAGTGATACCTCCAGATATGAAACATGTCTTGTTAGTGGTTCCTGTAGCTCCGTGTTTGGCTGCCGATTCTGCTGAAAGTGTTTCGGAAACAAATGGAAAACTAGTTTTTTAGCTTCTAGAATTTCCCGGACATTGGTGGAATTGGAATTGGTTATGTATATTGCAAACAAAAATAGTAACATAAACATGTTTATGGTGCCTGTTTCAAAAATTATTGTAAACAAAACACAAAAATCTGGAAATAAAAATTTCCTCAAACAGTGCCTGAAAATCCAAAATGCACAATCCCAAAATTTGACTCCGAAACGGCCTCCCACAGTAAAGGTTTGGGTCGGGTACTAATAAAATGTTGGGATTTCACTACGTGTGAGTCGGATGGGCTTAGTCCCGGTTGGAAGTGATTAGAGTTTTATCGTTATATCTCTATAAATACTCGGATATGCCTAGTTTATTATGTGTGACAAAAGTGAGAGAGACATAGAGTGTGAGAGAGAGATACACGAGAGAACTGTGAGACTTTCATTATTGTGAGATTGAAAGTGAGTATGTAACACAAAACTCGGATTTTCTCCGGATTATAGTGAAAACCCCCACCCCGTGAAAGTAGGTCCGATTTGCGAACCACGTAAATTGGTGTGTCTTGCTTTCTCTTGATTTTACTGTTTTTCGTGCGCGAGGTGTTTGTTTGGGCACAACATAAAATTCCAATTTTTTTAAAGCCGGCCAACAAGCGTGCACGTTTCTTCCTCGTTGACTTCACAACCATGGAGCATCATGTGCTCTATCATTAGCCATCGGCATTATGAAGGAGGACAAAATGAATTTAGCCGAAACCACGTCTAGGTATAGCCTAGCTACTATTTTCAGACAATTGCTTAATCCAAATGAATAATACTCCACAAGAACTTCAATTGAATCAGGAACCACCTAAAGTGATTCGTTAATTAAATATAAATTCAAAGTCGTTTGATGCACGTCAACATACACACATATGACGGCTACGAACGCAATTTTGTCCGGAAGTTGTGTTGGTGTACTTTTCGGAAAATATAAATATGGATAATGATTTTGACACTTCATTTTCTTAAAATTACACTCTAAAATTTACTTTTTAAAAAAAAATACACATAACAAAAATACTAAAAGACAAATATTACGCTTTGTTTGTTACCCTATAAAAGAAAAGAAAAGAAAACAAAAGAAAGGAAAATAAAAGGAAGAAAAATAAAACGAAAGAGTGAGAAAAGTTAAGAGAATTTTTTTTAATTAAGATAGTTTAGCTTAGTTATTTTTCTCTTCTTTTTCTCTCAACCGAAACAAAGGGAGAGGGAATTTTTTTATTTCCCTCTCCTTTCCTTTCTTTTTCCAGGGGTGTGAAAACTGAAAATCAAGTCTCCATAAATACTCGCCCTTTTGCAAAATATCTATCAGCTTCGTGGGGTCCACGAACGACGAGTGCAGGAGAAACACGCGGCCATATGGTCCACTGCGCCTGGTATGCGCATGGAGATAACCTACGCTTCCTCGAGCTCTCGTGACTTCTCCTCCTTCGACCAGGCCCCTTCCGGTTCCATGCCGGCGACTGGGCGCCCGGTGAAGGTCATCCCGTTGCAGCACCCGACGACGTCGTCTTCCTCACCCACGCCGTCAACGGTGTCGAGATGGCGTGCGAAGCTGAATCGGATGACGTGGACGGAGTGGATCGAGCTCTTTCTCCCCTGTTACCGCTGGATTCGTACCTACAAGTGGCGCGACTACTTCCAGCTTGATCTCTTTGCCGGCGTTGCCGTCGGCATCATGCTCGTCCCTCAGGTTCTCTCTCTCTCTCTCTCTCTCTCTCTCACACACACACACACACACACATACACACACACAGACCTCTCTGTTACGCCTTTTAGTCGCATAATTCTTTGGTAGAGCACTTCGCTGGCGTTCTCAATATTCACTCTTGCAAATTTTAGTATTTCCAATCCCCGCTCTAAGTTTAATATGATCGCCTCTCACTTTTTGCTCTCGCGAATTCTGATACAAATACACAATGACGCTTTCAGGCTTGCGTTCGTGCTCCTGCACGCGCAAGTAAACTATACCTGGAGAATGAGGCGAATGGAAACCAATCTCACCACAGGAGAGAACGTCTCTGCATAATTTATACCCTCACGTTGGGTATTGCTTTCCGCCACGAGTCTGGCCTTATACTTGTCATTTGATCCAATGGTCTTGCGCCTTGGCGGAAGATGAAGAAACTCTCAAACTTTATTCTTAGCCATTGAACTCATCTCTTCCTACATAGCAACTATCCATTTATCTGAAGCAGATGACTTGATGGCTTCTTGAAAAGAAGCTGGCTTGTCAACATCCACTAAAACAGTCATGAAGGACTCTCCTTCAATCTCATCGTTGTTCCACGTTGGCTTCTTCAGTTCTGTGGATCTTGAGAGTCTCCTAGTGGTACACTCCCACTTAATGGTGCACTCCGACTAGGTGAAGGATCACTCCAACTATCTTCAGCAACCATAGGATGAGGTTGCATTTCCTCATCACGCCTACGAGAGTGAGATAAATCTCCTAGTGGTTCCTCTAACTCATAGAGCTCAAACTCCTTCTTAACCTCACCAATGCTTGGGAAATCCTCCTCTAGGAAATCCACATCGCGCGAGTCAATTTCTGTCATTTCCCTATGTGTTCACCATACAAAACATGGCCCTTAGAGTGTTCAGAATATCTAATAAAAACACATTTATTGGCTCTAGGGCCCAATTTTCCATGTTTGCGGAAAGTATTGTGAATATACCCACTAGTTCTCCACGGACATAAGCCTTTTAAAATACGCTTTTCGCCATTCCACAACTCATATGGTGTGAAAGGAACTGACTTTGAAGGCACTCAGTTAAGGACGTAGGCAACAGTCAAAAGAGCATCTCCTCCAAAACTTACTAGGAGATTTGCTAGCGCCAGCATCGACTGAACCATATCAAGAAGAATTTGATTCCTTCTTTCTACAGAAACATTTTGTTTCGGAGTACGAGGAATCATCAATTGTCTGCATATCCCTTTCTCCTCAGATAATAGTTTGAAGTGATCAAACAAGTATTATTGGCTCCTATCGGTTCGAATAACTTTCAATTTCCTCTTTGTCTACAATGAAACAATTCAAAGCTTTAGAGCAGTGAAACAATAAAAATACTGAGCCATATCGTGAGAAATCATCTATGAATGTTATCAAGTAGGATGCGCCATGTGGCCCATGTCATGCCTTCACATGGTCTGCAAATGTCAGAGTAGACTAGCTCTAATGGATGAGAAGCCCTAGAAGCCTTACCAAAAGGCTTTCTGCATGCTTTACCAACCAAACAAGGCTCACAAGTTGGTAGGCTTACTTTGGCGAGGAAGCCCAATAGTCCTTCTCTAGCCAATCTAGCCAGTCTTTCTTGACCTATGTGACCAAGTCTCACATGCCATTTTACTAAATCAGACACAATATCAGAATTCAGAAGAAGATGAAGATGCAACACAAATAGCAGAATTAATAAAATTTGAATCTTGATCCGACATTAAGAAATCATTTTGCAAACTACCATGACATAAAAGGTTCTACCAAGATAAATAGACAATCTATTATCCTCAAACCGAAAAGAAAATCCTAACTTCTATAATGCTAAAACTGAAACCAGATTATATCAGGCAGTGTGAGGATGAATCACATCATGAAGAAGTAAATTACGCCCGGAACACATCTGAGCTTGTAGGTTCCAACATACATATTCATGATCTAGGCAGCATTTTTTTTGTTTTTTGTTTGACATTTACCATTTTTTTTACAATGACTATTAAATGATGCAACACAATTTATGATGGAGTGCTAGACTGTTTAAAATTGATGATTGGATATGTTGTCTATTCCTCAAAGGGTTGGTCGGTGCAGTTGTCCATTTATACTCCGGAATTTTGATTATTGCTTTTGTGCTATACAAGATTTCTGGTGTATTGTTGCACTAAGCAAGAGTTTATACTGCACTAACCAAGAGTTTATGAGGACTTTGGGATTTTGAAGCACTTAGTGGTTGATGGTTGTATGATTAGCTTTCCTATTTTGCTTGCTGCTTTTTCACTACATCCTTACCAATGCATTCCAACCATTCAAATAACATGAAAAATTAAGGGAGTGGGTAAAACAACTTATACGCTGTTCCGTTTATGGGGATTTGTTTGTGTTGTTTAATGGTGATTTGCAAGATTGCTTTTTGATATTGTTGGTTTAGCACATTTAATCATTTGTTTTATCTTTATGTCACCAGTCAATGTCTTATGCAAAGTTGGCCGGGCTGCAACCAATTTATGGACTTTGTAAGTTTTTCACGAGATTATCATGCTATCGAATTTGTATCATTGCATTTAGAGAAGATAATGTCTTTAAGCTTATTTTAAAAAATTGTACTTCAATTTTGATACGGTTTACTCTCTGTTGCATTGTGCATGTAGTTTTGAGCATTTTGATTCCCTTTTGCTTCTAAAATTAATGTGATACAAAGCAATTTGACAGAACTTTTCGTCTCCATCACAATGCTTTATCTGGCTCTTTTTGCATTTGTACTTGTCTTATGTTTTTTCTTATGGCCTTCTTGGTTTTTCTTTTCAAGCCAGATTCTGGTTTCGTACCTATATTTGTCTATGCCATTTTTGGGTCATCTCGCCAGCTTGCAATTGGTCCTGTAGCACTGGTATCCCTGCTGGTGTCGAATGCCTTAGGAAAAATAGCTGATTCATCGGACGACTTGTACACTGAACTTGCAATATTGTTGGCGCTGATGGTTGGGATTTTGGAATGCATAATGGGACTCTTGAGGTATTTCTGCTATTTTCTCTTTGCATTTGTTGTTGCTCTGTTTCTGTTTTATTTTGATTCCATGTTTACGTGGATAGTCTAATACCATGCAAAGTGGGTTTCACAAACCAAACAGATCTGCTTTCTTTTGCATTAGGGGAAAGAAACCTTTATTGGTTGTATGTATTTATTCACACGTACTTATAAAAAATATATTATATATTGACAAGTATAAGCCAAGCTCCATCTTGTCCAGTCCCCGAATTCACAGGAAATTTGCGCTGTCTGCAGGCTCGGGGCCATTGATGTTAGAAAAATAATTCTTTCAAGATGTAAGTTGTAACTTCCCGAGTCATCCACAGTTATAATTTGTTGAAATGAAACACCAGTGTGGAATTTTTGGGTTAATGGTCACGGAATTGCCAAGTTGTAAACTGAATCTGTCTGAATTGGTATGATTCGATCTGATTCAATCTTTTCTTCAGCGAAGCAAATTTTGTTTTCGAGTGGTTGGGGTTGGAGAGTAGGAAAATAACACTTGATTATTGGTTGGAAACCTACTTTGTTGCATCTAGCCTCTCTCTCTCTCTCTCTCTCTCTCTCTCTCTCTCTCTCTCTCTCTCTCTCTCCTGACAGGGCTGGAAAGAGCTCTTTTGTGGAACTCATATTGCTTAACCCCTTCACTGCCTAAAGTCCTATTATGTTTTTCCTTGACCCCTCACAGCCTAAAGCCTTACTGGTTTTTTACTATTTTGTGTGTTTGTTTTAGTATTACTGTTAGTTATCTTCATTTTTACCCTGGCAATTCACCTCGAATTACTTTTGGATGGACTTTTAGCGGAAAAGCTTACACTTGTTTTTTTCCCTTTAGACTTGGATGGATTATTCGTTTCATTAGCCATTCCGTGATATCTGGCTTCACAACCGCTTCAGCCATTGTGATTGGCTTGTCTCAAGTGAAATATTTCGTGGGATACGATATAGAAAGAAGTAGCGAAATTATTCCACTGGTCAAGAGTATAATATCCGGAGCAGACCAGGTATTCTTTCCGTGCCAATTGACTGATCCTTTGATTGCATTGTTGCTAATATCTATATTTTCTCGTGGAACTACGTATTGGCACATCCTTGATCCTTTGAAGGGTATCTTTGCTATTTCACATTCCTATAACTTATGATATGCTTGATATCTTGACCAGTGGCAATTTAAAAACAGCCTTGGATAGTAAGAGTTTCATACTGTAACATGGCCCTTTACATGAAAATTACGAGCTATTTTCTTTTTATATATCTGAGACTAATGGTTCCTTTGACATTTACTTGGTCACCTAAAATTGGATTTCTTGCCCTTCACTTTGCTTGATTTGCGTTGTGTTTTAACTAAGACACATCTATCTAAATGCAAGTGATGATTTCCTTTTGTAGTTCTTGTGGCCCCCTTTTGTAATGGGATCGGTTATGCTAGCTATACTTCTTGTCATGAAGCATCTGGTATGAGCTTATAATTTGCTTTTTGTGAACTACTGCAGTCGTCTTTATAGTAGCATTCTATATTTGTTATTTGTTTGGATGGTTTCATGTATAGGGAAAAACAAGGAAGTACTTGCGGTTTCTGCGAGCAGCTGGTCCCCTTACTGCTGTTGTTCTTGGTACAACCTTTGTAAAAATATTTAATCCATCTTCAATTACTTTGGTAAGAACATAACATGTATTGACTATTGAGCTTACCCTGTACAACTGGAAATGAACATAAACCATAAAACGTTGGAGCTCAACTCCATATTATAGATTCATCTGGTCACTTGTTATCACATTGTTGTCCTTTGAACTCCAACATTACTGAACTGGTTGCTTCAACTTTCTTGCCAGCAACACTGGATCTTTTCATGCTTTTCCAATGTATAATGTTTAAGAGTTTATTTTGGTTCTTATCTTGGGGAATTTGTTTAGAGTACCTGTAGAGGTCCAATATAGGGTACTGGCAGAACTTGTCATCAATGGTCAAAATATTTTTTTCCCCAGTGTTATGTAATATGACAATAGAAAATTTATGCACCTAATGTCTAATTTTCATTAAGACTTTCTCTCTCTATCTCGAACAAGAACCTTGTAGTATTTTGTTGTGCTCAATCCTTGTAGTATTTTGTTGTGCTCAATCCTTGTAGTATTTTGTTGTGCTCAATCCTTGTAGTATTTTGTTGTGCTCAATCACTATGTGAGGTAGGACTCCAAATTAAGCTTGCTTATGAAAATTAGAAATTTTGAAAGATTGACCATCATGATAGAATATTAGCACGGGTTATGACATTAAGCATGAGAAGGACCTACTTTGATACGATCTGCGTATGTGAACATTTGGAATAAGATAAGTGGTAGAGAAGGGAAAAGGTGTGGAAGGATGGGAATCTAACTTGCAAAAGAGGGTTGCTTGCATCATAGGATCTTGGTCAAGCATAATGTCCGACAAGATTGGGAAAAAGTATAACCAGAGTTGAATATGAAGATCTTTCTACTTATACGAAGTATGTCTTTGCTGCTTAACTATTTATGTCTAACATTGTTTGGTTATGTATCTTCCTTTTAGTCAAAAACGGATTTCCTTTGAGTTAGTTGTGACTGGAGCTGATAAAATTGGATGTGTTTTAGGTAGGAGACATACCTCAAGGCCTCCCCACATTTTCTATTCCTAAAGAGTTTGCATATGTGAAGTCTTTGATCCCGACTGCCATTCTCATTACCAGCGTGGCGATTTTGGTGAGGAAACATAGGTATCTCTTTCAATTGCAAGTTTACATTTGTATTCAGAATCATAATTATGAATATATGATTCATCTATAGGAATCGGTGGGGATTGCGAAAGCGTTGGCAGCAAAGAATGGGTACGAGTTGGATTCAAATCAAGAGGTATGTTTTGTAGAACCAGTCAACCCTGCTCTATCGATTTATGTTACGAAAATATCCAAATCCACTCATCATTGCAGAGTATCACAATATATCTTCACCTTTATGTATCTCATATTTAATCAACCAGTAAATGAGTGACGTTGATACTGGCAAAAGGGTGCTGGATAACATGAACTCATTTTCTGCATAATTTGTGCTTAGAAATTTGTCCGAAATTTTGCATTGTATTTTTTCAATCCTTATTGTTTGATCATCCATACATCTGAAGAAATTATGCGGGTTTTAGCCTTGTGTTCACTCACAATTACATCAAGTAGTCATCTCTTGTGTTTTGCCAGTTTCATACCTCGAATGGTCTACCATTTTTTCTGAATTGTAGTTTTTGGACTTATTTCGTGTATCAATTGGCTAAAAGGAAGAAAGAAAATAACAGCACTAGCAAATAATTTGGTGCCTTTGTTTACTCTCCAGAAATTCTGTTTACCTTATTTCAACAGCTAATTGTAAAGTAATTTTGACAGTTTTTTTTTTTTCATTTTTGTTGCAGTTGTTTGGTCTTGGTGTGGCCAATATCTGTGGTTCATTCTTTTCTTCCTATCCCACGACAGGTGCGAATTTGTTGGGTTGCAATATGAAATGGGGGGTTGATAGTATTTTTCAGAGAGGAAACAATGTTGATACAATGTCTGTTTCATTATTATTATTACTACTTTGTGCATCTTTAAATCAGTTTATTTAGTGGACATGCTTCTAAGAGACATGTTTTTGTTTTGAATGTGTCATGTAGGTTCATTTTCTAGGTCAGCCGTCAATAATGAAAGTGGAGCGAAAACTGGATTATCTGGACTTGTGATGGGAATCATAATGTGTTGTGCACTTTTGTTCTTGACTCCATTATTTGAATACATACCTCAGGTTTGTTGTCCATTTTCTCAGGTTTGTTGTTGTCCATTTTTTGTTTTGGATTTATTTTATGAGTCAGATCTTTCCCTGTCTGTCGTCATCTGCTTGACCACAGTGGAGGATTTTCCTTTCCAGAGCAAGCCTTTTTCAGGACACAATGCTTCAGAAGCCCCAATAACCATGTCAAGTTATCTTATGGATTAAAAAAATGTTAAAAATAAATTTTTGTGCGTAATTTTCCACTTTTGTTTGTGGTGTCTATGGTTCTGATATTAGAATCTTCAGTTTGAGATGTTGCCTATGCACATAGGTTTTTGACCCGATATATTATTCCTCTAATGACAAAACACCTGACTTCTGGTTGCTGATAATGGGTTTGTATATGACCTTTGCAGTGTGCTCTGGCTGCGATTGTGATCTCTGCTGTAATAGGGCTGGTGAGTTCATATAGTTTACGCTGTGAAGTCCATATTTGAGTTGGTCGTCATGGTGGTTGTACTGTCCATTTTGTACATATAATGTCCGTCAATTACTTTATAAAGTAGAACATATTGGTTAGCAATGTTCTAAAAAATAAATAGTTAGCTTCCTTTTTCTCTGGACATCCTGTGATGACTAAGGTGATAGTCTACTGACTCTCAGCCTCCTCAGAAATGATAGCCCAAGTGAACAATAATACCCCTCTTCCTCACCTGTTAATCTTTGTTTGTGCACGGATATATGAGGATGCGTTGTAGTGATTGCCTTGGTTAGATTGCCACTGGTTCTCTTTGTGATTATTTTTTATTTTTTTCAGGTAGATTACAACGAGGCTATCTTCTTATGGCGTGTAGACAAGAAAGATTTCCTTCTTTGGACCATAACATGCGCAACGACTTTGTTCTTTGGTATTGAAATTGGCGTCCTTGTAGGGGTGAGCATTTAGCATTAGCACATGATATCAACATGTCTTTGTTTTGTGTTACAAGTTTTGTGGCATATTATACGTGCGCCTTACTTTCGCTCCTGTTTGCACTTTATATTATTTGGTTCACCTCATTGGTCGTTGGCAGACCTTGATATTTTCGGCGTGTTGAGCTTTTAATGTGATTACATGACAATAAGTCACAGTATTTAATTCATGAGCACAATTGTGAGCTCAAACAAGCTTTATCATAGTACTTCATCTCTTCCAAGTTTACTCTCGTCAACTTTTCCATCCTCCACCAATATGATGTGGTTCTGGGCATTGCAGCCTGTGAAACATTTTGAATAGTACCCAGGAAGTTCAATTCGTGATTTCATATTTTGAGAGTCATGGGACGTATCCATCGATATGTTTGGTCTATGAGCTCATCCTTGGTGGGCTATTTAATCCAATGCCTGTCACCAACTTTGATCTCTTACCCTTTTGCAGTTGCTCCTACAGATTCCTATCCTGTCACTTACGAAAATGCTCCAAACTTTTTCATTCGACTCAAGAACTCAGAGTCCTCTGATTGCCTTTTCCAGCCATGAGTAACTTCCACTAGCCACTAGGCGTCGTTTAAATCATTAATCATTTTGTTTTGACTTATAATCAAAGCTATTTTACTGATTGAAGCATTCAGTCAAAGATAGGGTACGGTGTTAAGATAACTGGATATATGATGCAGTCACCCAAATCCTTGAGCTGCTCAAGCCTCAATGTAATATTTCTTGAGACTAATATTTTACCTTGGCGTTCAGTTCAGACAGGCTAGCATAAGAATTCTATTTTGTCTCCCTCTTTTCCTCTTTTCCGATTCTTTATATTTCTTTTCTACCTATTCTATGCTTAAACTATCAACAATGTGCCCTGTATTTGTGATATGTCACCTTGTTTCTTGTCCCTATAACTCCGAGCAAATCTGTAGCATTGTCCCACAAGCTAATGCTGCTTGACCTTACGTAGAAGTGTTGTTTGTTCAAGCAAAATCAACAAATAACGTTCGTCCATTGGTTGTAAAAGTCTGGCTATTCAGCTGAATTATATAATTAAGGTTGTTCAGTTATGCTGTTTATACAATCGCATTGGCATTTCCTGAGGATCTCATGTCTTCTTAAGTATTTCTTTTGATGCATGGAGTGGTAGTCAATGCCCAAAGATAACAAAGTGGAAGTAGTTTGTCCTCTTTTTCCTGTGCAAGTTGCATTATATCCTTTAAAACATCCTTCCAAATTTTGTAACATTGTTCTTAATTTGGTTAGATTTCATGTTGCATATTTCATTGTTGGAAAAAAAATGGACTTTTTCCCTTTGGTGCTGCGTGTGCATAAAAAATTCTGTGTTTTCTTACATTTGAGTAGCATTTGAATAGCTTTAGAATGCTGGCTAAATCTTTACTTATCCACCATCTCAAATTTGAACTTGTAGGTTGGTGTTTCACTTGGTTTCGTCATCCATGAATCAGCAAATCCACATGTTGGTAAGCTTATTGTATTATGGAAAATTATCATATGCATGTACTTGAATGCTCATGTAATCGTCAATGTATTGTTTAAAAACAGAGAACCATATCTCGGCATTTTATGCACCCCCACAACACCCCCCTTTTCTCCTCTCCCCAGCCCGGCAGCCCCCAAATGTGAAAAGATCAATGACAGAGCAATTCACTAGTGAAATAAAGTAAAATAAAAGAAATTAAATTTAAAATAAGGGAAAGTAAAAAAAACAGTGAGCGTATTAGGAAATTTCATGGTTTCATTGAGCATTATCCTAGTCTCTTAATCTGTTTTTGATAGGCACTTAGCTATGTCATCCTAAAGGTGACCATTCAGGTCTGAGTTTCCATTGACTTTATCATCATTCTGGCCTTATCCAAATGTATTGTACAAGCTGCGCTTCACCTTTCCCAAAATGTCCAGAGTCAATTTTTTTTTAAAAGAAAATTAGAATTCTAGTCCTTTACCATGTGTCCCTTCAAGCTGAACCCATGGAGTCATGGATTCCTGTTAATTGTGCCTTCCACTGCAGTTGTTTATGGTTCATAGTCGTTCATTTGTCCTTTCATTGTTGCAAAATCCCAGATTCTGCTTTGGTTTTACTTAGAGCACATCACTGTTGTACATCCAATTTTTCATACATATTCATTGTACTGTTTAATTACTTCAGGACACATTTATCTGTGTATTAATGGAATAATTTTATTTTCCAGCTGTATTGGGGCGTCTTCCAGGCACCACCATTTATAGAAATGTTCAACAGTATCCAGAAGGATATGCATACAATGGAATCGTGATTGTTCGAATTGATGCACCAATTTATTTTGCCAATACAAGTTACATAAAAGACAGGTGAAATCAATACTTTTTACGCAAAACTTGTCACTTTAGTGTAAAATTGTGCCAGTTTGTCAAACTTCAATTGATTGGCGCTACCTAATTTTCAAAATTAACCATGTAATTTCAGTTTATCTGGTGTCCATTTGTCAGGCTACGGGAATTTGAACTTGAGGTTGATAACTCTACGAAACGCGGGTCAGATGTTGAAAGAGTTTATTTTGTGATCATAGAGATGGCACGTGAGTTATCTTAATCTTCATTTTCTATCCAGTTTACACAAAGGTGTCTCCTCTTTTGACATTATAGTTTGAGTTTTCCTATTTGCACGCATTCAATATTTTGAATGAGATGTTGCCCAGGCCACAACATTCTGTTTTATTTTGTCCCGCTTCATTCTTTGAAGAATAAAGGATCATGACTTTTACTTGTCACTTATCAATAGGTTGCTATGTGTACACATATATAGCGATTCAATCTAAGTGTTTTATCTTGTTAATGATCCTTATGTTATCTGGGTTGTTAATTTTGTGCTTTTTATACTACTTTCTTGCAATAATGTTCCTGCAGTTTAGAGAAGGATGATAGCATTTTCTGATTTTCCTCGAGGTCTTGTTGTCCCTTTGTTACATATTAAACATACCAGTCTTTATACTCAAACTATAGTGTCCCAATAATCACAGCAGTGTCATTCAGATAACGAGTCTAATACATATCGTACATCTACAAACCGATGCAAACCTGTTCAGCATCATGCCTTGCACCTTGTTCAAAGTAGTGTTGGTAAAGTTAAATCACTCATCAGCTTCATGGTTTAGTCAAATCCAATGTAACACCAAAAATAAGAAAAAGGAAAAAGAACCCCGAAAAGTTGTAGTTGTACACAATATCGGCATTCAGTATTTCAACCCATGCAAGACTTTGAATATGCGCTGTTTTATTACTTTTATTTCATGTTTTCTTTTTCTCTCCCTTTTCAGCTGTCACGTATATAGACTCGAGTGCTGTTCAAGCATTGAAAGACTTGCACCAGGAGTACAAGTCCAGGGACATCCAGGTTGAAAGTCTCTCTGATCAATCCACGATATGTTAAATTTCTGAAGGCCTGTTATTATCTCCTCCTTTATCTCATTGTTTGGTTGCAAAAATATAAATAATCAAGAACTTAATTAGTACAAGAGTGAAGAGTTTGTTGCGGGATGTGTTGTTTTGGTTAGTGTAGAAGCAAAAACATTTTGAAAACATTTCAAAATAGACAAAAGGATATTGAAAACATAGTTTTGTTTCTTCTTTTTGGCTTGGCAAAAGTCAGGATTGTTAGTTGTAGTTAGTGAGGTTTAAAATCCTGTCAAATGCATGGGAGTATATGGTGCTTACCAAGCTACCACTCGACTTGCATACTGTGATTTTGTTCACCCTCACTAAATAAGGGTGAAGGTTTTTTTTTTTTTGATTGGTGGAAAAAGTGTGGGTCCCACCCAAACTAATCTCATTATTACCAAAAAATGTATTGATTCCGTGGATCCCATGCTTTTTTCATCAATCAGAGTTGAGGGTAACGTAATAAAATCCGACCCTCCACTTGCATATTGAAAACATAGTTAATGTCTGGAAACACATACTAAATTTTATCTTTACGTTAACAAACTGTCAAAAGCCTAAAGATTGGCGATCAAAAATATTTGGATTTCTAAAAGGAACAACATATTCATTCATTAATAAGAAGCAACAAGTGTAAGCCTAAATGTAACTCCAATGAACTTGAATTCCGTGTTGACGTTTTGCTTTGTTCGTTGGTTTTGGCATGTTTCTCTCTGTTCTAGAATCACTGGTACTTTCTATTCCACGAGTCTTTCATTTTGGTGGCTAAATAAATTCTGTTCCTTGAATTAGTATTAATCTTTGTCTACACCCTTTGGTTATATTTCAGACGGCCATTGCCAATCCAAACCGTGAAGTTCTGCTGACCCTAGCAAGATCTGGTGTGGTTGAGCTCATTGGTAAAGAGTGGTTCTTCGTTAGAGTGCACGATGCTGTTCAAGTCTGCCTTCAGCACGTTCAGAGTTTAAACGAGACACCCAAGGCATCGCAAGCATTATCTGATGATAAACCCAGTTTTATCCAGAGGTTTTTGGCACAGAGAGCAGAGGGATTCTCAACTGAACAGTTGGAGTCAGGTGAGAGACAATCTCCGATCGCCAAAGACAAAGATCCTCAATTGGAGCCATTGTTGTCGCGGAGGTCCTAAAACGGATATACCTAGTCACTTGCGTATAGATTCATGTTGTTGTATATTTACACAGACATGCACAGATAGATGTATGTGTCGATGGATACATATTTGCAGACATTCTCTCTTAATCTATACCATTTTTCCCGGCTTTTCTGGGTCGTTTAAGCTAGTAAACTTCCTGTCAACATGCAGTTCACTGTTTTATTGTGTGGAAGTTTTTGTAGTCCCTAGTATAACGATTTGTAATGATGATTCAATTCTTTCCGCAGCTAAATTTGTTGCGTGGTGAAGTACAATATGTTGATGTTTTCGTACGAAAGTTGGCTGTTCCTGTTGTTGACATAGAAAGTTGGCTGCAACAAAAGGGAACATTTCTCTAAGATTACCTGGTTGGACTACGGTCATTCACCATATAGGCAAAGACTGAAATCATCTCGACCGAATTCACATTTTGCAAGAAAGTGCCTTTCAAAAACATTCTGTACTACTACTACTACTAAAGATTTACGAGAGTGACGATTAAAAGTGAGAATGGAAACTTCTACCAAGTATTTTATAGCTTAGCTCTTTGAAACGAGTAGTTTACTCTTTCATGATCATTCCTTAAGTTTGTGCTCGCCACTCGACCCCCGTAACTAAACAGGGAAACCTTAAAAGCGACCAAATTCAGAAAAGTTCGTCGCTGCTTTTCTCCAACAGAGAATCCAATCTAGGCTCATATCAATTGCCTTTATTCTTTCTTCGTTTACCTAACAGAACACAGAAGGTCAGGTTTGTTATTCTATTAAACAAAGAATTTTTCGCACAGCTAGAAGTTTTTAAGACGGGTTGATTTTCTTTTCCTTTCGTTTTTCCCACGGAAAAAAAAGGAAAACCCAATCATTACTCTGGAAATTCTGCAGAAGATTAGCAAAGCGGCGACCGTCAAATGTCGAAACTCGAAAACGGAAGGGATGGAGGGAGGTGGATATAATAGATAGGGTGAAAAGCTAGCTAAAAGACAACTTCTTACTTCGTCCCACATCGACTGCACAAGAAAGCTACTCAATCTAACAGCTCATATAAGTATTCAAGAGAAGCCCGTTGTAAAAACTGCCTTAAACTAATGAGTAAGGAAAACAAAGCGAGCGGTGAGAACTGCTCGTGACGCCTTCTGTGCGCATGAATTTTTGGAGGGGTTTAAAGGCTGGCCGAGCGTTGACGCTGCCTACCTAGCAGAACTCGCTTGTGCGGGCCTCCCAACCAACCATCACTAGTACTGAAATTTTTTTCTAGCAGATCGGTGTGTCGGGATTAATACAGGTTGTTCAATTGCGTATATTTTTCAATATGGATTAATACGGGTTGTTTAATTGCTCAATTGCGTATACTTATCAGTCCGGTTTGGTTCGGTTTATGGTTCTAAACTATTTATCATCTACAAATTTTCCAAAAAAAAGAAGTAAAAATACCACTAATTTATTAAAATTGCTCATAATTTGATGAACTTGGAGAGAGATTAGAGGGCCATTAATTTGGGAGTTAGACGTGAGAATGAAATAACTTTGAAACCCTTAAAAAAGAGTTCTAATATAGCTATCATTGTAGGATTTCAGATTTATGGGAAACAAGAAATAGTTTTCGAGACCAATTTTTCAAGTGTCGTAAATGGTGAAAATAAACAAGAAATTTGGAACGGAGGGAGTAATGCGATGCAACGTTTTCAAAAGCATGGGAAAACATTATTATTTAAGGAAGATGAGCAATTGAAAAATGACAAGGAAATTCAAAATGGACAAACAAATTGGGACGGAGGGAATAGCTATTTCTTAATTTTTCAAATAATTTTTTGAGTTTGATTGGAAAAAATAAAAGATTTTTTTAATGGACTGACTATTCAAGTTTCACCATCCACTAGTGGAAAATCCAATTATAGCTGGACCTTTACGCTATATACAATGACCCAACTCGAGAGTTAATATTAGACAGGCGGGAGTCAAACTCGAGACGGGTTATTATCGACTCGTAAGGCTCCGTTTTTGCCGGGCGCAACGCCGATCCTGTTCTATCATCAATCTAACAAAATATTATCATGAACACATACAGGAGTAGATGATACACAATTGTAAGCATATCGATTGCAAGCGAGCTAAGGCAGGAATTAGATGACAACATTAACTAATTTAAGGCATTCGATTCGAAAGATGGAGTCAGTGTAATTGCCCAATACAATAATGCCTGCACTTACCAAGTCCAGTTCAACACAATATCTTAAATACAGCAGATATTCATAATTTTACTTGGCATATGACACAAGCAGTGACTACTCCGGTTCTAAGCGTTTCCACATTTCTGGGTCTGAACATACCTCCATACGAGATATATAACCAAGCGCGAAATACATACCAACTACTACAATTTAGAATAACTTCATGCATTGACCTTTGGCTCCCATCCTGCAATCACATATTCTTTTGCAGGTTTGGTCTTCTGAAATGATTCCCGAGAGAAGAGCAACTGCAGCCAAGGACACAACAGTTAACTGATATTAGAGCTTTTTAACTTTTATCTCGAGCTTTTTCTACCCGAACAGAATGGGCTTTCAAAATTTCAAGGCGTAAATACTCAAGTGCATATATTATACGGATGCATCCGTGAACAGTGTGCAGAGAGAGGATGAGGATACAGAATAAGTAAATCAACAATGTTGAACACAAGCAGGTTTTCTCATTTCTCTCAAACAGTTTCATCCCACCCGTCAATTAAATTTACGACCTTAGTTTGAAAGGATTTGACTCAGAAACATTTCTCATTAGGTTTCTTTTTTTGGCGAAGTTTGTTGCTCCCGACGACAGTGGTGCTCTATTGCTGATAATTAAGTGGGATTCTCGCTTGGTTGCCATTGACAGTAAAGATGTTCTCTATCTATGTTTAGACAAAAAACGACAACCGAAATACCTTAGGTATGTCATTGCCACGACACACAACAAAAAGAACAGAAAATTCCATGGGGCCAAAATCAAAGCCAAAAAAAGCTCGTTCAAAAATGAGATTCGTAAATTAACCCGTCTGACTTTTAGGATTTAAGAACGAAAGAGATACACTGTCTATCTACGATGTCAAACTCCAAGAGCAGGAACCACATCTTACAGTCATAGATTTTGGGGGAAAACATGGCCCTAGAGCATTTTCTCCTTGTTCATAGTGTCAAAGGAGATACACCCCTTTATGCACAATTTCCAGTTTGCATATAAAACTGCTAACTGCTAAGCAATAGGTGTTCATTCCGTGGTGTCAAGTACATTACTGAATGTGATTTCTGGAAACAGAAAGCCACCAATTTTCCTTAACTAATTCGCCAAGCAAGTTAATTAACAAAAGTAAATGCAGAAAAAGTACCTCGCCACTTCAGAAATTAAATAAAAAAAAACCAAGAATTGCGGAAAGAAAATAAACTAACTGCATACCTTCACATAATTATGGACATGAGACAAGCTTTCAGGGATTTTCCAGCTCTTGAAGTGGTCAAGAGTCACCTCAAGGTGGTATAGCTTTGGTGCCAAACTCAGATCAACAGCACAAACATTTTCCCCATTGATGTAAGGTCCCTGATCCAATGATCCAACCAATTACAATAAACTTCCACGACAAACAAAAGGAAAAGATGCTAACTTTGATAGGGGACGACATGATTTTTTGTAAACAACAAACCGTACATGTTCCTTGAGATGTTCATCCAACGCCTTCAACTCATCCAGCAAAGCCTGCTCTGTTCCATCATTGGGATCCTTGCTCTTCAAGAACTTGATAAAACTAGGGAAGATTTTGGATGCACTATAATCTCGCAGAAATTGGAGAGCACAAATCAGTAAAAAACTACTCCAAATGTTGGAAAGAATCAGACTTTCACAACCTTATGAAATACTTGCAACAATTAACAAAAAACTACAGAACTACTGAACAAGGGAGGATAAAGCTAAAAGATTCCAAGAATTCCAACAATCATGAGTCGATGACATTGGTAAACATTTCAGTCTTCAGAAACAGGATAGTTTTGAGCTAATAGTGTTTAATTCCTTTCAAATATCTTTTTGAAACGACACCTCAAATATCTACATACAAATAAATTTAGACACAACTAATAGCTTCTGAAAATTTCTGCCTACCCCGAATAGTTTCCCAAAAAGATTACAATATGATTCGCTAATCGTGTTTTCAAAAGCTGTTTTGAAAATGATAGCAAGCAAGTCTTATACTTCAGTGTAGAAGTTAGAACCATCACACTACACTGTAAAGCTAAGGAAATATGAAGCAACAGATCTTGTAGTATTGCACAAGTGTTCAATACAAATTAGAAGATCCAAAACCAATGTCCTAAAAAATCGCTAGGCACTACTACACGGTGACAAGTCGGCCTAGGCGGCGGACTTTAGAACACTGCCCAAACAAAACCAAATAAACATAGCTAAACAAACCAATATATACGCTGATATATCCATAGATATATAGAAACATATACTTTGATAAGAAATATGTCAATATATATGGAGAGGGAGAGAGAAGCATACACAGAGGCAACCTCAGGAGGAGGAGATAGAGGAGGGTCAGGATATTTTTCTTCAATGAGGCCAACAATGACATCAGAGTCGGGAATCCATTTGTCCTCAAATTTGATCAAGGGCACTTTCCCTTCTGGGTTCAGTTCCAAAAACCTAAATAATCATCACCACAGCAAAAAATCACATTTCTTTTCTTTGTCCCAAACCAAATCAAACCCAAATATGATCCTATGAACAAAGAAAAACACTCAGAATTGTAAGGGGTTTTCTAACCATTGGGGCTTGTCGCTGAGATTGACCAGATTAACCTTATACGGGATTTTCTTCTCCTCCAAAGTCAGCTGGACCATTTGGCAGAAAGGACCTAAAAACCAAGAAATCATCAACGTGATCAACCACAACCCATTTGCCAAAAAAAGTTTTTGACTGTATAAACATGTGCATATGGCTTATATGTGCGGCTAGGGAGAGATAAGGAAGGATTACAGTCTCCAAGAACATCAGGAGCACCAGTAGCGGCCTTAACAATGAGCTCCACCGCCATAGTTCGGGTGGGTAATGGCAGTGTCTGGCAAAGGTCTTTGATTAAGAGACAGAGAGAGATTGTGGCGAATATGTGCGCCGCGTGGATGCAAATATATATGCAGAGGGGATATGTAACGCATCAAAATGATTAATGTTCGAGGAGTTTCTTGGTGCTAAGCTTGGTGCCCGAACGCATATCTCAATCGTGTAATACACTTTTGAACAACCCAGATTTAGAGAGTTGAGAGAGAGAGTGTGATAAATCTGAACCGTCAAAAACACCACATGATCTCCGCTAGGCATAAAAAACTTTTCGTAATGTTCGAATTAGCTTGCAATTAATTAAGGTAGGAATAAATTATCGGAACCGGGTTTCCTTGATCCTTGATGGTTCCAGTTGATGTCAATGAACCAAAAGGTCAAAGGTTCAAAACCCAGTAGGTGGTGGAACAAGGAATAGTTTAATCATCCCTTCTTCGGTTAGCTTTATTAAATAATTCATTGCCAGAGCTCTGCCTCCAGCATCTCACTTGAATTATCTATTATCATTTTTCTGCTTAGATTTTGTTTAAGGCCTTCACACACACAAAAAAAAAAGGGACTATGGTGCTTTTGTTATGCTAGCTTTTTATTGAGTACCTTTTTATTGGACAATAATGAATGTATCCTAAAGTCCTAACAAGAGGGTCCAATGAAGTTAGAAAATGTATGGTGGCAACAAAATAGCCTACATTCATGCTAAAATTATTTAGACTTTAATAACTTGAGAGGATTTCAATGGTCATATTTGTATTCGCTTTCTTCTTTTTATTTGTCAAGGTTGTCAATGTCAACTGGTGTATGACAATTGGTCCATTTGTATGCATTTCATCTGTTTTATTACATGGTCTCATTTAGTATATTTGAATGGAAAGGCACAACAGGATGTTATCTTGTTCTAACGGGTTTTGTTCTCTGCTTATGAATGTGTTCATATCGTCCATTTTGTTCAACTAGTTGAGTGTGTGAGTCACATAGAAATAGTATCAATCGCCACCGATAACTCGATGAGCTGTACAAACGAATGGTTGCCCGATCATGAAGTTAGAGTCCGAAAAATACTCAAAAAATGGTCACAATAGGGGCTATGCCTTTGATCATAGCAATCCCCTGCTCCCCATGAGGAGAAAAAACTTGCATGTGGATCGGGTACCATCATGTGGCACTCGTCACCGTATCCGAGCCATTCAAACATATTTTGGACAATCCAAATTTATTGTGGTAAATTTGCCTCCAAAATTTACAAAAATACCACCCTTAAATTTGAGCCGTCCAAAACATATTTGAACGGTTTAGATGCGCCGACGGGTACCACGTGGCAGTGCCTTTTTGGCATGCAAGTCTTTCTCCCCCATGAGCAATGAGGTTCGGACCACTTCTCTTTCCTTGCCTTTTATCATAGTGGGAATATAGAGCTATCTTATTCATCGCACTATCTCCACATACTCGTGTGGATAGAGGGGAGGCAGTGAGGCACAGCAGGCTACTGTGCCTTTGATTCGTGCCCCGTTTTGAGCTTGAAAACGTAATCCGAACCGTTTATTTTTTAGATCTCGATGTGCACAATAGTCCTGTGAAAAAACAAGTTGATTGGGCATTATTTGCTTACTGATCGAATTATATAATTTTGCCATGCATTTTTTAAGTGTATTTGTTGTTCATGTATTGAAGAAAAAAGTGATTTGATTACTGAGTTTCCCATGTCCCATTGACTTGATTTTTTGCTAGACTACTTGTTGTACACATCAAAATCTACAAAGTGAACGGTTTGATTTTTTTTGAGCTTGGGACATAGCCCGGAACAAAGGCACAACACGGCCCCCTGGTCCACACTCAAATGCACTGCTTGTATTGTCACTTCATCTAAAATAGATGCTTCTGGTCGAAAAATTATTGTGTTAGGTTACTTGCACATCAAATTGGAACTCAGTTGTGTTGTTTTGTGTGTCGTATCTTTCTCTCAAACGTATGAAAAGAATCTTTTGACGAGTCATAAGTGATATAGAGCAAATTAATGCTTCCCAGATATTGCTAGAGTGGGCTAGCCGGGAGAGGGATAGCCCTGGCCAGCCCACTCTCTATTTGGCACTGGACTTGTCTGACCTGTGCCCTTTGGGCTCCTTCGACAATCGGGCTGAGGTTGGATCAATCCATTTTCAAACAAAGTTAGGTCCAGCCCCACTTGAAGCCCATAGAGTTTTAGGTTTTCTTCTAGGAAACAAAGCCGTTTGTTTTGTAGATAAATTCCCAAAACATCAGCTCGGCCAGTTGGGGAAGCCTTTGCTGCAGTTTCATTGTCTTGGGGTCTAAGCTGAAGGGGTGAAATGGGACTTTGCCAAAATGTACTCAATGAAAAAGGATTCACATTGAAGTGTCAAAAGTAACGTTGTGTTGGTTCCCATTTGAGAAAACTTCTCTTTAAAATTTTCACTGTTTCGTTATCCGTGGTTTTTTTTAATATTTTTTATTAAATTTTTATTTATTTTTTACTTTTTGAATGAACATTGCGCACCTCTATTCAAAAAGTTAAAAAAATTGTTAAAATGTTATAAAAATTGACTAAAGACGAAAAATTACACTACCCTATAGAAAACTATTATCTCAAAACTATCAACCAAACAAAGTAAGTTTTCAAGTGTTCGGGCAAGCATATGCGCATCTCAACTAATTCTGGCAGGAGTAATCCTCGACTAATACAAGTTCGAATGCAATGTTGTCACACCTCAATTTGAACAATATTTTCTGTTAAAATGTTTTTGAGCCTGTGATTTGGCATTCTTATCTACTGTCCCTACCAGAATCCTAACCATTCCTCTTCATCTACTCTTTCCTCATTTTGAGTCCAAGTCCAAAAAGTGTGTAACCAAACCACTGATATGCTATATTACTTGCTATTAAGTACAAACACCAACTCCACCAATTCATTTCTTGTCTCAAACCCTCAGTCACTAGCCAAAAAAAAACCCTCATCCTCCTAAACTCTCTCCAATCCAATATCTCAAAACTACACTAAAAATTTCTCACCCCACCCCTTTCCTAAACCAGGCTTATCTTATGGAAACCAACAAATTGTTAGCTCTTTTTTCAACCAAGGCCACACCCTACCTATTTCTCCTCACTTTCATTGCTTTATCTTCTTCCATCATCTCAGCTCAAGTCATGATCGACGATCAACCACCGGCCCCTGTCGTCCCTCCTGAACCATCCGATCAAACCGATCCCCCCCATACCTTGTCATTCTTCATGCGCGACATCGTTGGGGGATCAACCCCGTCGGCTAGAATAGTCACCGATCATCATCTCAACAGTCAGATCCCTTTCGCCAAGCCCAATGGGGTGCCCCTAGATAGCAACAGTGATAATATTCCATTCCTCACTGGCCTAGGTGGCACCACATCAAGTGTGATTCACAGCAATCGCGACGGTGGATCGGGACTACCAATCATGAATGGGCTCCAAAAGGCTGTTTTTGGCACGATAACGGTGATAGATGACGAGCTAACCGAAGGGCGTGAGTTGGGGTCGGGTTTAATCGGCAAGGCGCAGGGGTTTTACGTGGCGAGTTCAGAGGACGGGAGAAGCCATACGATGGCGTTTACGGTTATGTTGGAGAGTGGAGGGTATGTTGATAGCATCAATTTGTTTGGAGTCCATCGGATGGCTGTGTCCGAGTCTCAACTAGCCATCATGGGTGGTACTGGGAGATATGTTAATGCAATGGGATTTGCTACAGTAAGGAACGTCGCGGCAGCCAATCAGGGGTTGACAGATGGCATCGAGACGTTGCTCGAGTTTATAGTTTATGTCAGTTACTGAATTTTGTTGTTCTCACTATGGATTTTTTTTCTCTCAACTGGAACTCTCTGCGCAAGCAGCAATTTTTCCTTCCCTCTTTTTTTTTTTTTTTTTGGTCATTTGAGGTCAGTTGTATTTTAGATACTGACTGGCTGGAGGAACTGAATGATTTTTGAACTAAAAGTGAAAGTCTGTTGGAACAAATCAATTTTTATGCTTTATCAGATGGTAGCAGCAATTTTTCCTTCCCTCTTTTTTTTTTTTTTTGGTCATTTGAGGTCTGTTGGAACAAATCAATTGAGGGTATTTTTGAACTAAAAGTGAAAGTCTTTTTTTTTCCCCAAATAATTCAATTATTCCATTTGAGCCAAACCCGGCATAAATTTGCGGAAAATCTTATTTCATCGAACCCGGAGGGCCTGCTGTCCGTGGGGGTCGGCAGGCCCTGCCAACCCCCATCCGCGCCGTTCGTTTCGTGCATCAATGACTCGGATTGCATCAAACAATGGACGGCTCGGATACACTTTGGAGAGGTAAGATCTGAGTCGTTGATGAGCGAAATGGACGGCTCGGATGGGGTTGGCAGGGCCTGCCGACCCCACGGACAGCAGAGCCCCCCATTTCTATTTCATCACCCCATTTTGTGGAAAAGGTCTTCAGTTAGAATACGGGACCACATTGCTAAGGTTGTGAGCAATTAGAGGTCACATTTGAACCAACTGGGACAAGCTTCCTGTTACTCCTTCTAGGAGATCGAAGGTCGGAGTCTAATCAATGTGTAAAAAAATCTCAGACAACGGCCTCCAATATACCCACACAAAAAATAATAGTAGTAATAATAATAATAGAGGTCACTTCCGAGAAAACATCAATTGAGACAACAAGAAAATATTGAACAAACAAGTCGAATCTACGGCTGTGGGTTCGTGCATCGGTCCGGTTGTGGTGCCCCAAAGTGATATTGGAGCACCGGTACTCCAATTTTACTTACCATGAACATTGGGTCTACAAATTACAAAAATAGATCACTTATCATAAACACGGATTTACTTACCACAATTTATGGCCTATACGTGTCGTAAGTAAAGCCTCTATTTGTGGTAAGTAAAACATGTGTTCATAGTAAGTACAATTGCGCGAGAAAAGAGCAAAACCACCCTCCTCCTTGTGGTTGTTTTCATCTAATGAATCACATTCATCTATTTTTTATCTAATGGCTTAGATTTAGAGGGGTACCGGTGCCCCACTACCATATTGGGCGCAATAAATATTCCCACGCGCGTGATCTAGAAGCAGTTTTTTTTCTTTTTAATAACCAACCATTTTTTTGATATCCAACCATAGAAAGGTCATTGGCCGGAAATCCCAGAATTGCTGGCATTAGTCCACGAAATCAACACACTTTATGGTAATGTTAACCCTTTGACAAGTGAGGGTGAACATAATTACAATTGTCATTCCGACGACGTCGCTTTGTAGTTGGGGGTCCTGTAGTGACGAAACTCACTACAGGGTTGTAGTGAGCTCCATCCGGCCGTCCGAGCCGTTCATTATTTGGATCAAAATCCAAGCGTTCATTACCGAGATAAATGGCCGAATGGGCTCGCTACAGGAACCCCGTACCCCGTTGTTTTGGTGCGTGGCTTAGCAGCTTTTAGTAGTTTCCCTTAAGGCCATGTAGCATGCTTATGAATTCAAAAGACAAATAGCAATTACAACGGAAACAGTGTTGGTAGGGGGCTTGGCCTTGGGGCCACCCAAACAATGACCCAACTTGAAAAACTATGCATATAATATAAGGATCACTAAACGTATAAGTCACCAAAAACAAAAACAAAAACAAAAACAAAAACAAAAAAACAAACAAACATAAGGATCAGTAAACGTATTCCACAGATTACAACCACCCCACTTGAAAAACTATGCATGAGATGTAGTCGTAACACCATCAAAGCAATCCAAACGTTGTCAACTCAGTCCAAAGTTGTGTGATGCCTCAACCCAATACCAACCAAAATTACTGGTGATCCTGTCGGGGTCCTGTAAAGATAGGATAACATATACGAGTCACCAACACCAAAAACAAAAAAACAAACAAAAGGATCATTAAACGTATTCCACAGATTACGACCTCAACACTTTACAACTATCTCAAAGGAGAAATTTTTCAGTGTCAGGTAGGTATCACATGGCATGGCCACTCTTGGTGCCCGTCAGCACATCTGAACCGTCCAAACGTGTTTCACCCAGATCTGTTGCGTCACATTTACCTCCAAAAATTTATGAAAAGGCCACCGAATTACCCCAATAGGTGCTCAGATCTGTTGCATTAAATTTACCTCAAAAAATTTACAAAAAATACCGCCGAATTACCCAACAGGGGCACTCCGAAATGTGTTTTAGACGGCCTAGATGCGCCGACTAGCACCACGTGGTGCCCACCTGGCAATAAAAAACTTTCCCTCTCAAAGCTCAAAAAATTTCTCTCCCTAAACAGTCACTACTTCACACATTGATGGGTATACTCTCACTTTGCAACCACATTGGTCAACAAAAACATAATTTCTCCTAAAGCAATCACACTGTTCAGTTCAAAGAATTTTAAAGAGTTCGAGTAAGCGTAAAATCTAAATGGCAACAATACTAGTTGGTCCATGGTCTCGTCGCAATTAATTTTGATGAGGTGTTTTGAATATGATACAAACTTCGTTTGATACATACACTCATGGAGAATGATATGAACACGGTATAGTAGATCTTGAGAAAATAGGTCCAAAGAAAAACTGTGCATGAGGTAAAAACCTAGTTGAGATATAGTCAACACCATCAGAGCAATCCAACGTTTAAAAGAAGAAAAACTAAATAAGCAAGTACCTCCTCCACCATGCATCTGACCATAACCTTGTCGGGAACAATTGACACTCGAATTTGCAACTTCTTGGGAGAAGCAACCGAAGTATCCTCAGCCTGGCAAGAGATGTAACGGGCCACAGTCACATCCTTGCCAGTCTCGCAAACATATACCCCGAGGATCTTGGTGAACTGGTACGACGTGTGCTGCATTTTAACAAAGACAGTAAACCCACATACAAAGAAAGCTAAGTTAATTAAAGAAGATTACGAAAAAGAAAGAATCTAATGAAACAAAAGCGAACACCACATACGTACATATTGGCGGTTGTAAGTTTTAATACCAATCTTTGACATATCCTCATATAACTTCGGAACAGGATAAAGAGAACTTTCAGCCCAACATGGTTTAAATGTACCGATGTGCTTTGTACCGATGTAAACAACTAGAGGAGGAACGTCCCCAAAATCAAACTCCTGAACATAGACAAAGTTAAGACCTGAGATGTATATTGTAGAGATTGATTCAATGAGGCAAATCTCTCTCTCTCTCTCTCTAAAAACAACAAAAAAAAAAAAAAAGACATAAGACATTGGAGAAGTGCGTGTAGGATAGATAAACATACACGTCCCTCCTTGATGCGCCTATTTTCTTTTTTCAGCAGTTGTTGCCTCTCCTTCAGCTCCCGATTGAATGCGGAACGGGCTAGGTCTGTAAGAGTTTCTGTCTGTTTACGATCGCCATCCAGCGCCGCCACGTCCAAACCCTAGATGAAAAGTGGACAATACGACAATTGTAATATTGCGAAACAAATTAAATGAAGCAAAGTAAGTATGATGAGTATCAACCAAACAGTGTTCACATCCACACACCCAAACAGACACATAAGTTTTATGAAATATTGCTGAAGCCCATCGCATATTTAAATTGGTTATTCTTATGTAAAAATTGAATGAACTTGAAAAATATAACGATAAAACTGAAATGCATGGAGGTGAGCAACTCTAGTGATTCAAGCAATCAAACTCGCTTAAACATAATTGGCAAGTTTATAAGGAATTGAAATATAACAATAATAACGGATTCGGGGGCCCCGCCATGCCCTAATCCGGCCGGCCGTGGCGAAAATACACGGCTCGGATCAAATCAAACTCCATGTGAGAGCCATTGCTTGGATTTGATCCGAGCCGTGCATTTTCGCAACGGCAGGCCGGATGGGGTGCATGGCACGGTGCCATGCACCTGGGGCACAGCAAGGACCCCTTATCCAAGAATAACAAAGCAAATAGTAGACCAAATTGATAGTGCTTAGCGGTCAACGCATTGCAACTAAAATATGTGACATAATCAAGACCTTGGACGAATTATACACACACAAAAATCGGTCAGACAAATATAATTTCTTTAGTGGGGTGTGACTAACTAAAAAGTTTCATGAAGTCACATTCACCCTTGCACTTTTTGTGGCATGTCCTTGATCACTTCTGTTGTATAAAGATATAATCACCTAACATACTTACATAATTGCATATACTTTTCAAATATGCCAATGCATTGTTTACATATTTCACTAGTCTTAATAGGGTGGTTAAGCATTTTCTGTAACCAAAAGAAAAAAAATACAAAGTTCAACATTTCTTGACCGAACATCAACGTTAAGTAGGTTGACCTTCTCGCTAATTTTGACAATAATTCTTGAATTATTCCCGCGACTGCATGTAGCTTGCAAAACTTAACTATAAGATAAGAAGCAATTCGAAAGAATAGTTCATAACCCAATGTTAGTATACCATACGGCCTCGTTTGATTCAGGTATTACACGCCTGGGATAGGACTGTGCGTGTCTAATCCCTTCTTTTCCCTTGTTTGGTTCCCAAAAGGTGTTGGGATTACTAATACCAGGACAAAAATAATCCTTATATGTGGGGTATTATATTATCCCATGGGGGGTGTGGGATTCACAATCCCGGATTAAAAACACACGGAACTTGAACCCCCATATTACAAAATTGCCACGGAAATATCATCGACTTCTTCTTCTCTTCTTCTCCTCTCTCTCTCTCTCAAACCGGACCAAACCCTATCTTTCTCTACCACCGATCGGCCAAAACCCTCTCCTAAACCAGTTATTCGTCGCCGTTCAACCTCGTTTCTACGATTTTAAGGGCTTGCCACTGATCGGTTTGACAAGATCGACTTGTGTTTAGCGGGTTTCCAATCGGTTTCAGCAAAGGGCCAAAACCTGTGTTCACCAGGTTTGAATCGCAGTAGTTCACCATGGGAGCATATTCCGCAAGCCGGTTCACGATCGGAGTACGGTTCAATTTTCCGGTCATTTTAAGGTAATCTCTGGTACAAGAACTGAAATAGCAGTTGGGAATTGATGATAGGAGTTGGTTCATTCCAGTTAAAATAGCAGTTGGCCAAAATAGGAATTGATGAAATAGCAGTTGGGAATTGATGAAATCGTGAACTTGAAAGTTTTCTGGATTCTGTGAAATCGTGAAATCTCCAGACTGGGTTCGATTCTATGAAATCGTTTTTGGGTTCAATCTTTCTTGGTTTTCTGGGTTTGATCTTTCTTGGGTTTTCTGGGTTCGATCTTCACTAGTTTGAGAGATTGAGAGAGAGTCCTAAAATTAATCCCAAAATTTAGTTTGGGGAACCAAACATGGGATTGACCGAAACACTGGATATCCCGATGTTAATCCTACACGAATCAAACAAAGGATTGAGTGAGATTCAGTACTAAATTAGTCCCAGGACAAATAATTCCGGACTATTAATCCCAGGAATATTAATCCCACCTATTTTAATCCGCGAATCAAACGAGGCCTTAGAAGCTTGACAAAACTCTTAAGAAATTAAAAAAAATAAAGGAATTATGCACCAAAACAATTAACATCGGAGGGATCATACGGATTTTTCACGTGAGACGCCAATATGTATCCTGAATAATAGGACAATTGTCTTATCACAATCAATGTACTTTAAAAATGAGGACTGACAAATAACACAGAATATTATCCACCTACACTAATTGAAAACGGAATGGAATATAATGTAGTTATGAATCCAAGATATAGGAGGGTGAGCACATATAATGTAGTTATGTACCTTCTCCAGCTTGCAAAAGGGGACCACAGTGATGCCACGAATAGAACCAGCTTTAGCTTCAAAATTCTTGGGAGAAGACTCATCCTCAGCCTGGAAAGTGACGCGGTAAGCAACATATATATGCTTCGTCAAGGAATCTACCCCAAGAATTTTGGTGAACTGGTACGATGTGTCCTACAATATTAAGTAAAAGCAAACACGGAGTTAATTACACAAGAGTTAGTTAAAGAGGACTACGAAAAGAAACAACCACATACATTTTGGCAGTTGTAAGTCTTAAGACCAATCTTTGCCATATCCTCATATCCCTTAGGAGCAGGATACGGAGAGTTTTCAGTCCAACATGATTTAAAAGTTGAAGGGAAACCATCGCGAGGAATGTCTCCAACATCAAACCCCTAGACATAGGCGACAAAGTTAGATTGAGAACCAAAATTAAGACGTGATATATATACCAAACAGGATTCACACTCACACACAAACAAGCGCAAACACAAACACACAAATACATTGGAGTAGTGTAGACAAACATACCGGGAACTCCTGCATGCGCCTATTTTCTTCCTTCTCCAGCTTGGATGCGCAACGGGTCATTCTTCGATCCGAAAGTGCTGGTTTAATTTCCTTTTGTCTACCATTTCCCTCATTTAGAGCAGGTCTCTTCCTCTTATTTGAACTGTCACCTCCATCTAGCACCGCCACGAAGTACAAACCCTAGATGAAAAGTGGCAATAAATTTTAACTTTTATGAACGTCACATCGAGAGAAAAAAAATAAAAAAATAACTCTAATGAATGAAAGCTAACATAAACACTACAATCAGGTCAAGTCATCAACAAAAACAACAAAAATTGGCAGTAAAAGCTACTCGTTGGTTGCGGAGGAGGGGCCACGAACACCAACCTCGCTGTTGGTGGGAATAAGAGAATTACACACAAACAAACAACTCTCTAATTTATAATAATCTTTAGATTAATCGACTCTCTCACTCACTACACTCTCACACAATCTGTCTCTCTCACACAACATATAATTGGTGGGGGAGACCCCTAAGGGACTACCTACGATTCTCTCTCTCTCCTCTCTTTTTCTCTTTGTTTCCCACACAAGTCATAAACACATACACATGTACTTATACACAATTGTAGACCTGCAAGTCATTAACACATACACATTTACTTATACACAATTGTGGACCTCCTAGTAATAGGCTACAAGCATGCGGGTGGTCTTTTTCTTCTTATTGTACTCCTCTGCCCCCAAACCCTAGATTATCGTAAATTACTAAAAATATACAACCCTAGATGATCGTAAATTAATAAAATAAGAATGTAATTGTACAGATGAATGAAAGCATAAATAAATTTGACATGGATCCTCCCCAGGTTATCAACTGCTAAACTAGGTTGTAAAAAAAAACAACAGCAGAAGCAAAATCCCAGATAAACAAAAAAGGAGGACGAACCGATTTGAGTTGCACTCGCCCGATTAGAGACCCCTCAGTCATCTTCTTCCTTTTGGATAGAGAGAGAACAAAACCACTCTCGATCCAGTTGGCTACTTATTACGCAAGTTAGGGTAACGACCGGTCAATAGTCATCATATATATATGGAGCCGTGGTTTAGATTTTAAGCAAACCCCATACCGTATCAAGTTCTATCAGCGCAATGCTCTACGCCTCTACCGGGTTCGGCCGAGGCCCAATATGAGTCGAATTAGGAAAAAAGTTTATTTACTATTAAAGTCACAAAACAAATAGTATTTATTACAATTAAGGTCAGTTACACTTTTTAATTATCATTAAGGTCAATCACTCTTTTTTTAAGATTTATGTTTAGGGTGTACTTTTCTATTATAGTGATTTAGGCACATTCATAAAGTACTCTAGCATTTTGGGCACTTTCATCAGGTACCCTAAAGTTTAGGGTACCCTAAATTTAGACCGTACATTTAGAATTGACCGTACATTTAAAATTTAGACCCTACAATTAGAATGTACATTTTATAATTTAGACTATACATTTAGAATTTAGCACTTTCATAGGATATAATATTTTAGGCACTTTCATAGGGTACCCTAAAGTTTAGGTTTAGACACTTTCATAGGGTACCCTCGGATTTAGGCATTTTCATAGGATACCCTAGGGTTTAGGTTTAGGGTGCACTTACCTATTATAAGGTTTTAGTGGTTTAGGCATTTTTATAGGGTACCCTAGGATTTAGGTTTAGGCACTTTCATAGGGTACTCTAAGGATTTAGGCACTTTATATGGTTTGGGGGTTTAAAATTTAAATCCAAAGTGTCTAAACCCTAAACTCTAAACTCAAAGAGCCTAAACCTAGAATGCCTAATCCCAAAGTGGCTATACCCTTACTCCAAAGTGCCTAAAACTAGAGTATGTAAACCCAAAGTGTCCAAATTTGTGTTTAAAAAGGTTAAAAAATAATGTGTGTTGTTTCGGCTTTTAAAAAAAAAAAAAAAAAAACTTGACTTGATGGAATTAAGTTTCATGCTTTAGCCTTGATGGGAAGAAGTCCAAAAGTTGTCTTCGACATAATTTTCCGTAAATGTAATATATAACTTGTACTCTTGGAAGCACGTTTAGCGCTATCGCGATGTGAGTCTCACCATGATGAAAAGCTTCCAGGCAATGAAAGCCCACAAAAACAGAATCCAGGGGCTTGTAGTGACTTGACTCATTACATGCATGTATTGAGCAGTCTCAATCATCCATTAAGTAACTAGGTAAGTAACAGTCCGGATAAATTGAACTTAAACTTAAATGTAAAATGCTTATTTTATGCGTACATTGATCTGAACTGTTCATTGCCAATTGAACGGCCGAGATTGCCCACTACACCCATGTAATAATAATCACCACATTCCCCTAGTCTTTTATTTATTTGATTTGTCCCCTCACTTCCAGATGATGAATTCCATTCAATTGAAAGCCCAAAAAAAAAAAAGCAAAAAAAATCTTGTCCCGGTTTTAAGAAGTAGTCATTTAAATCATTGACCTTGGTTTATGATAACTGGGGCTTTGATAAATCATTTAAATCCTACTTTCTCTAGGATTTTCTTTGAAATGTTAGGATAGGAGTCACTCCTGCATTTATATTTATAAAAGAAAGAGATGGAGGAAAATGAGAGCGGCAAGAATCACCCATCATTTAAATCATTGACCTTGGTTTACGATGGTGGTGGTGGTGAGGGTTGTGAAAAATTGATCAGTTTTTGCTTCTAGTTTGTAATGTACTCCTTCGCAGTTTCTCTTGCTAGAACCTTGTTCCCTTTCTTTACGGGAGGCGGGGAGCCTGCTGTGCAAGATATGCACAACACCTGTTGTGTATATCTTGCACAGCAGGCTCCCCGCCTCCTTCTTTACGGCCTCTACAGGATGTATAATTTGACAAACATGTCATCATCATGCAGTTACACAATCACCTTTGATCAAGATAACCAATAAGAACGGCAAGAATCACCCATCTACACCCCTATTGATGCTGCCACCAACGTACTACAAATTCAGTATACTCAGTTTCAGGCGCCGAGATTAGGGCACAAACCAAATCAATTAATTTAAGGCAAAAACGAGTTTGAAAAAATCCCACAAACCAGTGGATTTTCAACACCAAAACCCATCGGATCTAGTTGCTACAACGCACAACAAGGGAAATATGTTGAATACCTTAGTGAAATGGAGGAAAATGAGGTCGATATAAGCAACAATGGGGTCTCCACAGTGCGATTTGGGTGACTTTCTCGTATGTCTCTCTCTTTTCTCTATTCTCTCTTCTCCTTCATTAATCAAAGTAGGGTAACGCGAGAACCCCCACAGTCGAAGTAGTATGGTAACATAAATGGGAGGTGGATTTGGAGGGGTATTTTGGACCCAAAACCCTTCGGATTTGCCAAGCGGAGGGGTGAGGCTGTTGAGAAGATCAATTACATCCCACTAATCATGGGATAGATTAGGAAACAAATATATTGTATGGGCTGTAAATTCTCTTCTATGATTTAGATTCCTAAACTAGCGTAGGAATTCTCTTGTATAAAGTTATGCTCTCTCATTCAATGAAATTAGTTTTTTCTGAAGGCAAAATAGTTTTCTTCATTTATTTACATGGTATCAGAGCAAGGTTGAAATACCCTAGCTCTCTGTCTTTTTATTTTTTGCCTAAACACCCATTTTATCACCGTTTCCACTACTATGGTGACAGAATCCCCTTCGAATGAAAGCAAGCATGAAGCTGCCAATCCTTATTTCCTTCACCATTCCGATCATCCTGGAATGGTGCTTGTTTCCAAACCCCTTAATGGGGATAATTATTCTACCTGGTGTCGAGCTATGACCATCTCTTTGAACGCCAAAAACAAGTTGGGTTTCATAGATGGTACCATCACTGCGCCGTCCGCCAAGAACAAACCAGATGACAATGCAGCGTGGAAAAGATGCAATGATATGATCCTATCTTGGATCCTCAATTCACTCACACCGGATCTTGCAGACAGCGTTATATATTCAACCACGGCCCAGGAGGTATGGGAAGACCTTCGCGATCGTTTTTCTCAGAGCAATGCGCCTCGTATTTTTCAGATTGAGAGGGACATCTCTTGTCTCTCTCAGGATCAGATGACTGTTGCGGCTTACTACACAAAGCTAAAAGGACTATGGGATGAACTGGGTTCTTACAATGGCACTGTTTGTTCTTGTGGGGCAGACCATAAGAGACGTAGATTGATGCAATTTCTCATGGGACTCAACGAGTCCTACAGTGGAATCCGAGGCCACATCCTATTGATGAATCCACTGCCTGATGTTACTAAGGCTTACTCTTCCATCATGCAAGAAGAGAAGCAGCGAAGCCTGGGCGCTACACGTGAGATAATGGAGACTGCAGCCATGGCTGTTCAAAGGGATGAACCGGCAGCCTTGGTTGTGAGACAAACACAAGGTTCTTCTTCGCGATTCAACTCATCTAATCGCAAACCATTGCATTGCTCTTTCTGTGATCAAGACCATCATGTGCGAGAAACATGTTGGAAATTGAATGGGTATCCGCCAGGACACCCAAAAATTAAATCCAACAGGTTCAATCAAGGAAACAATCGTTCTAAGCCCAACAATAGCCAACAGTCTTCGGCCAATAATGTCAAGGAGGGTCCAACTGTGCAGGAGATGCAGTCGGTGATGAGTGGGCTCACTGATTTTCAATTCCAGCAAATATTATCCATCATGAACAGCAAAGGGACACCCCAATCCGCCAACCCTAAGGCTAATGCTGCTGGTACTTCTTCAGGTTTGTCACAAGCACCGTTGCGCCTCCATCGATTAATTATCGATAGTGGTGCAACTGATCATATTACTTCATCTCCAAATTTACTAGTCGACAGTGCTAAGAACACCTTTTTGCCGCCGGTTATTATGCCAAGTGGAGAACAGGCTCCGATTACATCTACTGGGACTTTACCCTTGAATTCAGATATTTCTTTGAAAAATGTGCTTGGTGTACCATCTTTTAAGGTGGATTTGATGTCTGTGAGTCGAATTACAAGAGGCCTCAATTGTTCCATAACCTTTTTTCCTACTTGGTGTATTTTGCAGGACTTGACGACGAGGATGACGATTGGTTTGGGTAAACAACGAGGCGGACTTTATTACTTGGTTGCGTTGGCGTCAGAGAAACCACAACCTACTAGCCGACCCTCCACAACAGTTGTTAGCCGTTCATCCTGTTCTCATGTCATCTCCTCCACCGACTTGTGGCATCGTCGATTGGGGCATTTATCTTCCTCTCGATTAGATTTTATGTCAAAAAATTTGTTAAATTTTCCGTTCAAGCCAAATAATGCTTGTGATGTTTGTGCACTTGCAAAACAGCGTAGGCTTCCGTTTTCTGTTAGTTCAATTTCATCCGTTAGGCCTTTTGAACTAATTCATTGTGACATTTGGGGCCCTTACAGAGTTGCGTCTCTTGCTGGTGCTAAATATTTTTTGACAATTGTGGATGACTATTCTAGATTTACATGGGTATTTTTTATGCAACGCAAAAGTGAAACACAATGCTTACTTGCCAATTTTTTTTCTTTTGCCCAAACACAATTCAATGCCTCCATTAAAAATCTTCGGGTTGATAATGGAAGGGAATTCTCTTCTATGATGGATTTTTTTCACAAAAATGGCACCAATTTTCAACATACTTGCAATGATACGCCTCAACAAAATGGGGTGGTAGAGCGCAAACATGGCCATATTCTTGCGTCCGCTCGAGCACTTCGTTTTCAAGCCAATCTTCCTTTGCATTTTTGGGCAGAATGTGTTCTCACTGCGGTCCATCTCATTAATCGATTACCCACACCACTTCTTTCTCGGCAAACGCCTTTTGAACGACTTTATGGAAAGGTCCCTTCTTACTCTCATCTTCGAGTCTTCGGGTGTCTTGCATATGCGACAGCTGTGCATGTTCCTCATAAGTTCGCCCCTCGCGCCCAACGTTGTGTTTTTCTTGGTTACCCGGCCGGACAGAAAGCTTACAAGCTCTATGACCTTACCACCCATAAAATCCTTTCTAGTCGTGATGTTGTTTTTCATGAAAATATTTTTCCCTATGCTACTCCTTCTACTTCCCAAAATTCAGCACCTGTAATTCCTCATTGTGTGTTCGATCCTCCCCTTTCCGACATGTTTTCACCGGTCCAGCCCACTCCGCCACCCGACCCGGTTCCTCCTTCTGAGTCTTCTATTCAGCCCACTCCCATTAGTCCTATACCGTCCCCTCCAGCTAGTCCAACCCCCGTACCGATATTGCGCCGTTCCCAACGTCTTCATGTCCCCCCTCCAGCTTTACAAGATTATGTTTGCAACCAAGTGACGTCTCCCAAACCATTGTTGCCTTTGTCGTCCAGTCCACAAAAAGGTACGTGGTATCCTCTTTGTAATTTTATCTCTTATCATCGTTGCTCACCATCACATCGATCCTTTGTTGCTACTATAAGTCAGGATGTTGAGCCTACATCTTATAGTGAAGCATCTTTACATCCCCACTGGCAAACAGCAATGCAATCTGAATTGGCCGCTTTGGAGGCCAACCACACTTGGTCTCTCACTTCTCTTCCCCCCGGCAAAAAGCCTATTGGTTGTCGATGGGTTTATAAAATCAAACGTCACTCTGATGGCACCATTGAGCGTTACAAAGCTCGCTTGGTGGCGAAAGGTTACACACAACAAGAAGGTATCGATTATCATGATACTTTTTCGCCCACTGCCAAAATGATTACTGTTCGTTGTTTATTGGCTCTAGCATCTGCCGAGAATTGGTCTCTTCACCAGCTTGATGTCCACAATGCTTTTCTTCATGGGGATCTCCATGAGGAAATTTATATGTCTCCACCTCCTGGTCTTCAGCGACAGGGGGAGAACACTGTGTGTCGCCTCAACAAGTCGTTATATGGTTTAAAGCAAGCTTCCCGTCAATGGTTTGCCAAGTTTTCTAGCGCTATCCAAGCTACCGGTTTTGTTCAATCCAAAGCAGATTATTCATTGTTCACATGTCGGAAAGGCAAAACCTTTACAGCTTTGTTGATATATGTTGATGACATTCTTATTACGGGTAATGACATCACTGCTATATCTACTCTTAAGCAATTCCTGCATAGTCGTTTCCGGATTAAAGACTTGGGTGATTTGAAGTATTTTCTAGGCATTGAAGTCTCTCGCTCAAGTAAAGGTATTTCCATCTCACAAAGGAAATACACTTTGGAAATTCTAAAGGATGGTGGTTTTTTGGGCGCTAAACCTGTAAACTTCCCCATGGAACAAAACATAAAGCTCTCGGATGAAGGTGAATTGCTTAGAGACCCGTCTCAATATAGGAGGCTTGTGGGACGCCTAATTTATTTGACTATTACCCGGCCAGATATCACTTATTCGGTGCATGTGTTAAGCAGATTCATGCATGCACCACGCAAACCTCATATGGAAGCTGCCTTTCGTATATTGCGATATTTGAAAAGTAGTCCAGGACAAGGATTGTTTTTCTCTTCTCAGAATAATTTATCTTTGCGGGCTTTCTTTGATTCGGATTGGGCTGGTTGCCCAACGTCTCGTAGATCAACTACGGGTTATTGTGTGTTTTTGGGATCATCTCTTATTTCTTGGCGGACAAAGAGGCAGAAGACCGTGTCCCTCTCCTCAGCAGAAGCCGAATATAGAGCTATGACAGGCACATGCTGTGAATTATCTTGGTTGCGCTCATTGTTGAAAGATTTACGAATATTGCATCCAAGACCGGCATTGTTATATTGTGATAACAAAGCCGCCTTGCACATAGCAGCTAATCCCGTCTTTCATGAAAGAACCAGACACATAGAAATGGATTGTCATTTTATTCGAGACAAAATACAAGACGGTTCTGTTGAAACCAAGTATGTTACTTCGACAAATCAGTTAGCAGATGTGTTCACTAAGCCATTGGGGAAGGAACTTTTTTCTGCCATGATACGCAAGTTGGGAGTTCTTGACATTCACTCTCCAACTTGAGGGGGAGTGTTGAGAAGATCAATTACATCCCACTAATCATGGGATAGATTAGGAAACAAATATATTGTATGGGCTGTAAATTCTCTTCTATGATTTAGATTCCTAAACTAGCGTAGGAATTCTCTTGTATAAAGTTATGCTCTCTCATTCAATGAAATTAGTTTTTTCTGAAGGCAAAATAGTTTTCTTCATTTATTTACAGAGGCACCAGGTGGATTTGTGTTCCCAACAGTAAAAGAGGGGGGGGGGGGGGGGGGGGGAATTGTAAGCCAAACACCGAAGTAGGCATGGGGCCGGGAGTAGATCTCCGGGGGGCTTCACAAATCAAGCCTCAAATCCCCCTGCCAAACACACTCTTAGTTGATAACTGTGATGTAGTATTTCCACTACATTTTTCCAAAAACCAAGAAGACATTAAACTTTGAAATTTTGAAGAATTCATATTTGTTGCCATTGCGTTTGAACCCATTTATGTGTTTTTTCCATATAAATGTGTGTTGGTCAACTATCAATCGGTATTCAATGAACATGATTTTTTTGTGTGGTTGAAGTTGTCGACGAGCTCTACAATACGAATGGTTTCGATCATTTTCTGTGAGCTCGAAATGGACCCACAACAATGAAAACTTAGAAGGGACTGGAAAGAATCAAATTGGAGAGGAGCTGGTTCTAAAAATAAATATTATATTCTTTTACTTCATTTTATTGGGATTAAAAAGTTTGTTTGGAATTTCATGAAACCTTGGGAAGGGAAGGCAGTCAAAAAATTGTACAGTAATTGCTCGACATTCGTGAGGAAAAAAAATCTCCGAACGATTATGAATGATCTTGTTAATTTGATTGGATTTGGAAGGCAATGAGATAGATTTAGAAGATACATCCGTCCTAAATTTTTTGTTAATTTTGGGAATACAACATTTCAAGAAAACACAATCATTACTCTTTAAAGTATATAAACTTTCAACCAACTAGGGCTAGCTCAGTTGTCCAGGCCTCTTGCATCTCACTAGGAGGTCATGAATTTGAATCTTCTCACCTGCGTGCAAGGGCTTTTCCTTTCTTAGTTTCTACCCAGTAATGGACTTATTTCTTTTATTGGTTAAGTTGTTGGATTTGGTTGTATCGTAGACTCTCACCTTGATATAGTGTCCCAGGTTTGTACTTTGTGCTCCATATGTGATGTAATTGATTTTTTCTATCGATTGACAAAAAAAAAAAGTATATAAACTTTAAAAAAAGGAAATGACTCCATTTGGGACATTCAAAAAAGGAGAATAGACAAAGTTTTTGGGATATCCAAAAGGCAAAATGGACCAAAATTATGGAACGTAGGGCAAGGGCGGACCGTGGGGGGTGTTTGGTCCCTGCACTCATCCCAATTTTCTTCCCAGTAATATAGTACACTTTGGGGTTTTTTTTTTTTTTTTTGTAAAATTACTGAAAAGTGGTCTCCGCAAGTCAGGTCAAATTTTTAATCTTGCGTCTGCTACTAACTAACGGAGGGAGTGTGACTTTTTGTGTGATTAGGCTGTAATCAAGGATGTTGCCTACTGTGAGCTTGAGCGTGCAACAATTTTTTTTTCTTTTTTTCTTTTGTGAGAGATAGAAATATATTAATCAAAACACCGCCCAAAGACCGGCAAACAATACAACCAAAACAAACCGCTGGCCAAAACAAAAAAAATACAAAAAATAAAAAAGAGTAGAAAAATAAAAACACCGAAGCTGTCACCACTGTTGCCGCTGCTGTCGTCGTTGTCAGGAGTCCGGATCTAGAAACCCCAGATCTGGCTTCCCCCGGGTCCAAAAATCGGGCGTGGTCACCTATATCGAAACGTGAGGATCCTCCACCACAGGGAGTCTTCAACGCCAAGGAAGTGCAGTCATAGAGAAAGATCAAGAGTCGGAGAAAAAATCAAGGAGGCAGGTGGAAAGGGTGTCGGGGGGGAGGGGGGGCGTCCGCCAGAGCTGAATCTTGGCGAGGGGCCGCCGCCCGGTGTCTCTCTTTCTCTTTTTCTCTCTCTAAAACTCTCCTCTCGCCTCTCTTGTAACAATTCTTTATTTGCCAACTTTTTTCCATGTGGTTGGGTAGTAGCAATGAAAATACTCCCATAAATTATAGGGCAAATCATTCATTTTAGAAAGAAACATTCCATTAGGATATTTTTTGAATTAAAAAACTACTATAAAATTTCAAAGTGTAGCCAATAAAAAATACTGTTACACTCATGGCTCTTTTGACGAAAAGTTGTTCGGCCATACTGTATAAAGGTATAGTTGAGAGCAAAATAATACAAATGAGATTCTTATCACTATCACTTGCTCGTATTTAAATTTAGCACTATAACTACTTAAATCCCCTTTTGACTTGTCTTCTTAAGAAATTGAATCCATATAGGATTTATTACCTTGTCAGTTACTCGCCTAACCTTAATTTCTTCTTTTTTTTTTGCTGATAACCTTATGACCAATTCACGAATTATATTCTCTCCCTCAGCAAATAATATATAGCTCTAGATGAAACCAGAATCAGCACACTGCGAACAAAGTGACAATGGCAGCCACCTCCAAAGCCAAACAAAGCCCCAAACTTCTCGTTGACACGAAGAACAAAAGAGTTCTTTTCGCAGAAGCAGGGAAAGACTTGGTTGATTTCCTCTTCCACCTTCTCTAATTGCGCGTTGGAACTGTGGTTAGGCTCCTCACAAAACAAAACATGGTGGGCACTCTGGGCAACATCTGCGAAAGCATCAAAAACCTTAGCGAAACCTACATCCAATCAAACCATACCAAAGACTCTTGGCTTAAACTTCTTACTAGGATCCAATTAATAGTACTATTTCCTCAAAGACCACTTCTTGGAAAGAAATGCATGCAAAAGCACCCCATGGTGGCTCCTCTCAGCTGGTATTTTGGAACGGAACGATTCATTGGATGAATCCTCCCAATGTTCATATTACGTTGATACAGAGAATCTGACTGGAACCCTTTTGCCTAACGTTCCTTTCATCCTTGGAAAACATATATAACACCCATGTTTTTGGAGAATGTGGTGGCATGCAGTTTGCTCAGACTCATGAGGACATTACTATGAGTTTCAGAATCCAGGGCTTTGTTGGTGGCTGATGGAAAAGAATGAGGTTTAAGATGTGTTGGTCCCTTTGATATCAAAAGTACGTTTGAAATGAATTTTCTCACTTGTGTTTATTATTATTATTTTTATTTTTTATAACTAGATGTTTGGGCTAGCTTGAGCACACCTCTAAACCCCAGTGGCTCCAAGAGTTTGCTAGCAAATTTTCAGACTGTGTTTGGATTATGAATTTGTGGAAAAAATTACCAACTACAAGGACTACAATAGGAAACCAAAGAAATGAATCTAGCTGCTTTTACAGGAGCTTCCGAATTTCCCGGTGGGATCTCAGACGGTAAAAAAAGACAGATAAGCTCCCTCCAAGCTTGTCTCAGGTGTTTGGCATCCCTCACTGGATGTCAATTTTGGTAGCAATATCATGTCTGGTTCTGCTTGAAAAAGTACCCATTTACAACTCTAAATTTGAAGCTAAGGTTGGAAAGGGAGAGAATTTGGATATGTCCAAATTGCTGTAAAAAACTAATGAAGTTTTTCGTTCTAGAAACAAGTAGAGAGGACATGGCCGAGATCATGCAAACTTGCTGGGCTATTTGGAAAGCCAGAAACGATTTTGTATTCAATGGTAAACTTCCTGAACCGAAGAAAGTTATTGATCAAGCTTTCATTGCAAATAGGGATTATCTCCTTGCTGTTAGTTCTAAAGCCAGTAGAATCCTTCCTCGTCCAGTTGCTGTGTTGAAGTGGGTTCCTCCTCCTTCATCCGTTGTTAAAATTAATGTTGATGGAGCCTTTAAATCCTCCCGCAGATTGGCTGCCTTTGGCATCATTGCTAGAGATAGTGGTGGATCCGCTCTTTGGTGGCGTTTTGGTAGAGTGATGGTTGAGTCAGTTCTTTCCATTGAAGCTTGGGCTTTACGTATCGCATGTGCCATGGCTAAAGAGGAGAACCTGAACGAGGTTATTTTCGAAACAGATTGTAAGGGTCTGGTTGACATTCTCTCGTACAGCACAGTGGATTGCCCCTGGAGTATAGCTACCATTGTAGAGGATATCAAAGCATGGGCTCAACATAGGCAGTGGTCTTTCAAATGGTGCAAGAGGGAATGTAATAGAGCGGCCCATTGGCTTGCCGTTAATTGTAGGGACCAAAAAATTGTTCATCCTTTGGGTTGTATTCCGCCCAATCTAGCATCTGTTTTAGTCAAAGATTTGTCTTAGTTTTTAATACAATTGACATTTAAAAAAAAAAAAAAATCTATGATTTAGAAAATCGAGAGGTTCCTCACCCATTATGTTTTGACTTCCCTAAATTCGAAGTCAATGTAGGAGATGCCTTATCATTTCCTTTCGTAAATCTCTCCAATTATCCATGATCCAAACACACTGCACTGCTAGTGAAGACATGCCATTTTGTGGATTAGCTTTGATCTGCTTCAGTTGTACGACCTACCAAATATTGGGGCACAAAATTCAAATTGTAAGGCCCAAGCCTAAAGAAGTTCAAGGAGTTTATGGGGATTTACTTTTGAAGATCAAATTCAATCAATGCTCTATTTTCAATCTCATTCATTCATGCAGCACTCACACAAACACATAAAAAGATACATGAAACAAACATTAACTCAAAACAACAATCCACAGCAGATAAGGGACTCAAATGAATCCCATTATAGTGTGTCAGACTCTAGGGAGTGAGATAAATATTGAACTGGGTGATGGTTTCCACACCATCAGTTGTGTGCTGATCCACCTGATTCAGAAGAGTCTCAATGGTGGCATACCCTTTTGCATTCTCGTACTTCCCGGTCCCACCAATCACCGCGATATCAGAAATTGGTGATCCGGTCCTGTGGATCCCGAAGAAACTAACAGTATCCTCCACGACATGACCCTCATCGCCCCCGTGGAACAACGCGGTTAAAACAAGCGTGTGGCTGGTCCCGTCCAACGAGCTGGCCAAGTAAAAACCCTGTGCTTGTCCTACGACACCGGACCCCAGCTCGTGCCCCTCGGTTAACTCGTTGTCAACCACGGTTATGGACCCGAACATGAGTTGTTGGAGGGTCAGGCCTGTTGGGAGCTGACCTGCGGAGACAAAGGGCAGGTTGTTGGTCCCAGTTGCCAAGTTGTTGTTGTTGTTTTGGATCGTGGTGGAGCTTGGTGAGCCGTTGAGGCCCACGAGGAAAGGGGCGTTGTTGTTGTTGATGACGCCGGTGACGCTGTTGAGTGGCACCCCGCCGTTGATAGGGAAGACTTGGGAGTTGGGTTTGGAGAAAGGGAGGTTGTTGACATCAGAGTTGGCCACGATACCGGTTACCACCCTACCCGACGGGTGGGTCCCCCCTAGTATGTCGTGCATGAAGAAGGACAATGGAGCATTTGTTGGTGCCGTGGCACCGGATACCGGGACGGTGGGTCCAGTTGTTGTGGTGGTCGGAGTTGCTGCTGCTGCTGCTACTGGTGCTGCGTCAGGTGGTGTTACGGTATTGGCCAATCCTGCTTCGGGCGTTGTCGTGGCAACAGGGGCGACCACCGGGACAGGTCCATTTGGGAGAGTAGTGGTTGGCCCGGCCACTGGTGTCACACCAGTTGTAGGCGTGCCCCCAATAGTAGTGGCCGGGACAGGTCCATTTGGGAGAGTAGTGGTTGGCCCGGCCACTGGTGTCACACCAGTTGTAGGCGTGCCCCCAATAGTAGTGGCCGGGACCTGACCACTTGGTAATGTGGTGGTCGGGTCTGCCACGGGCGCCACAACGGGGACATCGTCGGGCGTGTCACCTGGGATCGGGATTTCCGGGTCCGTTTCATCGAGTATCCGAGCTGAGTTGGCACATCCGAGGCTGAGGGCAAGCAACAAGAGACAGAAGGTGAACTTCATTTTAGTACTTGGAAAGGAGAATAGGTCAGATATGGGAGGGGTTTGGTTATGTTTTGGAGAACAGCGGGAGTAAAAATGTGTATTTATAGTTTTGAGTAGACCCTCATAGGGGGTGGATCTGGTTCTATTTTGTGCCCATAAAAAATTGTGAATGGAGCTGATGAGATGGAGTAGGTATTGCCCTTATTTTGCAGGGCCTGTTTAATAATGGAGTATTCATGACAAAGGGTTCTATGTGGTTCTGTTATGTTGGATTGGTTGGAAATCACAGAAATTTTCTTCCCCTTTAGACATTTTTTGGTTTGACAGCAGCAGTCATCTGTCAATTAGCTAGAATATGGTGATGATATACATTGGTAGCTTTCTTGTTTTATGGACTGGTAGACAAGAGTTGAAAATTCCTAACGCAAAATCACTTGGAATGGTTATGTTTCAATCCATTATCTATAGTAGACCCCACCGCACCTATGTCGGGACCGAAATTAAGATCACACCGCGCGTGGGTGGTGTTAGGAGTATGTTTAGCCTCAATAAGATGCTATGCGGACTTGAACTTGGGCCTTGTCCTACGAAGTCCAAATTTCCAATCACTGAACTAACTCCTCATTGGGAACAACAGAAACTAGATGAACTCAAATTTTACCAAAATAATATGCTAAATTTTAATAATAGCAGGACCCAAATGGAGTGCAATGCAGTTGACCGTTGACGCATTCCTTATACTCTCATGCAATAGATAGAGCAGGATTTAAGTCCCCTTCTCCCTCTCTATCTAACATCTAATACGATACTAACCGGTTCATCGTTCGCCAGGATAAAAAAAGTTGATAACAACCGGACAATTGAGTACAGGATTAGTATAATAATCAAAATGTTTAGGAACACGTGTGTTAAAATGTACTTGGAGCCTTTCAATGCATATGAGTTCATATATATTCAATAATTCCGGACACAATTGTTTCTAGAGTTACACGAAGTTGTGTTTGGATGGGTTTTGAAAAGAAAATTTTGAGAAGGATTTTTGAGATAGTGTTTTGTTGAATTTTTTGAAAATGAGAATAATGAAATAATGATTAGAGAGAGATAAATAGATAAATGAAATAATGAGGTAATGAAGTAGAGATATTCTTTTTGAAAAGAATTTTTGAAAGGGTCTTGCTAACGTGTGCCTATTAGGCACACATTAAGCACACAAACAAACAAAAACAACACACATTTTACACTTTTCAACACACTTTCACATATTTCTATACACTTTTCACACATTTCAATATATATTTTTAATCTTAATGTGTGTCTATTAGGCAAACGTTAGCATTTTCCTTTTTGAAAATGAGAAAAAAAGAAAGAGAACAAAGGCCAGCTATATATATACATACACGGCCGGTTCGGTCCGGTTTTTAGGTCCGGTCTTGGCGGTTTAACCTAATAAAAGGTCCATATCCAATGGGTGTGTTTACTTCAACACTGTTTCTCTCTTTCCTCGCTCGCAGCGACTTTTGTTGGATCTACACTCATTTCCTTCACCGCATGGATTCTATCTAGGGTTTAAAAGGGTTTTAACGTCACCCCCACCACTCTCTTCTAAATTAGGGTTTTGACTTCCCACTCTCACTCTCACAAACCCTAGACCTTCCAAACCACTTTCCTCCGTTTCCATTTTCTAGGGTTTTTTCGCCATGTACCTCTACAACCTCACTCTCCACCAATCCACCGGCATAATCTGCGCCATCAACGGCAACTTCTCCGGCGGCAAAACCCAGGAGATCGCCGTCGCACGTGGCAAAGTCCTCGATCTCCTCCGCCCAGACGACAACGGTAAGATCCAAACCCTACTCTCCGTTGATATCTTCGGCTGCATCCGTTCCATCGCTCAGTTTCGTTTAACCGGCGCCCAAAAAGACTACATCGTGGTCGGGTCCGACTCGGGTCGGATTGTAATCCTCGAATACAACAAAGAAAAAAATGTGTTCGATAAAATCCACCAGGAAACCTTCGGAAAATCGGGCTGTCGCCGGATTGTTCCCGGGCAGTACCTGGCCGTTGACCCAAAGGGTAGGGCTGTTATGATTGGTGCTTGTGAGAAGCAGAAACTAGTTTATGTCTTGAATAGGGATACAGCGGCTAGGTTAACTATTTCGTCCCCTTTAGAAGCGCATAAATCGCATACGATTACGTATAATATATGTGGAGTGGATTGTGGGTTTGATAACCCTGTGTTTGCGGCAATTGAGTTGGATTACTCGGAGGCGGATCAGGATTCGACTGGGCTAGCTGCGTCTGAGGCCCAGAAGGTTCTGACTTTTTATGAGCTTGATTTGGGGTTGAATCATGTTTCTAGGAAATGGTCTGAACAGGTTGATAATGGTGCTAATATGCTTGTTAATGTTCCGGGTGGTGGTGACGGACCTAGTGGTGTGCTTGTGTGTGCGGAGAATTTGGTTATATATAAGAACCAGGGTCACCCGGATGTGCGTGCTGTCATTCCCAGGAGAGGGGATTTACCAGCCGAACGTGGGGTCCTTGTTGTTTCTGCTGCTATGCACAAGCAAAAGTCTATGTTCTTCTTTCTTCTGCAAACGGAGTATGGAGATATTTTTAAGGTTACTTTGGATCACGATAACGACCGTGTGAAGGAGTTAAAGATTAAGTATTTTGATACGATACCCGTGACATCTTCCTTGTGCGTATTGAAATCGGGGTTTCTTTTTGCTGCTTCAGAGTTTGGGAATCATGCTTTGTATCAGTTTCAGGCAATAGGGGATGAGCCTGATGTAGAGTCTTCATCAGCTACTTTGATGGAAACAGAAGACGGTTACCAGCCTGTATTTTTCCAGCCTAGAAGACTTAAGAACCTTGTTAGGATCGACCAAGTTGAGAGCTTGATGCCAATAATGGACATGAAAGTTGCAAACCTTTTTGACGAAGAAACCCCTCAACTGTTCTCCCTTTGCGGGAGGGGTCCGCGTTCATCTCTTAGGATTTTAAGGCCTGGTTTGGCTATAAGTGAAATGGCTGTGTCACAGCTTCCTGGTGTCCCAAGTGCTGTCTGGACAGTGAAGAAGAATGTAAACGATGAGTTTGATGCTTACATTGTCGTTTCGTTTGCAAATGCAACTCTTGTCCTTTCTATTGGTGAGACAGTCGAAGAAGTTAGTGATAGTGGGTTCCTTGATACGACCCCATCGCTCTCTGTTTCTTTGATAGGCGATGATTCTTTAATGCAAGTTCATCCGAGTGGTATTAGGCACATTAGGGAAGATGGACGTATAAATGAGTGGAGAACTCCTGGAAAGAGGACAATTGTTAAGGTTGGCTCTAATAGACTTCAGGTGGTTATTGCGCTAAGTGGGGGAGAGCTGATATATTTTGAGGTAGATATGACTGGTCAGTTGATGGAGGTTGAAAAACACGAAATGTCTGGGGATGTTGCTTGTTTGGACATTGCTCCTGTTCCAGAAGGACGACAAAGGTCGCGATTCCTAGCCGTTGGATCATATGACAACTGCATCCGTATCTTATCTCTGGATCCTGATGATTGTATGCAAGTCTTAAGTCTACAAAGTGTCTCCTCACCTCCTGAATCTCTTCTCTTTCTTGAAGTCCAGGCTTCTGTTGGTGGGGAAGATGGTGCAGATCACCCTGCTAGTCTTTTTCTCAATGCTGGTTTACAAAATGGGGTTTTGTTCAGAACAGTGGTGGATATGGTGACAGGTCAGCTTTCGGATGCCCGTTCGCGATTCTTAGGACTCAGAGCCCCAAAGTTATTTTCTGTGGTTGTCAGAGGGCGGCGCGCTATGCTTTGCTTGTCAAGTAGACCATGGCTTGGTTACATACACCAGGGTCACTTCCTTCTAACACCCCTTTCTTATGAGACTCTTGAATATGCAGCCTCTTTCTCATCCGATCAGTGCGCGGAAGGTGTTGTCTCTGTTGCTGGGGATGCATTGAGGGTTTTTACAATTGAGCGATTGGGAGAAACGTTCAATGAAACTGCGATACCATTAAGGTACACCCCAAGGAAGTTTGTGCTTCAACCAAAGAGGAAACTATTGGTTATTATTGAGAGTGATCAAGGGGCATTTACGGCAGAGCAGCGGGAAGCTATTAAAAAGGAGTGCTTTGAGGATGCCGGAATGGGGGAAAATGGCAAGGTGGAAAACATGGAGAATGGTGGCGATGATGAGGACAAAGAGGATCCCTTCTCAGATGAGCAATACGGTTACCCTAAGGCAGAGTCAGAAAAGTGGGTATCTTGTATAAGGGTTCTTGACCCAAGGACGGCAAACACTACCTGTTTGCTGGAGCTTCAGGATAATGAGGCTGCTTTCAGCATTTGCATGGTGAATTTTCATGATAAGGAGTATGGAACCCTTTTGGCTGTGGGTACGGCTAAGGGGTTGCAATTTTGGCCCAAGAGATCTATTGTAGCCGGTTATATCCATATATATAGGTTTGTGGAAGAGGGGAGATCCCTTGAGCTTTTGCACAAGACGCAAGTAGATGGTGTTCCTCTTGCTTTGTGCCAGTTCCAGGGAAGATTACTTGCTGGAATAGGATCTGTGCTCAGATTGTACGATTTGGGGAAAAGGAGGTTGCTTAGAAAGTGTGAGAATAAGATGTTTCCCAACACAATCAACTCTATTCATACCTATCGTGATCGCATTTATGTAGGTGACATTCAGGAGGTATGTTCTCTGCTGCTTAATTGGCTTTTTGGCCCAAACACATGCTTTTCTGCCGTAAATTTCTGGACCAACTGTAATTTATTTGTTTCTGCCAAATATTATCTTCTTTAGTTCTTATTGACTATCAATCAGCTCCATTCATACCTGTTGTGATCATATATATTGACTCGGTTGTAATTGTGGTGGTTCTATTTATAATATTTGGGCCAATACTCCCTTTGATGTTTAGGTCATTCAACTATTAGGCATATAACACTATCCAGCTTTTAGCTTTACTTGCAAGCCTACACGAAGTAGAGTTCTTTGTTTTTTTTGGCTCCATTGATTTCTGCATTCTGCACTGATTATTCATGCTTCTGTTTCTTTTCTCTGTGCAGTCATTCCATTATTGCAAATATAGACGCGATGAAAATCAGTTATACATATTTGCCGATGATTCTGTGCCAAGATGGCTTACTGCATCATACCACATAGACTTTGACACCATGGCTGGTGCGGACAAGTTTGGGAATATCTATTTTGTGCGTTTACCACAGGATGTGTCAGATGAGATTGAAGAAGATCCAACTGGTGGGAAAATTAAGTGGGAGCAGGGGAAGCTGAATGGAGCTCCTAACAAGGTAGAGGAAATAGTGCAGTTTCATGTCGGTGATGTGGTCACGTGCTTGCAAAAGGCATCTCTAATTCCAAGTGGTGGAGAGTGCCTCATTTATGGGACTGTGATGGGAAGTTTGGGTGCATTGCTTGCTTTTACTTCTCGAGACGAAGTTGACTTCTTTTCTCATTTGGAGATGCATATGAGGCAGGAAAACCCTCCTCTGTGTGGAAGAGATCATATGGCGTATCGATCTGCCTATTTTCCTGTTAAGGTAAATCTTTTGCGTCTTATGTGCCTTTTTCCGCCTAAAATTTCGGCACTATTTTGCATAGCATCAGTTCCATTCGGAGGACTGTAAGATGTTACATGTGATCCATCTTTTAATTGTTATGATTCTCTTGAACGTTCAACTATTCCTTGGGGATAGCTTCAGAAGTGTTGTACCATTTTCCCCTTCTTTTGGGGTTTTCAATCCCTTGATTATTGTAGCCATAGGCGCTATGATTATACACAGATGGTAGATAGATGGTTTCTCGGGGTTGGTGTTGGTACTCAACTTTTTGAAGGGAAATATATTTCTTCAAATGTGACTGGTGTCGAAAGTCAAAACAGACTTTACTTACTCCTCTGCCTGCTTTTGAAACAGATTTACTTCTCAACTTGTTTTTGTATTTTTTCCCCTCTTTTTTGGGAATAGAAATGTATGGTGGAAAGTTATGTCTTTGTTTCTGTGAAAATAAAGAGTGAATGGTTGTGGAAAACAAAGTGGAATATTATTGCATTTCTGTTGACTGATTATGCATCTGTGAGGTGCATTAGACAAACTTGGGATAATTGACTGTCTTCACGACCATTGCCAGGACATAGTTCATGACATTTTCATGGCATAAGAGAGAGTTGTCAAAATGGTAGGGCAATATAGTTTATGATCGTTTAATCATGCATATAGTTTGTTACTTCAATAGTTTTTGTATGCTTGGATGATCTGTTGTGTGAGTTGGGAGGATGGAGCTGAAAGTTCCTGCAATATTTTTTATTATATTTTCTTACGCCTGAACTCCGATGTTCATTTTTCATATAGCACCTATTTTAGCTCCTCTGTAGTAAGTCTGCTGATTCGTTTTGAGTTGTTTCCATTATTCGTACAATGAAGCTTTGTTCGGACACTTGGAGTCATGGACTCTAGTTGACATGGTAAAATATGCATCTGAAATAGTTTTTGGGAAAAAGCAGAATATGAAGAAAGTTGACTACTTGTGTGTCGTTTGAAATAACCTCTAACTGATGGGATAATTTTGTAGGATGTGATTGATGGAGATTTGTGCGAGCAGTTTCCGACACTGCCTATGGATTTGCAAAGGAAAATAGCTGATGAATTGGATAGAACTCCAGGAGAGATTTTGAAGAAACTTGAAGAGGTTCGAAATAAGATCATTTGAGGAGGATTGAACCGAAGGTATGGCAAGTCTTACATGCATATAAATGTTGTTGGTGTACCTTGTATGTGTTTTAGATGCATCTTTTATCTAAGTACATACATAAAGGTTATTATGACATCCACATCAGAGTAATTTTGTGCTGTTTAATGGCACACGAGGCCAAAGCAGCTTATTTGTAAATCTGTAAAGATAAAAGGCAAACCAAAAAATGAACTCTAAGCAACACTCCGCCATGAGCAGCACTCATAGTTAATGTAAACTGTTAAAGCGTCTTAACTCAAAACCCATTGGCAATGAGTGGGCTCATATACTAGTTTTTGGAGGTGATTATTATCCATTGACCACTGTGGGACAAGCTCTAACACTCCACAGTACGTGCAACCCTCACTCGCAACTATCAACCATCAACGACAAACAAAGGGGGAACAAACCATCAACAGTATAGTATAGAGTCTTGTCCAAAAGCCTCCGAAAGCCTAGCTATGATATCATGTTAAAGCATCCAACTCAAAACCAATTGACAATGAGTGGAGAAGCCGCCCAGGCTCATGTACTAATGTTTTCGGAGGTGATTATTAACCAATGTGAGACAAGCTCTATAAGCTTTTGTTTTTACCAAAACAGATTGTACTCCCTCCATCAGATTGCTTTGTCGACTGTTTGTGCATTTTGAAAAATCAGTGAGAGAATCCTGCGGCATTCATCTTTTGCGCTTTCTTATTTAGTAAGTTAAGATTTCAACAAACCTCAAGATCATGGATGAGCAAATTTGGAAAGTTAAGATAAGGTGCATATTATGTCTCGTTAAAAGTTGGAATTCAAATGGAGGACCAACAATATGGATATAGGGGGTATCAATTACTTTCATTGCTTGGTTGATGATCTGCCTCACACGGTAGAAATCAATGAACATTCTTTATTGTACCAATGCCTGTATTTTAGACAACAGTATGTTGTGGACTCTTAAGTAATTGAGTGTGCGTATTTGCATAGGTGCACTTCCCAGCATATGTGAATTGCGGGATCAGCTTGTAGTTAGAGTTGCGAGGTGATGCATTGTTGAGGTTGCTCATGGCGAGAATGTCTCATCTGATGAAGCTGCTTCAACAAGGCGTGGATGGAGCTGCTTCAACAAGACGTGGATGGAGCATATAAGGGACCGGAAGCGAAACTTGTATTGCCTAAAGAATTGTTCTCATTTCTTTGGATATTTTGTTGTTGTACCTAGGTAGTGGCAGATTTCTCAGTCTATGATTGTGATTTTGGTTTTCTCGCTCTCTCTTAGAGTAGTTGCAATGACTGAAGATTGCTTCATAATCTCTCTTTCTTGATAGGTATCAGAGTTCATGTGAAACATTACCAGCCATTTTCGTACACATCTGTGTCTGCTATTTGTGGACAAAAAATACATCATCCAGGAAAATTCATCTGTGTAACAAGTGGTCATGATCCTGTGATCTGGGTTTTATTACAATGCTTCACAATTTAGATAGGGTTGAGAGGTTTCATCGATGGGCCGCAAATCACGACATGCGTTGCATCTTGAAATAGAATTCCCCATACTCTATTTGCATGTTGAGCAGAGAAAGGGCTGAGGAAGTGGGAGCAAATATGAGACTCAAAACCAGGACCTCGTATCCATTAAAGGAGGAGTGGAATCCTCTCTATCTTGCAATTTAACCATCTCAATAAGCACAACCCGACTTCAATTTTAAGTTTCTACCGAACTTTCATTTTCTTGAACTGTCTTTGAGCAAGTTACCATTTTCGAGCTTTTGCTCATTCTCCGACTTCGAATTCCTCACGGCAACTCTTACAACCAGGCAACAATGTCGGAAAACACACAAATAATCTGAACCATTCAATAATTTTTTGAATGTCCTTGTAAGAAATCAACTCAATTGGATATGCGTAAGTGATTGATCTAAACTTCAAGTTTTCATTCAGACTTTAGATCCTGAAACGCTACAAAATGGGTCTGTACCCCTAGCACGGTCCATTCTCTACCCTGATTTATTTGAAAACCTACTCAAAATTTTCAAATCCGATACTTAAAAAGATTGTTCCAGGAACTGACCTATTCCTAAACTGACTTAAAAATTGATTTATTACATTTTACAAGAAAAAACCAATTTCTAACTCCTTGTAGAGTGTTCAATTTGTAATATCTTCCGGGGAAAAAAAAAAAATTGTAATATAATATTGTGGTTTTTCAAAACAAGCTCTAAAATCCCCTTGGCTATGAGAAGCCCTCTCTATCACATTCTTTATTTATTGTCAGGAATACTCTACTTCCCTCTGTCTTATTCATTAGTTCCGGTCATTTTTTTCCTGAGATCAATACACTTTTTTATCTAGATGAGATTGCTTTTATGATACCTACACTTTTCACGTCATTTACAATAATTCTCTTCAAACTTTTCACATCATTTACAATAATTCTTCAAATTTTTCTTATCATGCACAAGGATGCTTGTCTGAATTTCAAACCTTGTGGCCGCCTCCTTTTCTTTTTTTTTTATCTTGTTCCCGTTCGTTTTCGAGCATATATTTATTTTTAATGGTAACTAACCAAAGGACTAATAGTCAAATAAACAAATTCTTATTCTTTTCTTTATTATTATTATTATTTTTGTCTAAACAAGAAATCTAAACTAATCTAATCTAGCAACACCGCACGCTCCTAATGGCTTGAACCCTGACCACCACTAAAGGAGGCATTGAGCCATGCCGTTGAGCTAAGAGCGGCTATCCTTTTCGTAACCATACCTAACAAAGAGGGCAAAAATATAGCTTCAAATTAGTTTTCATTAGCTGTCACCAAAAAAAAAGGGGGGGGGGGGGGGGGGGGGGGCGTTTCTTTTCTCATGGTTCTCCCTTCCCCCCCTCCAAATCCAAAATCCAAACACAACCTAAGGAAAATATAACTCCTGTAACCATTGATCACATAAACCATCCATACTATAAGTCTATAACAATATCTGAAGCAAACAGGCAAACAGGTGGAGATAGCCATCGACAACAACAAAGAGATCAAATAATACACAAGGATGATTCCCACCATCAAAAGAAAAGAAAATATCAAGGTACTAGTCATTTATATACAAAAACATCAAATTTAGAACTGCCATCAATCTTTTCCATTGGCTTCTGTTCTTTGAGTTTAAACAATATGTGAAAAAACAAAATCAAATCAGAGTGACCAATACGGACACTGTATCTTTGGGCAAGTTATCTACAAGCGCAGACCCACCACAGGGGAAGGCCTGACAATGAATTGTTGTAACATCACCACCTGAGGACGGGGGAATATTATCAAGGACGAGGCAGGCACTGATTTTCTTATCTCAGCCATTAGGGATGATCGAGGTACCGGCAATCGGTGAGACACCAAGCTTTATCGGTATTGAGGACTTTGAAGTGGCTCCTTTGCTCTCTCGGCCTCATCGCTTCTGATGATTCGATTTCGGTAGCTAAGGTGGCAACTGCGAGTTCTGGTTCTGACGACTCCCCATCTGCTGATCTTTTTTCTGCTGACCCCCTTGTTAATTATGTGGATTACATGCTCCATAAAAAGAAAGCCCAGATCAAAAGAGGTTATCGAAGGAAACCGATATGGACTAAAAATCCTTTGAAAGCTGCCATCTTTTCTAGGACGTTTAGCCGGTATCAAAAAGTGGAGAAGTTGAAGACTTTTAAGTTGGGCTTGAAGATGGGAAGTAATGCTAAGAATCCTTACAGCTTGTCCAAGAATGAATCTGGGGACAGCCGACATTCTGACTTCGGGCCCAAGCACTTGACTCAAGAGGGACGAAGTAGCATGGAGAAAAGGGTGGAGGAAGAATTTTTAATTTCTTTAAACTCTCAATATTAACCTTCTTCCAGGCGATGAAGCTATCTTAAAGGAAATGCTTGATGATGACTTCAATAGAACTCTATCTTAGAGCTGTCTAATGGTTGGTTTTTTCTACTGTTTCTTCGATGAAGTTTGAGGAACATCTTAGTTTTTGGTGTAGGCGGTGGTCCAAGAGGCCTGGCAAGGGCTTTATTCTGGGCTGTAGCGGCTTGGGCGGTGTAGTTGGCTTCATCAGGCAGTGTAGGGGTGGCTTTCTCCTTTTCCTTTTTTCTTTCATTCAACTTTGGTTGGATGTCCCCTCCCCCTTTCCTCAATGTACCCTTATCGAGTTTTCTTAATAAATTTTCTTCTTTCGATAAAAAAAAAAAAACATCACATGAGACCATTAGCTGAATTTACCTTTTTACACTTCATTTAAAATTTCCTGTTAAGACTTTTTTACACTGTAAAAATTTAAGTACCTCTTTCAAATCCTTCCCGGCTGAGCGTGGGAGATCATAAGAGGTTCATCAGATGATTGGTGTGTAGCTTAGGTTGACGGTGAGACCAATAACCATGGGCAGACAAGACCCTGTCCAAGAGGTCTTGCGGCACTGTCTCCCCCCTTCTTTGATGGGGGGAGATGCTTGCTGTGTGAACCAATGTTTTCAACTTATCCTGCATAAACAGAAACACAAACTCATTACAAAGGAACAGTTTTGCTTGTCTAAATAGGAAATACCTAACTGATAACAAATGGCCTACTCCAAAACAACCCGTGTGATTCCCCATCCACAAGTTACAGTAATCTTAGCCTAGAAAAGCCAATAGTGGGCTTTATATTCTCGAAAATCGGTCTTTTACTCTGCTATGTGGGTTGTGCTTGAATTTGTTATCTCACTTGCCTTTAGGGTTGGTAGTAGCGAGATCCCCTACGATGAGATTTGTTTCTAATCGCCTTAAATATATTCCTTGTACTCACTTTCTTTTTCTTTTTTGTGTGCGTGTGTGTGTAAATCATTCCATCCATATATTTGCATATGTGGAACCATAAAAACACGTTCACAAAGCAGCAAAATATTGGGCAAAGATGTATCTGTCTGGTTGTATGCCCACAGGTCCTACGTCAGGTCATCCTAATGAGAGATATGACAGATATATAAATGAGAAGTTTGAAACAAATATAACAAGCCTATTATCGTGATATTCTGAACATGAATACTCTTGAAGGATCTCTACCGAGGTATAGCAATGGCACGCCAATAAAATTGTATCTGGGAGTTTTTACCATATTACTAACCTCTGAATCTAACACCCCTGCCCCTTTTTTTTTTGTGTGTGTCATTGTTAATTGCCATTCCTATACATGGTGCATGCACCCTATAGATCCTTATGACTTATCCTAGTTCGAAATGCATTTTTCTTACCTTCAAGTCCACATAAGTTCGATGATCTGCATTCTCAAAAGCACTCAGTTTAACATCGCTCCACCTGAAGAATCTGATACTAATTAGAAGCGGCGAAAGGCTCCTTGGAAAGGAATGCACAATAGGCATAATACTCCCTAACATTTGAATATTTGCCCACCTTCCAGTTCCAAATTTCTCAACTGCTTCGACCAGTGCTTCTACTTCTGACACAGAGAAAGGTCTCCTGGTTCTACGCTGTATGAGCTCAGATCAATTAGTTTTCTGGTTCCTGGGAACCACAGCAAGTGCTTCGACACTCACTGCTGGTACGGCAACCAAGGCTCTGGAATCTGGTGCTGTTCCATCTGTTAGTACTTCGTAAGTGCAAGGGACCAATTCATGGTTAGTTTCAACATTGTCATCCAAATTAGTCTCTGGTGATTGATCAAATGAAGCATTTAAGACCTCCGAATCCAAAATGGGGCTGGCTGCCGTCCTGAATATAACTTTATATAATCTACTGAGTTCATAGTTTTGCATAGAACATAAGCAAAAACACAGAAACTATGATTTCATTTCTATCTGCAACCACTAAATCATTACGTATACCTACTCCAAAGTGTCAAAAAAAAAATTGTGATAGAAGGAAGAAATCTGCTAGAGTCTTAACAGTTGTGTCAAAAATGTATGCTCAAGGATTATGGCCAGCAAATAAACCTTTTGAGCCACCTAATAGAGAAACGCTCTATTCATGTTCATATGTACAACACAACCGAAAGGTAAGTAGTGGATGGCCAGTAAGCAAAAGAGAAGCAGATGAACTAAATGGAAAGGAGAGACCTTATGCCTCAATACTAGCCAACGCTTTCCCACTCCTACCACATTTGTAAATAATGAAGACAAATGGCACCTTTACTTTCTAGGCATTATAAAGGTACAAGAATGCTGAAACAACATGACTCACTCTCTGGTATAAGTATCCGTCACAAATTAACATTACTTGGATAACTGATAGTGAGTCTCGTGTGGCAGCAAAATTGGAAGTTCTTTTCGACTCAGACGTGGAGAAGCTATAGCAGAACCAGGCTCCAACATGAAACCCAAATTACCCTGGTCTTCATTATGAGAAATACCCACTATAGCAGAGTTTTGTTATCATCTTTTACTTTGTTCCCATGAACAACTACTCCAACATGTAATCCACCTTGACGTATAGCAGTCACAGCCTCAATAACAGTCCTCTTCAAAAAAAAAATCATAAAAAAAATATAGCAACATAAAAGTAAGGAAACATTTCTAAAAAGATTTCATATAGCTTAAGATAATCGAATCCAATCCAATTGTAAAATAAAAATGTACTGGGGACCTTCAGATTATATTTTTGACATACATACAAGAGAGAACAAGGAAATTGCCTACCTGCAACGACCCAACAGTAGTTTTCTGGGATGTCAATACAAAACTCTGGTACCTTGAAGACTTAATGCTGAACTTCACTGAAAAAAGAAAACAGTGCATGTGAGAAACTCTTGGAACAATATTGCAATCAATTGAGAGAATTTAACTATGTTACTCCTCGCAGAGAGATGATGCAAAGGCAAATTTCTTATAGTGGAGATTCACTTCTACATTACCAAGAGAATCCCTCGACTTGAAGGATGTTTGATGGCCTACAAAGGAGGATGATACAACTTTTGCTGCACACAGACCGGGAAAAGACACTAAAATTAGATAAATAAAAATGGCATACTGTAAGCTTTAATTCTCAACAAAGAGAAAAATAAGGACCTCTTAGCTGATCTCGTCTTCCCTCCCTTCATAGTTCATACCCTCCTCCATAGCATGTTTTGAATAAAAATGTGTATTCAGTATATATTCCAGTGTGAGTGTTCATTAGTTGCCTTAATAAAGAAGTTTATGCACGACTCTTTTGCTTCTCAACAGAAAATATAAGTAGGTCGAATTTGTACAAGTAGACTTGCAAGGAAATGGATGAGATCGAGGCCCGGCATAATAGCATATGGTCCCGAGCCTTTATGGGTTGAGTTCGAAGAGAGGCTTCTGAGGTGCATTTCCACGAGGTAGGGGTGGTGCTTCTTGCCAGTGCTGATGTCAGGACGCTCTTTAGAGCTATGGAGGAGGTTGGACCGGGATTTCCGTTCTTTTACCAGAGCGGGAGCCGTAACAAGCATCCAGAGGAACATTATTGTTTGTGAGATCCCATCGGCCCCAGCACCACACCCGTACAATTGGATTCATGCCATTACACGGATCTACCCTTAAAATCTCAAACATCCTTCAAAAATCTCTCCAATCTACTAAGGAACAACTCAAAGAACAGGAAAATCCTCCACAAAAACAAGATGTCCATCCTCTTCTACAAAACCATGAACCCAACTTAATAAATAGGGTGCAGGGGCTAATGGAACCTGGCGATCGAACGCATTTCTTTGAATGCTGGCTAAGCCGTAAACTATTGCCGAACGACCAATCCGATAGAAATAGTGAACTCCCGGTCCAATCGCCTCAACAGCTCTGGAGAGGGCCCTCACATCAGCACCAGCCAAAAGGACAACGCCTATCTCCTGAAACCGATCATGTGCGGTTTCAGGAGAGAGGCGTTGTGCTCGTGGCCGGTGCTGATGTGAGGGCCCTCTCCAGAGCTGTTGAGGCGATTGGACCGGGAGTTCACTATTTCTATCGGATTGGTCGTTCGGCAATAGTTTACGGCTTAGCCAGCATTCAAAGAAATGCGTTCGATCGCCAGGTTCCATTAGCCCCTGCACCCTATTTATTCAATTGGGTTCATGGTTTTGTAGAAGAGGATGGACAACTTGTTTTTGTGGAGGATTTTCCTGTTCTTTGAGTTGTTCCTTAGTAGATTGGAGAGATTTTTGAAGGATGTTTGAGATTTTAAGGGTAGATCCGTGTAATGGGTAAATTAAAGTAGAGACATTGATGGTGTTTGTGGCGGACGATGGATATGCACTGTGACGCGGATCTGTGATGTCGAAAACAAAACGACGTTGTTTCAAAGGGACAGAGTAATTTTATTTTACAAATGTGATTAAAACATGCAAGGTTGTGAATCCCGTTTTGTACTGGTCAGTACGTACAGAATTGAGAAAAAACGGTAACATTACTCTCCAATACCGTCCGGGTTTAAATACCGGTGCTTACCGAAGAGCACCGGCTATTCCGGCTGATCTCGGACGAGAAGACAAGTTTAATTTCGGTCGGTATTTTGCACCGCATGTAATTTTGTTCCAGCAAAGCACAGTTCGAGACGGGAGAGAGAGATAGAGAACGTGATCAAGATGAGGGAGAGAGAGATAGAGAGACCTGGTCGAGATGAGGGAGAGAGACCAGACGCCGACATTCTCTTCGTCGGTGGAGACTGGCGATCTCGTCGGTGCTCTGCTGCGGCTGTTTGTTTGTGTACTGTGTAATGTTTCTTGTTATCTACTTCTACGGCTTCCTTCTTCTACTTGGGCCAATTATTTTTTAATTGGGCCATAAATTTAAACCCTTTTGGGCTTTAGTCACCCAACTGTTATCAAAAAAATTCTATTTATATGGGAAAAAAATTCAATTTTAACATATATTAAAATTTATATTTCTATATACATATATGCAAGTAGTACCGCTGGTACCGTACCATATTAGTAGGAAAATCGGTACGCAAGCCGATACGGAATTCAGAACTTTGAAAACATTTACACCTTGTTCGGTTGGATTTTCAAAACCCAGTTTTGAGAACCTAAATTTGAAAATAGTTTCAAAGTGGTCCCAAAATCTGGTATTAGGTTCCTCCCAACTTTAAGCCTAAAAAGAAAAAGAAAAAAAAGGGCAGAGGACTAGTTGGGGAAACCGAACAAGAGCCGGGTTCTCAAACTCGGTTTGAAAACCCCAACCGAACAAGGCCGTCTTTGCCTCTTTCTGCACCTTTCTTTCTTTCTGTTCAATTTTTTCCCCTATGGAAGACTCCCTTCGCGTCATAATTTTATTTTAACAAAAAAACGTGTCTCATGTCAAGTAAAATAAAATAAATTACGTCATTTCAAAATTTCAAGTTCTTTCGCATCAATTTAAAAATGTGAATTAGTTTTTTAAGATTGGTGCCTAGTATATATATTGAAAATTAAAATTAAAATTGTGAGACAAAGAGAGCAAAACGCATACTTGCAAAAGAACGCGAAAACAACACCAAAAACATTCGAATTCACAAATACTCCCTCCGTCCCAATTTTATAGTCCCTTTTGGGAATTCATGCCACTTTTCAAAGTGTTATATCTTGTAATCTATAATGTTTTGTGATTTGAAAACTTTGATTATTAGATTAAATTAAGATCTATCAAACAAGATCCATATTGCATATAAAATGTATTATCGACTAAAAGATATAATCGATTTTTTATCCGGTTAGGATGGAACGAGGGACTATAAAATTGGGATGAAGGGAGTAACTTATTATGCCACTAATACAAAACCATCCATACCTTGATATAACTATCTCCGGCTTCAAAATGCTGGATTTGATCTCCTGGCAAAACCACTCCCCGTTGTTATAAATTTTGTCACACATCCCCGGAATGGTAATGTTCTCCACGCGGGCGGGCCCACTGGCCCACAACGCATGTTTCTTGATGCAGATCCCGCGCATTATAGTGTTGATCTTCGCATATCATCGTAAACTCGAAGTTCAAACAGAGTCGACCCTAACTTTTTGGAGGCTTAAAGTGAAAATCATAAGAATGCCTTTTTCAAAATCTTAACGAGCAAAATGTAAATAAGTAAACTACACTTCAAAAAACAAATACTAGTATTCATCAATAAAAAAAAGACTTAGAGATAGAGAAAACTTTTCACTAGTGAACTTTTTGCGTAAAATACTTTTAAGGTGCTTTACACAAATAGACTGTCACCTATTTATACACAACAGGGAAGAAATCTAGAACATTATGTTGAAGCTTCTCTCAATTAATCTTCTCTAGAATTTTCTACCATCATTGATACAAGATTAGAATTATGTACAATATTCTAGATAATTCTACACAAGTCTTCATACTTCCATATGGTTTTAGGGAACTTTGGGTTTCAATCCCTTGATTATTGTAGCCATAGGTTGTATGATTATACAGATGGTAGATTCTCGGGGTTGGGGTCCACAGTGTTGCTCAACTTTTCGAAGGGAAATACTAATATATGTATTCAAATGTGACCGGTGTCGAAAGTCAAAACAGACTTTACTCCTCGTCTGCCTGCTCTTGAAACAGATTTATTTCTCTTGTTTTTGTATTATTTTCCCACTTTTTTTGGGAATAGAAATATACTTATTGTGGAAAGTTATGTCTTTGTTTGTATCTGTGAAAAATAAAGAGCGAATGGTTGTGGAAATGAGAGGCCAAAGAAGCCAGTATGGTTCTTGCCTTTGGTACGGCAATTTGACGGAAATGCCCCCACTTTTAGCCTTTTTTTATTTTGCTTTGCAATCTCATACCTTATAAAGTTCTATGCCTTTACAATTTCCTTCGGATAAAAAAATAAAGTACTTTTGGGCATAATTTTTTGCTCTTTTTTGCACCAAAATAAACTACTAATAGAGATCTATAAAAAGGGGGGCTTTAGCAGTTTTCCTTCCGTTTAGCGAGGAATGCTATCAATGAGCTCCTAATTAATCTCTTGTTTACTTGCTGTTTGGCTCGAGAACTTTAATTCGATGCGAAAAAATGTGAAAATTGTGTATGAAAGTATTTTACGAAGCAGCACTCCCTTCATTCCAATACTAAAGGTTTTACGCCCTTTGCAATTTCCTTCGGATAAAAAAAATAAATTATTTATGCACATAAATTTTTGTTCTTTTTTGCACCAAAATAAACTAATAACATAGATCTTTAATTTGATGCGAAAAAATTTGAATTTTTTTGAAAGAAAGTATTTTACAAAACAACCCTCCCTTCATTATGATATTAAGGTTTTATGCCCTTTGTATCCATGATATTTGATTAATAAAATTTTTTTGTTGTTCAAAAAAAAGGTTTTATGCCCTTTGCATTTTTCTTCAGATAAAAATAAAGTACTTTCGCGTATAATTTTGTGTTTTTTTTTGTACCAAAATGAACTACTAATAGAGATCTTTAATTCGATGCAAATAAATATGAAAATTTGTGTAAGAAAGTATTTTACAATGTTGGCTTCTTGGGTTTGCAATTTTCGAGCAAAAAATAAAGTACAGGCTCATAATTTTTTGATTTTTGGCAACTAATTATGTATGAAAATATTTAATTTTTTGGTCTAGCACGTTTAATTAATTGTTACATGTATTCTTCAACTTAATTTTTTTTTTATTATGGCGCAATCATAACACTAGTATTTGTAAATCTGTAAAGATAAAAGCCAAAGAAAAAAATCTACTCTAAGCAACACTCCGCTATGAGCAGCTCTCAGATTGCTTTGTCGATTGTTTGGGCATTTTGAAAAATCAATGAGAGAATCATGCAACATTTATATTTTGTGCATATAATGCCTCCTTAAAAACTAGAATTCCAATGAAATACCAATATTATGAGATACAGGGCTTAGTTGCACGAAGTGGAAGCGGGAACCGGGATGGGAGTGGGAGCAGGGCAATGTAAGCTCCCTGGGTTGGGAGGTGAGAGGGAATATTAAATAAATAAACATATATTTTGTGCTATTGTTGAAGCATGCGTTGCATCTAGAATTCCCCAACTCATGCATGTTCTGTGATTGTTCTTCTGAGATTTTGATACTCTGGAAGGCTTATCTGAAACTATGTACCAAGGGATAGGAGAAAAAATGTGGGGCAAATAGGGTACGGCAGACGTCGTGCCCGAGCGTGCATCTCGGCCTTCCAAAAGTATTTTAGATGTTCCTGATTTCTACCTCCCTCTCTCTATCTCTCTCTAAAATCCACACCGTCCAGAACACGCGGAGATGCGCACTGGGCGGTACCCAGCCGGCACCCTAGTTTTTCTCGAAGGATAGAATAACACTTAACCAAATTATGAAATACTAGCATTTAGGGATAGGAGAAAAAATGTGGGGCAAATAGGGTACGGCAAACGTCGTGCCTGAGCGCGCATCTCAGCCTTCCAAAAGTATTTTGGATGGTCCTGATCTCTACCTCCCTCTCTCTATCTCTCTCTAAAATCCAGACCGTCCCAAACACTTTTGGACGGCGGAGATGCGCGCTGAGTACCGCCGCGTGGTTCCAAGCCGGCACCCTAGTTTTTCTCGAAGGATAGAATAACACTTAACCAAATTATGAAATACTAGCATTTAGCTGGATGCATATTTTGCCATTTAGGTTTCTGCGTTGGTTTCCTTCATTGTGCAATAAAGAATAAACTGGTATAAATCATAGAATTGTTGGTTGGGACCATTGGGTACACACTACACAGTGCAGAAAACAACATCGGATAGCATTTCTAGCAGAAGAGCAGAGGAACCCTCTCCAACTTGCTATCAAACCATCTCAATATATAAGCACAACCTGACTTCAATTTTAAGTTTCTACCGGACTTTCATTCGCTTGAACCGTCTTTGAGCAAGTTATCATTTTCGAGCTTCTGCTCATTCTCCAACTTTGAATTCCTCGTGGCAACTCTGTCATCCAACCAGGCAACAATGTCGGAAAACACAGCATCGATGTTCTCCGGCAACTCGCCGTAAGTGAGGGCATGCCACATCCCTTCATACAACTTGAATGTCTTGTCTGTGCTGCAAGCTGACTCGTACAGAAGTTTGCTCACAGATGGATCGGTCACTTTGTCTTCTCCACCGTGGACTACTAAAAATGGCAATGAAACCTGAAAAATCAAATCAAAACAAAGCAGTTCCATTATCGGTCACATTTGTGCTACACATTCTGAGTATCACATGCCTTTTTGACATGTAAAATGACAAAAATAACCTCTTTGAGAATTGGCCTTTTTGGCTCATTTGTCCGGCCAACTGAATACATGCAATACCAATTCAATTTACTCTAAATGTTTCCATCTTTGTACACTAATAACTCCAAAGTGAATGGATTATAAAAGTGATTAGCTAACGTGTGAAGAAACCCCATAATGAAACTTCAAATTGATTGGACAACAGAACGGATTTGATACAACAACTAGTACTATAAGAAACATCATACCTTAAACAAATAAATTGATTACAAATTAAATGGCCTAAGTTTGGCTATTAACATTAAACAAAACCAAATGGGGTAAGCTCTCTGCTACTAACTTCAAAACTGTATTTTGGTTTATTAAACAAGTTGTAACAAAAGTTACTCATGTTGGTAACGTTATGTTTTTTTTTTTTTTTTTTTTTGGATATGACTACGATTTTTTATGGTATTACTAGTGGTAATCTATCGGTAACCGGTTCGATTGGTTATCGTGAATAGTATTACAAATTGAATGAATGAACTAGATGTCTCGAACCATAAACATGCATAATATATACCAAAATCATATGTAACAAAAATCATAATAATACATAATTAACAAGAACAAACGATACACATTTTTAAGGGCGTGGACCATAAGACTCTCCAATAAAATACACTTAGAAAGTTGAAAATAGTGTGAACGAACCTCTTGAAGTCTTTTCTCCAAATCTAAGCTGACAATCAGGAGTTGATTGGCAGTTTGCAATCGGGGTCGGTCTTTGTAACAGTATGGATTTGAACGAATCTGTCATCATATTTTTATGGGGTCAAGATATCAATATAAAAAATGTCAAGATTCTGGAAAAGTTTCTCCGAAAATGTCAAAAAAAGAAAAATAAGTGGTTCAATTAATTGATAACAGATGTCCTAGACATTTTCGGGAAAACTTTTCCCGGTGTTGCCTAATAAGTAATAACCCTCAATCAATATATGCATAATGCGATCATCCACTCTATACCCTGTTTTATTTGAAAAGTTAATTTTCATTTTTCATTTTTAACTCCTTGGAGAGAGCTTGTCGGGGCTAAAGCCTATATAACATTGAAAATTACCGCAAAGAAAATAGGAGTACAAATTAGGTTTTTCAAAACAAGCTCTAAAAAACTTTTCGGTATGAGAAGCACGGAATCCTCGGTTCCCTCTTTGTCCCATTCTTTATGAGAAAAGATAGAGACACTGACACTTTGCACATACAATTGCACCAACTCTTTCATATGGGATATGTGAGACTCACATATGAGTGGTAGGTCTCAATTGTTAGTGCCTGTAGCAAATCTCATTATTTATTCATCAGTTTCGGCCAATTATTTTCATGAGAACAATATACTTTTTAATTTTTTTAACACATACTTTTAATATAGACGAGTTTGTTTTTCGATGGTACTTACACTTTCTACACCAATAAAAAGAGGGTTTTAACGAGAGTGAACAAAATCATTCTCGAACGAGGAGGGTATGTTATGGAAAATTCCGTGACTTTTTATCATACAGAAAAATAGTTTTTCTATTGTTAGCTCACTGGGCTAACGATAAGACACACTCGTACATGGAAGAGTTTTCACTGTTTGAACTCTTCCATGTAAGAGTTTAGATTCTATACACCTTACTGTAAGCCCCTTGGGCTGACGGTAGATTTTTCCACAGAAAAATTACCCCATACTTTTTACCCCTAAGAAAATGGAGAAAAAGAAAAGTAAAAGCAACTGAAATGGAACATTATGTATGTACCTCCTTTCTAATTTCAGGGTCTCTGAAAGCAACATCAATAACATCGGGCGCTGGAATAATTTTCCAGGTCGGAATGATATGGCTTAGCAATTTCAGTACAGTAATCGTCACTGGATTTGGCTTCATATTTGCTGCTATCTGTAAAAAAAATCAAAAAATATTTTTCATATCACCAATTACATCGGTTTGGATTCCCAAAAAACACATTATTAATAGAATGAAGGAAATTTTTTTGAACAATGTCTCTTGACGCGAGTTTTAGCTACTGTTAATTTGCACAACATATGTTGTGACATAAGAATTACTGATCATTGAACCAAAGAAAGCGCGTCGTGTCGGTAAAAAAGGAATTTATGAATTGGCCGGTGGTGGCCCTGTTGGAAGTCATAATCCGACCCATAGGACACATTCCGTCCATCTCCGATAATTCAGATGATTCGTTTGTTACTCTTATCTGTAAAAGTTAGTATATTCTTATTTGTAAAAGTTACTCCATATTCTTACTGGTAAAAGTATAATTTCGATATGAATTATTAACCGCGGAGATGGACTATCTGAATGTGTCCTAGCTACAAGGTGCTTTGCAAGGAAACCGCATTACATGACCCCAATTATTGTAATTAGAGTAGGTATGATCCATGCTAAAGCCAAGTGCTATTCGGAATCTTTACTTTTTTAATGGACCTGAAAGTACTAGAAAAGTCCAACCTGGCCTAATCAACCTACCTAAAATTAGCTACCCAATGTGCTTCCCATTACCGTTCAAAAAAAAAAAATGTGCTTCCCATTAAACTAGACAAATCATTTTTAAAATAGGTCAAATGAGAGTGATTCACAATGCGGAGACTACCCGCAGGACCGGCCCAGGCCCAAGGCCCACAAGGCTTGGGTCTAGGGCACTCACAAAACTCTCAAAATTTGGGGCACCCCAAAAATTTTAAGTGGTAGGCTTGATTAGGGGTCTTTTGTAGCTCAAAAAGAAATACTCTATAAAAAGGCTCAATGTGATCCAAAATAAAAAGGCCCAAGAAAAATAAAAAGGCCCAAACTAAAAGATTAGTTTATGAGTTTTGCCAGGTTCAATATGGATTTGTTTAATTGGGTTTTGTTTAATATGATTTTGCTTAGCTTAAATTAGATATTAACAATCGTTTTGGGCCTCCAAATGCAGTTTTTTTTTTGTGCTAAAAATTTATTATTCTTCATTTGTCCTCACTAAAAACCAATTCTTTTATGTTACATTTGGCAAATGAAACACAACACGAGTTATATTTAAATGATACTCGTGCGTTACATATATTTGGAGACTTTGTGTTTTGACTTTTCTGTTATTATATAATGATTAGTAGAATTTTATATTTATAGTTTTGCATTTCTTATATTGAGATTGTTGCTGAAAAAATTATCTAGGCGTTATACTCTTAGGACACATTTTTTAAGCTAGGCCTAGGGTACTCCAAACCCTTGGGCCGGCCCTGAGTACCCGAGGACTGTAATATATATATATATATATAGAGAGAGAGAGAGAGAGAGCGCACGATACCTTACACATGGGTGCAACCAAAACAGCGCCATCCCATAAAGTTGGCTTCTTCCTGTGCAAGAGAAGAGCCACTGCACCTCCCATGGATTCTCCCAATAAAATTTTCAACTTTTTCTTGTTTTCCTTCTTCTCTGCTCAACAAATTGGAAATTAAAACCTTAACCCACATGTATGTTCCTATATATGGAATTATACTTAACAAAAAAAAATTAAGCAAATTTAAATTCATAATCAGTCTCAAAACATTTTAGAAACTTGGTCGTTTTTGCTACGCCGGGAATAATAGCATTGTCAACCATGTCATGCTGCCGAGGCCATTTTGGGTTCTTTTAACAGGTTTTTCTTTGACCTTTTAGTCAAAAGATATTTATTTTCCGGATCATCTGGAATTAAAAAATTTATAAAACATTTACTTAGAAAAAAGAAAACCAAGAGAAAGAAGGCGACTTTTTTTTTTCCCTTTTCTAACGCGTTTTTATTTTTTATTTTTTGGAAAAAATTTCTTAAGAAATGGATCACTTCTACTAACTGTCTCGACAGTTGCTGAAACTATCTTACAAATATGGAGTTATGCATATCAACTTTTTGAGTCTCTTGCATTGTGACAATTAATATACAAGTCTGGATTCCACAGAAAAGAAAAAAAAACCTTATCGATAGGAGTCTTTTTACATTGTGAGAAAATTGTTAAACTTGTTCAAAACAATTACTCGAGAGCATCTATTTCTTTCTTTTTTTAATTAAATATGTCCCTTTCTCTCTTTTTTTTTTTTTTTTTTTTTTACGTCCTTGCTTCTGTAGTTGGATGAACCAAAAAAAATTAAAAAAATGAGAAGTCACTTTAAATGAATAGTATTGGCCAACAAAATACTCCTACCTGTTACATCAAAATAGCTAAGGTTTTTCTATCATTAAAATACCTTGGGGAGAGAGAGAGAGAGAGAGAGAGAGAGAGAGAGAGTTAAACTAACCACAAATGCTTGTATAATGAAGAGAGCAGTCTGTGACAAGATCATCAAAGCGAGGAATATAGCCAGAAAGCCCTGATGATCTTCCATGCCCTTCATATTCAATCCCATATACCCCAAATCCTTGTTTTGCCAGCCGAACTCCCGTCCCTGTTTCAAATCACCCGACCTTAATTAACCAGTTCGTGGTATCTTCAATTTGGTATATTTATTAATGAAAAACATGAGATCGAGGAGACGAGGAACGAATGAACACCAAAAATCACAAGAAAGATTAATTTGGCATAGAAATAGCGTGAGACGACGTAATTATAAAATACTACATTATTTTAAATACATGATATTGACCTTTAACAGTGGTGTTGCACTCGGCAGCATAGCCATGGCACAAAAAGATCAAAGCTTTCGGTTCATGATTTGCAGGCTGGAATCTGCACGTGAAAAGCTTCATTCCTCTTGAATTCAATATGTATTCCTCTTCATATCTCACTCCTCCAATTTCACGCGCCTGAAAAAAGAAAAAAAATTAAAACCTGAAACATGGGGAAGACTAGCTATATCATATTATCAGGTAAATTGACATGAAAAATATGTAAATTTTGCTTGTATGTGTATGCATGAAGAGAGAGAGAGAGAGAGACCATGAAGAGGGCTTCTAGGCGAACCAAAGCCAAGCCGAGTTGATCTTGTAAAAGATCCGCTACAGAACGAATACGTTTATCCGCTACAGAAAGATTTATGGATTGTTCCTGTGATATATATTGAAGGGAAACTGAGAGAAAAAGTGAAGAAAAGCAGATAAATTTGTAACTGATGAAGAGATATATGGGAGTACTTTAAGAATCTTAGGAGGAGGGGAAATAGGAGGTGGGTTGAGCTCTCTCTCTCTCTCTCTCTCTCTCTCTCTCTATATATATATATATATACACATATATACATGTATATGATATATAGAGAATGGGATCCAACTTAGGCTGGCAGCTAAACTCCGAGAAGTTGGCTTGGTGGTCAAGACCTAGACTTAGGATCGTTTGTTCTCTCCTAAAGTTTTAGATTTGAAACCTCTCGCAGTTCCTTTGGGGTTAGACCATACCAATGTTCCAGTTTTAACTAAGTTCCCTATTCCCCGCAAGTGGGCGAAGGGATTGGGCCTCCAGAATAATCAAAGTGTGTGTAAACTGACCCGAATTCCTATTTTAACCCTCATTTGCATCCTTTTCTTTAATTACAGGATTAGTACATTCCAATAAATAATTCATTGACGTTTTTTTCCTTCTCTTTAGCTGAATATAAAACGGAGATTCGTCATATTTAATGGAAAATTATTCATAGGTAGCTGTAAAATAAGTGATAATTGTCCTATTTTATGGGGTTGAAAAGGTTATTATTCATCAAATTTGAGGAGGAAAAAGTCTAAATTTTTTAAAGGGTCAAAGAACAGCGTGGAGGATTGTATATTGTTTTCCTTAGTTGCTTCCTCTGAATTACATCCTTAGAAAACAATTCCAAAGAGAACTTTCCTTATTTCAAGGTAATAACTGTTCTAATACGTTATGCCATCAATTTAATTTTTTCCCTGGAATTGGTTCCTGATTTCAATCACTATTTTCAAGGAAAAAGAAGGGAGAATTATATCTTATCTCATAAATGTATTAAAATAGAAAAAGGTAAAATGAAATAAACGTTGGCACATTGGTTGTCACGAGGCAATCAGGGATCTCAGTATGCCTTTTGTATGTGGTTCAACTCTCACCTATGTGTTATCCATTCTTGTATTAAGTCGGTACACACAAATTTTGTCCGACTTTAATTAGTAGACGGTAGGATTCGTCTCCTTATTAATTGATAAATTAGACCGAATAGCGAGTTATTAAGAAAATGTAGCTATTATTTCCACCAAAGGTTTCATTTCACAAAGAGAAAGTAGACAATTAAATAATAAAACTTTCTTGTTTATGATCAATTGGGAGATTTTCCAAATAGGTATGGTAAGTGTTATGGAGACTAAAGAGGAGGTTGATCATCCTTTTGGGGAAGAATGCAGGATTTGGGGTGCCTGCTGTGCACCCATCGCACAGCAGGTGTTGTGCACCCATCCAAGCCGTCCGTTGCTCGGATGGACGGCCCAGATTTCATCTTACATGCGTGGCAACGAACAGTTCGGATGCAAAAGGTGTTGAGGTGAAATTTGGACCGTCCATCCGAGCAACAGACGGCTCGGATTGGTGCACAGCACCTGTTGTGCGGTGGCTGCTGTGCAGCCACCCCGTGTCCTCAAACCCCTATCACCATTTCTTATTGGCTTCAAGGTCAACTTTCTTAAAGGTATCAGTGGCCTTCTGTTTTACTTAATTGCAAACATGGGATTAATATTTAATACTCAAGATGGCTTGTTAATTTATTTTTTTCTTTTTAATCAGATGGCTTGTTAATTAATTAACGTCAGATTTGACCCTTTAATTTGGTAGTGGGAAACAATCATGTCAAAAAAATTTCTTTTTTTGAACGGTAAAATTATTCAATATATAAAAAAACTTGACATGTGGGTCATGAAGTTAGGGGAGGGGAGAGAAATCAAACCAAAGGTTGGATGCCAAAAATAAAAAACAAAACAAAACAAATAAAAAAGCACCCAAACAATAGCCTCTTGATTGGCCTCACTGCCATCAACGGTAATGGACCACGCCATGGCACAGACAAAAATGCCCAAAACACACCACCACACCTCTACAACGCCGCCCCCAATCCGAACCGCCTCAAGACACCAAACACTGTCTGATCTAGCCATTGCAAGCCTCTAAACGCCCCAAAACTCATCGTTGCACCAATACACTGCCTCACCGCCGCAATAGGCAAACACAACTACCGCCTTCAAATAAAGATAGAACCCGAATACTCCCTCTGCCCGAAAATGTGTGTTCAAAATCACTATTCACTCTGCTCAAAAAATCATCTATATTTTGTAATTTATAATACTTTTTGGGTTCAAAAAATTTGTTCAATAAAACTAAGTGAGATTTATCAAACAAGATCCATATTGCGTATATAATACATTAGAACTGAAAAAATATAGATGATTTTTTTAGAGGTATGAATAGTAGTTTTGGACATCTATTTTGGGATGGAGAAAGTAGTATGGATCCAGAGAGAGAGAGAGAGAAAGGAGAGACAGAAAGAGCCTTTTATTGGAAAAAAGATGTTTTTACTAATTTAAAATGTATTTGAGTGCTCCACTTGAAATTGGAGGTATCCCACCATCCATATTGGGACTAACACTTCCATGAATTTTGTCCAAAGAGATATACATAAAAATCTACCAACCATATCGCAATAGTTTTTTTTTTCTGTCATTCCTAATCTATTACCTGGGGAGGGGAAATGAGACTCAATTCCGGAATGCAGTGTAGGACATCCAAGAGCTCTACCGCATGAGTTACCCACCACTTACAACATTTAACTCTTCCGTTATAAAAGTAACAGAGTCAAAATTTTAAGTTGAAAGTAACACTGTTTAGGAAGAGTCCACTTTTATTAGCGCGTGTTGTCCGTATAGATTTGAAGATGAATGTTAGGTGTATATTCATTGAAGTAAACATATTCACAGACCCTTTCTCTTCTTTTTTTTTGGGGCACATAAATAATTATCCTTTTATTCACTTGGAATTAGAAAATCATCCCCAACATTTTTAGGAGTTATGTTTTCATCCCGAGATTCAAATAAACCCTAAATTGCCCTTTATATATATAATTTAGGGGATTGAGGACTAAATTAAATGTTGCATGTAGGAGGCAGTAGAAAGTGGACCAATTTCAAAATTAGGAGGTCCTCCACTGCAATTACGAGATTTGGGGATAAACCCCAATCCCTCTTATCTTGCTCCTTCACTCAGTCCCTAATCTAACACCAAAAATCCCGGGATTTGTATGGTAACAAATTCCACAATTTAGGCCATTCATACCAGAACCCAAAACGTCCAAAATTATCCCCGTTGACGACCTCCATATCATCTGTCCTCCAAAATCCATCGAAATCGTCCCGACCTACATATCATTTGTCCTCCAAAACGTCCCCCCACCGTGCGCCGCCCTTCAAATCATCTCCCGTCAACGTCTTCCCTCGCCCTCCAAATCATCCCCGTTGACGGTTTGCTGATGATGTATCTAGGACAAACGAGTAAGTTGTGGAAGGCAATGATCCGCAGATGACGTGTGGGAATCGTTAGCATTGGCATCCACGCACTGATTCATGTAATCAATGAAAGAGTGGAGGAATTTATTACTAGGATTATGGGAGAGATGCAGTTGCAAGAGATAATGGCTTAAATGGAGATTGATTTTGTTCGGTGGGTTTCGAACCAAAGTGGCGATTGATATTTTTACCATGTTTACAAGACATTAAACCTACATTGAAGCTTTTTTTTTTTTTTTTATACCATAAACACTATTATGTGTTTTAATATTTTTATCATGATTCGAGTTCTAAAAATATTCTATGTTTATCATGATTTCTGTTATTACCATGACATCTGGATTGTGTTGATCACATTTTCTTATCATGATTCGAGTTATTTATTCAACCGATATTACCATGTTTACGAGTCATTAAGTTTATTTTTACCATAAACATTGTAATGTTTTAATCATTTTTACCATGATAATAATATGTTCACCATCTTTACTAATACCAAACTCTAAAATTTACCACATTTACTAATACCTACTTAATTTCATTTTTTACCATGAACGCTATGTACATTCAAAAAATTACCATGTTTAAATTTGTTGTTTTGGTTTAATTCAATTTGATTGGACGAATATACCATGAGATTGGATGGTATTCATAATTACCATAAAATGTGTTTTGAATTTTGGATGCCATCCTATCAGATTCATAAAATCCATATGCAAACTTATATTCACTTGAATTTACCATATTTACTGGTAGGATGTATTTTTTTTTACTATGATTTCAAGGTGCATGAATACTATGTTTATTGGAAGAATTTTTCGTGAATTTTGTGTATCAAATAAACTCTGAGTTCCTAATAAATTTTCTGTTTGAATAAGTCAAAAAAATCTCAATTTGGAAAATACATTTATTCCAATCATAATCAAGTTCCTGGACCATGTTTAATCTCATCCTAATCAAATCCCCTTTAATTAGGAAACCATATTTATTCCAGTCCTAATCAAATCCCCCTTAATTAGGAAACCATTTATACTTATATTAATAGGTGGTGATAAAAAGGGTACAAATGGTATTCCATGCTAAAAGAGGATGAAAACATAATAGTTCAAAATGGCCGGGATGAAAACTTACGTAGTGTTCATAAAAAGGATGATTATTTAATTATCTCTTTTTTTTTTTGTTAAAACAAATAAAAGTATGAATCAACTATCTTGCGATCTTCAAATGAAAGCTAATTGAGATAGACGGTTATGATCTAAACCGATCATTCTCTAAAAGTAATCTTTGACAATCTATCTAACATAGGACAAGAATCTGTCTAATTTTCCATTATGGTATTTTCAGTAATATTTTTGGTATTCTCCCATAAGTCATTCTCCTCACATTTATCAATTGATTTTGACATTTAGGGAAAAAAAAACTTACACTTTTGACTATAGTGGGAATACGTTATATTTAGTAGAAACTTAACCTCTATCCGAATACATGTAAATACCTTAAGGAACTACCTTAGCAGCAGGGATGGAACCAGGATTTTGGCGTAGGGGGGATGGATATACACAATAAAAAAAAATTAAAATCAAGACAACGATATGAATTTTTACTTTGATGTCCACAGACCATGTTAAAGAGTTTTGGGCTTTCGAAATTTCAGTGAGCCTTAGTTTTTAAAAGTGAACGGGCCTTAAGTCCCTAAAATGAGTTGGGTTATAAATTTTGGGCGTTGTTTAGTTTAAAAGAATTGGGTTTAAACCTCATTAAAACCAGTTTTAGTACAAAGTTGTTTCATAGCTTGATAAATATTAAAGATGTTTCTATTATTTTCTTTAACGAAAAGACAGAGGGGGGACGGGACTATATAGTTTGATGATAAATTTTTTTTTTCAATGTAATAATACGATTTTTTTAAGACGTAGGGGGGACGACTGCCCCTACTAGCCCCTCCCTGGCTCCATCATTGCTTAGCAGCTTGAAGTTGGGGTAGGGGTGGCACCTGCCCCCCTCCCTAGTGTAGTGGGCCGAACAATTGGGTTCCTAAGGGTCCGGCCTATTGTTAGCTCAGCTGATTATTCCAGTTGGGCTGGACCAAACCAATGGGCCAAATCGGATAACGTGCCGGATCAACATTAACTTCATATTCATCCTATATGTCATCAAAACCGGAACCGAACAATACCGCCTGGGCCGAACCGGAGGGTTCTAACTTTACCAAACTCTGTCTTGGTCGGTATGACGCCCAAGACTCACGGAATGCATCCCATTGCATGTGCGTGTAACCGCTCTTATCCCATTCGTCAAGAGTGACGTCAACTGAGCGGTTACTGTGCGTGTCAGGCACGAGCATACTTGGAGGGCAAGTCAGGATAACACCATATATAAGTACAACCATCAATCCTAAGGGTACACGGTACACCGCTCATCTCTCTCATTACTTCTACTATATACTTGCCCTCCCAGGGCCTCCTCTCACTAGACCGTCAGAGTACTTTTCTGGTCGGAACAACGACCTGTTAAGGCGCTAACAGTGTCTGTTCCTTGTGCAGCCTAAGCAAGGTTCTCAGACCTCACTCTCAGGCGAACCAGAGGTTAGGCGAAGGTTCACCCTAAGGATTAGCAACCCCCCACCCAGCTACCTCCCCTTAGGCCTAGAGCTCACCCAACAATCTTGAATTCTCTGCCTCAGATTCCGGACTCAGATTATACAGGAATTTCTGAATCTCTGTGTCCGTATCCAAGGAATAGAGAAATTTCTGCTGCATAATTTATGTACTTGATCCTTATGGATCTTTCTTTTAATGACAATGGCAGTGATTTCCTCTTCAAAAAAAAAAAAAAATTTAGGCCCATGCGATTCTCCGTTCAAGGATTTGTTTTCATCTGTGTAGTCAATTATTATGACAATAGCCTTCCCTACAGTCAACTATGCACATGCATTACTATTCACATGTACCATGAAATAAATTCAAATTTATGGTCGTGTCGAGAACAAAGGGATAACCAACTAGTAAGACTTTTCCTTTACCGCAACGATGTCCTGATTCAATTCTTATCGTGATGTCCCATTTCCGGAATCAAGTTCCTCTAATGCGACGATCCTCATGTGATTCCCCATGTAATGTAAAAAAGAACTTAGTACCATGATCTTCTTTGCCCGGGGTCAGACCTAAGAAGAGGCAAAGGGGGTCAATTGACCCCGCTGAATTAAAATTTCCTACAGACGTGTCTATATATTTCTAGATATATTTTGGTAATATTGCCTCGAGACCCTACGCTCGATTCACTAGATCTTGCCCCAAGACATGAAATATGTACAACCTTTGTAGATTCTTGATCCCGTTAATAGAAAAGCATACATTCGCCCCTGTCTTTGCCAATTCAACAGTTTTTTTCCTTTTTGTATAACTGGATGTCCAGGCCTATAAATTATAGGTATCCACAATCATGCAAGAAATAAAGTTGATCGGACATCGATGTCCATTAGAAATACCTATACATGCAAATTATAGGCATTCACAATCATGAAAGAAATAAGTTTGATTGGACATCGATATCTATTAAAAACACAATATTTTTCTCAGCAATCAAGAGTCTGAACCTGTTTGATCGTATTCCTTTAAGAACAAATCTGATTCCATTAGACTTATCAACAAAAAAAAAATCTGATTCCATCTCAAGCTGTTACAGATGTCCAACCAATCTAATTTTTTGTGTGAACCTTGCTATGCATGGAATGAACAATTCTATATATCATTCAAATTTACCATGGTGGGTTATATTTGTGTCATGTGAGGAAACATCACATGAGAGAGGATTCTTATCGCATCTTAACTTAGATTACTTTAGCTTTCATGGCTGTACTAAAAAATTAATTATTTTGCAGTCATACCTAAGCAATTGAGCTGAGGACGATTGGTGAATGGTCATTCCACCAATCCATACTTAAAATTTCAATTTAAAAGTCAAACATCATAATGTCCTATACATTAACTTAATCTCAAAAGAGTGATCAAGATAATGTAGTAGGTGCATATTTCTTAATTCAAAGCCCCATTGTCATGATTGACGTAGTTCATTTGTGGACTTTTATGGAACCAAATTTGAAGACAAAGTGAGGGCCGCAGTTAGTTTTATCTTTTGAGTCTTTGACCCAATAGAAAGGGTGAGTAGTTATGAGTCACAAGTGGACAATAGGGAGTGTGTTCAATTATTATTTTTTTGTTTTTGGTGATGAAGTGTGTCCTGTTTAATCGGATTATGGTCAAAATGTGTTTTAAATCTGAAAGGAGTGTTTGAGAGAAATGTGCATAATATATTTTGTAAAAGTTGTAGTAGCTTTTCATGAGAAGTTGAATGGGATTGGCACCTCTTTCTGGCTTCTTGCATGGATTATTGAAAATGGAAAATGAATGAGAGAATAAGTTATCAGAGGTTTCAGCCAAACACCAAGAATTGAAAAAGTAGAATGAGAAAAGGTAAAAAACAGGCCCTAATCTCTTTAGCTCCATCCACAGTCATTTTCACGTGTGACCTTGGATGTTAAGTACAATGACAAATTGCTACCTATAGAAATTGACCCTGTGACCTTGGATGTTAAGTCCCGCCAAAACAAGTCGATTACCACTGTAACAACCTCGATCCTTGGGGTTAAGTGTTCAATTATTGTCTGATAGGACAGAAAAACCGTAGGATTTTCTTTCACTTTTTTGGTAGGGTGGGATGCATAAACCCGGAAGCGGATGTTATGCTGTCCCTTCGGAGACAGCACGCCCCCCGGATCCGCATAGACACTATTACTCCTATAAATCACGTTGATGATTTTTTTGAAAGGAATCACGTTGATGATGAATGATGATAAGTTCAATCAAAATGGAGTATAAATCAGGAGTATTGTGTTAATTAAACCAGGACTTTTTAGTTACCTAATACCTATTAACTCCCAGACAATAAATGAACATCAAGACAGTTTAGCGGTACTCTCTAGATCGAAAAATCCCCAATTTGCTTTATCAATGTGATTTGACGGAATAGCCAACATATTGAATAATGGTTGCATTAGGGCATCCTTATCTAACACACCAAAAAAACACCAAATTTAACCTCAAAAACACATTTTATAATTTAGCAAGTCACTTTTCAAAAAATTCACAAAATCAGACTCTCTATTCAAACTTTAACAAGTCACTTTATCAAAAACTCACATAATCAGACTTTCTATTCAAACTTTTGCTCTTCCCTCCCTCCTTCTCTTTTGGTGAGTGAACAATATATCACCAAATTTGTTAAGTTACTGTAGCAAAGTTAAGAAATCTTCATATTGATGAGTTCATTTGGTGATGCTGATTTTTTGAGGTTTTGGAGGAATTTGCTCTCTACTTTAACTTTAAAGTTAAATTGTTAAGTCACATATTGATGCTCTTAGACGTTCAAGCTAGGTTCGAATGCTAGACGAGTTGGTTATTGAGAAGTTATCGAAGGCTAGACGAGTTGTTTATCAACCCATAAGGCTATAATCAAGTGTCTGTCTATCGAAAAAAAAAATTGGATGCAAATAGGGTACCACGTGGTATCCTTGCACCACATCCGGGCCGTCCAATCAATGCAACTAACAGCTGGGATCTGAGCACTCTCTCTCCTCCCTTTGGTACACACTCTCTCTCTCTCTCTCTTGCTTTTCTCGCTCCATAATCCGAACTGTCTATGCGTTGATTGGACGGCTATCACAAATACTATTTGCTTAGAGCAACTGCAGCCCTTACTCAAACTCAGAACCAGATTTGAAATTTGAGTAAAAACACCCAAAAATCCCCTCCAGTCTTTGAATCAAACCCATATCAAATTGAGTTTTACTCAGATTTTTACCCAAATCAAGGGAGCTCCAAACCTTTACCCAAATCTTCAACGGCTACTTTGTGGCGGTGTTCATCGCCGGAAAGCGGTCGCCGCCGTCATTTCTCTTCTCTGTCGACACCTCCTGACGTTTTCTCTCTCGATTGACCCCTCCTGACGTTGTTCGAGTTCGATTTGAGTAGCGTTGGTCGATTTGTGCGTTCGTCGTTGTAGCCTGAGGAAGCCTGGGTTCTTCGATTTGTGCGTCCGTTGTCGTGCGTTCGTCGTTGTAGCGTTGGCCGTTGTTCGAGTTCGATCTGAGGAAGCTTGGGTTCTTCTGGTACTTGCGTTCCTCGGCGGTAGCGGCTGTGAGGGGCGGAGGACGGCTGCTAGGGCTTGAAATTTGAGTAAATCTGAGTATAGGACTGGAGAAGATGGTATCAAAATGAGCTTTTACTCAGATTTTTGAGCAAATTTGAGGAAAAAAAAGGTTCAGGGCTGGAGTTGCTCTTATAATCTATCTCGCTCTCAAGCAAGCAGTTCCTCCGATGGCAGCACAGACCTCTTCCGGGGCGGCTCCTTTGAGGATTCAAGTGAATCCCGTGAGTTCAAAAAAATGTACGACAATTCGCATATTTTTGCGAATAATTTGGTACTCTTATATTGTATGCACTAGTGAACCCCCTAAATTTGAAAAATGCACTAAAATTTTGTATATTTTGCGTAGAATTTGATATTTTTTCGTATTTTTTGCATTGAATTAGTCATACAAAGTCACAGTAAATGAAAACTTGCTCAAATTTGTAGCTAAGTAGATTATATAGCTCAACATAATAAAATAAACTAAGTCCGACAAAATTTTCAATCAAAATAATAAATATCTTTATTTTATATAGCGTTGTATATACAATTTTGTGTATATGTTTTTTATACCGTTGAGTTAAAATTCTGCAGCCGCTGAGCCACCCATGGCCCTTTACAACTTCTTCTCATCAATTATGAACCTGTTTGAATAGTGGAATCTCTTCAACCCTTGATAGTTTACCCTCACGACTGCTAGACTTGTTTGAGGCCAATCCGTCTACTGGGTTACCGTTAAGGTTGAAAACATATATTGAAATATGTGAAAAGTGTACAAAAGTACGTAAAAATGGAGCGTAAATTGTAAAAATTGTATGTGCATACAGGCTCGGTTAGAACCCACAATTCATTGGGCTGGGGTTTATCTTTCCAAGAGTACGTAAATGGACTCACCCGAAGTTAGACCAGCCCAATTTCGTCCAACCCAATAAACCCTACGGCCCGACCTATATATAGCTGCTGAATCGAAGCCCTAGTCCTTGTCGATTTCTAGGGTTTAGTCGTATACTCTGAGCCTCCCTCAGGTTCTAGCACAGAGCAGTCGTTCTTCCTTTTTGCAGTCGATTCAATGGGTAATCAATAAACTCTCAATTCTTCATTTCGTTGATTTCATTATCTACATGTATGAATGATTTGATTTCTGTTTTTCATAAATTTTGAACTCGTATGTATGAATGATTTGATTTCTGTTTTGTAGCGAGGGTGAAGGTTCATGAGCTGAGGCAGAAGTCGAAGGCCGAGTTGTTGAGCCAGTTGAAGGATCTCAAAGCTGAGCTTGCGCTTCTCCGTGTCGCCAAGGTCACCGGCGGTGCCCCCAACAAGCTCTCCAAGATGTACTCTCTCTCTCTCTCTCTCTCTCTCTCTCTCTCTCTCTCTCTCTCTCTCTCTCTCTCTCTCTCTCACAATATCATTTGCTGCTTGATTGTATCACGTAGATTTATTGTTTACGATGTTCTGTTGGACACCCCTTACTTTATGTGTGGTAAAGAAAAAAGGAATTTTTTTTTTGACGTTTTTGTGCACACATTACCGTATTTTTTATTTGCTTTTGTTTTAGTTAGCTGTTGGTTGATGGTTGGAATATTGGCAATTTTATGTTCTTAGGTGCTGGCAGCTCTATGCCTAGTTCAACATTTATGCTCTTCATGTGTTGTATATGTTTAGCTTAACTAAAAGGAACAAAGAAGAATCTTGGATTCATACTTGATAGTTATGTGGTTTTTGATTTGTGGTGGTTTATCTCAAATTTGTGCCGAATAGTGGTGCAATTGGTTGTTTTGTTGCGTGTGGCAATGATGGCTGCCATTTAGGCCCCCAGAGCACTAAATAATCGCTTGTGCTGATGGCTGCCATTTTTTGTTAATACCAATGATGATTTTCTTTGTTCTGTTCTTGTGCATAAATCACAATGAAGTCAAGTCATTTCATTTGGACAAACTGGAAAAAAGTAGAGAAACCATTAGTTGGTTCTGTGCATATTTGGTCAATCATGGGGCCTCTCTGTTTTGATTCTTTTTGTTTTTTGGATAAATATCTTTAGGTATTAGTAGAGTTAAGTTGTCTAAGTACGTGTTCGATTCTTCATGAATGCAGAAAAGTTGTGAGGTTGTCAATTGCCCAGGTGTTGACGGTGATTTCACAGAAACAGAAGGCTGCTCTGAGGGAAGTCTACAAGAACAAGAAGTACTTGCCACTTGATCTGCGTCCCAAGAAAACCAGGGCCATCCGTAGGCGTCTCACCAAGCATCAGGTAAAATTTTAAGCTCTTTTGCTCTTAGATTATGCATGCCAGTATTAAATAGAAATGCCTATCCATGTTTTTTTTTCTTTCAATGTGCTCTCCATCCTGATTTGCTTGTCTCAATTTTTCACTCCTATCCAACTGTGTGTCCATTTGCAAGGTCCGAGCGCCATTCTATGCTAATTTCCCTAGTAATTATGGTGAATGGAAGTGAGATTGTGTTTTCTTAATAGTTTTCGATTCCCAAAATATGGATGAACAATTGGGACCGAGGGGGTACAATTTTGAACCACAAGGGGAAATATATATTTGAGCAGGGCTGTAAAATTTGTATGTCTTGGTTTTGTGCAAAAGTTATAACAGCAGATCTTCATGTGTTTCCAGATGCAAAGTGTTTTCACTAAATTTGTCCGTTTCACTTTGTTTTTTCAGTTGTCCCTGAAGACTGAAAGAGAGAAGAAGAAGGAGATGTATTATCCCATGAGGAAGTATGCTATTAAAGTGTAGGGTTGAGCTATTGCGGAGTAGATTTCTGTTGCCGGGCATCCATACATCTTGTTTCAAGTGTGAACTATTTAGTTTTGTTGTGTCTTTCATCATAAGTTTGGTGGATTATTGATGAGTTCTATTGTTTTTTAAGAAGCAGACTTTGAAGTTCCGAATCTTTTATGGGTGCAGTGGTAAGATTTTTGGTTAGATAACTGATATATGCAAGGGTTTTGATTCAAGTTTGATGGATAATGGTTAGCAAGCTCTCTTCCGAGCTCGACTAGAGGTCTGTGGTTTTCTTTTTGTTGTGTTCACACTCAATTACCTGAACTTTACAGGAGGCTTTTTTTTTAGGAAAAACCATAACGAAATTGGTGTTATAATTCTCAAAAACATTTGCTGGTTTAGAAGCAATGTGGTACTGCTGATACATTTATCCACAAAATTCACAGGCTAGAATTTCCATGAGCTTTGATTTGCAAAGCATATCACTAGATAAGAACCATGAATTTTGGCATCAAGTTCTGTATAAGTCGGCTGCAATACCAAGTCTATTTTTCGGGGATGATTCAACGGGCACAAATTTTGACACAAAAAATAACACTCCATCTCAGCAGTTCAAATTGATGACTGAGATTAGATTGTACACTCAATCCTATAAGTCACTCACACCTAATCTCTCTCTCTCTCTCTCTCTCTCTCTCTCTCTCTCTCTCTCTCTCTCTCTCTCTCGACAGTCATGAGTCGACTCACCTTCCCACACAGGCCGACCCCAGATCCGGCGAACCCCAAATCTGGCGAACCTTTAATCTAGATTAGTTTCCTTTTTCCCAAATCTAGTTCTGATTTACTCAAGGTTATGGGGATTGATTCCTCACTTGGCGAGTACCACGAAAATTACATGAAAATGGGTTTGTGGAAATGGGTTTGCAAGTTTCCAATATTCTAGACAAGGAAAAGCCTCGTCGGTGTCGTGCTCGATTTGTCTGGAGGCTGTGACCGAAAATGGGGTTAGATCTGGGCAAAGCTTCAATGGGCCACAAATTTCATCTGGGTAAATTATAATATTAGTAATCCTATATTATCAACACCCTATATTGGTTTTAGAATGCAGAAAATTGACATAGAAGAGTCGGTTCTTTGTTTGATTGTGTAGCACTCGATTGGGTATTTTCGTGTTGGTAATTTTGTATTGGATTTGTTGATTGAAGTAGTAGTGGAGAGAGAGAAGAGAGGATAACCGGAGATGCAGTTCACCGGAGTGGGGAAGGAGATTACGAGTATGGCGGAGAAAGAGATTTGGTGTGAATGAGGAGGGGAAGAGGGAGCACACACATAAGCTTTTAATCTCAGCCCTTGATTTCAAGGATTGAGATGGAGTGTCAAAACTTGTGTTAAATTTTTTGTCCCCGTAACCGGCCCCCTATTTTTCATAAGCATATATTTGCGCCCTCATCAAGGACGATGATAACTCCGAAATTAATAACAAGAATAAGTATCCAGTGTTTTCTTTCTGTTACAAAAACAAAAGAACAAAAAAACAACCAAGATATACAATACAGTTAAGAGAGCAAGACAAAAAAACACAAACACAATTGCCTAGGAGAGGAGCATTTTCTCTGCCCTGCATTTTCGAAGTCCACAATACCGTCATAAGCACAGATATACGCTTATATTCAGGATACAGTGGGATATCCCAAGAAGTTTATTTTCGGCGTTCTAAGCAACCGCTCCTTGCTCTTGTGGCCTTGCTAATGATTGCCAACCGGAACAGACTTGGAGAACAGTTTTCAGAGAATCAGAGGCAGTTTCCATGGTCCATGTCGGATAAAATTCACTAGGATGGAACACACATTCTTCTCCCACCCCAGTTAATAAGCATGCTTGAGCTCCCTTCAGGAACAAATCTCCCTCTGACCTTATCAACCCAGACTTAGCCTCCTCCTTGTCTGCAGCCTAGAGACCGTCGCAGCAATCAGATCTTAACAGTCAGCAATGAAATCTTACCAGTCATGATAATCATAGGTTGTGCAATCGAAAGCACTAAATAGTCTATTTACCTTTTCTGTGTAGTACTCGAAAGTTTTCTTCTTCTGTCCAGCTTCGTAGATGTTGCACTGAGAATATATCTATTGGGGACAAAAGCAGGACACCAAGCACGAATCAAGACAACGTCCTTAATTAGCATTACAGCTTAACTCGGTGTTACTTGGACTCGTGTATGAGGATTTCTTAATCTTAGAATTCTCAAATATGCATCAATGTGGATTTGGTTATGCACACATCCCTTGACGAAAGACCTGGCTGTATCTAGTGTATGGCAGAATTGAAGAGTCCATGTAACAAAGTTCTACTATATATTATTAAGAGCCCAAGCACCATTTACCTGTGCTTCCACACTAGCACAAACAGCATATATGCCCCAGTTTCTGGTGTAATTGTTGTACAGATGAACTTTACCAAATCTAAGACGAGGGTGCCTTTGTCGTGTCCCATCGAAGAAACAGTGGTGAATGGTCACCCTAATGCATCTGTCACCAACGTGAGAGGGGTCTGCTCCAATAAGCATTGTTTTGTCATGTTGAGCAAAGTGACATCTAGTCCCAGAATCAAAACAACTCGTCAGATCACAGAAAATTTATTCATTGAATTCAGTTAGATCATGCAGTGTAGTAAAATTAGCCCACCTAGAAATAGTAATATCCGTACTTTGTCTTGTGATATCAATAAGTCCATCATCATAATCACGAAGGCTGCAACGGTCAACCCATATATGCCTAGAATTTGGTTTGATTTGGATGCCATCAACATCATGTCCTCTACCACCTTCAAACTGAAGGTTGCATATGATAATATGTTCGCATTCCTTCAGTCTTAAGCCTTTACCAGTGAGTTTTATACTGTGGCCTCGGCCATCGATTGTCTTGTAAGACGACACATTCAAGTAAGATGAGAGGTGAATGGTGCCTGAAACTTCGAAAACAATCCAAAGTGGTTCTTTTTTGCGGCAACCCTCACGAAGTGATCCTGGTCCATCATCTGTCGAACATAAACATCGATACTCATAACATGTTAACTAACATACTGGTCAGGGCTGAACACTACCTATATCCACTAAATAAATTTTATGATAACCCATAACTGATTCTTGTAGTAGTGCTAGAATCAAACCATTACTACCCTGTTTCGTCCTATTGTCCAATAACCTTAAAGAAAACACGACAAATAAGTTGTTTATGAGAAAAGAATTACCTGTGACACGGCTATATGATGCTTTCTAGGAAAAAGATGATAGATAAACCACAAAAGAGGTCAAAACAGGAAGAAAGTTATACAAGAAGTTGTTTAGCGAAGATTCCCAGGTACTACAAGCCAAACTTTACTCATTGTCATGCACAAAATCCACGAAGTTGGCAGGGTTAAAGTCCCTCAAATTATTCAAACACATGTAGATACTCTAGGACACGGTATAGCTCTTAGAACATGCTAAGGACACATAAAAGGTTAAAATCTAATTTTTAAAACTCGGCCATGAGTGAAAATATCCACCGATGTAAGTTCATGTACACTTATATGCGGACTACTTATTTATCTTCATTATATTGTTCTTAAATTTGATAGAAATAAAGATTTCATCATTTATATGAATTCGTCACATACCTCTAAAATACAAATACATTTTATATTCGATGTGTCCCCGACGTGTTCGTGTCCTAATTTTTGAAGAAATAACGTGTCCACGTGTCTGTATTGTGTCGTGTCCATATCTCGTATCCTTGTCCGTGTAGGTTAAATCGTATCCTTGTCCGTGTAGGTTAAATGAAATACACTACATTTTGGTTAATACATAGATGGAACCTACAATTATGACAAAGCTCTACTTTTTTTGGTTCAGCTCAGATAATGGAAGTCAACTTTATTTTTGTAGTTTGTTTACAAGAGCTATTCCATATTATTCTATTTCTTGTCCCTCATGATCTTAATGCAATGCTTCATTCACCAGGACATCAAGTCATGTAATTAATACTCTAGTCCCATTAAAAGAACAAGAAAAAATTTACAGATCAAAGAAGGGGGAAATCCCTTTCGTGCCAATCAGGACTTGGTTACAAAACTCTCACATAACACAAAGGGAGCATATCCTAGCAGATCAGAGGACCCATCAGAGTTCAATGTCAAACATCCAAATCAAAACTCTAGCCTGATCTTTTCCCCACAAAAAAAAAACCCAATGATACCTGGAACTCCAATCGTTTTTCAGTGCGAACAACGGGAACAGGGTACAACCAAGAATGTTCTTATGTCAAGAGAAAAACATCCAACGAAATCGTGTATTTGTTTGTTTAGTTGTTCATGTAAAACTCATTTCTAGAACAATTTGACCACCCTTCCTCATATTTTCTGTTGTTAAGCTCCAATATCTTTACTCCTTATAGGTGAAATTTGGCATTGATCTGGATCGGTAAATTCACCGTATTGGGACATAGGAGTACCAGATTCCAGAACACTCTTCCAAAACGTAATTCGCTATTGTTATATCGTTTTCTGGTAACACAGCCAAAAAACAACATAAGAGGAACAAAAAGCCTTTTGTTCATTTGTAAGCTCGATTCAACATCCACTTACATTTCCAAATCAATCTACCAACCTCCGATACGCAACAACGCAAAGATCTACGCAGCTGTATACGTATTCTTCATCTAATTGAGTCACGTAATCGAGAAAATTACACCTTTGCTATTCAACATATGCATCTTATATTATCATGAAGGGAGAAAGGAAGGAAGAAGAGAGAACCAGCCAAGGTGGTGACGGAATAGATCGGTCCGTGTAGGCCGCCGACGGCGAACCTGCCGAAACCCTCGGCGCGGCTGGCCAACGCTCTCAAACTGGAATCCACGTCAGCGTAGGGCAAGGAAGCCATGGGAGTCTTTTCCCAGCTTTAAGGGAGACACGAATTAGGGCTTCGGATGACAGACGAAATTATTTGGGCCGGAAAAAAGGGTCCGATCGACGGACAAGGTAGTTATAAACGGGGAGAGTTCGACGGAGTCGTTGACGATGTCAACTCAACGCCGTTTAGAGAGTTGCTCCTATTATGCATAGAAGCCACTTGGAGGGTAATTTTTGTATTTTTCGAAAAAAAAAATTATGAATATTTTACCCAAATCTAAGAAAAACTAAGAGAATTTCGATCCAATGTTTCAAAACTTTGCTTTTCCGAATTTTTGGAACATGATTGTACTTTTTTTTTTTTTTAAATTAGAAGAAGACGGGTTTTATTCTATAAATAGAGGGACAGAGGCCCGAACATTAGTAAAAGGTGGGTCGGAAAGCCATGAGGAAAAATCCTCCCTACGACTCTCCTCCTTAACATCTAATAGGAAATGTTTAGCTACTAAATTAGTTACCCTATTACACTCACGAGAAGTATGAGTAAAAGAATATAGTTCAAATTGAGACGCAAGTTAAATATAATCCAAAACAATCGAGTCGCAATCCATATAGGTCTTGCTTCGACAGAGAGCTTGGACAACTTGTAGAGCATCACCTACCCACTATAATTAGATGAAAATTCCATTCGATGGCCTTTTGTAGAGCATGGCGAAGGCCCATAGCTCCAACGATGCGTTCAGGGCGAAGGCTAGAGAAGGATTCCATGGCTGTCCCAATTACTAAACCCTCACTGTTAAGTGCAACCAAACCCATGCTGCAAATATTTGACTTCTGGTCCACTTCACCATCAACGTTTATTTTAATAACCCCCGATGGCGGTATAGTCCAACTCTGCCTTTCCCGTTGAGATGAAGATTTCGCCGTAGCCTTTTTGAAGTTCTAAATATCAATAAACTCACGCCAAACATAAAAATTAATATGGAAATAATTTTTGCAAGCTACTTTTTTATTGAAGTATCCCAAATTTCATCTTTTAGTGTATTTCAACCGATTGTTTTTTCTTTCACTAAGATGAAAAGGGTAAAAGTGGTGGCAACTTGCAACAGCATAGATTCATCAATAGTTCAAAATTCAAGGACAATTTCTTCCTTTTCTAAGAAATGTTTTTCAAAACTCATGAATATCGATAATTTTCGTTATCAAAACACATTTGTGTTGAGATCAATATTAAGTTCCAAATCAGTGTGTCTACCTTCTTCTCTCTCTTTTCTTTTTTGGCAAGATAGAAGCACTACAAGAAAAAGTAACTATGGCGACGAAAGCTGGCGAGGAAATTCAAATTTCCTCGCCAAATGGGTCTTTATGGCGAGGAAATCGATTTCGTCAGCAAAGAGTACACTATGTCGACGAAATTATCTTTCCTCGCCCAAAAACTAAGATTTGGCGATGAAATGAACATTTCCTCGCTAAAAGGTTACCATTTGGCGACGAAATTTGAATTTCCTCACCAAAAAGCTAAGATTGGGGATAAAATTATATTTTCTCGTCAAAAAGCTGAGATTTGGCGAGGAAATGAATATTTCCTCGATAAAGGGTACCCATTTTGCGACGAAATTATCTTTCCTCGCCAAAAAGCTAAGATTGACGACGGAATTATATTTCATCGTCAAAAAGCTAAGATTTGGCGAGGAAATGCTAGTTTTCTCGCCAATTGTTCAGAATAGGCAAGGAAATTTTGTTTCGTCACCAAATGTTAATATTAGGTGACGAAATATTTCCTCACATTTTCTGGGACTTTTGAGATTTTGATATAGATGTGTTGTATTATCTCAATGGTGAGATATAATTAACAACTTTAGTAGTTCACTAATATTATAAGACATTATTAGCAAAATAAATTTTCACATTTTCTAGTAATGATAAAAATGAAATTATTTTTCTCTCTAGTTCTCCTCAACGATGTACTTTTTAAGTTCACAAGTTATTTTCAATTTTCTTTTATAGTGAACGATTTTACAAAATCAAAGAATTCTTGAAGAAATTAATATTTTCATAAAGGTTATTATCTGAATAAATTAAAATACTTTAAAGAAATCGTAACAACAATATGAAATGAAAAGAAAGGACCGGGCATGGATCCCGAATTTGCAGTTGAAAGATTTGCATTTTGGAATCGGAGAGTTCATGCAAAGAGATCTTAAAAGTGGAGAGAAACAAAATAATAGAAAAAATTTGACATTGATGCTTGAATCGGAGAGTGGCGTGATGGATAGGTGTTGGGACTGGCAAAGGCAAGGTCGCAGGTTCGAGCTCGGGCTAGAAAGTAAAAACTTCAGTAAAAGCAAATAAATAAAAGATTCAGGAAACAAGTTTAAAGAAACACTACCAAGGAACTGTCTAACTAAAATTAGACAGGAAGATTTAAAAAAAAATAGAGGTGAAAAAAAGTAAAAAAAGTTTATATATTAAAAGTTGTAAAACTTTGTATTGAAAAGAAAGTTGGTGTGGTGGAAGGGTTGCGTAAAAGCAAATAACAATAAAAGATTTAAGAAACAAGTTTAAAGAAACACTACAAAGGGACTAAAATTAGACAGAAAGATTTGAAAAAAAAAAATTAGAGGCGAAAAGAAGTAAAAAAAAGGTTTATACATTAAAAGTTGTAGAACTTTGCATTGAAAAGGAAGTTGGTGTGGTGGAAGGGTTGCGTAAAAGCAAATAACAATTAAAGATTTAAGAACCAGTTTAAAGAAACACTACAAAGGGACTAAAATTAGACAGAAAGATTAAAAAAAAAATTAGAGAGGTGAAAACAAGTAGAAAAGGTTTATATATTAAAAGTTGTAGAACTTTGCATTGAAAAGGAAGTTAGTGTGGTGGAAGGGTTGCGGGCTATTATAGGGGAGGTCGTTGGCCTAGTCCCTGCGAAAAGGAAAAAGAATTTCACGCTCTTCCTTTCGGGAAGGGAGGATTAGCGAAATCCTATTGATTGCAAAAATTCTATCTCTCTAAAGTTGGATATAAAAAAGAAAAAATAAAAAGCTCTCCCTTTTTTTTGTATTCCATTCTTTCTAGTTGATTTTTTGCGTTCCTATTCTCCTTTCTCAAAAAAGGGGAGACTTAAAAAAGGTAAAAGATTCTTTCGTTCCTGATAGTTATTTATTTAATCGGTGGATAGTAGCATACTCTGGATCGAAATCGTGGGGAGTACTGCTTGATAATTTCTACTAATTTAAAGCCCCGATTCGAATTCTTTTTATGTAGAAATATCCAGTTGGCTAACTTTCCAAATTTCCATTACTAATCCTTTTTGTATCTTCGTGTTCCTAACCATCCACTCTTTTTGGTTCGATTCCTAGCGGAAGCGGAGGAGCTGGGTAATGTATTAATGTTTTTTTAGTTTCAGGAGTTTTAGGTGAGGAAAAAATTCCTCGTCAATTGGGCCGAATAGGCGATGACAAATTTCCTCGCCAATTGTTCCCCATAGGCGAGGAAAAACAAATTTCGTCGCCAGTTGTTTCGAATAGACGAGGAACTATTTCCTTGCCAAATGTTCCAAATAGGCGAGGAAAACAACATTTCGTCACCAATTGGTCAGAAAAGGCGAGGAACAATTTCCTCGTCAATTGGCAAAATAGGCGAGGAAATATATTTTTCCTCGCTAAGATTCTTTCTGCGACGACCATTAGTCGAGGAAAATGGGCGACAAATTTTTTCCTCGCTAATTCATTTGGTGAGGAAATTTGATGTTTTAGAGACGAAAATGATTCGTCGTGATACATGAATTTTGTTGTAGTGAAGTGTGTTAATATCATAGCGATCGTAGCCTATTGATGTGCCTGCTTAATAGTCGTCGATTATGTCATTTTAATGTTTACTAAGTGACTGCCAAAATAGATTATTTACTTTCATTAACTGGACATTAACTAAAGATGTGCATAATACAGTGAAGAAGTCTGAGTCAGTCAACAGGGAAATAAGTGTGTCAAATCTAAAAATTAACCACTACATTATTTCGAGCAAAAGAAAAATGGTTTTGGATTTTAGAATACAAAAAACATAAATTGAAGTAATATAGAGTAATACAGAGGATAAAATAAGATAGAGAAAGTCTTGGAATTTCGATTAACCCTGACTTTGTAATTTATTGCATTAGTTTAAGGTCTTCAACAATTCACTCAATTGTGATACATGTTACAAGTCTCACAAATATCGTAAAAAGAATAAATATAATCATGAATCAGCATAGCCTATCTTTGATAATTAGTACGGATTGTCTACAAAGACTAACACTAAACAAGGGTCACATGCACAACCAATCTTTTCCTAGCATAAACTATCTCAAGCCTCTAATCATATTTTATGTGAAAACTATTATATATTGTAGTGATTGAAATTTGAAATCACCGAAACCAAACATCCGATCTAAAATATTCGAGAAAATTATTTTGAGAAAATATATATGTGATAATACAATTAATAGAATAACTTGAAAAGGAACAAAAATAAAATACAATAACTAAAGCTACTTGGCCATTATTTCATCTACATTCAAAGAATAAAATGGAAGAGTATTGTTACAGATTGGAGCACTGCCCCTTTTTCTTCTCTTGGCCTTCTGCTGAAATTCCTGTCTCAGTGCTCCATTCAAGTGGTCCAATACAATATAGGATAAGGCCTAAGGGACATGACAAATATAAATTAAGCAAATTAATTGTGTGCAATTCGACCCTTATCACCTATCAATTTTCTTTTTTACAAGTCCCCCCATTCAAGTGGTCCAATACAATATAGGATAAGGGACATGACAAATATAAATTAAGCAAACTAATTGTGTACATTTCGACACTTATCACCTATCAATTTTCTTTATTACAAGTTAAAATTTCAACGAGATTTAAAACAAGAACAGTTTTCATAATCAAAGCGGGCGGCGAATGGGGTCTACATTCACCCTAGATCTCTCTGACTTTTCGATAATTCAAGTTGGTACAAATTATTTTCATTGCTTTAATGGAGATGGCCTACTGAGTACTGAGGTAGTTTCTGGATGCAGTTGTTCAATGCCAGCTTTTAATCTGACAACCCACCGGGAATGAAAATAACCAAGTGATTGAGTTGACCTTGAAAAGCACCATTTGTACACTTCAGAAGCGTGCTCATAAATGAATGAACATGCTGCCGGTGGCGGATGTAGAATTTGAATGCAGAGAAAAATCAAGTGGAAGACGCAGAATTTAAATGTGGAAAGAAATCAAATTACGTGTATTCAGAAATGAAAATAAAGTATCATTCTTATATAATATATTGATACCACATTTTTGAGATTTTTTTTTCTTTTCATAAATTTACAAACGAAACTTAAAATATAACTTTAATAATGACATAATTAGAAAGTGGGTGGGACCTGCGCCCGGCATGCACCCCTAGATCCGCCCGTAACAGCAGCAGCTGCTAGGAGTGAGCAACTTTGTTGTATGTGAGAGTTATTGCGGGACAACTAAGACGTGTGATTTATGAAACAGGCAACGATGGGCTCGTGCAACATTGGGATTAATTTCTTACTTTTAAGACTTTGGATTTTAGCTGTTAATTATAATTTTTTTGTTATGGTTTGAATAGATCACGAATCTTTGTAAGCGGGTGAATGATATTTGCCGAAAGTTTGTGAATCGAAATAGTGTTTGGGGTACAATAATTGAAGAATTGATTCTAAGTTTTTTTTTTTTTTAACCATAGTGCTCTTGGTTAGTAATTTGGAGAGAAGCAATTTCATAAAAATGTTGGGAGTAATTTAATATTTGCATCCGTAGGCAAATTTAGAATGCAAAAACTCCTTTTGAGGTGACTCTCTAATCGTGTCTATGTTGTTTAGGTTTGAGATTAAAATTCTTCAATAATAAAGATGCCCAAAATCCAATAATGCAAAATGGGAACTGTGACAGAACCCAAACGCCCCCCAAATGAAGTTGCAAAAATGATAAAACCACACTCAACTTTACAAACGTATTCACACATGTGCAAATGGGGCATGGTTGTAAACAGGGGTGGTCAGGATAATTTGTTTAACGAGCCTCCTTATATAATTGAGCTAAGTTTTTATAAGCTGAGCTTTACAGAGCTCGTTTACTAAATAACCTCAAAACTTGAACTCGAACTCGAACTCGAACTCTAGTTTAACTCGATTACTGAACAAATTGAGCCGAGCCACGAACAAATCGGTTCACATACGGGCATGCGGCCCTAGACTTATTATTGCATAACCGAATGAAGTTGACATCTTGCGGGATCAATGACGTCTACAGGACAGAACGCAGTAATCTTGATTCCAATGAACGGTCAATTTCTGAAAATCATGATATACTGCATGTGATGTTTATTTTTCCAATAATGATACGTTCACACCCCACAAGCCACACCCAGCCACTCCCTTGCCACTGTTCACGTGGGTCCCACGTGGGGGCCCACCCACTTTACCCCAGAAAAAAAAAAACAAAAATTTGAAATTTTCAAAACCCCCAAATGTTCTGCACCAGAGCCATTTTCGCGGGCCGAGAGAGAGAAAGAGGGAGAGAGAGAAAGAGGGAAAAAGAGAGGAAGAAGATCACGAGACCCACGACCCACCCTCCGACGTGTCCTTCACCGGCGACTGCCATTCACCGGCGACTGAACTACTCCGACTCAAGCTCAACCCGACTCAAGCCCAAACCCGTCCACCACCGCCAGTCGACGCCAAGGTCTCTCTCTCTCTCTCTCTCTCTCTCTCTCTCTCTCTCTCTCTCTCTCTCTCTCTCTCTCTCTCTCTCTTTGCTTTGTTCAACTCGGTTCCAACGTCCGACTAGGGTACTTGAACAGGTGAAGTGCTTGTACTTACCGATTTTAGGGTTTTGAAATTGAAGTTCTTTGAACCCGGTTTTGGGTTTCAAGAAATGGGACTTCATCTGTAGGGGTTTTCTATGTCTCATTGTTGCAAGTTTGTCTGTATCACGTTCAGTTTTATAAGTAATTTGAGAGAAGCATAGGTTGATGTTGTGCTTGTGTTAGGTTTGCTTTGAGGCACCCATGAATGGCAATGAAAACTAATGCACATTACCTGTTTGTGAAAATGTTTGTGCTGGTATTACCTTTCCGTTCATACTTGGGGGACTAACAGTTAAGTAAGCATATGCCATCAACTCCAATGGCCAACCAGTGATTTGTACAGGATAACACTGTGACCTGTTTATAGCAGTTTTAGTGGAGATAAATTATAAAGTACACATCCATGTCTAGGTTTGTTCACATTCGAGGACTAGGATTCAGAAACCAAGTAAACAAAGCTTCATCATCCCGGTTAATTATTATTCGATACAACTAGCAGGTACTTACGGTGAGAAGCCATGCTTCCTGAGTGCTTCAACCTTCTCTTTATAACATTTGTTGGATTTTTGAAGTGACAATGCTAACTGCACTGTATCTCTCGGGTTGGTGCCCTCTTTTGGAACAAATCCATATGATAGCAACAACTCTCCGTTAGACTTTTTGCCGTATGAAATGAAAACCTGTATGGCGTTATGCAAGGAAAAAAGGTCACAATTGCTCTGAGAGCTTCTAGTCACTCTACTAGCCCCAAATGATTCCCTTAATCAATGCAGAACTTTCACATTCAGAAGTTAATCATTATTTCTCGCGCATAGTAGGACAGGAAAATCACCCCCTTTCGGCCTCCTTTACGTGCATTGTAGATACAATGCATTGTAGATACAGTGCAGTTGCAATTTTATTTGCCTAGCATGTTTGACTATAAGTATATAGAAAACCTTTTGACAAATTGCCAAATCAAAATGACACTATATTGATGTAAATAGAAGAACCACTTTAGGTCTTTATACTTACAAGGGGACATTTTTTACAGTGAAATTTGTGAGCAACAAGTTTCACGATCATACAAGTTAGGAAGTGCGAGAATGAGTTACAGAATATGCATTGAAGTGTTAGGAAGCCCCGATAAAGTACATTAGAACTCAGAAAAACAAGAAGTAGAACGACTAGCAAATTTCTCCATTCATCTGCATATGGCTCACAGCTAAGGACATAACTACAAATCTGTCATTATACTTCTTACTTTGTTTGCCTTTTGCCAATATGATAAGCTATCCCTATAGCCAATAAAGGAATACATTGATGTCTCAAAGATTCATAAAACCTGAAGCCGTAGCACTTATCCAATGTGCAATAACTACAAGTGCAATAACTCACATAGTCACCACAGAGAAATTAAGTTGATTCCACATCTTGTCCTAAATAATATTCGTAGAGTCCCATAGAGTGTTCCTATCAATAACATCAAAATGAAGATAAGTTGTTGTTGCTGTTCAAAAAAATAAAATAAAATGAAGATAAGACTAATATTCGTAATGGGTAAAATCCTAAGGTAACATGAATGTTAATTTTCGTTCTTCGTCGGCAAGGGGCTTCTTCGAGCAAGGTTTAATTGTTTCCCTTGCACACTATTATGATTTCATTGCCTGACATACACATTTAACTGCATTTTTGTTTGGATTACATAAATAAATATGTTCCAGTTGTGGTATTTTTGTCAAGTAGTTCCAAGTTTCCAATAACCTATAACTTTCTCGTACAAATTCAGGTCTCAAGCCCGTGGTTTCTTCCATTTGGATACATGATAATTGCCAAGTACGCTTACAGCCTAGCCGAGTTTCTATGGTCCGGTGGCACATTCTTGAGGTGGTGGAACGACCAACGGATTTGGCTCTACAAGAGAACAACCTCCTACCTCTTTGCCTTTGTGGATACCATGTTGGGCTTACTTGGGTTTTCAGGACATCTTTTATAGTTACAAACAAAGTGACTGACTGATCCGGACGTGTCTCAGAGATACGAACAAGAGATGATGGAATTCAGGGACATGTTTTTAGGATTAGCTAACTGGAAAACAGTTATTTTTTGATGTTTTGGTGTATCACTTGGTGTAAAGAATGAGAAGGCTTGCCTTGTACCTTGACTTGAATTCCGTAACTTTTTTTATGTAATGAATGAGAAGACTATGACAAAGATTGAAGTCTATTTTGTACCAATATGTATTGGTGGTTTGGTTATTGGATTATATGAAGTCAAGTTTTGTTCCACAGTTGTATGCTTTCGCTATACTTTGATGATGTTTTTTGTGTTATTCTATAGCGTAGTTTTTACAAATGATGAATGGAATGAATAATGAGGAAGAGTAGAAGACTTGGTTGCTAATTTTTTTTAATTTACTCTTTTTTTTATCGTATCGTGTCTGTATCGTGTCTTGTATGTATCATGTCCTTACCGTGTCCTGTTTGTATCGTGTCTATATTGTATCCGTATCCAAGGTTATGTGAAATGTATCCGTATCCGTTTGTGAATGGAATGTATTTTACTTTCTTTTTATTGTATCGTGTCTTGTATGTATCAGTGTTTAAATGCAATTTCTGGAAAAATTTGGGCAACATTTCCGCTATTTTCTTGCATACCCGACGTCTAAGCGTCTCATCAGACAATCAACTAATAATCAGCAACATAAAACTAGGCCATAGAAGAACCCGAAATGGACTTGAAATTAACCTTGTCATTCATTACATAACCTTGTCATACATTACATAACTATTGTCCGAAACGGACTTGAAGTGAACTGTTTTACACTACCTCACCATATTACATAACAGATTACCTATACAAAAGGTGGATAACTAGTAATATACAAATTACAATCCCAATAACGCAAAGGACAAAAAAAAAAACGGACTGCATTCCGTATGGCTAAGACGAGTTCCCTTAAGTTGTCGTTGAGGTCGACGTTGTTTTGAGTTCTTGGTCAAGTGAAGTCGCGTTTGATATCATCTGTCGAATGTGACACATTTTGATTTTTGTTATCACACCAACCATTCCATTGCCTGCAAAGCTATTCACAAAAAAACAAACGAGATAGATTGGTAACGGGATAAACAAAAATGGGGGAAAGAAGCATTCATGTAGTTGTGTGGAGAGGCTTACATTGGTAACGGGGCATTTATAAAGAATCACTTGGTTACTAGAACCTGAAGCTAGGCATGATGCTTTCCCACCATGGCACTCAAAAGAATAGCATCCAGAAAACAAATAGTAAGATATCTAAAGGAGAAAGAAGGAATCACAAGAAGAAATTTGTTTGCTTTCCCACCATGGGCTAGGGATGATTAACTGAGCTTACTTGGGTGAACATCAGCAAATTGATTTCGTTTCATTTTCGAAAAAGAGTTCAATGAGGCAGTACCACAGTGGAAAATTTGAATGAAAGTTTTGGATGTTCTCTTTTTGAAAGAATGAGGCAGTACCACAGTGGCTCTGAAATACATGATAATTTTTTTAGCCTTCATTAGATTTTTTGAGATACTGTGTGTGCTGGTTGCTGCTAAAGGTTCGGAACAAAAGATGAAGTAATGTATAAGGAGAAAGTGATAATTGTGCATTGATGTTCACATGAATCCACCTTTTTATCTTTGTATTGCAGTCTTTTGTTTCTAAGATCTAGTTGTGAATTGCAGGTGATTGTAAAGATGAAGAGCAGGCATGTTGGTGGGACCATTACAAAAAAGAAAAAGAGTAAGTTCATTTACAGATTGGATATACCATGTAAATTTTACCAAGTTTCCATCCGAAGCAACATGGGATTGAGGCATCATCAAATTGAGTTTACACGTGTTTGGGTCCATTTGATCCAATTGTAAACTGAGGCAACATAGAGCATAATGCCAGACAAAATCGAGGCACCTTCATTTTTTTTGTTTTACATATTCTCTAGCCCAAACTTCACAATGTAAATAGTTTTTCTTCTCTTTTATTACTTTGAAACACAGCCAATGGTTCTAATAGGGATTCCGGGAAGGAGCGTAACCTTCACCGTAGGCTCAAGAACAATTGACATCAGTCCAAGTATAGTAGGCTTTAATTTCTGACTTCTAAATTAGTAATTTGGCACATATTATCAGCATTGTGGAAGAATAATTCAAGGGTTGTAGTCTCAGTAAGTTCACTAGTTATGGAACATATGAAGATGGTTGGAAATAGGTACGGTAAAATGGAAGATTCAGCTCATTAGAAGATAAGACCACCATGAACACATCAGTACTACAACCAACAAAATTACCATATTCAAACAAAAATAGAACGATGGACAACAGAAAGCATTAGTATAATTGATCAGAAAACACAGATGGACTACATTTAGGGTTTTCGAATTAGGGTAATCGATTTCTGAATCAAGATTTTCTGAATCGAGAGAGAGAGAGAGAGAGAGAGAGAGAGAGACCTTGGTTGAGTTCGCCGATTTCTGGGCGTCGTCGACTGGCGGTGGACGGGTTGGGGGGGCTTGAGTCTGGTTGGGCTTGAGCCGATGCAGTCGCCGGTGAAGGGTAGTGGTGAAGGGTAGTGGTCGTGGGTCACGATCTTCTTCCTCTCTCCGATCTTCTTCCTCTCTTCTTTGTCTTTCAAAGGTGCCGCGAAAATGAGCGTAAAACCCAGGAATTGGGGATTTTGAAATTTTCAGATTTTTTTTTTCCCTGGGGTGAAGTGGGGGGCCCCACGTGAACAGTGTGCGTGAACAGTGGCAGGGAGTGGCTGGGTGTGGCTTGTGGGGAGTGAACGTATCATTATTCTTATTTTTCCTTAAATTTGTTTTTTTGGCCTATCAAAAAACCTTTATTTTTGGTGTACATGACCAATGCGTAGATTTTGGTGACAATGATGGTGTGCATTAACTCGGGGTATGACCCACACTCGTACGTGAACTGCTGTAACCGTAATGTTATAAATCTCTCAAACCAATCTTGACCATCGATTTAAGCGACATCAATTTGAACCCTTAATCTTTAAATCATAATAAATCTCAGCCATTAATTTGGGACAAAATAGTTCTAAACCCTTTGATTTATGTCTAGGTTAAAAAACCATCCTTCCTATTTAACCCTAATCGCAATTAGAATGTTTGTGTTAACCCTCGCCCTTATTTAAGTACCTCGCAGAGATAAGATAATTAGAGAAGTCTTAGGGGCGTAATAGTCCATGTCACTTATATTACATATTTAGGCAGCAAAGATAGTATGATTAAATTCGTCTTGTGAAAATTACTAAATAGGCACTATATCTTTGAGCTAAAAACGACGGTCGAATGTATGTTGCACGTTAAAGAGAGGACAAGATCAACACACGGAGAATATTCCGGTAGCAATTGGGATGTTTTCTAAAGAATTCGATGTCACCATGATGATCCTCGCGTCCAAATTTATCAATTGCTAATTTTTGAAAATTTTCAAAGGCTGGAACTCGGACGAATATACCTTAAATTACGTGCAGTCGTGCACAAGACGTATCTTGTGGCGCGCAGATGTGGACTGGAGCGACCCATTGCTAAATGACTCTTCATTCTTTAAAAAATCTAGAGAAATTTAATTAGCAACCCTCCCTCAATAACACCCTTAGGATCCAACCCTATGGATTTTGAATCTTTATGATTCAATCCTGTATTTTGAATTTAGACTATTATGCCCCTATTATTTATTTTATTAGTAGATTATATAATATTAGAATATTATGTATTTGTAAATGGGGATACTGCAAATCTCGTGGTCCTATTTTTGTGGGCATTAATTGGGCAATCAGTAGTGCTATAATTCCGGCAATCAAATCATTGAGGATGAATAACCATTATCATCCCATTCGGAATTATTTTTTAATACGTTTGATATCCTTTCCATAACTTAAGGGGTTTTTGAAATTCAAATTTTCAACGTCCCTGTTGATGATTTACATTCCTCCATCTATAATCCGTTGTTTTCTACGGCTTTGTGTGGGTAGCAAAGAGTTTGGAAGCAATTCGTCAACCAACTTCGGGGTGTCTACAAGGTAGTCTACGTATACATTTTTGGGGTTCCCGTGTTGTGTAACAATTATAGATCATACTATTTGATAGTATTCCATAATCAAGCCCATTTCAATGTATGTTTTCAATTTTACGCATTAGGATATATAGCAATCCACTTTTTATATGTGAAGATGCAGACATGGGAAACAATTTTTTCATTAGGTTAAATATGGAATCCCGTTTCACCATTGAAATGGATTTGCACTACAGGACAACACTTGTTCTGAGTTATGTGCTGGGAATGCTTTAATCATGACAGTCGACGTGGTTGACTTGTTTTGAGTTACGTGTCATGGCAATTTAATTTTCCATGTTTGTCTATTTAATAAGCAACTTGTTTATTTTATACATCTAATGTTCTTTGTTCGTTTTTATATGATCTGTGCAGTTTGTTCCTTTGCAATGGATGATGGTTTGATATTGGTATGCATGTATGGTGACAAGATCTGTCCCATCCTTTTTAAGGGTGGAATGGATTTCGGGGCGGTTTTGGAGAAGATTTGTACGAGGTGGTCAGAGTTGGATCCCGAAACTTTAATTTTAAGTTACTCACTGATCGACAATGAGCCGATAGTATTGGATGATGACGACGATTTGAAGAAATTGTTTGAACTTGCACAGGCTGCGTCGATTAACGATATTGAAGTCATCGTGGAAGATGGGGCGTTGGATTTTACAATGGCTGAACCAAATTCTAATTCGGGACAGCCATGCGGTCAGATGTCACAATCGAAGAAAAGGACTATGACAGAAAAAGTGGATGATGGCTTCATGGTAACCCCATCTTTTGTAAATCACAAGAAGAAGGTTTTGAAGTCGGTTGATTGGGCATATAAAATTGAAGGGGTGGGACAAAAGTTTGAGGGTGGTGGTGTTGTTGAATTTCGTGACGTTTTGCGAAAGTATTGTATCGAACGAGGAATTGAGTATGTGCTCGTGAAGAATGACAAGCAGCGTGTGACGGCGCGCTGCAAACATAGGAATGGGGTGAAGAAATGCATGTGGGAAGTCCATGGTAGAGTTTTTCAGCCTAATGGTTTTTTCGAAATCCGAGTTTTTAATGATGAGCACAAGTGCGGTGCTGTTTTGAGGACTACCAGGAGTCCACGGGCCACATCAGAATTAATCGGTAGTTTGATTGTGGAGGATGTGCGGGCCAAATCGAAGAGGAGTCCTACTGACATAATCACCGAAATGAAGAGGGAGTACGGGCTAGACATTTCATACCACCAGGCATGGTGGGCGGTGGAGAGGGCGAGGGGGGATGTGTACGGTGATTTTGAAAATTCATTTTCCATTTTAAAGTGGTATGTCCGTGCAGCTCACGACACAAACCCCGGTAGTCACATTGTGTTAGAGGTTGATGAGGAATCCAGGCGTTTTAGGAGGTTGTTCGTTGCTTTTCGCGGGTGCATCGATGGGTTCAGACATTGTCGGCCCATTCTATTTCTCGATGGTACATTTTTAAAAGGGAGGCACAAGGGACATTTGCTTGGTGCAACAGGGAAAACCGGTAACGATGGTATGATTTGTCGTATTTATTGATTTATTTTATGTTTGGATAAATCGGTTGACCATCCTCATGTTTTCGTGTTTTTTTTTGTTCGGACCTGTGTACTATGATTAAGGCAATTGAAACCTCTAAACTGGTGTACATTTTTTAAATGGGTTACTGATTCACCGTTTTGCTACTTGTATGTATCTTTGTATCCATTCTACCATGTAAACTGTTGAAAATATATTTTATGAATAGATGGGTTATTGATTCACCATTTTTCTAATTATATGTATTTTTGTTACCCATCTGCCATGTAAGAAGTTAATGAAAACATGGTTAATGAAATCCATTTATTCCAGTGATAATGTCTGAAATTGGAAAGACTACTAAGCATATTTCTTCATTTTCATTGAAAACATGGTATATGGGATTGTCATTGACCATATTGATTGGCTAAATCTACTTGTTTCACGTAAAGTATCCATGTTCAACTGTCCTTATCAACACGGACACAACCATTTTACTAACATTGTCATTTTTATTTTTTTTGCAGAGATTTTTCCGTTGTGTTTTGCGATTGTTGATTCAGAAAATTGTGATAATTGGTTGTGGTTCCTACAACAGTTACACTCCATAATCGACCATGAGAGGCTGTACACTTTTATTTCCGATCGGAACCTTGGATTGTTGGAGGCAATGAAGACGGTTTTTCCAAACTCCCCTCATGGATATTGTCTATTCCATTTGGCATTCAACTTGAGGTATCATCTAAAAGGGACTCCCACTGCCTATAGGGAGTCGATGGTGCATTTGCTGAGACTGGCTGCCTATGCCCCTACAGTGGATTTGTTCCGCCATTATGTTATGAGGATGATGAATGAGGGCGGCGAAAAGGTGACTGACTTCCTTAAGACTATCCCTGTTAAACATTGGAGCATTGTGCACTTTCCCGGTTGTCGATATGGTGAGATGTTTTCGAACGTAGCGGAGTCCTTTAATTCATGGATCAAGGATGAGCGCTATCTACCTGTAAAGAACTTGGTGGATGCAATTCGGGCTAAGATCATGAGTATGATTGTTGAAAGGAGGGAGGTGGCAAGCAAGTGGGTCAGAACCATTTGCCCAAAAATGGACCAAAAGTTGTTCGACGCTTACCAGGAGTCGAGGACATGGGTGGTCATGCGTTCGGGGGATGATGTATATGAGGTGCATTCGGAGCCTACTGTTACTGTTGATATTGCACGCAGAACTTGTTCTTGCCAAAAATGGCAGCAAAATGGGTTCCCCTGCTGCCACGCCGTTGGAGCAATTACCAATAGCGGAAAGGAACTCAGTCTTTATGTTGATCCGTACTACCACACCGAGACATATCGTGCATCATATTCATATTCCATCTATCCTATACCTACGCTGTGGTTGCCACAACATGTAACCGGTGAAGATGTCATCCTCCCTCCTTTAAGCAAGAAGCCACCGGGAAGGCCAAAGACACGTCGCATTCCTTCCAGAGGAGAGAAGGTCTCACAAATTAAATGCGGGAGGTGTGGCAAGTTCGGTAACCATAACAGGGCAACTTGCAAGGAAGCCATGTAGGATTACATTACTACTATCTTTAAATTATGGTCTAAGATCAATTGTCTCATTGATCTTTGTTTTTTTTTTAAGTACGGTAGAGAAATTATGGTGCCAAGGTTTTGGCTTTGTTTGAACTTTCCCTTCTTTTTGTTTTGTGTATCCAAGATCATTTCTCTCATTGGTCTTGTTTCTGTTTTAATGTTATGTTAAACAGATTATGGTGTTTGGTTTTTCCATTGCTCGGACGTTTTGATGTTATGGCATGTTTAGTTGGTTAAAAATATTAGCCTTTTTCCATGGATTGTTAGTTTCCCATCATTTGGTGGTTGGTTTTTTTTTTTTTTAATAAAAAGAACCAATTTTACGTCAACTATGGTTCCTTAATTTATCATGTTTACCAGATCGGTATTTGCCGTTTGTCAAACTTCATTAAATTGTGGTCCAAGCTTTCACGCTCATGCTTGCGCACACGGATTATATGGCCTGGGTTAAAACATCAACAAAACTTTCTTGAATGTAATAGCTTGCAAGAATGACCATTATGTTAGCCATTAGGTGAATATAGTCTCCATGAGAATTTCCAACCCATTTGGATTGTGAGAAATTCTAAGACACTGACAGATTAATGATTCATAGAGGAGGGCTTTAGTCCTAAACCATAATATTTTCTCCCCATCCATCCACACTAAAGTGGATGAGTCTCAAATATGTTACAAATTTCCAACTAAAATTGTTCGTAAGTTGCTGAATATCATCCATGTCAGGCATCCTCCATAGTCCATTTCAAGATATACAATATGGAAAATACACTTGCCATGGAAGTACCACCCAACAAAATTGTGAAGGACGATACTGTGCAAGTATTTTACTTGTAGGCACCTGTTCAACAGCTTAACAATCATCCTAATATCATAATGCAAACAAGATCAATCTATTAAAAAGGAATCAACCATTATCCAAGAAATTAATAAAACTTAACGAACTACCCATAAAAACCACCACCATCAGGAACTTAGAACATGTTTACAACTGTCCTTCAAAAACTTGATCCTAACAAACCCCAAAAATGGAGAAAAGTTTCTAAGTTGTTCGAAGATCACAAAACTTTAAAAACCCCAAATTTACAGTCACTCATCCACCACCAAGTCCACCAAGTCTCATTTCCTCTTACGTTTGGCTGCTTGCTTTTTGCCCGCTTCGACAACTCCAACCGCTTGTTCCGTTTTCTGATTTGACTCATGTCCCACATCATCCAAATTATGGTCTGGTTTCCATGAGTTTGCCTCATCATTTGTAAAAGCATGAATTATGTCAGCACGTAACTTACGGCACTCCAACTTCGGTAACTTGGTTTCCACAATTTCGTTCCGGAAGTATTGTCGGATAATGTAGCACACTATAACCCCACAGTCGAGACTGCAGCATAAATGAAATATTAATCGTCAATCCTGGGTTATACTACATGGTAATGGTATTTTCAAGTTTGGGCTCACCTCCCGGCTACTTGTTGTGGGGCTTCCACCTGCTGGATGGGTTGGCTGTCTTGTGTGCAGAATAGTCCACCCGAGTTGCCCTTGAAGTAGTTGTCAATTGCAATTTTCTGCGACAATTGTAAGTAACTAAATTAGTAACATCAAGAATTTGGTTAACGTGGAAGGTTAATGTTTCATAAAAACATATACCAATATTTTTGCAGACTCCAAATTATGATCCACACCGGTTCTTGGGCGCAAGGAATTGTAGAACCTCCATGACCCTTCCTCGGTATCGTGAACAAGCAGTGTCCAATGGAAATGGTTGTGGATCGGAAAGAACAAGTATCGATAATTACTTGTATTACGCATCATGCGCGCAAGTATGTCTTCCCGTTCATCGTGTGTCTTTCCAGCAATTAATTTCTATAACCAACAATGATATTACCAAACAAGGATGATATAGAGATCATGCATTACTGATCCACCACATTTGAAGAAAAAAAATTCAATGCCCATAACAAATATATAGACCAACATACAGACAACACAAACAAACCATACTCTAAGTTCCTTTTAAAATGAAGGCTCACATGCCAACTCTTTTGAATTTCATGAAAATGGTAACCCTAAAAGTTATTATGTACAGAAATTATGGCCACCTGACACATCATAAAATTTCTAATATTTGTTCTCCTTTGGTATATCAATTTCACTTGGACAGTCCATCTCTGTCCCAAAGCGTAAAACACCATTAACACATTATAAAGTAGTTTACCATAACTACTACTGAAAATTAATTAACCACGGGAAACGGATGGACCACTACTTTGTACTAATGAACCACACCATTAATCTCTAAATTCATTATTAGTTTATAGGCTTATAGTTAGCTCACCAAGAATCTGCTTGTCAAGGCATACGATGTCGGTGGAGCCCCCTCTTGCGTGTATTCCCCATCACCTCGCTGTTTTACTAATTCTGACCTTCTGTTTTCCTGCTCCATCAATAGGACCTCCGCATATGCATCAATCACCAATATACAATACAGTAATCATGATACGGTTAATCTCCATATTCAATCCATGTAAATCGTAATAGTTTTACTTTTCGTCTATTATATAATTGGAATATTGAAATTATGGTCATGATGTATCGTATCTAATACTTACATTGCCATTTAGGGCAGTTTCAATGATGAGGCATCTCAAGTCTTCTACAAATATTGAACACCTTACGATTGTACCACACCAAATGCTTGTGCTGCAAATTTTCAAAAATACACACATCAAAAAATATGGGAAGTTCGTAAGCGATCTAACTACGGAGGGTACCATGTATAAGCTAGTTTGATACCTGCAGGTAACTTCCTTCCAAATACGGTCTATCTTGTCTTTGTCCTCGCTTGACATAACCCGATAAACCAGATTCTTCTTCAGTCCTTTGATTTCCTCAGGTTTCGATGCTGGTTTCTCCACATAAGTGTCGGCATTTATCACCTCTTCGCTAGATAGCCCTCCATCAAATTTCACCGGATCTGGTCTTTTTCGTTTGTCCGGGTATACAAACTCTTCTTTTTCGGTTCCTCTCCTATGTTTTCCTTTGAGGTGAGTAACTAACGAACGCTGCTTGTCCTTTGTCATTGTTTTTGTAGACTGAGTTACCTCATGTACTACGTTCTCCGCAATTTCATCCCACATCTGATTGTTTTGAGCGAGGAGGCTTAAGATTTTCTCGGTCATGGAGCAAATTTCTTTATCCTTCTGCTGGACTTCCATTGCATGTGATTCATCCCTTTCTTTCATGTCTTTTTTTACCATGGCAATTTCCATGGCATGCGATTCATCCCTTTCTTTCAACTCCCTCTCAAGAGAGGCAATGTATGCCCGGAGATCCATAACTGTCCTCGCATCCTCATCATCTGCTGGTGGTTTTTGCGTGCTGCCTTCATCATTATATTCTAACCCAAAGCATCCATCGTATCGGCTGGGTATTTCATCCAGGTGTTCGGATGAATCTGATTCACACCCCTCAGTGTTAACCTTGCCGTTGGACGGGGATGGCATCTCTTCATTGCATTGGAGTGCATCATCAGTACATGGTTTGTCTGATTGGTTTGGTTCACGCACATCTCCCGAACGGCAAATATCCTCAACGACTTCTTTTATTTCGGGTTCCGTGCTCTCCCGCGTCTCTGCTACATCGGCTAGCACTTGTACAACCTACAAGTATTGAAGATGGAATAATATATAAAGATGGACTGCTTGCAGTTCATAATACATGACAAATATTACACAAATATATTCTAAAAACTATTATGGCATACTAATAACAGAATATGGTATACCACAAATCCATGTACTGACCACATATTGACAGATTCATGGTATATCAGTAACACATCTTTTTAGTGCAAAAAGGCTCATGGTTTATCAGTATTGCATCTTTTTAGTACATAATGCTTGCTGTACATATAATATGGAGACTGTCATTTTTTATTTGGATACCACAACTTTAGTTTTTAAAAAAGTCCAAATCATGGTTGACTTGTTTGGCATGACCACAAACCAAAATTACTCATCTCCTTTAATTCCAGTATCCGTAACTCCCAACCAATCCAAATCACCCCACAAAAAAATAGAGGGACCAAATGTCAAAAACAGAGACAAGACAGAGACAATACATCAACCAAATAACAAAAGTTTGACACTCTCACAAAAACACTTGATCACAAATCAAAACTACTCAGTAAAATCATCCAAATTGTGAAGTGTTGTCCATGAGTATTCGGATACTCACCTGCTCCCGTTTCAGATCCTTCAACCATATTTTTCTAAATTTGGAAGCTAGGGTTGGAAGGCTCCACTTAACTACCCCGATGGGGTGTTCCGGATGTATTGCCTCTGTTAAGTTCGTGTGTTCAGCAAGCCAATACTGCACAAATCAAATAAAACGATTTCAGTAATAAAATAAGTTAACCTCGTAGGCAAACTAAGGAACTCAAACGTACCAGTAGGGCCACAACACAACCGGTTACTTTTCTTGGTTCGCGGTGATGTTTCCGGACAGATGTCATGAGATCCTTCAATATTGCTCCAGTCCAATCATATTCGCCCATCCTATCTAAATCCTCCACACGTTGTAGATGTACCCATTTCACGGTAGTTCCGGTGGGGAAGAAAAAGGTGTGGCACAAAAACACACAAAGCAACCTCGCAACGTCTTCAACGTACCCTTGTTCATCGCTCTTGACATATTGCTCAAGAAGTTGCTTCACGGACTTGGTTGTCCACTTTGTTTCAGTGATTCCCCTCCTTGTAACAAATTTAATGGATTCCTTGCATCCTGCCCGGAGGCTCACAAATTCGTTTCCACATTTTATGCCAAATACCCTCTCCATGTCTTCCCGAGTCACCTCCATGTAGGTCTTCCCAAGCCGAAATTTGTCCTTTGTAGGGTCATATGTTTCAATTATCTCTATGATCAGCTTATCACTTTTTCGGCATTGGGGTATGGTAAACTTGTTCTCCATTACTGCTTCAAAGATCCCCCAAAATGGAGTCCTTTTTAAAACTTCTGTGACAATCTCTCAACTTCAACTCTTTAATAAGGGTGATAACTCCTCCAAGGCTGGATCTGAAAGGCATCTCGCTGGTAGCTTCACTCTTACGAGGCTTCTTAATGGCTTTCCTAGCTTCCCCCTGTACTAATTTTGACCGTTTTTTTTACGATGGCTGTCCGCTCACTTTCTTGCGATCAACGGTCGATCCTGCAGTTACCGGAGGGATAAAAAAAATTATGGTAAATAGGTGAAAAGCCGTACAGTAAATTGTTGGAAACCTTAAAATACAAGTCTTTCAAAAAGAATAAAACACATGGTTTAACGGTTCACTATATTTATGCTTCGTATCTTACCTGAATGTGGTTTTGATTTTTTCTTTGACGGTGGAGTTTTGCCTACCACATCATTTGAACCCAATTCCACCTTTGATTCCGTATCTACTGTCACATCCCCGACAAACTTCTTACGTTTCCGGGACGTTACTCCTACACATCAAAATTTTAAAACCGGTATAAACCTTGTTGTTATAATGTGGATAATGGTTTATTATTCTTGTTTGTATATTACCTTCCACTGTTACGGATTTTTCCCCCGACGGAGGAACATCGTCAACCTTTGGTCTTTCTACTATCTTGAGCTTTGCTCCGGATTTTCCTTCCGGATTTTTAGTTCCTGCGAAAAAAATGAGAAAAACATAATCTCATATTATCAAACCCCGGAAATGCAATAAACCATATCAAATATCTGGCCACTAACTCATAATTCATGCAAAATCAAAACTTCATATACAAATTATGCATAATACAATAGCCGTAATCATATTTCTCATATTACTCATTAAAAAAAAGTACATGGATCTATCCTAATCATATTTCTCATCCAAGATTGAGTTCTCTATACGAAGCTGAGAAAATGGGACGGGAGGAGTACTATATTGTCGTATAAATGGCAAGTCCACAACTGGTGAATTGTGTTCTTCACATTCCAAACCGTAAAAAAAAAATGGACTATGAAATAACAAAATCCCACATTCATGACCTATGTTAGGACTATTGGTAAACATGTGTAACTATGGAATATTAAAAAACCATTAAAAAATCACCAAAACCCCCCCAAGCTTAGATTATTTTTTAACAACAACAATATCACAGAGCACGTTTTATGTTATCCATTAAATGGAAAACCAATCACCCATTTTTTTTAAAAAAAATCTCTAGTTAACTTGATGGTCAACTATATTTTGAACAGTAAAAATGACAAATTTATAAACCATATAATCTTTATGTAAGAATATCAAAACGTTGGACCACCATTTTTTACGTGGATCGTTCACTGTACCATAAAATTTTCAGACCAGAACGGTGGATTATTAGTCCTTCATTTTTATTGGCCATCATTAGAATCACAAAATTCAAATAGATCCATGTTTAACAAAATAGTTACACTCCGAACTCAAGGAAACTACATGTAATACATATTAATCAGTTTGGTTCATCAAAACCATTTACTTTCTAATTTTTGACAGGACTAGGTTTGTTTTCCTTTTAATTGACAACTAGAAAAGGTAAACCTATGACAAATAAACCATGTTTATGGTTCACTGATTGACCATCTAATTTTCGACAGGCCTAGGGAGTATTTTGTAGTCGTGTATACTTGGTTCACCATCTTTTACTCTTTCTTATTCCTTGGTTCTACAGGAGAGAAGCATTCACTCACTGGCCACAGAACACAGGGGCTGAAAAAATCAATTATGGGTCTAGTATAGACCTCTCAGTGGTGGAGTATGTTTACAAGAAGATGGTAGACAACAATGCCATAATTTTGTGACTTGCCATGTGAAATAGTTTGACATACTCCCTATACCTGTCGAAACTTATATGGTTCTCTATGGGGTTCACTGATTCACCATACACAAACCATCAATCAAATAAGACTTGAACCATGATTATCAAGAACAAAACCCCAAAATTTTGAAAACCCCTAAATTTCCTGTCGAAGCCACAGCCATGCAAATCCTAAACCCCATAAAGAACTTCGATTCTGAAATAGGCTTTCCAATCAATGATTAACCACAACTACACTCTCTAAAAACCATGGAAATCGCGGTAAAATATAAAAAAAAAAAATACGCAAAAGCATCACAAAATACAGTCTATTCAATACTCCAACCAAAACAATGTCCACTGTTAATGTAGATTAGAAATCTTACGAGCCATGATTGGGTCTTCTTCTCCTTGACTGGCTAGGTTTTTCACCGTTTTTTTGGGGTCCGAGACACCCCCTCAACCAATTTTCGTGGTGCCTGTTCTTCACAACACGGGGTTTCCGCAAAATCGGCGAAATGGGGTTGTGGGGAGCTGCAAATCCGAAACGGGTGGGACGGAATGGGACGGTTTTGGAAGTGGGACGGGATTCACCAAAAAAACATGAATCTAGGATAGTTTGAGTAGGGTTTTGGTTTCAACCGTAGAAGGGAAAGTAGGAGGTTTTGGGGGTCGGTGGAGTATCACCGGAAAATCTGGGATTTGGGATGCTACGGGTAGGGTTTTGGTAACCACCGAAGAAAACGGGATCAGGACGATTTGGGGATGGGTTTGGGTTTCACCGAAAAAGTAGGAAATCGGGAATGGGTGGGACGGTTTTCTTCCTGTGTATTATCTCACCGAAAAATAAGGAAGTGGGGATGGGTTTTTACTCCGTAACCGACCCATAATGTGGAAAGTTTTTTAAAACTGCCCGATATTAGTGGGGTGTAATAGCATTAATTTTCCAACAGTTTTGTGGGATGGGGTTGAGGACTAATAAAATTTCCAAAATCAGTTAATAATTTCAAGAGACAAAATAAAAAAAGGAAAAACCAAAAAGGAAGGGCTTTTTCGGGATTATTTAAATTTCAAGATGATTTCATAAACATTCAAAATCGATGGGATGGGATCCTAAGGATCATATTTGTTTGGGATGGTGAATTAACTACCCCAAAAATCTACTATGTAAATATGCTGAGTTATTGGACTTACTGGAAATAGAAAGGAAAAAAAAAAAAAAAAAAGAACGCCTTTCCTTCTCCAGGCTGATCTCTCTCCCCTTGGTAAGAATCTCTCTCTCTCTTTCTCTCCAACATCTCTCTCTCTTTCTCTCCAACATCTCTCTCATTCCCTTTGCTGTGCAATATGCGTACACATGTTTATATGCATATACATATACATATACCGATCGATGCACAAACGTCTACAACACACATAGACGACACACACACACCCCACTATACCGAACTGGCAGCCATGGCTGCCGGCGACTGACCTACCCAGTCCGAAATCTTTTTCTCTCTCTGGGATTTCTCTCCCTCTCTTTAGTTCTCTCCTCTCATATTAGCAGTGCCGGCACATTAGTTTTGGATGCTGTACGGGGATAAAATCCACGTAGCCCTGGATCACGTGCTTCCTTGGTTCAACCCTAAGTCTGCAAGACAGAGAAAAGGGTTAGAGCACCTTTGCCTCTCGTTGGCAAAGGCCCTCCGATGCCTAAGTTAGTATCGCGTACTTGGTGAATTCAAACCACAATGCGTATGGAAATGGGTTTCACAGCGTACCTTTTGTCATGGTTATTGCATTGTATTTATAGGTGTAGATGTTCTTCATATTAGGCATCTCGTGCCCCCGTTTCCTATTCTCTTTAGGAATCCTTTTCCTAATAGGACTTTCCTATTAGGGACGAGTCTCCATGTCCTGCTAGATCTCGTCTAGCTGGGGTCTTCCTTTCCATATAGGATTCCTTCCTATATGGGGCATACTCCTAATTACATTAGGACTTCCCATATCAATCCCTTATTTCACGGGATTGCTCCTTATCTCATAAGGAGCTGCTGTAGAATATTCTGGAATGTCTCACCGCCTTATTCGTGGCGATGCCGTGCTTACGCGTAGCTCGGAATAACTCGTACATAGCTCAGCTCATCACACCGAGCTGAACTATGTATTCCAGAATGTTGTTTAAGCTATACACGTAGCCTTCCTAGCTCGGCCATATCAGGGGCTTCCTTTATGCCTTACGCCGAGCTAGTGCATCCTGATTTATTAGTTTACTCTTTATTAGTTCTAGCCTCATTCGTGGCCAAACCAGCCCGGCACAGAGTTTAAGGCTCCCTATGTGGTGCCGAGTTATTCACCCTCTTGTGGTGAACATCTATGGCACGTGCTATGCCTAATAGTAGGGGTAATCAGTTTTTACCCACTCCAGATGCCTGAAACGGACTTGTATTTTCATAATAAAAAATTTCGACACATCTTCGTAAAATTAAAAAACCATCACAAAATATTTACAAATTTAATCATTTAGTCATTCAAAAATAATCAACCATTACAATATATAGGAGGCCTATATGTTAGGGGGGCCTCTTTTGTTTACATTTTTTGGGGCCCGAAACGGTGGCTTAATTGGCTTATGCCATAAGCCGACCCTGCATATTGGCAAATCAAATGTCGAGTACCACTGCCACCCGGACACCGGAACCACCTTTTAGAGACCTCTAGGGCCAGAGGATGTGGGCTCATAACCCAATGTTATGAATTTAGGTTTTTTTTGGCTAGATTACAGTGAACCCAATGAATCACCCCCGACGTTTGGAGAAGATACAGTTTAACCCGGGGATTTTGTGACTTAGGCATAGCTTTCCAAAAGATTTTAGCAACTCAGTTGTTAAAATCACCATGATTTTAGCAAATGAGTTCAGCAGGTGCTAAAATCATGACATTTCAAATAAAAAAATTAAGTGTTTCAGTGTATTGTTTTTTGAATTTTTCACACCGAATTAAAGTACACGATAAGTACTTTAATTTCATGCGAAAAAAATCGAAAAACGATACACGAAACCACTTCATTTTTTTATTTCAAAATCATGATTGTAGCAACTGGGTTGCTAAAATCTTTTGGAAAACCATGAACAGATTGACCCTTAAGGTGAACTATTAAGGATAACAGATTAGCCCAGGACATTTTGAACTCGACTACACAATCCCTAGTTCGATCCATAAGTATCCTAAGAGTCAGCCCTAAAATGACCATTAGCTTAGGACCCATATCTCATGTTCCAATTTTAGGTTAATATTATTATGTTCCCAATGGATAAGTTTACGCGCATTCTTCCATGTTTAACGGTATAACGAGTCCTACGCTAAAATTGAGTACGTAATTAATACCTCGGCCACATTTCTTTGTATCAAACGTTTTGAGAACATGTTCTTGTTTTGAAACACTGAAAAAAGGTGATTCTCAAATGCATATTTTACGCTAAAGGTTTTGATTCTTTTGAAGGACGATTTTATGCTACTTTTAAACTGTTTCCTACGTATGTCATGAAAATTAGAGAAAGCTATTCGTATGAACTGCTCTTTCTGTTCATATGTTCTTCTTTAAAAGTAATATACATTAATTTATACAGTGTCTCGTACTTGTGGGACCTAAAAGAAACCAATGTAATAACAAAAATGATTGTGACACAAACTTTGTGCCACAACCAACCACAACTCCACTCACATGGGATGTGGGTCCCACATGAGTCCCACATGCGGGCCCCACATCTCATGTGAGTGGGGTTGTGGCACAAAGTTTGTGTATGTATCATTATTCATGTAACAAAAGGCGATAAAAGGTGAAAGTTTATCTCTCTATGTGGCACTCTATTTTTGTGTCAGTGGCTTGATCATTAGAGCATCCCAACAATGCTCTCTATCCCCCTCTCATCCCTATTTTAGGGAGCCAAACTCCAAAACTAGCCTCCAAGAGACTCCCTAAACCCCTCCCTAAAATACAAAAGTGAATAGTACCTCCCTAAAATCCCTCCCATTTAGGGAGGCACTATTCACTCCCTACCCATTTTTTTATTTTTTTTCTCTCTCCCTTCCCCTCTTTGCCGTAGCTTTCTTTTTTTTTTCTTTTTTTTATTCTCTCTCTCTCTTGTCTCTCTCTTACTTCTCTCCCATATATCATATTTTATTAAAAATAGGGAAGGTAATAGAGAGGATTGTTGGAGACATGGATTGATAAAATGAAAAATGTGTACTGTTCACTACTTTTTTTAGAGAAAAATTTGAGTCATTTGTTGCACTTGCTCTTACACACCAATAAAAGGGTAGCTCTCCTTAACGTGAATAGATTGTTGGATGATATAGATAAATGGTACTCCTAAGCACATGACCTTCGGTAAACGAGGAATTGTTTTAATGTAGTAGTATCAAATATTTTGTGTTTCAAATCTACCGTTGTTTCTAAGTATTTTCTTGTCAAATGGAAACTGAATGCTTTTAAGTTTTTGTTTATTTACTGACCAACATTTTTTCCCGGTTCTTTAGTATTTAGGTTTTTGTTCTTTTACTGACCAGAATTTTTTTTTCTGTTTTCTAAAAATAAATTTCAAGGTTTATGTTTTCTTTAACTATATATAGTACTCCCTCCGTACGTGCCGTAAAGTTGGGGCTTTACGAAACTACGTACAATTTTCAAAATAAAAAATAATGTACTTACGAAAAATAATTTTTTAGCTAATATTGATTTTGTTTGATAGATCTCATTGAAAACTTTTATACGACGAAAAAAAAAATTGATAAATGTATTGGTTGTGTTTGGTTAGATAGTTTAGTTTAGTTTTGATGATGTCAGCAGGTGTAATAAGTGAAGAGAGATAGAGAGAGAAATGAGGGAAATGATGATGTCATCAAAACTAAAACTAAAACTAAACTGGGAAACGAACATGGTCATTACTTTTTAGTTTGAAAAGAACGTAGTTTCGTAAGGCCCCAACTTTGTGGGACGGAGGGAGCAAATTGTGAGGGTATGAAATTTTCTTGGATGAATTAATTAAAAGTCAGATTTATAGGTGGGCAATTATGTGTAAACTGTGTCTTCAATGAGGTTCAATTATTGGCCTCATCGAATGTTAGTAAAGTTTTTTTTAAAGGAAAATTCTACGTTTAGCCTACTGGACTGTTATTAAGATTTTACAAGTTAATTAGAACTCTTACGTGCAAGAGTTATAGAATGAATCATGAATATTTTACAAGTTAATTGTCTTAGGCCCGACGATTTTAGACCCGGCCATGCAAGTTATGCATTAATATTTAATATTGCCGAGATAGATAGACCGCCTAATAGGCATAGTTTAAACTTTCGTGCTAGCTAGTAGTACTTTTATTATTTATTAATCATGCGAAGAAATATCGACCACTAAGGCTTAGCTTAAAATTTCATGAGATCTACATACACTTAACTTAAACTTTCTTGCAAGTAATGCCTTACTATTTACTCTCTCCATCTCAAAATGGATGTCCCAAAACACTATTCACACCTCTTGAAAAATCATTTATATTTTTTAAATTATAAAGAATTATATATGCAATATGGATCTTGCTTGATAGATTTTAATTAGTTTTAGTTTTATTAGATAAAGTATTTAAAACCGAAAAAAATATTAGTATATATTGCAATATATAGATATTTTTTGAGGAGTGTGAATAACAGTTTTGGACATCCATTTTGAGACGGAGAGTCTAACGAGAGATCTCGACCGCCTAATAGGTATATTGACCACATAATAGGCATAGCTTAAACTTTCATGCAAGTAATACTACTTTTATTATTTAATCCTGCCACGAGTGATCTACCACCTAATTGGCATAACTTAAACATGCGAGACCTCCTAAACTTGATTGAAAGTATAATACTTAATTATTTAATCCTGCCAAGAATGAGCTACCTCCTAATTGGCAATCTACTTAATCACTCATTGTCTGACATTGTACAGACTTGAACCAAACTTGTTTTTTCTAAAATTTGAAATTCCCACCGACTCAGGCCCCACTGGCCCCCTCACCCCAAAACTTGTCCTCCCTGTGTCAAAACGTGATTGGCTGATGGGTGAAGGTGATCTGCCCAAGACTTGAACCAAACTTGTTTGTCAAAACTTGTCCTCCCTCTGTCAAAACGTGATCTGCCACCGACTCAGACAGTGGGGGAAGGTAGACCCCACAAAACTTGTTTTGGAAAATGGATGAGAAGCAATCCGAACAAAGCGTTTGCTACGACAAGTCGTGTCATTTTTCAAATAAAATATAAGTACTTTCAAGTATCGTGTTTCGAATTTTTTCGCACAGAATTAGAGTAATTGAGTACTTTAATTCGGTGCAAAAAATTTTAAACACGATACACGGAAGTACTTAATTTTTTTATTTGAAAAATGACGAGAGAGAGAGAGAGTGGGACACTTATTTTGAAACGGAGGAAGTATTATTATATATTGGATCATTACTATTTGCGCTCTCAATCTTTTTAAAACTTTTGGTATGCACTAAGGGCCCGATTGGCTGTGGGTTTAGATGGGGTATAAGTTATACCCCCTCCCCTTATCCTGGTCCCACACATTAGTGAAGGGTTTGGCAATTTTTTGGGGAGGGGTATAACTTATACCCCTCCAGATTAATACCCCTCAATACCCTCTGGAGGGGTACTAATTAATAACAGGGGGGAGGGGTGTTATTGTTTAGTACCCCCCAATACCCCGAGTAAAATTACTCCACTACCCTCCCTTATCCCTCTTGGCTTACCCCTAAAATTCATTTACTGTTTAAAATGAAAAACCGAAACTCATTTTAATGTTTACGAGCCCTTGCAATTTTCTTTGGATAAAAAAATGAAGTACTTTCGCGGGTTTTTTTTATTTTATTTTTTTACACCAAATTAAACTACTAATCGAGATCTTTAATTTGATACAAAAAAAGTTTGAAAATTTTTATACTTTAAGAATTTGACATTGTTGACTTGCATTGCAATATCCTTCGGGTCAAAAAATAAAGGACTTTCACATTAAATTTTTTTATTTTTTTTTGCACCAAATTGAACTACTAATTGAGATCTTTAATTTGATACAAAAAAATTAAATTTTTTTGTACTTTAGAATTTGACATTGTTGGGAAATAACATAAAAATTACTAATTAGTTATTATAAGTAAAAAAAACACATAGTTAGAAGAAAAAACAAGCAAAAAAATTAGGTGGTACGCAACATTATTAAAATGAATAATTAAAAATAATAATTAAAAATTTTAATTTTAGATATAATTAATAAACGTATATATCATATTTATTGAAAAGTATAATTAATTTAATTAGTTTGCATTTATGTATTTATTTTATCGTAATATTTAATATTACCCATGCACAAGGGCAAATAAGTCATTTGCCCACTTTTTACATCATCCACCCAACTTTATCCCCCTTTATCACAAATTCATCCAAACCACGTACTATTTAATCTCCCCCTCCATAAACATCACATCAATGTGGGTCCACCCTTACTAACTAATACCCCTTACTATCTTATCCCCCCTTACTATTTAATCCCACCAAAACTTATCCCGCATCCAATCGGGGCCTAAGGGCGTGTTTGTTTGGGGAATAGAGGCGGAATTGGACCATTAATCCCCCAGCACTACAAGAAAAAATGCTATTTTCATCAACTTATTTGCATCGGCAATTTTTGTTTTCGCAAAAAGTTATATTATTACTACCACATCACATCCCATCGCAAATCTCCCAATTTTTTTGATTTTTCGTCAACTTGAAAATTGGGAGATTTTATCAAGTAATTTACGATAATCGATTGTGCTGATTTTTTTTGCAGGAAGTTAAAATACTCCCTCTGTCCCTTTTTAATTGTTGAGTGTTCTATTTTGGATGCCCCTTAATAAGTGTGTTTTGAAAAGTTAATAGGTAAAGTTTGTACAAGTATTGGTTTTGGTTAGCCCTTTTTAGAAGTTAATAGCAAAAGTAGAGTACAATTTTCGAAAGTAGAGGTAAAAATTGATGTGAAATGTATAAAATAAGGAACCCGGGGGGCATGCTGTCAGTGGGGGTCGGCAGGCCCTGCCAACCCCCATCCGCGCCGTTCGTTTTGTGCATCAACGGCTCGGATTGCATCAAACAATGGACGGCTCGGATACACTTTGGAGAGGTAAGATCTGAGTCGTTGATGAGCGAAATGGACGGCTCGGATGGGGTCGGCAGGGCTTGCTGACGCCCACGGACAGCAGAGCCCCCCATTTCTAAAATAAGGGTAAAAGTTGATTTGAAAAGTGCAACGATGACATTTTTTTAGTAAGTTGAATTTACGGAACAACACATTTAAAAAGTGAGGGAGTATCATGACTACTCCTGTAAGAAAATTGTTTCCTAGAATCAACAAAAAAATGTCACTGAATGTAAAAACAATGTCAATAAAAGATATTTTTGACGAAAAACATTACGCTGCAAAAAGAAAGCGACCATCAGCCTCCACAAGTTGTCCCAGAATGACCTTGAATTGCGCTGCCGTCAAACCCAAAACAAGAAGAAAAATGAGTACCTAAGTACCAAGAAAAATTACTCAGAATGTATTCAGAAAGTGAGTATTTTTCGAATTTTGAGTATTTTTTCGGAGTATGTAGTGGTGCTGCTGTCATCCTCCCCAAGTTGTTCCAGCCTGATCTTCGTCACATCGCGTGGTTTGTCACATACCACAACTACAGTGGTGTTAAAAATACTACTCCCGTTCTATAAAATGAGGATTGTATTATATTTTGGATTATTCTTAAATAAGTGTGGTGTTAAAAAGTTAGTATATTTCCTATTTTTCCCTTAAAAGTATTTTTTTTTTTTTGAAAAGTTAGAGGGCAAAGTTTAATGATGATATTTTCATCAAGATTCATCAAGGGTAATAGTGGAAAGTGAATGTAAAAGTTAATGTAAAAGGTGTAATACTGATACTTTCTAAGTTGAAATTACGAAACTACACACTTAAAAAGAAACTGAGAGCTTGTTCGGCTGGGATCTAACAAACCGGGATGACGGATGACCTTGAACCCGAATGAGTAATTTCGGGTCCGCTCTTAATTCTTGGTTCGGGTCACAAGTGAATGACCCAAATGGCTTAATTCCCCCTACTTTTTTATTCGACCTACACCCTTATATTTGTGGACAAGACATGCAAGACTGACCCAATTCATATTTAATCCGGGTGGCTCAAATTACCTCCTTACCCCCGTATGTCCTCAATTCGCGTACCCTAGCTAACAAAGAGAGAGAGAGAAAGAGATGGTCTGGCGATTTGGGGTGAGGGTGAATTTTCGATCTTCACTGCTCGATCAAACTCCGATGATATCTCTCTCTCGTTAACTAAGTAAGGCGAAATTTGATGACTGTTTCTTCTCTCTCTCTCTCTCTCTCTCTGTGCGTGTGTGTGATCGATTTTTATACTGTATATCAATCTCTCTCCCTGTGTGTGTAGCCGTGAAAGTGTGGATCCGTGTGTGATGATGTGAATGTACGGATCAGTCCAGTTCATTTGAAACACAAGATTGTAGAAAGATTTATTGTTAATTTGATTATCGAAAATTTTGATCATCTATATAAACTCCACACTTATCTTATCTTTTCAATTTTATTAGGGATTTATTTGGAACTACGATGCATAAAGGAAGTTTTGCTTCTATTTGTATCTAAATTCCTCAAAACCACGCATGCACATCGAAGGTGGCTCTCACCTTGTCACATCGACGTTGAATTCGTAGACTCAAAACACGTGACGTTGTCGAAAAATTGTAAGAGGAGAGCTGGCTCTCACCTTGTTACATCGTCATTAACCTCATACGCTTAGTCATGGACACAAAACACGTGAAGTTGCCGAGAAGTCGTAAGAGGAGGAGCACCATTTATAATTTCCACGAAACGTGACATGACAGAGAGTAGCTGACACTGTGCGTAATAGGGGTTTAAAAGCTGGCGTGGACTACCTTACCTCTTGTGGTAGACGGCAGAAACAGGATACTACAAGAAGGATTGCAAGGAAAAAAATTTCATTCCTCTCTTTTTTTGTTGTTTTGTTTTGATGGTCAAAAGATTCGAGTCCGTTAACGCGTACTTCGACTAATAATTTCACCAGTCTGCTCAAAAGCAAACCGAACATCTACAAGCCCCGATAAATTGTGTCAGGAATAAAGTTCACCAGCCAATCGGACTAACCCTCGGTCCCTTTCCCTTTCCTCTTTGATAGTACTATATTAGTTCATGGCAGAGGTAGTTGAGCACGGAGTTAAACACCTATCAACAGTGGAAAACAGAGCACACTGGACGTAATAAATAGTAGTACTCCGTCAGAGTATGAAAGGTCAATAGGATCATTAATTTAAAAAAATGATATGCGCAAGAAAGCTTATACTGAATCATACACACAATGTGAGTATTTGCGCATAACATTTCTCTTAATTTAATTTTTGGTTGTAGATATTGATTTTGGTATAGATCCAACGGCAACCTTAATCCAGTTTGCTAGATGTTGCCCTAGACAAATAGCCAAAACAATTGATAATAAATGAGTATATATTAATTTCATGCCTAAAGCATCATGACCAAATATTTGATAACAAATAAAAATCACTTAGAAAAATAGAAATATATATACATATATACTCCCATAATACAATAAAAAAAATCAATGAATTTTAATCTCCCATCTCACGCCTTCACAAAGAAGAAAAAAATTGGATACAATACTTATTTATTTTGCTGCCTCATAAGAGACAAGAGACGAGTCTCATGCGTTTTGTGGTGGTGGAAAAAAAGTGGGTCCATTGACGAGAATATTACAAATAATGTTGTATTCAAATTATTCAAAACGAAAAAGGTAGTGACAGCCTGGTTATTCAAAAAAGATTTGCATTCGTTATTTTTACATCAATTTTTTGTAAATTATTAGTTCGTCTTGACGAGAGAAATCTAAATAGTCAAAAATTATTCTTTAGTTTGACTAATAATTTTTTACTCTTTACAATATTCCTCTCGTCGAGATAAATAAAAAAATTCCATAAAATTGATTCGAAACTAACAAATGCAAACAAATTATGAAAAACGACACAAAAATAGTCCATTTAAATTACTTTTTCTTAAACACCCCGTATGAGTGACTCTATGTTGCTGTCTCCCGCAGAGAAAATTTTGGAGGCAAATAGGGTATAGTCCACGTGGTACCCTTACACCACATTCGGACCGTCCAATCAACGCATGGATGACTCGGATTAAGGAGAGAGAAAAGCAGGAGAGAGAGTGTGCCGAAGGGAGGAGAGAGAGTACTCGAATCCGAGCCGTTGGTTGCATTGATTGGACGGTCTAGATGTGGTGCAAGGGTACCACGTGGTTCCCTGTTTGCATCCAAAATTTTATGTCCCAAGAACACATTTTTTCAATCAACCCAAGAGCATCTAATATGTAGAAAATTTACCAAAAAAAAAAAAGAAATTGGAATGCAACTGTCGTAACACACATCAATGTTGACTATGAATATGTAAGGTTGTGTTTGGATGAGTTTTGAAAATAAAATTTTGAGAAGAATTTTTTAGATAGTGTTTGGTTGAGTTTTTGAAAATGAGAATAATGAGTTAATGATTAGAGAGAGAAATGAAATAATAAAATAATGAGTGGAGAGAGAATCTTTTTTAAAAGAACGAATCTTTTTAGAATTTTTTTAAAAAATGGGGGAAAATGAAAGGAAACAAGTCCTAAAGTAGGAGAAATTTTTCAGTATCTAATGGGTACCACGTGGCGCGCCACATGGTACCCTGCATCCAATGAAATTGCTCCTACTGGAACATTAATCCACGTCTGCTTAAAGAAACGGATGCCTGTTTCCGTCATCTTCCGTTTGGCCAAAAAAGGGGGAAACCAAACCTCCTCCAAAATCTGGGAAATTTTGAAATCCTTTTGAGGAGTGTTGTTGCACTTGCCCTTAGGGCAATAATGCTATGGGTACACAAAAAATGCACACCAGGTGATGTGACGGATGGGGAGCCACTAATCTTTTTGGGTGGGCTCCACATTGGGTTTCTCCCCATCCGCCACATCACCTGGTGTGCATTTTTGGTGTACACATAGCATTATTGCCATTTAGGGAGGCACTGTTCACGCCCTTTTAATTGTTTAATGTTTTCTTTTTTGCGTATCCGACAGCATCAACTGCCGTGGGATTCTTCCCCAATTATTTAATCCTTTCTCTCACTCTCTCTCTTTCTCTCATTGGCTGACATTTCAATTTTTTAATTCCTCTCAATTGTTTATTAATTTTTTTTCTCTCTCTCTTTCTTTCTTAATTATATAATGGAGTGTATATATATATATGTATATTATATATTATTATTTAATTACAATAGAGAGGATAATAGAGAGGAATTGTTGGAGATGTGAATTGGTAAAATGAAAAATGTGCACTGTTCACTTTTTTTTTTAGAGAAAAATTTGAGTCATCTGTTGGGGTTGCTCTTAGGTACTGAAAAAATTCTCCTAAAGTAGTGACATGGAGATGAGAAAAAGTACGTGAGACGACCGAATAATTAATGTTCTGCAGGGGAGAGTGTACGTCCATGCTTCATTGTCTAGACCATATGCCAAATAAAAGACCTTACCAAAAAATACAACTAATAAATGTGTACGGAAACAATTTTAAAATACAATGTAAGCTCATGTGCACCGAATGGTATCGGATCTTATATTTTTTAAGTTATGTCCGTAACATTACTAGTAATATAAATGAGATATTCTCCATTAAAATCGGGGTCAGTTCACTCAAATGGTATTTTCGGTATTTTTTTACTTCTTGTCCATGTCGTGATGACAACAAATGTTAGCGTAAATACGAAACACACGATATAGGAATATAAAAACAGTAAAAAAATCGACCCATAAAATTTACGTGGTTTTTCAGAACCGAATACCTCTATGGGAGCAAGGGTTAGAGTTTCTTATTGATTAACTAACACAAGATTTACATAGAGAGTATTTATATTCTTAATCCCAACCCTAATCTGACTACGTGGCCTGTCTTTCCACAATACCCGTATAACACTATATCATACCGCGGGGCATAACCAATGGGCCTGCAGCCCAGCCCTCTCTGTCGGATCTGCTCCATATCTAAGATAGTATCGGATACACCGATACTTTGACCAATACCACTATTTAAAACTATGGTCCCTTCCCTCACGGCCTCACTCTTCTTCCACCCCACCACAGAGCCTATATAGAAGTTGAAACTACAAAGTGCAGCTTAACATATTCTCTCACTCTCACACTATGGAGTTCTTCATAGCCATGTCTCTCTTCTCACTCGTCTACGCCATTTTCCTTCTCCTCAAACCAATCTACCAAAGAAAACACCAATCCTGCTACATGCTAGCTTACGAGTGCCACAAACCCACAGAAGACCGAAAACTCGACACCGAACTCTGCGGGAACATCATCCTCCGCAACAAAAACCTCGGCCTAGACGAGTACAAGTTCCTCCTACAAACCATAGTCAACTCCGGCATCGGAGAAGACACGTACGCTCCCCACGTTGTCGTATCGGGCAGAGAAGACTGTCCGTCTCTGTCCGATGCATTGACCGAGATGGACGAGATCATGTACGACACGCTCGACGGCCTTTTCCGTCGGACGGGGGTTTCTCCGTCTGACGTGGATATCCTGGTCGCGAACGTGTCGTTGTTGTCCCCCGTGCCATCTTTGACGACTCGGATCATGAACCGGTATAAGATGAGGGAGGACGTGAAGGTGTTTAATCTATCGGGAATGGGGTGCAGCGCGAGCCTTGTGGCCATTGATTTGATTCGGCAGCTGTTTAAGATTCACAAGAAGGCGTTGGCTGTGGTCGTGAGCACGGAATCAATGGGACCAAATTGGTATTGCGGCAAAGAAAGGTTGTTCTTTATGCTTCATCTTAATTTGCTTAGATAATAGTGTGTCTATTACCGGTAATAGTATCTTTTTACTGATAAATTTCACGTGTAAAAAGTTACTATTACCGGTAAAAGACACTATTATCGGTCAAAGAGTGCCTAATTGTCCACCCATTGGGCTAAGGGAAGATTTTGCCATTGTAAATTTGAATACGAGAAAATGACCTTAAAAAAGTTGAGTAAAAATTTGAGTCGGAATGTTTTTCATTTCGAGTTTTTTTCCCTATCTTTATTAGCTACGTTTTTCATGTACTCCTACTTCACTGGAAAACTTCAGCAATACTGACTTTTATTGTTCGGCACCGCCTTGTGATGTCTCAATTTTTTTTTTCAGCACACGGTAGGAGGGCCCACATAGTATATTTTGGCCCACACGGTGATGGAAAAAAAAGAAAGGAATTGTGGCAGAGCACAGTAGCACACAGTGCCGGGGGAGGAGTAATTTTTTGTCAGGAGGAGTCAAATTGATATGAATGCGCTTTTACTACTCACTTACCTAGAATAGTGCAAGATACTGTATTTGAATTGTTTTTCACGAATCCGGGGTGCTGTGCACCCGGTTTCTTTGCACCGTGATGTGCATTCCTTTGCCGTCCGATCGTGTTTTGTATAATTCAAATGTGTTTTGATTTTTTAATGGTATAAATATATTAAAATTAAATTAAAATCGACGAATGCATCCGGGCCGTCTAAAACATAATCGGACGGCGAGGGATGCACTGCACGGTTCAAAGCACCAGGGGAACAGTGGTATTTACTCCCTTTTTTGTCTTTTTAGGCAAACTTTTATGTGTAAAAATTTACCAAAAAAAAAATTCACTAAAAAACAAAAAAATGAGGTGGAGTACTATATATTATGTTGTTTGTCTTTATAAGAGTAACTCCAACCATACTTCATTTCTACATTTTCTTCAAATCTTCATTTGAAGAATATACCTCCTCCAACCATACTTCATTTGTGTTCTTCAAATTGAATGACCAATTTTGATTCTTCAAATTCGAAGGATCCTCCCTCCAAATAAAGAACCTTCTTCATTTCATTTTTCAACTTTAAAATACTATAATATATGATAATTTATTTATCATAAAATTGTCATAATTACAAAGTGATTCACAATATCTTTAAAATGAGAACAAGCATCAATATATTAACAATTTTCCTAAAATTCTGAATTTTAGACGAAAAGTTGAGCTTTGAAGAGAAATAGATGAAATTTAAAAAAAATAAAGAATGATGATTGGAGTTTATGCGAATAGTTGTATTAATCAAATGACTTTTTCAATGAAATATATTATTTAATTTGATTCTTCAAAATGAAGAATATTGTAAAATTGGGTTTATAGATGCTCTTAGTTGTATTTAAAACACCTGTATAAGCTCCATTATTAACTATTTTTGCCTTTGTGATTTTCGTGTTTTGTTTGTCTTGTCTGAATTTTTGTTAAATTCGCATAATATTTTTTAGAGTAATCATCCCTCTCGACGAGAGAAGTCTAAAAATAGAAAATTTTGACAAAAGGCAAAAAAAGAAAAAAAAAATCACTAAAGACCGAAAAAATACCAAACAACCGTCCTTTTTTTTTTTTTGTCTAAAGTATTGTCTTATATGAATTTTTTTAACTTCAACCCATATTTTTATATTTTCTTAATCCCAAAAAAAGAGAAAAACTAAACAAAAAATTACGAAAAGTAAAAAATACCAAAAAAAATCATTAGATAAAAAAATTAGGAGAATGCAGCCTTATTTCGACCATGTTTTGTGGGACAATTACCAAAGTATAATTGTTTGAATTGGAGACCAAATTTAATTGTATTTGCAATTTCAGGGACTACTTTTATATTCTACAATTTACATATACACAAATATCCAAATTACGGAGTGCCGGGCAGGTGTTCTTTTTTTTTTTTGTGCTTCGGAAACTTTCGGGCAGGTGTTCTTGCTATTAGACTGTTTGAGTCACGCATTTCAGTTGATAATCAATTTACTAAAATCTGCGCGACTTTGATCAATTTATTGTCTAAATTCTCCAACAGGTCGATGATGCTCTCCAATTGTCTCTTTCGATCAGGCGGCTGCTCGATGCTCCTGACAAATGACGTAGCGTTGAAAAACCGGGCTATTTTGAAACTCACGTGTATGGAACGCACACATTTGGGTTCGAATGACGAAGCCTACGAATGCTGTATGCAAGTCGAAGACGATCTCGGATACACCGGCTTCCGCCTCACCAAAAGCCTCACCAGAGCCGCAGCTAGAGCTTTCACCGTGAACCTAAAGGTCTTGGTACCAAAAATACTTCCACTATACGAGCTAGTTCGATACCAAATTGTGTCTTATCGACGGAGTAATAAAGGACATAAAAACACCGAATTAGAAAAAGTTGGAGCAGGTTTGAATCTCAAGACGGGGATCGAGCACTTTTGCATTCACCCGGGCGGGAAGGCTGTTATCGATGGTGTCGGGAAGAGTCTAGGGTTAAGTGACTATGACATTGAACCGGCTCGAATGGCGCTTCACCGGTTCGGGAACACGTCGGCGGGTGGTTTATGGTATGTTTTGGGGTACATGGAGGCTAAAAAGAGGCTGAAGAAAGGGGATAGGATTTTGATGATTAGCTTTGGTGCTGGGTTTAAGTGCAACAATTGTGTGTGGCAAGTTATGAGGGATTTGGAAGATGGAAATGTTTGGAAAGATTGTGTGGAGAGTTACCCACCAAAAATTAAAGCCAATCCCTTTTTGGAGAAGTATGGGTGGATCAATGATGAGAGCATTAGCTTTATTAGACTTGACCAAATAAATTGATCATCTGATTTGGGGTTGTTGATGTGCATGGGATGCACAAAAAGTGTTATGCACCATTCAAGCCGTCCGTTACTCGGATGGATGACTCAGATTTCATCTTGCACGCACGACAACGAACGTTTCAGATGCAAATGTGTCGAGGTGAAATCTGAGCCATCTATCCAAACAACGGACAGCTCAGATGGTGAACAACACCTACTGTGCATCCCATTCACAACAGCAACTCCATGTCGGTGATCATCTCCCTAGTTTCACTTTGAGTGCTTATTAAAGGAGTGATTATTTAGTGCTCGTAGAGCACTGTCATTACAGATTAGTGTGGACGCCATCATACCGCTACACTTAATAACTTTTCTTGTTTTCATTGTTTTTCCCTTTGTGTGTCCTATTATGTCGACGTCCTTGGTTTTAGTCAGATTCGCGATTGATGCAAATTAAATAGTTGGGCAATAAAAAAAGCAAGAATGTATTACATATATTTTATTTTGAGTTTGTCTTGATGTTGAAAGGAGTTGAATTTCTTGCAAATACTTCTCATGTTTTGGTTTGTAATTCCTTGTGCAACATGGATTTAAGGTCTATAAATTTCCTATGTTTTTTTATGATTTCTTGGACAATGGTCTACATGTTTCTTGATCTTGTCGGTTTCTCTTTGCTTTTAAAATTTAAGGGCCACAATAGATACATATATGTGCAAGAATTTTTACCGGGTTTCTACAGTTTGTACATAGATAAATATTATTATCGCGGAATTGGATCCTCTTTGGACCTGGAAGAGTTGCTGAACAAATCCAAACGATAGATTATTTAAGTGTATGGTCCGTCAATTGCTACTTTGTTCAATGGCTCGTCTCGGTAAGAGTTCAATGGTTTGAATTTGTTCAGTGATTCAACTCGGTAAAGTAGGAGTCAATCTCTTACCGATCGAGATGAGTCGATGAACAAATCCAAACTATTGATTCTCCCAATGTATGGTCTAGATTTGGACTGTTTCTTTGGGTCGAAAGCTTGGACTGGAGAGGATCTCATTCGGTATCGAAGGTCTTTTGGTGTTGATATTTGTTGTTTATTGCTTTTGGAAAACTCCCATAAACTTGTGATGCCCTGACGCAGCGGAATTCACGAGAGAATAGTTAGAGTACTAGTCCAAACGAAGACCGGACTCGAATCCACAAGTTGTTATTAAATCCATAAGAGAAAGTGAAAAAATCTCACAGTTGTTTATTAATTAAAAGATATTTATAATAATACCATAGGGTTACACCCTTATTTATAATACTAGTAAGACTACTAATGAAAAACAAATTACTTAGAGTGGAGACCAAGCAAAATAATACTTGGAAACCAAGACTATTTTTGAAAAGGAAATAGAATCAAATCTCAGCAAAACTAAATTAGGAATGTGCAAAACAGACAGCAGAAATAAGATCTCCTAATAATAATCTTAAATAAATGTTTACCAAAATAATGGTTCCATAAGTGATAGCCCTTATCTTGTCCTACATCATCCCTAGATTTGGAAATGAGGTTCCTCGTTAATCTTGGCCGACAAACGGTGCCCCAACACTCTTAGCTGCGACACATTTCTATTGGGTTCAGTACTAAGTGTATGAGCCCTGCAAAAATGTGTGATGTATGAGAATGTTGAACACCACAGTGTCACAAGACTTATGAATAATTAATCTGGCCGAATTAAGTAGATATCTGGTTGTTATGCCACATTAACTCCATATCATCCGTAGTACAAGGTCACATTAAGTTCAGTGGATACTTGTCTCCTCAAGTGTTCTTTGGGCATTCATCCAACTCATTTTTCAAGCTTTTTAGAATAATAGTGTTCTTTCCCATTGTCTTTTCAACTCGCGACGAACATGACCTTCTTTTTTCTTTCTATAATTCAGGAGTTCAGTAGGGATGACAATTTCCCCAAACCCGATAGATATTCGCCCCACCCTCGGCTATTTGGAGGCGGATATTATTCAATTTTTCATCCAATAGGAGTGGATATGGTAGAACTTAAAGAATCCCCGATTGAAAATGGAGCAGGTATAATTTTGTGATACCCGTCTCCTAATACCCGTATCCGCCCCGTTTCAAATTGTATACATATTTTTATGAATGTATGTATATATGCGGGCATATAGTAGTATATAAAATGTGTATATATATATATGTGTGTGTGTGTATAAGTATGCATATTGGTATAATTTATGTATATTGTTCCGAATTAAAACAATGGTTAAGTGTTAAAACAAGTTTAATGATGGTAGTCTTTAAAATTGTATATAATCTTGGTAGACTATTATTTTTTTGCAACTTTCTATTCTATTTTGTTTTAAATGGTTGTTTTTGTTAGTATATGACCTGTCTTTTCCATAATACCCGCATAATCATACCGCGGGGCATAACCAATGGGCCTACAGCCCAGCCAGATCTGCTCCATATCTAACATAGGACTTCCACAAGTTCTTTAGCGTCAACTGCCCCCTCACTCTTCTTCCTCCCCACCACTGGAAAAAATTTTGGGTACCGAATGGGTACCACGTGGCCATATCGAGCACGATCTCGGCCGTCCAAAAGTGTTTTAGACGGCCGAGATTGATTCCCTCACTCTCCTCTCACCTGACCACTCTTTCTCCTCTTCCAGACTGTTGGATCTCATTTTGGACGACTGAGATTGCCGAGTGGGTATCACGTGGGCAATACCCACTCCGCACTGAAAAATTTCTCCCACCACAGAGCCTATATAGAAGTTGAAACTACAAAGTGCAGCTTAACATATTCTCTCACTCTCACACTATGGATCTCTTCATAGCCATGTCTCTCCTCCCACTCATCTACGCCATTTTCCTTCTCCTCAAACCAATCTACCAAAGAAAACACCAATCCTGCTACATGCTAGCTTACGAGTGCCACAAACCCACAGAAGACCGAAAACTCGACACCGAACTCTGCGGGAACATCATCCTCCGCAACAAAAACCTCGGCCTAGACGAGTACAAGTTCCTCCTACAAACCATAGTCAACTCCGGCATCGGCGAAGACACGTACGCTCCCCAAGTCGTCGTATCGGGCAGAGAAGACTGTGCTTCTCTGTCCGACGCGTTGACCGAGATGGACGAGATCATGTACGACACGCTCGACGGCCTTTTCCGTCGGACGGGGGTTTCTCCGTCCGACGTGGATATCCTGGTCGCGAACGTGTCCTTGTTGTCGACCGTGCCGTCTTTGACGGCTCGGATCATGAACCGGTATAAGATGAGGGAGGACGTGAAGGTGTTTAATCTGTCGGGAATGGGGTGCAGCGCGAGCCTTGTGGCCGTTGATTTGGTTCGGCAGCTGTTTAAGATTCACAAGAAGGCGTTGGCTGTGGTCGTGAGCACGGAATCAATGGGACCAAATTGGTATTGCGGCAAAGAAAGGTTGTTCTTTATGCTTCATCTTTGCTTAGAGCATCTCCGGTCTTTACTCAATTTTTTAATTACCCAAATTTGTGTAAAATTTTAAATAAAAGCTTCATCGAGTATGGGCCACTCTAATGGGCAACGACAAATTTCAGTATAAATTTAAGTGAAGACTTCACTATTGGCATAATTGTAAATTTGAATAGGAGAAAATGACCTTAAAAAATTTGAGTAATAATTTGAATAGAAATATTTTCATTTCCAGTTTTTTTCCTTATCTCTACTTGCTACGTTTACATGTACTCCTACTTCCCTAGAAAACTTCAGCATCGCCTCGTGATGTCTTAAATTTTTTAGGAGGGGCCCAAATAGTATTTTGGCCACATGATATTTGGTGGGAAAAAAAAAAGAATTGTAGGGCACAGTGCCCGGGGCATTGAATAATTTTTCGTCAGAAGGAGTGAAATTGATATGAATGCGCTTTTACTACTTATATACTCCATGTAGAGTAGTCCAAGATAATTGAATTGTTTTTCACGACCTTCAATTGATATTTACTCCCTTTTTGTCCTTTTTGGAAAACTTTTATATGTAAAAATTACACAAAAAAATTTCACTAAAAGATAGAAAAGAAAGCGGAGTACTATATATTATGTTGTTCGTCTTTATAAGAGTAACTCCAACCATGTTTCATTTCTACATTTTCTTCAAATGTTCATTTTGAAGAAAATACCTCCTCCGACCATACTTTATTTTTGTTCTTTAAATTGAATCACCAATTTTGATTCTTCAAATACGAAGGATCCTCCCTCCAAATAAAGAACCTTCTTCATTTCATTTTTTTCAACTTTAAAATACTTTAACATGTTATATGATAATTTATTTATCAAAAAAATATGATTCACAATATCTTTAAAATGAGAACAAGCATCAATATATTAACAAATTTCCTAAAAATCTAAAATTCTGAATTTTAGACGAAAAGTTGAGCTTTGAAGAGAAATATATGAAATTTAAAAAAAATAAAGAATGATGATTGGAGTTCATGCGAATAGTTGTATTAATCAAAATGATTTTTTCAATGAAATATATTATTTAATTTGATTCCTCAAAATGAAGAATATTGTAAAATTGGGTTTATAGATGCTCTTAGTAGTATTTAAAACACCTGTATAAGCTCCATCATTAACTATTTTTGCTTTTGTGATTTTCGTGTTTTGTTTGTCTTGTCTGAATTTTTGTTAAATTAACATCATATTTTTTAGAGTAATCATCCCTCTCGACGAGAGAAGTCTAAAAATAGAAAATTATGACAAAAGGCAAAAAAAAAAAATCACTAAAGACCGAAAAAATACCAAACAACTGTCTTTTCTTTTCTTTTTTTGTCTAAAGTATTGTCTTATATGAATTTTTTTAACTTCAAACCATATTTTTATATTTTCTTATCCTCTCATCAATATGAATGATTAATCCCCAAAAAAGAGGAAAACTAAACAAAAAATTACGAAAGTAAAAAATACCAAAAAAAATCATTAGATAAAAAATTTAGGAGAATGCAGCCTTATTTTGACCATGTTTTGTGGGACAATTACCAAAGTATAATTGTTTGAATTGGAGACCAAATTTAATTGTATTTGCAATTTCAGGGACTACTTTTATATTCTACAATTTACATATATACAAATATCCAAATTACGGAGTGCCGGGCAGGTGTTCTTGCTATTATACTGTTTGAGTCACGCATTTCAGTTGATAATCAATTTACTAAAATCTGCGTGACTTTGATCAATTTATTGTCTAAATTCTCCAACAGGTCGATGATGCTCTCCAATTGTCTCTTTCGATCAGGCGGCTGCTCGATGCTCCTGACAAATGACGTAGCGTTGAAAAACCGGGCTATTTTGAAACTCACGTGTATGGAACGCACACATTTGGGTTCGAATGATGAAGCCTATGAATGCTGTATGCAAGTCGAAGATGATCTCGGATACACCGGCTTCCGCCTCACCAAAAGACTCACCAGAGCCGCAGCTAGAGCTTTCACCGTGAACCTAAAGGTCTTGGTACCAAAAATACTTCCACTATACGAGCTAGTTCGATACCAAATTGTGTCTTATCGACGGAGTAATAAAGGACATAAAAACACCGAATTAGAAAAAGTTGGAGCAGGTTTGAATCTCAAGACGGGGATCGAGCACTTTTGCATTCACCCGGGCGGGAAGGCGGTTATCGATGGTGTCGGGAAGAGTCTAGGGTTAAGTGATTATGACATTGAACCGGCTCGAATGGCGCTTCACCGGTTCGGGAACACGTCGGCGGGTGGTTTATGGTATGTTTTGGGGTACATGGAGGCTAAAAAGAGGCTGAAGAAAGGGGATAGGATTTTGATGATTAGCTTTGGTGCTGGGTTTAAGTGCAACAATTGTGTGTGGCAAGTTATGAGGGATTTGGAAGATGGAAATGTTTGGAAAGATTGTGTGGAGAGTTACCCACCAAAAATTATAGCCAATCCTTTTTTGGAGAAGTATGGGTGGATCAATGATGAGAGCCTTAGCTTTGTTAGACTTGACTAAAGAAAGTGATCATCTCCCTAGTTTCACTTGAGTGCTTATTAAAGGAGTGATTATTTAGTGCTCGTAGAGCACTGTTATTACAGATTAGTGTGGACACCATCATACCGCTACACTTAATAACTTTTCTTGTTTTCATTGTTTTTCCCTTTGTGTGTCCTATTATGTCTACGTCCCTGGTCCTATTATGTCGACGTCCCTAGTTTTAGTCAGATTCGCGATTGATGCAAATTAAATAATTGGGCAATAAAAAAAGCAAGAATGTATTACTTCTCATGGTTTGGTTTGTAATTCCTTGTGCAACATGGATTTAAGGTCTATAAATTTCCTATGTTTTTTATGATTTCTAGGACAATGGTCTACACTCTACATGTTTCTTGATCTTGTTGGTTTCTCTTGGCTTTTAAAATTTAAGGGCCACAATAGATACATAGATGTGCAAGAATTTTACTGGGTTTCTACAGTTTATACATAGATACATATTATTATCGGGGAATTGGATCCTCTTTGGACCTAGAAGAGTTGCTGAACAAATCCAAACGATTGATTATTTAAGTGTATGGTCCGTCAATTGCTACAATCAATGGTTTAAATTTGTTCAAAGATTCGTCTCGATTAGAGTTCAATGGTTCGAATTTGTTCAGTGATTCAACTCGGTAAGGTAAGAGTCAATCTCTTACCGATCGAGATGAGTCAATGAACAAATCCAAACCATTGATTCTTCCAATATATGGTCTAGATTTGGATTGTTTCTTTGGGTCGAAAGCTTAGACGGGAGAGGATCTCATTCGGTATCGAAGGTCTTTTGGTGTTGATATATGTTGTTTATTGCTTTTGGAAAACTCCCATAAACTTGTGATGCCATGACACAACGGAATTCACGAGAAAATAACTAGAGTACTATTCCAAACAAAGATCGGACTCGAATCCACGAATTGTTCTTAAATCCACAAGAGAAAGTGAAAAAATCTCATAGTTGTTTATTAATTAAAAGATATTTAATAATGCCATCGGCTTACACCCTTATTTATAATACTAGTAAGACTACTAATAAAAAACAAATTACTTAGAGTGGAGACCAAGCAAAATAATACTTGGAAACCAAGCCTATTTTTGAAAAGGAAATAAAATCAAATCTCAGCAAAACTAAATTAGGAACGTGCAAAACAGGCAGCAGAAATAAGATCTCCTAATAATAATTGTAAATAAATGTTTACCAAAATAATGTTTCCATAAGTGATAGCCCTTATCTTGTTCTACATCATCCCTAGATTTGGAAATGAGGTTCCTTGTTAATGTTGGCCGACAAATGGTGCCCCAACACTATCATCTACGACACATTTCTATGGGGTTCAGTACTAAGTGTATGAACCTTACGAAAATGTGTGATGAATGAGAATGTTGAACGCCACAGTGTCTCACGACTAAAAAAGTTGATGAACCAATAATACACAAAAAGTTGATGAAAAACTAAAAAACACGAAAAAAAATCAAATAAAGACAAAAAATAAGTCAGCTAACTTTTTAGGCCAAACCTCACCTTAAAGTAGATATCTGGTTGTAATGCCACATTAACTCCATATCATCCGTAGTACAAGGTCATATTAAGTTCAGTGGATACATTCATCCAACTCACTTTTCAAGCTTTCTAGAATAATACTCCCTCCGTCCCAAATTAATGGTCCATTTTCGACAGTTGTGTCACTCAACAAATTATCTATATTTCACAATCTATAATGTTTTTTATAATTGCAAAATTTTTGTTTTATAAAACAAATCGAGATCTATCAAATAAGATCCATATTGGATATAAAAAGAACCATAGATTGAAAGTTATGGGCAATTCTTTGAGAGGTGTCAAATAGTGAAAATGGACCATTAATTTGGGACGGAGGGAGTAGTGTTCTTTCCCATTGTCTTTTCAACTCGCGACGAACATGACCTTTTTTTTTTTTTTTTCTATAATTCAGGAGTTCGAACCAATTTACACGAAATTCGACTAATGAAAGCCGAATAATTACTCATCCAATAGACCGTGATAGAGAAAAGTGATAATACCACGTGGTAGTGCCCAAACAAGAATGAATAATTACTCATGCACTGTGATAAGGAAAAGGACAACTGGACACCATGTTGTGTTCCAGTCAATTTTGTATTGTTGCTCCATCATACTCTGACAACTGAGCATCCCAACTTTCTCCCACCTTATAAAGACGTCTCATCTGTAGTAACTATATCCACTGCAAGTCTGCAACCCATTTGATTTGAGTACCACTTATGGTTGAGAAATTTAATGGTTCAACTGCTAACAATCTCTCTTTAAAAAACCACTTTTTAGTTTTTTCCTCAAAGCACCCCAAATAGATTGTGACTCTTTCCCTTCAATAACTGCAATTCCAAAAGCTGGCTTTGAAACAATGATGGGTGGAAAATAGTAAGCTTACTGTTTTTCCTGAGTTTCCACTACAGTGTTAATTCTCCTCACATACATCAACTAATTTAACAACTTATAGTTTAAAAATATCGAAAATACCTTAATAAAAATTCAGCATGATGTGCTGAGTGTCTAATAAAATTTGACTGTTGAGTTTGACGCAACGGAATTCAAGAGAGAATAGTTAGCGTACTATTCCAAATTAAGATAGGTAATCAAATCCACGAGTACGTTCTTGAATCCACAAGAGAAAAAGAGAAAATCTCAGAGTTATAATTAATTGATTAAAAGTTACTGAAATAAAAAGATTACAAACCCCTTTATAGGAAAATCCTGGTAAACACTACTATTAAAAAATAAAGTATCCCGGAAATTAGAGAAAGTACTAAAATTGAAAACTCGAAGGAAAAATAAGACTTTCCCAATTATACGCTAAGAGTAATACATCTTGTCGGGAGACAACCGCGCATCTTTAGGTTTTAACATTTCTTAAAATAAAAATAGCAAAATTATTAAATTGAAGGGCTAAATGAAAGAATTAGGTTGAAATCCACCATCAATCACGATTTTAGGGTGGTGAGTGTTAACAACAAAGCGATTTTGCTTCAGCCCACCAAGTTTGAGCCGTTTTTGGACTCAACGATAATTGCCAATCCAGACAGGTGTCAATTAAAAGTTGTTTGGGCCTACGAGATTTAGACCGATACAACTGATTATAGAATTGGATCGTCACTTGTTCTACGTCAGAGTTTGAATCTAATCAAGTGCTTGATCTCCTTGGAGCCACATCTAGGATCCACGATAATTACCGAATACATGTGAGAAGGGGAAATGAACTACCCCGGGAAAGAACTTCGGATGTCCGACTTTCACCAAACAAACGAAAAATTATCAACATTGTGAACCTCCATTTTACCCGGTACTTCCAAAGAGGCCATTAGATCATTAGAATCCAAAGTTCTGATCAATCAACTTAAGAAACGTGACACAACCAATAGTGTCCACTGTTAATAAAGAATCAAGATCTCTCGAATAATAAGTGACATCCGTACACTTTCTTTATGTAATAAAGAGTGTTCCGATGAAACGAATTAATCTCTTCAATCCCTCTCACAGCTGTTTCCATGCATTTGCATGAGGTGAGGTGGCCAAGGACAAATCATTATCGTGGAAAATTGACCACATGATCTTGACCAGTCCCATCGAGGCAAGTCGATTAACCACAACCCCTTATCCAAGAAAATAACTACGAGTAATAACAGTAGTATATATATATACACACACACACAAATGGGATGAATTTGCGGTAACTCTGAAGGCTCGGTCTCTCCCCCACAAAAAAGCAATGCCCACAGTAACATTCACTAATCCATGCATATTTTATAAGAAAATGCTAAGTGCACAAAAAGATACCCAAAAATTACCAAGAAAGCTCCGACGTGTGGCTCTGAGCCACTCGTTGGAGCTTTCTGGGCAATTTTTGGGTATTTTTTCTGTGTATGTAGCAAAGCTGTATTTTATAAGTATTTACTGTGCCCACTGCCCAGCAACACTAACTTGCAGTCTCGGTCGGGCATTTAATCGAACACTTCATATGTTCCTTCAATAAAAGAAACTGAGCTTAGAGAGTAATTGTCCAGTGTCCCATTTTTAACCCAATTTCCATGTACGAATCCGTAAGGATCAGCTGGAATCATATGCATCAGCTCTATTCCGCAAGTTTTATGATGAACCCCTCCACTGGGGTTGGGAAGGTGATACTCAAAGTCCCCTGTTTGAATAACGTTCCTTAGTCGCGCTCCCCGCTACAAGTACAAACATACTGCGTAATTGTGTATTTCTCATGTTTCGTATCACCCTCTGTTTCGTTTTCTTTGTATGGGTCAAAATCATCTTGTTTTTGCATCATAGTTTTATCTACTTCAACAAACTTGCTAAATTCTCATTGAGGCTGACTTCTCTCCTAATAAGTAATGAAGCCCTCTTGTTTGTTAGGTCAATATTAATTGTCCTAGTACATTCCATGTGCAGTAGATTGGATGTTTGATTATTAGGGTAATTTATTGTCATGGCCCATCATAACCTTCAATCTGGGTCTCATGTGCCTGCTGTGCGGCAATGCACAGCACGCGTGTTGCGCAACGTGTATGGGGCCTACCCGGTGTTTCGTTGTTTGATCCGAACCGCTCATTTTATTTGTCTCGTCGAGTACATAGTCCAAGTAAAAATTCAAGTTGATCGAACATGAGTAACTATTTGATTGGTAACCATTTAACTTTCAGTTTTGTGAAAAAAATCACCTACAACCACTTCTTCAAGTGGGTTTCTCATTTAAAATTGGGAAAAATTCAAAAAAAAACCATGTTCTTTAATGTTAATGTCTCATCGCCCCCCAAACTTTCAAAATTATCAATTGCACTTAATCCGTTACCAATTACACTCCTACCATCTCAATCTATTACTTTGCTAACGGAAGACGCTGAGGTGGAAACTAACGGAGGGATATTTTGACAACAATGTCTCATTGCCCCCCAAACTTTCAAAAATTATCAATTGAACTCCTGAACTATTATTTCGTTATCAATTACACTCCTACTGTCTCAATCTGTTACTTTGATAAGGGGAGATGCTGAGGTGGACACTAACGACTTGTTTGGATGGCGCGTTAAGGGGGGCCATAAATATGGAGGGTGTTATTTATGTCCGGACCCACCCATATGGAATGGTTTGTCAACAAAAAGTGCATGGGTGTTATTTATCACGGACTAAATATCACCCCTGCAGGGGTGTTATTTATAGACAGCCCAGGGGGTGTCCATATTTAACACCCCCTAATACCCCTTGTCAATTTACCAAAATGTCCAAAATAATACCTCTCTCCCTCCTGGCCCAATACCCAATACTTAGTATTTGTGTGATTTTTCAAAGCGAAGAACTTTGGAGATGCTCTAATTGGGGCTATTTGGGGGGATTTTAAATTGGGTTAGTGATGCTCAAATTGGGTCTTCCCCCGGGATACTAATGATTCTGCCAAAGCTTTTGTAGTTTTGTTTTTCTTTGAACTTCATTTGTTGATTTTTTGGCTAGAAAGTGTTATGCTCGTCTTGTTTGGTGCTGAGAACTACGGAAGTATTTACGTGGTTCTGTATCAAAAGAAAAAAGACCTTCAATAGTTCCTTTTTGGGTTTCTAGAGAGGCTGGTTACTTATTTTGCTAATTTACTAGACATGTCATTCTTCTCACAAACATCAATCTTAAAAACCAATTTCCCAAAACAATTACTTTTAACATATACCTAGCCAATTTTTTTTTTTAAAAGTTGTCATATATAATAAGTTTTTTTTTAAAAAAAAAATTTAAAAAAATTTTGCAATTAGATTTTATAGTTTATTTGTTGACAAAGGTAATAAATTAATAAGTTTTGTATTTGATTAAGTAACAAACGCATGAATTGTAATATGGGCACGCACAAGGCCAATTTGGTCTTTTGACAGTTTTTTATATCCTTATACCCCCATTTAAACTACCATCCAAACCAAGTACTATTTATTCCCCCTATATTATCAAAATCATCTAAACCAAGTATTACTTAATCCTCCCTTCATAAATGTCACATCACTGTGGGGCCACCCTTCATATTTATTACCCCCTACTATCTTATACCCCCTCCATATATAATACCCCAAAAATTAATCTGGCATCCAATCGGGCCGTAACAGAGGGATAAAATGTTAAAGGGTATTTTTCAAAAAAGACTTTTCTAATGTGTGGCACATTGGTATCACTTTCTAAGTAACAATGCATTTCCCAAAACAATTTAAAAAAACAATGTCACCATCCGTTAATTGTCATTTATTTTAGAAAATCAATTATAGAAAAAGGAACATTATTATGTTGTTTGTTCTTCCTTAACTACAACCCGTCTGCAGGGATGGAGCTGGGGAGAGGCCAGTAGGGGTGGTCGCAGGGGGGAAAAAGGGTCTAGTACTATACAGGTTCGCCCCTATCTCGAATACATGTTCGCCCCTGTGTAGTGAAATTTCTGGCTTCGTCTGCCCGTCTGATCTATCCAGGTGGGTCCAGAGCATGGTCTCCAAGCTCAACGTCGGTTCAAACGACATCGTCGATCATACCTAGTCCGATGGAGGGAAGAGGTGGAGAAAATGGAGAAGTGGTGCTCTGTTTTACTAAGGTTGCAGAGGAAAGGAGGGAAGCAATTTAAGGATTTGAGATTTTACCTCCAAAAGTGCCATGACTCATCCATATTTCCCTCCAATGTGAGCCATGTCACAGGTTAACATCAGTGTAACGAAGTTAACGGTAAATGATGTCCACCTCAGTGTCTCCCGTTAGCAAAGTAACAGATTGATTGAGACGGTAGGAGTGTAATTGATAACGGAACAATAGTTCAGGAGTTCAATTAATAATTTTTGAAAGTTTGGGGGGCGATAAGACATTGCTGTCAAAGTATCCCTCCGTTAGTGTCCACCTCAGCATCTTCCGTTAGCAAAGTAACAGATTGAGACGGTAGAAGTGTAATTGATAACGGAATAATAGTTCAGGAGTGCAACTGATAATTTTGAAAGTTTGGGGGGCGATGAGACATTGACATCAAAGTACAAGGTTTTTTTTTGAATTTTTCCCTTTAAAATTTAAAATTCATGGAGCCGTGTGTTGAGTGCAAAGCGAACTATTCTCTCGCATTTTTCTAGATAGAAATACCGTGTGTTCGGCACTCAAAGCGGTGTACGCCAATTTTTGGATGGGGGTATCCTTTGGAGCTTTCCCACAATCCCCAGTCCAAAGGTTTGTGCTCACTATGGGCTTGTTTGATGGTGGGATAAGAGATTGGACGGTGAAAAATGATGAGATGAGAATGGAAAGCCCTTTCTCATCAAGTCTCACTATTCCGGGTGAGATTGGGTGAGAAAAGAAAGGAACAAATCAAAATATTTCATTTCTATACATTTCTCGTAAAAATACTCCATCTAAATTAATGATTTGGCAAGAAACTCCAACCGGGTCTTTTCTATTCACCTCAAATCACTCAATCCAAATGGGCTGTGTGGGGAGGGATTAAGGATGAGTCCACGTGTTCTCCTTTTTCCATAGTTCCATATTTTTTGCACACGAGATTAAGGCTGGATTGGACAATAGAGGACTATTTGTCTATTTAGTACCTCAAAATTATTTCCCTCCACATCCAACGGTAAAAAATAATATCCATCAACTTTATTCCACATCCTACCCTAACCAAACACAAACAAACAATACAATTAATCCCACTAATATAGCCTCAATTTTAACTTCTACTATTCTCTCTCTCTCTAAACCCTCTGACTTCTCTCTACCTTTCTTCTTCAACAAAACAGGCAGCTAGATCTGGGCGGGGGAGGCACTCCGCCGAGTCTCCTCCTCCCCCCCCCAATTCTCCTCTATCTACCTCTCTCTCTCTCTCTCTCTCTCTATATATATATATATATATATATATATATATATATATATATATATATATATATATATTCCCTCCACCCTCCGTTTTCTAATATTTTCTTCTTCCTTATTCAAAAATCGATCGGCGGCAATGGTGTTGATGGGCGGCGGAGGAGTGGAAGGCGACAACATCGTCATGGTTCTCACTTCTGGTGGTCCTTGAGTCGCTTATCCATTTGATAAGCAGCTTTTCAAGGGACTCTCGGTTGTCGACGAGGACGACTATGGTGAGGCTTTCTATTTCTCGTCTTTTTCCTTCTCAAATTTTCTTTTTTCCGACCCCCTGATCTTATTGTCGTATGGGTCTACTGCTTTTCTTCACCGTGGCTTCTCGGTCCTCACCTCCAAGCGCATGTCCAGCCGGTTTTCTGTTGGGTTATCCGGTTTGTGCTTAACGGCAAGGGGTGTGTCGGTGGGGGTGGTGGCCGTCGTGGTTTCTCGCCACGGTTACCAGTGGGTGCCGTGGTTTTTGCTTAACGGCTAAGGGAGCATCCGAGTTAGCTTGGTTTGTGTGTATGTCGGCGCCGCTTATCTTGGGTTTTCATGTGGTGGAACGGTGGTTTGAGGTGGTGGTGGCTGTCATGTTTGGTGGTTGCTATCAAAAGCTACGGTGGTGGTGGTGGTGGATGTCTTGCATATTGCTTTAGGGTTAGGTTTTGGGTTTTCTTGGGGTTGGGCCTTTCCCACTTGTTTGGGCTAGGTTTTTATGTGCTTTATTGTCTATTTGGCTTTGTTGGCCTTGGGTGTATTTTCATTGTTGTATCAGGGCATTTCAGGCCCATAGGTGTTTGGGCTCTTTCCATTGGGTGTTCCAACTTTTGGTTGGATTTTCTTCTTCTCGATGTACCCGTTGTCAAGATTTTAATAAAATTTTGTTTGCCGATCAAAAGAAAAAAATACTTATATAGCCTCATCTTTTGTTATCTCGTGGATCTCACTTGTCCATTCTATTTCCATTCTTAATCTCATCTTATCCAATCCTTCTTAAAGATAGTCCGGCAATCAAACGTTCCTATGAGTCTGAGTTAGATGTTTGTCTTTATTTTTTTTTATTACAACTTTATTTTTGTTTACTTTTTTGAATGAATCATTTGTTTTGGAATAGAAATTGAAAAACTCAAAAAATGTGAACTGAATTGGTTGTTTGGCTCTGCTCTGGATTTTAGATTGTAAACTCATAATCAGAATCTGTGAAAGTGTTTGGTAGAAGTGTGAAAAATAGATTATCATCTAGGAATTGTTTGCATGTACACTCAGATTATTGAATTGTGAGTGATCATTTGACCATAATGCCCTAACTATTAGTGGCTCTTTATATAAATATATAAACATATAGTACAATATTATTTTTCTTTGAAACCATTACACAAATAATTGGCTGAGTTTTCCGTTTGATTTTAATAACCCAGTTGCTAAAATCAACCCTGATTTTAGCAAATGAGTTCACCAGGTGCTGAAATCATGGTTGATTTTAGGCTAAAATCAACCAAGATTTTAGCACCTGCTGAACTCATTTGATCTTGATTTTAGCAACTGGGTTGCTAAATTTAGAGTGTTACGTACACTATAAATATTTGTAATATGCACATTCAAATTCACCAATTATTATAATATCTTCTTCTTTCTTTCTTTTTTTATCAACATTCGTATCATAGATTCATGGAGTAACATAGCAACGTAGCTTAAGTAGGATGATAAAGATTAAAAAGGAGAAGAAGAAGAAGAAGATATTAGCTTTAGTACGTTAGCAAAAAAGGTTAAGTTTGTGCAATATATGCTTGGCAGTTTTGTATATAATTAAAAGGTTAAGGGTAGAATGTTCATCAAAAGTTCATAATTGCTATTTTGATGTGCCCTACAACCCGATAGATGGATGGTTTAGATGTACCCTACAACCTTGTAATGCACTCCTATACTACAAGGTCTAAAAGAATCCATTTTTTCAGAATCCATTCACTTCATCATATATTCATTAAGTCATTGAAGGTTACAACAAATTGGGAGACCCAATTTTCGACCAAATTCGAGGGGCCCAAACATTGGCCTACTAGGGCTATGCCGAAGGCCGGGCTTGTTTTATGCTTTGGCTTTTCCTTCTTTTTCTTCGTTGCTTACTGTAATCTCTTAATGCTTTTGCTCGGGTTTGACTTCTCATCATCCCTTGCATCAGGGGCGGAGTTAGGATTTTTATTCGAGGGGTCAAGATTAGAACTATGTGCAATCCGCTTTTTCAATTCGCTAATCGGAAAAAATAATTAGATTAACAAGTACTAGTATAATAACATATTTTTATATATTGTTTTGTTAGCTACTTTGTTGATTTCAAAATAAAAAGAAAAGAAGTCTATACCCTAAAATATAAAATATATTCCAACAAAGCCACAGCCAACAACAGTTCCATGCTTTAGACTTTGAGGCTTGTTTCTTTCGACGTAAAATTATTTCCAATGGAAAATGATTTCCTTGTAAAATGGTTTTGCAGAAAATATATTTTTCCCAATTTATTTTTGGGCGTTTGGTTGCACATGAAAAACATTTTCCAGAGACAAATGTTTGCTTCACTTTCACCTCAACAATTACATAGAGATGTGTATGCATATTACTCCAATTTTATGCACAAATCGTTCCAAATTGAAACTCAAAAAACCCCAACACAGAGATTAACCAAATCCATATTCAAAACTCAGAAATTGAGATTTGCAAGGCTTGCATCCTTTGTTCTCTCCTTTCATCTATATATTTTCTTTTGCCAATTTTTTTTTAACAAAAAGCCTGTTCGAATAGAACCGTTAGAATATACTACCAGTTACAAGATATAGTCGTTAGACTATAACCGTTGCCTTAGAACCGTTAAGGGATCCATGACTGCAGATTTTTGGGTGTTTTGAAGTTTTTAAAAATTGTTTTTTGCAAAATCCGAACCGTCCAATGTGTTTAGGATTAACGAATGACAAAAAAAAAAAAAAAAGGGTCCCCGCGGAGAAATCATCAAAAAACAATTACCAGGAAAACCTTGATCCGAGTAGTTTTTCACAAAAACTGTACATATACAATTTTGTGAAAAACTGTTTGGATCAAGTCCTTCCCAGTATTTTTTTTTTCATGATTTCTCGCGAGGTCCCATAAAAACACGTTTTAAACACATTGGATGATTCAGATCATAAAAAAAATATCGGGAACGTGGAATCCCGGAGTATAGAAATCCGGACTAGAAACTTGCCCTATATATATATATATAGGGTAAACTTCTTATCCGGACTTTTTATTTCCGGACCTCATGATCCAAACATTTTTTTGACGATCCGATCCGTCCAATGTGTTCAGAAGGTGTTTTCAAGGGGCCGCGCGGAAAATCTTCAAAAAAAAATACCGGGAAGGACTTGATCCAAGCAGTTTTCGCAAAAAATATATATTTACATTTTTTGCGAAAACTGCTTAGATCAAGCCCTTCCCGGTATTTTTTTTTTGAAGATTTCTTGCGTGGACCCTTGAAAACACCTTCTGAACACATTGGACGGATCGGATTTTCCAAAAATAATTTGCAACACAAAAAAAATCATTTTTTTCTTATTTCCGGGAGGTGTGGATTAGAAGTTTTTCGTATATATATATATAGGATAATGATCTATTGAGGGAGTCCTTAGGATAATTCCGTGCGGACCTCACCATTCCGGATCAAATTTTGACGATCCGAACCGCTCAATGTTTTTAAAATGCATTTTCCATATATAGCGTTTTTAACAAAAACTGATCCGATCAAGCCCTTCCGGGTATTTTTTTTTTGAAGATTTTTCGCGTGGACCTTGGAAAATGCATTTTAAAAACATTGAGCGGTTCGGATCGTCAAAATTTGATCCGGAAAGTCGAAAAATGGTGAGGTCCGCACGGAATTTTTGTTTGAGGGAGTCCTTAGTAGATCGGCTTCCTATATATATATATATATATAGGGAAAGCTTCACATCCGGGATCCGGGACTCCATGATTCGAGCATTTTTTTGACGATCCGAGCCGTCCAATGTGTTCAGAAGGTGTTTTCAAGAGTCCACGCGGAAAATCTTCAAAAATAAATACCGGGAAGGGCTTGATCCAAGCAGTTTTCGCAAAAAATATATATTTACATTTCTTGCGAAAACTGCTTGGATCAAGCCCTTCCCTGTATTTTTTTTTGAAGATTTCCCACGTGGACTCTTGAAAACACCTTCTGAACACATTGGACGGCTCGGATTTTCCAAAAATAATTTGCAACACAAAAAAAATCAATTTTTTCTTGTTTCCGGGAGGAGTGGACTAGAAATTTTCCGTATATATATATAAGACATAGTTAGAATAGAGAGTTTAATACAGAAGACATTATAAAAGTGACTAGCTGAAGTAATTATAAGTGAGTTTTTAAGGTGTAATTTGGTTCAGAATTTAGAGAATCTGATGCAGATATACTTAGAGCATCAATAGTGGTATACTCAAACACAAAAATACTCAAAGATAAGTATTTTGATACACAAAAGAGGCTCACAATGGTATTTGGATAAATACTCAAAGTAAACAATATTTGTTACAAATACTCAACTTTTGGCATTTGGATATTCAAAACTACCAATCTTTCTTAATAACCAAACCTCAATAACAAAATTTTGGGGACCACACCGTATCAAAACTAACAACATTCTCTTTCCATTTTTCAAATAATTAATTCAAAACTCAATTTTTTTGCACTTTCTCCCAAAAATTGAAATTATCAATTTTTAATTTTTACCAAAATATCAAGATTGATCTCATTTTAAACGTGTTGTGAATATCTTTTACATGGTAATAATATTATAAAAATATATATGTACAAATTTAAAGTTGTGCCCATTTTATGAATAAAAATATAGTGAATAGTACTTTTTTTTATTATGGACACAAATGAACCATTGTAGAAGGGTAGATACTCAAACTTGTAAACTCATTAAATGAATACTCAAAATGTGATGTGGCAATATTTGAGTATCCATATTTGAGTATACCACTAGTGATGCTCTAAGTGTTCAATTACGAATGAGTGTTCAAACTTCAAAATGTACGAGCAATGGTTCAAATAAGGCCTAAATTTAATAATTATCGCTGTTTTCGAAAAATTACGAGGGTGTTCACACACGAGTAATTATTCAGTGCGGCTGGAGCACCACGTTGTGCTCTTGGTGGTGAAAAAATAATATGAGGGTGTCCATATACTAGTAGTAGTTAGTGCTTGTGCAGCACATGATGCTTCAGAAGTCTTCACCACCGCGCATTCACATTGGATTCATATTTCATACACCTTAAACTAAGTCCCGCGATCGTGTTTGGTAATAAAAGCTTTGAAGGAGAAGATTTTCGGTGCAAATAGGATATGGTGACGTGGCACCCGTGCGGCATATCTGGGGCATCCAAAAATGCAACCGACGACCCAGATTAAAACACTATTTCTTTTCTTTTTCTTTTTTTAAATCTCACGGCATTTCAATCCAGACAGTCGATTTTATTTTTTGACCGCCCGAACGTACCGCACGGGTACCACGTGATACCCTCCAATGGCCAAAACTTTCTGGCTTTCATGGATGGGATTTTCTATTGTCAATGGGCTGACAATAAGCATACATAAAAAAAAAAGAAACACGCACACACATACACTTTTCACTTATTTCAATACATTTTCATACAATTTTATATATTTCAACACGTTTTTTTTTAATTTTAACGTTAGCTCAATGGGCTGATTTTAGAATTTTCAGCGGCAAGCGCAAATAGTACTGGAGTAATAATTTTAACGCGCACGCGTTAGTGTGCAGCCGCCCGAATACTGTTTCTCCACTTGTAAAGACACCATTGGAGAATCTACTCACCATCCTCCTCTACACACTTTCCGTTGACTGTTGTCGTCTTCTCCCTGCTGTTTTCACCGTCCCTTCGTCCCTCTTCCTTTTCTCTCACCTCGTTTTCCACACAAGTTTCTCTCACTTCTCGTCCACTCCTCTCATGGCTTCCGCTATCGATGAAGAAGGTACTCTCTCTCTCTCTCTCTCACCTCTGTCTTGGTCTTTTTTGTCGTACTTGGTTTGCGTTGTTTGTTTCAATTTATGGAAGGATTTTCTGCAGAAATACAAGTAACCTAAGTGGAGAACTGTGAACTGATGTTCTTCTCCCAGTTGCAATTCCTGATCCCAAAAACTAGTTTCTGATGTAACTAACCATCCATATGAAAAGTGGAGCTCTATCTATCCATCTCTTTCTCTGTATAAGTATAATTTCTGTAAAAAGCTGTATAACAAGCTGTTCTAGCAAACTCACGCACATATGTGAGTGAGCGCTGGGCTTTGGGTTCTGTATGTTAACTGTTGATTGTTTGGTTAACTGGGCAAATGGACTTAGAAAAAGGACTCATGACTCCACCACCGACCCAAAACCCTAACCCTAATCCTAACTCACCCTCGCGAATTTTAGTAACTTGAGATGTTTTTAAAAGACACTTTGATGCTTGGGCTCACGCACGCACATTATGTGATAGCGCTGGGCTTTTGGTTCTGTATGTGTATGTTAACTCTTGATTGTTTGGTTAACAGGGGCAATGGATTTAGAAAAAGGACTCATGACTCCGCCACCGACCCAAAACCCTAACCCTAACCCACCGTCGCCATCATCGGCCACTGCTCCTGCTCTGGTTCTATCGAATTCCGGCAAGCGTATAGACCAGGCCGGAAAAAAGAAATACGTGAAGCAGGTGACAGGCCGCCACAATGACACCGAGCTCCATCTGGCGGCGCAGCGGGGGGACGTGGCAGCGGTGAGGCAGATTCTCAAGGAAATCGGTTCGCAGATGATGGGGACTCTGACCGGAGCCGATTTCGATGATGAGGTTGCGGAGATTCGGGCTTCGGTCGTGAACGAGGTGAATGAGTTGGGAGAGACGGCATTGTTCACTGCGGCGGGGAGAGGGTTTGTTGATGTTGTAAAGGAGTTGTTGAAGTATGCTAATGAGGAAAGTTTGAAGAGGAAGAATCGGTCCGGGTTTGATCCTCTGCATATAGCCGCTAGTCAAGGACACCATGGTGATCATTTCAGCTTTCTATTTAGTTCTTGTTTTTCCCCCCTTTTGGCTTAATAGTCCGAGGTTTATAAACTGATTAATTGGTCAATTTCTTTTAGGCAGTGTTTGATTCATAAATGAGGCTGATAGAGAAAATTATTATTTTCCTCCTGCTGTGGGTTCCAAACCTCGAAGTCTTTAGTTGACTCCTGATGGATAGAGGATGGCTCGCTTCTGCCTTCCCAACAGTCCTTTCCCTTCTGTTCATTTTGAAATCTCTGGTTTGCTCAGGAATGACATGATGGTGGTTACAGTCGGAATCATCATTCACCAATTTTACCTGAGATGAATTCATCAAACCGAACACTACCTTTCTCTGTTTGTTGTTGAGTTCCTTTCTGGTTCTATGAATGTGAATATGTCCATTCAGGTGGAAGTGAACAAAATCTGAGAAGAAAGGAACAGGAGGGAAATGATCATTCCATTAATCGAATCATTAACACTGATACTAGAGACTTACACTGGGCTGTTGAAGAGTTTAGTTACCTATTAGTTAGGAAAGGTTGATTTAACTAGTTAGGAAGGTTAAGTTAATCACCAGGTCGAAGAGATTATCCCTTAATAGAGAAATTGGTCTTTGAGGTGATGGAGCAAGTTAAGAGATCTGCAAACGAGCTAATCTGATAGGCGATAGCGGTATTGTTTGATAAAATATATTTGGTTTATGAACTCAAATGTTTTCGATACTATCACTGATCTCTGCAGTTATAAATTATGCATGCTGGTGTGTGAGAGATTTTTCATTATGCCACGTGAGATTTGACATGAAATTCTACTCACTGCTATTGTGGACCTTGGATAAAATAAGTGAAACATAAGATTTGCTTTCTCAAGCTGTGAGCAATTGGTGGCCTTTCAAGTACAAAATGTACCTTTGTGTTTGTTTACTCTGCTTGTCACTGAATATATTTTCAAGCACATCACAAATTCGAAGGCATTATGGTCGGATAATCTAGAAGGTTACTCGCCAGTTATTGCGGAATTGGATTCTATGGAAGGCATCACATTGATTATGGAGGCTGATGTGATGCATCCATAGTAGTGCTTTGTAGTTGCTTTTTCTTTAGTCACCCTCGGGATTACAAGATCCTGATGGCTGTGCTGATGTCCTAGCAAAGGAGGCTTTCAGGTCTCCATATGCAGAGTTATCATTCGCCATCCTATTTTAGATGACCTGATTTATAGATATTGTAGAGGCTGCTTCACTCCCGGGGGGGAAACATGTAATTTCCTGCTTAACTTTTGTTTCTTAAGTTATGTTTTCTGTTCAAAACTACACCACTACACATAGAGTGACTCTTCTATTGCAGCCATTGTCCAGGTGCTGCTTGATCACAACCCAGAGCTAAGTAAAACAATAGGCCCATCAAATACAACGCCTCTTATATCTGCAGCTACGAGGGGGCATACAGCTGTTGTGCACGAACTTCTATCAAAGGATCATGGATTGGTAGAGATTTTCAGGTCCAATGGCAAAAATGCATTGCATTTAGCCGCCAGACAAGGTCATGTGGACATTGTGAAGGCCTTACTTGACGTAGATTCACAACTGGCGAGGAGGACAGACAAGAAAGGGCAAACTGCATTGCATATGGCTGTAAAAGGGGTTAGCTGTGAGGTGGTGAAATTGCTGCTTGAGGCTGATGCAGCCGTTGTGATGCTTCCAGATAAGTTTGGCAACACGGCATTACATGTAGCCACCAGGAAAAAGCGAGTAGAGGTATATTTTGGTGGTGCTTCATGTTTCTTGAATGATATTCTCGTCATATCATCTATTGATGATGCAATCATGCAAGTTCAATTGATGTTTTTCCACAAATTCCTTTTTTGTCATCCTACTAGAGGTGGCGTAAAATTTTCAAATTGAAGCAGCAAATCTTTCACCCACTAGCAAAATATAGGAGTTTCAAAATCATCTTAATTAAATCATCGAGTAATGTTCCCAATATGTAAATATCGTGCCAGGCCCGGCCCTGGGCAAGGTCCAAGAGGCCATCGCTTAGGGCCCCCAAATTGGAAAAAACGGGGCCCCCATTACCTTTATCAGTTCTTCGCTAGATAAACATAGGTTGTTTCGTTGGTTCAGCCGGTAAGCAAATTGCTGTCCACATGGGTGTCTGAGTTCTAATCCTGTGCTTGCACTTTTTTTTAGGCCTTCGTTTGTCACAAAATAATGGCAATGTAGGCATTTGGAGTTACCATGTGCTAAACCTGCATCAAAGAGGATACAAGGCAACACCAAAGCTGCTCAAACAAAAGCATTTGCCGTGAGCATTTTCCGTGAGCTATGAAACACCGACACTCCTAGAGGTCGCCGTGTACGTGTATTGGACACGGGGACACGCCTGTCCCATGCGGGGACGCATATTGGACACGCCGCATGGTGTGTCCTATAAATTAAATTATTTTTTGGCGGGGGACACGGCATGGACACGTGTGTCCCTTATATTCTGTGTGTGTGTGTGTGTGTGTGTGTAGGTAGGTATGTATATTTCCGTCGCTTTGTTGGTGTATATCTTACATATATACGTGTGTATGTATTGGTATATATACTAGAACATACTAACAGTGTAGATATTTATAATTTTATCTATCATAAAAAAGTGTATATATCTATGTATATAAATTATTGCTACATATTTATTTATTTTATTTGTTTTTGCCGTGTCTCCCCTCGTATCCGTGTCCATTTTTTAGAATTCTCGTGTCTCATGTGTGTGTCCATATCTGTATCATGTGCTACATAGACCGTGAGAAATATGGAATGAAATGGTTATATACACAAATATTTCCATTAATACTGCTGTTTAATTGTAAAATATAAGGGCCCCACACCACTTCTCCAACTGGCTTGCTGGCTAATGAAAGATATCTTTAAGTCACAGGTCGTGGGTTCAAGAATTGGTAGTTGAGGCCTGAGGGGAGTGAGGGAGTATTGAAAAAAATATAAGGGCCCCCCTCCACCATTTCACCTAGGCCCTCTAAATACCTTGGGTCAGCCCTAATTAAGTCTGAACAAACTGTAATTTCTTACGATAAATTTACAAGCAGATTCATAAGAAGAGAGATAATGTTGTGTAAGGTGGACTTCCAGTAGTTCACAAACTTTACTACAACACTATTTTCTAGCTTATCATGCATGCACAATTCTCTAGTTACTCTACCCGATATTTTTTTGTCTTCTGTTTTGATTTCTTCACTCTGAATCTGACAAGAATAAATTATATTTGGGTATTCCTACTTTAAATAAAGAATTACGTGGGCTAAGTGTCCATTCATTTTTTGCCTTTCTCTTGCAGATAGTAAATGAGTTGTTACACCTCCCACATACCACTGTTAACGCCCTCACCAGAGATCACAAAACAGCTTTAGACATAGCCGAAGAGCTTCCCTTCTCAGAAGAGTCCTCCGACCTAAAAGACTGCCTCTATCGCTGTGGTGCCGTTAGAGCTAATGACCTAAACCAACCAAGGGACGAGTTGAGGAAAACCGTGACTCAGATTAAAAATGACGTCCATACACAGCTTGAACAAACCATGAAGACAAACAAAAACGTCAGTGGAATTGCTAAAGAGCTCAGGAAACTCCACAGGGAGGGGATCAACAATGCTACCAATTCAATAACTGTGGTGGCCGTGCTTTTTGCCACAGTTGCCTTTGCCGCTATTTTCACCGTGCCAGGTGGAGACGGTGACAATGGGACGGCTGTGGATGCAAGTAGTTATTCTTTCAGAATTTTCTTTATCTTCAATGCTATAGCACTATTTACGTCCTTGGCTGTTGTGGTGGTTCAGATTACTTTGGTTAGAGGTGAGACAAAAGCTGAGAGACGGGTGGTGGAGGTGATTAACAAGTTGATGTGGTTGGCTTCTGTTTGCACTTCTGTGGCATTCATGGCTGCTTCTTACATAGTAGTTGGGCGAAAATACATTTGGGCCGCGATCTTGGTTACGGTTGTTGGAGGAATGATAATGGCTGGGGTTCTTGGGACCATGACTTACTATGTGGTGAAATCGAAAAGGAGTCGGTCGATGAGAAAGAGAGAGAAGGCTAGGAGCGGATCCAACTCCTGGCATCACTCCGAGTTCTCCGGCTCTGAAGTCGATCGGATTTATGCCCTTTAATGTGAGAATTCACCACCATTTGAAAAAGTTCCCTGAAGTTACTGATCTACTTCATTAAAGAACATATTAGACCTCTTTACCAGCTAAAAGAAAAGGAAAGAGGAAATACGGGTTCCTTTCGTCTCCGACTACAGATATGGAGATTGTTCAAGAAACTCGTAGCGTCTACTGCCATTTTTGGCCGCAAGAAATCGGGTTGATGATCATTCGAAGCTGTGCTTTCTGTGACTGCCTGATCTTGGGAATTGCAGGGCGGATATATTCGCTGTTTTTAAGTAGTCTTCGTGTTCAGATGTTATAAGTGTTTTATGTGATTCAGAGCTCACTCAAGCTTATAAATGTTTCTAAACCTTGTCTGTGCTTGGCATTATATGCAATGCCAAAAGGTTGTGTAGATTATTGGTTGGTGATTGTGTAACAGCCACCATTTCACGATATGGAGCACATTTTTATGCAGTATCCTTTCACAAACTGGAGCTAAAATGCAAGTATTTTGGTACTGTATGCTTTCCTATCTTGTGTATCCGATTGTTCACCGGCTATTTTAGACCATTATTTGTGTCGATGCACGTGAGCTCGCAAAATAGTGAGAACCACACGTGTATTAGAAAGTTCGAACACATTTGTAGCTGGATCTGTTCATGAATATCTGTCTACCTAACGTTGTTCTTGTCGGTAGAAGACAAATTCTTTAGATATCTTTGGTGAATGTCTGACTCGATCTCTTTACCATACCCAAACTTGCGCCTTTTACAAGTCAAAGGTTGTGAAGTTTTCGAGGTATTTTATGTAGAGGATGAAAATATTATAAATCAAGAAAAATCAATACAAAAGCATAAGTAAAACTAGTACAGCTAAAACATTATGTGAGCACGACAAATTTAACACCTCGATAGTTCACTATTTGATGCATGTGGAATCATGTGCATCTTCGGATAGTTCACTATTTAATGCATGTGGAATCATGTGCATCTTCGGAGGTCGTAGATACAATTGTGTCTTTGATCTTTAGGGTAAATATAAAATTATGTGCATCGAACGGTTCTGAAAACAGTAGCGTTTTAAAATTGTGCGTGGTGGGATCTTTAGGGTACATATAAAATCATGTGCATCCAACGGTTCTAAACACTGTAGCGTTTTAAAATTGTGCGCGGTGGGGTAGGGTAGGAATATACTTGGTTCAAAAACCTATATATAATCGGATGGTATTAAGGCTAGACTGTAAATTGAGAATTTGAGACATAAAATCGAGGTTGGCCACAGCCGGTACAAGGTCCCCGTCGTTGCCATGGAGGGTCGGAGATGGAGAGAGGAAAACATGGTCGAGATCGGAAAGAGGAAAAGACAATCTCTTGAGAAAAAGGTCTCCTCCATTACCCCTATTCCTCACTGTATACGTATATCCAGATGGGTTTATCTAAATTGGGTTTATCAGAGATGGGATTAGGATGATGTGCAATATTAAGGATTTTCGTTGCGCGTGTCAGATTGGTTTTTGTGGGAACTGGATTAATTGGCTAAAACTGTAATTTGGGGAATTTTTTTGAATTCTTTAGGGCGGAATCATATGTAATCTAACTGAATTAATAGTGATTGGATTAATAATACTATACACCAGTATTATATATCCTACACTGTAGCATTATATATCCGAGACATGTTTAATCGAGATGGTGAATATTTTAATTAAACACGGAATACTTGGTCACCTTTGATGCATGATCCAATTCTATACTCTTATCCAGTCAAACAAACGGGCTTTAGAGTAATTAAATATGCTGCAATTCACTTACAAATGCATTTGGAGATCACTGTCACTTTTCTTTTGGGATCATTGGAAACAAGGTAACAAACGGGCCTTAGAGTAATTAAATATGCTGCAATTCACTTACAAATGCATTTGGAGATCATTGTCACTTTTCTTTTGGGATCATTGGAAACAAGGTAAGATTTCCACTTGTATCAGTATTGATTGAGAGTAAAAACCTTGATGCATGTTGAAAAGAAGAACTTCTTTGTATTTGTTTGTTGATTATCTTTCTGTTTGATTCTTTTAGCACCCGAATAACATATATGATGCTTGAAAAATCGAATGGTGGTCTTCTTCTTTGAGCATTGACTAGGTGTGCTTTCACTTTTTTTACTTACAGGTTGCTGCACTGCAGCCACCAAATATGGCGTCAAGGACTCTACCTGAGATATTTTTGGCCCCTAGCCATCGCCCTCCTACCAAGGTATATTCCATTTCCGCCACAAACGAAAATAAGGAAGTTAGTGTTTGTGAATCTCATGAGGTTCCGGGAAAATCTAGTACAGATGGGACAGCTTCAGCTCGCACAATTGGAAACCTCTCCCTTGACACTTTATCACAAGTCAAGAGGGCTCTACAGAAGGCGTTGGAAGAGAAACAGAAGCAACTTCCAGTGGTAATCTACCAACACCTTTGATATTTTGGTTCTCTTTGTGCTATTTGTTTTCGTATGAGTTGTGCATATTGTTCTTTGTTTCATTTCTTACTCCTTACGCAATTGATGAAATGCTCTGATTTGGTCATTTGGTTAAACAAGGGTGGAAGCTCCGAAAGTAGCCCTCAAGTGGGGTCAAAGGACTGTCTAAAAGTCTCGACCTCTACTCCCGGATTACTGCCAAAAGGTGTGAGTGCATCCCATTTGGAAGCTTTAAAATATTCACAAGAGGTTGCTGCACAGTTTCCTCCTCTTCTAAACATCTTTTCAGGACAAATGCCATCAGGGCTAACCTATCAAACAAACCCTTCCAAGGCCCCTATTCTCCTTTTGGACACACTGGGAAGGGAAATAGATGAACATGGAAATGTGGTAGACACAACCAAAGTAACGCTGAGCACCCTTAAGGTCTTTTCCTTGTTTCTGTGCTCACTCTCCTTTAGGTTTCTTTTTCTTTTCTGTTCTTGCTTACGATCTTGAAATTTTCCAGGTCAACATTAAGAAGCAGAAGAAAGAGCCATTCCAACCTCTTGAACCTGAAATTGATGTGGATCCAGGAAGAAATTCTCATTTTGATGCAAGGATTGGTACTAATCCAAGAAGGCCGAGGAGGACAAGTTTTCAGTTTGTAGAGGAGGGCTCATGGTCGAAAGAGGCAGAGATCATTAAACTGATGGTTTTTATTTATTTTTTTGGCATAGCTTTTTTCTCTAATATTGTCTCCAGATTTTACTTCCCCAGATTTTACTGTTTTGATTGGTGTCGGAATTAATGTCAGAGACAATTTGGAGAGGCACAAGCCAAAGAGCTAAAGGCAAAGCAGACACAGCTAGCAAAGGCTGAGCCTGGGGGGAATCCAAACCTTATAGAGGTATCAGAGAGAGTTTCCATCAAAGAAGAATCAAAAGAATCAATCCCTGAAATTGAGTGGTGGTATGTGTCTTTGTTTTCTGATGTCATGATTGTTTACTTGGTTATTCTTTGCAATGGGGAAGGCTGGTTTTTGTTGGCATTACCTTTATATTAGCATATTATGGTGAAATTATTATCTGTTCTAGCAACCTAGGTTACATGGACTTGGTTACAATATTGTGTGTCTGGATCAAATCGGCTAACCTTCCTATATTTAAATCTTAGAAGCATTTCAAACCCCATTGTCCTAATTATGAATGAACTGGACCCAACATTGGAAACGAGCCCAAAAGGAAACGCAAGTAACTTATGTCTAAGAAACAAGCTATTGAGCTGCAGGACAAAAGTCCTTCAAAGAATACATTTTGCAGGCCCAAATTGCTACCTTTGTGCTGGACACATCCCACACCCTTACCCATGTCATATCCATCAGAGGTTGGGGGGGCAAAAGTCCATGTAACATTGCTGGCACCATTTGGTATGTGGTTCAGTTTTCCCATTTTTTTAAGGGCTACACTGGAATTGCGAACTTTAGTGATGGTGGTTGAAACATTTTTTTTTTGGTTAAAAAGAGTTTTCTTTTGTATATGCACTAGAAGCAGCTCTGATTGCTCTACGTTTGCTGTTTTCTGCTTTTCAAAAACACTGAATTTGTTTTTATTCAGGATGCAACTGGTGGTTCAACTTTTTTTGAGTACTTAGAAGTAGTGTTCCTTTTTTGCTTTTGTTTTTGTTTCATGACTCTTGGAACTAGCTTGCTGTTGATGTTGGCTGCTGCGGCATGACACTTCACTAATTATGCTTAATTTCTTAGGGATCGCTATCTCTTGCTTTCTGGTACATACGTTGACAGCACTGATGGTAACACGGCTGAAGGTAAACTGAACATGGAGAAGATCACCATCTACATAGAACACCCTACTAATCTGCCCCCTACTGAACCAGCTCCACCACTGCCTCGACTCCTGAAACTAACCAAAGAGGAGCAGAGGAAACTCCGTAAACAGCAGCGTCAAGCTCGGGAAAATTATAAGCAGGCAATGATTGCACAAGCCCTATTAGAACCTCCAAAACCAATAGTCAAAATGAGCAATCTCATGAAAATTCTTGGCTGTGAAGCTACTCAAAACCCCACCAGGCTTGACATGAAAATCAGGAGGGCAGCAATTGAGCGCGAAAAAGCTCACGACGATCGCAACGCTGCACGCAAACTGACTCCAAATGAACGCCGCGAGAAGAGGAAGAGGAAGCTTTTTGGAGATCCGGATGTTCCGGAGTTAATAGTTTCAGTGTACAAGGTCAATAATGAGCTTTCCCACCCACAGACCCAATTCAAGGTTAATGTTAATGCCCATGAAAACAGGTTGACCGGATGTGCCGTTATTTCGGAGGGTATTAGCGTCGTGGTTGTTGAAAGGTGGGAAGAAGTCTTCTAAAAGGTATCAGAATCTTATGCTAAGGCGTATTGACTGGGCTTCTGCCGGGGAAAATGGAGACGAGGATGTTGGCAAAACTGTCAACAAGTGTGTGCTAGTATGGCAAGGGAGTGTTGCTAAACCCAGTTTTGATAAGTTTTGTGTCCACAAATGCAGGACCAAAGCAGCGGCTCATAAGGTGTTTTCTGATGCTGGGGTTTCGCATTATTGGGATCTTGCTTTTAGCTTCACAGATGACCACATGTAAGTGAAGGAGTAAAACCCCGAACGCATCGGTGGATCATTGTGGCCATCATTAGTTGCTTAGTTTTACCTTACATAGTTACAACTTTCAAGCTTTGGCAAGTTGTTGAGCTGACTGTTATTTTTTTCATGCAAAGCGCGCGATTGAATGAGTTGACTAGTGCTTTTTTTTTTTAATCGGGGAAAAGGCCCTGCAGGGCAGATGACCAGCTACTGATTTTATCAAAATGAATTGGAGTTCTATTGATGCCATATCCAAAATTTGCAAGCTGCAACAAATAGTTGGTGATGTTTTATATGGAGTATTGCTTTTTCGGAAATGAATCCTCTCCCGGCCTTAATTTGGACTAGACAGCTTGGACTGTTCATTTGCTGCAATGGTTTGAATTGGTTCAATAACTTTAATTGATAAGAGTTTCTGAGCAAAATTTGAACCATTGATTATATCAATATATGGTCCAAATTTAGATTGTTCTGTCTAATCCAAAACTTGGACCGGAGATGAATCTACTTTTTCAGTTGTGCCGAACCTTCATACATGTGTTATTCATTACAGCACTGTTACATACACAGAAAACACACCCAGAATTTACTCAGAATTTGAAAATTAATGGCCCAGATTCACTCCAAGTGAATCTGGGCCGTTGATTTACACTTTCGGGATCAATTCTGGGTCCCCTTTCGGGGCACCCAGACTTGCTGTATTCACTAACACATTGTAGTATGTGAGAGCAAAGAGTCGAGTCATACAACTTGTGAACCAAGCCCTTTCCCTTTTCTTGAATTCAAATTCTGAGTTTGGATAAAAACTGATTGATACTTTTGACTCTACTCTGGATATTTTTCAAAATATTTGGGTAATATTCAATTCTGATTTTTCTTGTCAAGACAAGAACCCGTAATCACCAAAAGTTTGAAGCAAAATTAAAAATTACAAAAATTAAAAATTAAATAAAGACAAAACCAAAAAATCATTAATTGGAGACTTGGTTTAGTTGTGGCAACTCCGGCGACATGGTTTTGTTAGCTCCGGCCACATCGACGGCAGTTAGTGTCGTATGACAACAGTTTTGGTGTCTTCGGCTCTTGGGCGGAGTGTAAATAACTGGGGGGTTTTTCCATTCGTTTTGTTGTTAGTTTTTCTGTCCCCTCCCTTTGTGGAGTGTTTTTCTCACTGATTATGGAGTGTCTCTCATTTAGATTTCATCCGTGCTTTTTTTATTATTACTATTTTTTTATGGTTTGAGTTGGGTGCCTCTATTATTATTTCATTGATTGACCATATACTCAACCTCGTCTTTGTTTGCTTTTGCAATGTGTCATTGAGGCTGTTAGTGCATGTCCCCGCGTCTAAATATTGGTAGTTTTGGCTGATTCATGTATCTTGTTATGAAATCTTTGTAATTCTTTCGGGCTTTTGAAATGCAATTAGTTATAAAAAATCACAAAATCGAAAACTAGAAAAACCAAAATTCCAACTAGGACAGCGGAAAGCCACACAAAACAACAACAATTTCAAGAAAAAAATAGAAAAATGAAGAACCAAAGTGTGTGTGTGGGAAGGAACCTCTCCTTATCCCAACCCACAAACACAGAGAGAGAGAGAGAGAGAGAGAGAGAGAGAATGGCAACCACCATATCACCTCCCACTCTGCACCTCACCAACCCACTATTCTCACCCCTAATCTCTCCTCATAAACCCCACCGATCTCCCAAACCCACACGAGCCACACCCCAAGACTCCGAACCCACCACTCCCGAACCCGAGCCGGACTCTTTCGAGTCCCGCCTCTCCCAGGTCCGGATCCGATACCGATCCGGAATGGGGAAAAAAGCCGAGGCCCGAAAAAGCCGAAAGGGCAAGAAACCCTCCTCCGCCGGCGCCGGAGTATTCCTCCCGCCGGTGCCCTTGAAGGAGCCGGTCTCTGGCGGGGTCAAGGTGGATTTCGGGTTTAGTCCGTATTCGGAGCGGGTTAACGGTCGAGTTGCGATACTTGGGTTAACAGCGTTGTTTCTGGTGGAGCTGGCCACGGGTAAAAGCGTGATTAGCTACCATTCGGCGCCGATTGTGTTCTTGCAGGTGTATTTCGTGGCGGCGGTTACGGCGGTTTATGTCAAGTTTGAGAAAGAGCGGATTAGTGTTTGGCCACAGTGACAATTACCCCCACTAGACAAGAGAAAAGTTAAGGCCGGTTCCACTAAGCTCGGTTTTTTTGGGCTTTTTCAGTTGATGTATGCGAAGAGAATGATTTGTCTCGTAAAACGTAAAAAACAAAAAAAATCAAGAATTCACCCGGTGGAACGGGACTGTTGATTGTATCAAGCATGTAGAGAGTTGGTCAAGCATGTCTAGAGTTGGTTTTGATAAAACATGTTTGTGTGCCCTTATTTTATTTGTAGTTTGATATGGGTTTATTTATTTATTGTTGATTAATTGGGAGTTGTGGCTGTTTGACTTTGACATAATTTTTGGGCTGTCAATTTCAACTTATGAAGCTTCAAAATTTGTGATCTTTTTGGGCTAGACATTAGTATTTCAAAAAAATAGTTAATATTTCAAAGATTTAAAATAAGTTTTAATAGAATCTAGGAAATTTTCGCAAAAAACATTCACTCTCGCATTATCCATATAGTACAATAACTAGTGGTGTTGTAGGGGTGTCGGGGTACGGATCATTGTGGGGGTGGTGGTTATAGAAGTATTTTTTATGGTAGTCATGGTATTTGGGTGGTTCTGGTAGTAGGGCAACAACTATAACTATGTGCTCTCTCTGTTGTTCGTGTTTATTGGTTCATTTTGGGGTTTTCAAATTTTTTAGTAAAAATTATGATGGCTATGTTTGTGAACCGACAAACATGGATGGAGGGGGTATCCTATAAGCTAGTTATGCAGGGAGGGTGCAAACAAAGAATTGTACAAACAGGGGCACATATGTTCCTCTTTCTTTCTTCTTCCACAACAAACACAAGACTGATGATATAAGGGAGGGGTCCAGCATGCACCGCCAAAGCCACGTCAACAGCACCACCACCAAGAGCTAGATCTCCAAAAACCTGCAAAAAACAAAGAAAAAGGAGAAGAGGAAGAAGGAAGAGGGAGGGGAGAGAGAGGGGGAAGAGGAAAACTGCCTGGGGGGAGGAGGGAGAAGAGGCGGCGCCTCCTCCCCCCAAGCAAAACTCTAGCCGGCTGTTTGTGTTCTAGAAGGAAGGGGGAGCAAAAATTGTAGAGAATCCCTATTTGGAGAAAATGTTGTCCAATTCTCCAACCCCTCGGCAACCACAAGTTCATGTTTGTTTCGGGGTTTACCTTATGGGTTCCAACTACCACGTGAATGTGCGATGGTGAAGAGTATTAACCTCACACAAGACAACTGAATGATTACTCTTTCATCAGCCCAAGTGAATCTCTCGTCCGCACGTGCCGATTGCATAAACCACCTTTAATTTTAGACAAAATATGAGAACCAAAAACGGGACAATTGATGATAAAATTAGTACAAAGTGGTAGTGATAAGTTACAAGTTACGGTCAACAACCATACAATTTGTTACATTTCCTTAGGCTAAGTTCCCCTGTTATATATCAAACGCGGTGGGCCTCCAAAAACAATTGAATTTCCTCTAAAGTTTAAAACAAAGAAAGCAAAACACCTTTGCACTACTTGAAAGGCCCCCCGGTGTCCACTAAGACCTAAAACCATTTCCGAGGGAAATAAAACTGCACCTATATAAATTCACACATTTCTCGTCTCCGGAATTCCACCAGAATCAACCTTTTTTCTGAACTCAGCAGAACAAGAATTGAGATTCCTTTTTCCTTGAACATTCGATTGCGAGAGCAGCATCACGAGGACTGTTCTTACCAATTCTCTCAAAGTACAGATGGATGCCATGAACTTAGCTATGAGGGATTCCTCGTAAAAAAATCGTTAACAGCGAGACTGGCATCACCGTGGGCCACAGCATCTTCAGGTTCCGGCATGTATAGTGTGGAGGAGGAAGTCTGCACGTTAAGAACCTTTCAGTTGCACAATACGAACCAAAGGAAATAAACAGCTTATGTTTTGTTAAAAGCAAATAATAAGTTGGCAAAAAAAGGTAACATGATCACGGGTTACATATACCTAAGCTAACGATTTTATAACGGTGGCAAACAATCCTTTGATCCTTGACATGTTAGATGCCTAAAGAAAGGCAACTAAATATACTGAAAACATCCAGAATTTATTGTCGGCTCAAAATCACAAAAAGTGGACCCCATCAGACATCATTGAGTGTCAAGATTTGAAACAAGAAGTTAAAACTAACATGACTAACGAGCCATCTGATCGCAGGAAAAAACTCAAAGAATCCCATTTTCTCCAAGTTTGATGAATCCAATATCCTAGGAATTAAAAGAAAACAAGAAGAAGAAAGGCTACCTGCCTTCTTAATAGCATATCCTAGAAAATTTGAAGAATCAGCTTCTTTCCTTCTCTTTCACTTAAAAATGGGATATTGTCAATTGATTTGTAACGATTTGATGTCAAGATGAGGAGTCCCATTTTCAGATGAAACCAAAATCGAAGAAGCCGATTCACAATCAATGATGCATGCCTTGTTTCGTGGTTTCCCTATTATATTGACATTAACTGATGAAGCTTAAATGGTGGTAAAAACGCAGCCCATTAACCTTAAGGTAGTGGTTAGAACTTGATGGCATCAGCTTTGTGAAAATAATCCCAATTGTTACTACGTTTGTAAGCAACCTACCCCTCAAAAACCCATTAAATAGGAAGTAAACATCGCATACGTCTTTATGATGCAGGGACAAAACACACCTTTGTGTCAAGCTGCATCTCTCCAGTGTTATCCGCCACAAGGCATGCACCATGAGCCTTCAACCACTCCACACACTCCTCCAGCACATCTGGATCCTTTTCTGTGCTTATTTCTGCTGTAGGCAAGCCATTGGCGAAGCCCAGAACCTGAGCAATGTATGACACGGGGACTGTAGGGCGATATGATCTAGACATAGATCTCACAGCTGCGTACCGCATCTTCTCCACATAAAGATCTGAAGCGAAGCAAACAAATCACGTATGTTTACTCCCTTGTTAAAGTGTCACATACCCACTGAAGTTAGAAGTAGAGAGAACAAGATGATTTACTCACCCATAAGGCAGGTGTTCAAGTTAGGAGCTGTCTTGTATAGCCTGAAGAAGAGGACATAATTTCCAGAAGTGACAGCAGCACGAACTGCAAGAGCGTGTTTCACAGCTTCATCCTTTTTGGTTTCAAGTGATAATCTGGAAACAGATCAGAAAAGAGTCACTCTAGAACTCTCGATGAACTCACACAGAGAAAAAAGAAAGAAAAAACAGATATTTGCCTAAGTCGTTAGAGTCAGCTATGGTATGAGTAAATCCCATTAAAGGGGAGAACAAAACATGGACGTGAGCTCACGTGGACAACTTCACGTGATCCCTCCTCCAGCCACACGGGACTTGCATTTTGTTAAGCATGCTAGAAACCATAAATCCAGATCCATAAAGATGCCAAGTCTTTTCTAGCAGAGAAACATAAAAAAATTGACCCACTCTAACAGCTTTGTTGATTCAGGATGAGTAAGGTTTACACAAGCGTTTGACAAAGTCTGCTATTGAATTTTTCGGCAAGTCCTGTGTTAATCATCAAAGGGTCGAAATGTAAACTAATGTCTTATCAACCTACAAAACAAATGCAATTTCATAAAGATGGGAAAACAAATAAAGATATCAAATGTCTTACCATAATTTCAAAAAAATAAAAACAATCTCTGAAACCTCATTATCCTCTCCTTAGTTTTCCAATCCTCAAAATACAATTCGCGAAGGAAACTATAAATAAAAAAGAGATGGAAAGCAAATGCATTAATTGCTTACTATGAATTATGCATCTGATTATTCACTTATCTAATAGTTTGGATATACGACCATAATCACCCCGGCCATTTACATTTCATGAAAGATTCCCTTATTCAATGAAAATGCCAAGTACAACAAATTAACATAATGAACCCGTGCATGAAACTTAAATTGACCTTCCAAACCCTCCATAGCAAAACTAAACAAACCATTCAACACAGGATGCATGAACACGACACAAGAACTTCAAAACCATCAATCATATGATTCACAATACAGGAGGTTCACAAAACAACATTAAAAATAACACGAATCCTGGCAAAACTGTCCTCTAAATGTTACAAACCTTGACATTGCTGATAAGAGATCTCTGTGGTTATTAGAGTGCAAGATAACACAAAGTAAGTTGTAAGCAGAAAATTCCATGTGGCAACCCTTGATTCCCTCTGCATAAAGTGTTTGCAACTGTGACTGGCACTGCGAATCAGATAGAAGAAAGTCAGTCATCGCCTCCTGATTAGAATGAACACCTAAATGGTATTCACTTCCACAAGAATTACTCAAGACTATTGAGCATGAGAGGAAATTGGTTCATCTTGTAGGTTTTCAAACTCTTAAAAAAAACTAGCAGAAGGAGATGTAGTAAAATAAGCTTCGGTGCCAACTCCAACAAATTTCGCTCATACCATTTAGCCATTTACGGCAAGGGAGAGACCCTTTACCACACTTTCACTTTCCCCAATACCACAATACCTTCCTGTTGACAACAAACGAGTTCCTAGGCAACAGATCTTACTCCTAAGGTTTGTCCCCTATTACTTGGGCTGCCTTGTATGGCTCCATTGCGAACTGGTTCTACTCAAAGTCCTATCCCCAGTTACTGTTCAGAAAGTCGAATGCACTTTCTTATTGCCTCCACTGATGTTTTCAAAAAACCTCATGAACTTCCAATGGAAGGAAAACACTCCTTATTGGCTACATTAATTTGTGAATAAACTATCTACAACAGCTTTCTGACACTTAAACTTCAATCAATATTGCTTCTAATATCTTCCAATAGGTGTCTTATGTAAAAGAGTAAGGATTAACACTTGCAATTGGAAAAACTGAAGTTCACGAAAAACCTCTTATCCACAAAATAGGTTAAAACTAATCAGGATCCACGTAGGAATGGTGGGTGAACCAGTCCTAGAACCCCATAAGGGCCATAAGACTCCTCGTTGATCCATTCAGAAGAACATTAAAAACATGCCTTCCGAGCATTATCATACCCGCTCAGACTAGATCTTTCAATGATCCGGTGAGGTAGCCACATAATTACCAAGTTCAAACCAAAGAATGGTCAACACACTATAAGAAATACGAGCACAAAAAAAAATACAGATTTGTAGCAGAAAAAAGGAAGTATCTGCAGAAAATGAAGTTATTCAAGCAGAGAGATGTTTTATATAACCACTACAGTTAACAGCACATGTAATTTAACCCTGTAATCAAGTTAAGAGATGCATGGTACGGCCACCACAGTAACAGACGTAAGATGTTTGTTATTATTACCACTAAAATTGTCGCCATAAGATGCGCAATATAACCACTACAGAAATGCAGATATGAGATGAGATGTGTGGCAACGGCCTAGACTCCATAATCCAGCAGGATGCTATGTCAGTGCACTTCATAATGATGAGGTCTAAGATGTAAGCAGTAAGCACACATTATGTCAGTCCTTGGAAGCTATGTGGTACATGACAATGGAACACACAGACTGTACTTGTGTCCCTTGATGTCAGACCCTTGAGGCTACAAGCCAACGTGCAAGGCACTTGCCAAGTTGCCATTGCCAACTTATTGAGAGACGCATGGAAGGTCCAGAGATACCTACGTCAAGCTCCAGGTGATAATTTTTTGCTTCCAACAATAATCAATGATTCGCAGTTTCATAAAAGCAGAACAACAAAAATGGTGAGTCAGACATGTAGATGTAGGAGTATTTTTGCAAAATAGCTGTGTAATAAGTTTGCATCAGGGGCATGTTTCCCCCATCTAGTGTTGAAAGGTTAGGATGGGCATCTGAATCCATATATCCTTCAATGATATTTTCCAACCATTGTCCACTTGGGGGACAGAATAAAGGTGAACCCAAAGAACCAGATTGATTGATCTCCCAAGTCAGTTGCTTTCAGAAGATTGGACACGACTCCAACTAGCACATAGCAAATAAAAGATGACTCCTACTAGACATTCTCCATATTCTAGAAAGGAAAACCACCATGTAGATGAGGAACAATACAACAATTAACAAGAGGCAAAGTAACAAGCCAAACCACATGGGGCAGTTCAAAAGTTACTACGTTCTTGTCAATGTAGGTACCAACCTGATTATATTCGGCCAAGTCTCCAACTTCTATCGCAAAACGAGCATGAGTTTCATAAACCTGAAATAGAAGCATGAACATATTTACATTTTTCAAGGTACCATTCAAAGAAGAAAAAAAGGAATTTACTCGATTATTAGAACAAACAAGATGGTGCTTTCTATGACATTAGCTATAGATCTTACGCCAGAAAAGAGTCCAAATTGAACCCGGTCGACGTGCACAAAGGTTAAGGCGCAACAGGAAGGCTGGCACATGTTTCAACCCATCAAAATTTTGGGTTCCACCGTCTTAGTTTATTTCCCAAAGTTGAATACTGGTTCATTGACTATGTTACGAAGGCTAACTGCCGATATGGTGCTTACAGCACAATATTACCATGCAACTGAATGCAAGGTTCACAACATACCAAGTTTCCACCAATTATTCTTACTGCTAGATAAATTCCGTCTTTTACAGGGTGTATCAACCAGCCAAGGACCCAGTCACCAGTTCACTGGTCCTGCCAGCCTGGTCAATTGTAAAACACCGCCAGATACCAATATCAGGATTCAGGACAAAACATACCTTCACTGTTAGCTCATTGCGTATATGTTGCACCGTAAGATCTTGGCGAATGGATTTCAACTGATCACATTTGTAAAGGTAGTTCTTTTGAGAATTTTGAACCATAAGCAATGCTTTTTCCAGTACTTCTTCAGGTCTCACCTGCAAGAAACGTATATTTTGTGAGGAAAGTCTGTGTTATGCAAAGAAACCCATAAGTTCATTGTCAAAATTGGTTTCAACTTTCAACTAACAAAATACTAAACAAGAGTGAATATTACAGTGGCAGGGTCAGGTGCAGAAGTGAGGCGCAAATAACGTTTCTCAATTTCTTGGCAGGTCCCCTTGACAGTAAGGGCATCCCAGTCTATATCTTCAACAGCCCTGCTAGCACCATCATCAAAGTTTTTGCTAAGTACCAGTGCACTAGCCCTTCTAGCGTACAAACTCCCTGCTCCAACATTCTTTGGCCTAAAATGATTGTTTTCTGGTCGATTTCCTTGTCTCTTTTCAAAACGCTTGGACCGATTTTCCCGCCTCTTCCTTTCCTCGGGTGAATTAGCAAGTGTTATTGCACCAGAGTAATATTGAGTTAAACTATGTTCCTTGTCACTGTCACTGGATGCATCTCCATTGTCAACTGCGTCCACACTATCTCCAAGACGCTGCCTCTTAACAGGCTTCATGGCACTTTTGTTTGTAGCTCTCTGGTCTGCCAAAGAAAATTTAACACCACTCGATCCACCTTCCTTGCTCTCCAATTTTACACCTGAAAGCTGCACAAGATTTCCAAGAAGAAAAAAAGTGGGAAGCATTGAAATATTTAGGCCAGAGAAACATTTCTCAGATTTTAACATTCTAAAAGCATCAAAGACTTTATATAAGGACAAGACAAGCGGGAACAGAAACTGACAAAGAACAACAAATGGGACACCAGATAAAATGGATATTCACAACAAATCAATTTATCAAGTTATTCATTTGTAACATGGCATAAACAAATTTATGTAATGTACACTATAAACATATTATACAACAACTCATACATTCATAGGTTTGAGAATGTGTGTGTGAATTAAAGCCTAATGCCAAATTTAAAATAAAACAGTATACAGATGAAAGCAGTAAAAAGCCCAACTGAGGGATTAAGTTTTCTAGTTCAATCTTCCTCCTATCATGTTTTATTTCCTTTGAACTTTCCCATACTCTCCAGCCATTTTGTTATCAGCAGCAACAAAAATAAATAACATTAACAAAGTAGCAAAAACTAGAAGAGCTTCCGAGGACAAAAAGTCCACCAACAAGAAGCGATAAAGAAAAACATCCCTGCAAAATTAATACATATTACTCTGCTCTCCATACTCCAATAAAAGAATAAACTTGCCAAATACGGTTTCTAACGAGTATAAAAAAGAACAGGGTAATACTAGTGTGTGCAATTATTACATTTGTCTAATGAGTGCAAGTGTTCAACACGTGTCTAGCTTGACTACAGCTGTATGCACCTTGTGATGTGTATCCAGCTACAATGTTTCCAAGAAAAAGCATCTTATCTTATCATTCAAGATGAAGCAGATGTTAGAATGCACTAAGGCACCGTAATAAAGAGTTATCAAGAACAAATAAAGTACGGTCTTTGCAGCACTACTCAAAAAGTAACCTAGTAAACAAGGGACAAGGTAGGGCAGGTCCCATACAGAGAGAAGATAGTAATGGAAAAAATGTTGACAGTGAAAATGTTGTCAACTGTCAGCGGGACAAAAAGGAATAAAGGTAATACCTTTTTGTCACTTCCGCTAGAATGTAACCAACCACCATAGTTTCCCGTATGCAGAGCAACGGGTGCTGGTTTGTCAACTGGTTTCATCTCTGACATAGGCTCCCACCTACTTTTGGTTCGCCTGCTTGGACTTCTTTTGGTCTTTGACAACAAAGAAGTTGGAGTTGAACTCTGTAAACTGCCAAAGATCAACACGAACACAGGGAACAATCAAATCACAGGAGCCATTTCTTTTCAATCAACTGTATTGATTCAAGTCGATTGATTCAAATCCTATGCTAAACTAAAACCTTTTTCATGACTGAGACCAACTAAAAGATGTTGAGAACTTCTTTCTATAGCCCTTCAATCCCTTAAGAAGTGATTAGGGGTAGTGATCCAACACCCGTATTCAACACACAGCTTTGGACTATAGGTCACTTCACTCTGAACAACAATATACTTCCACATGATCTTTTGGCAGTTCAAAATACATATATAATTTTGACTACATGGTAGAATGTCATACGATAGTGAGATACGATTAGTAAGATGATGATATGTGAAGCAAAGCAACACACACACAGTTTTGATTATTGGATTTTCAAGATAGAATATTTGTGGGTGAAAATGGGTTCTCATGATTGCCGGTCTACAATGAAATACTCAACCTTGAGTAACAAGTAGACATTCTCGGCAACACCTGTGACAAAGCTGTAAAAGTACGCTGAAAAAGGATAGCAAGTAATATAGAAGCCCTGGTTTCATACATAGTACAGGGAGTACAAAAATTTCTTGAGAATGGACGAACTCATTGGCAACGGTAAAACTCTAAACAATCTGTTGGATTCTAGTGCTCAGCAAGCATGAATTTTGAGAAAAATGAAATATATCCTAAAGCCATAAGAAATATGTTAACATCTGATTATTGTAACTGTTATTGGTATTGTTCTTGTTGTCTAACCTAAGCTTGAACCTGCAGCTCCACTTTTAGGATGGCAAGGGATACTTATCAAGCTAACAGATGTTTTATTGAATGTACATTGCCTCATACTTTTTCACCGATATTTTTAGTGGGTTACTTGTTTGATAATCAGTATCTCCACTTTTCAACAACTGGAAGTTCATAGCACATTTAACTATTAGTTATCATAAAAGTACTATTGAAGCAATCACAATCCAGATCATAGCATGGCACGGATAAAAGGGTGGCAAGATCCAGATCATTGGATGGCACGGTCCAATACATTATAGCCCTGGCCTCCTGGGCATCCATACGAGTCTAAAATACCATAATATAAACCAGTCAAATGGTGTCAAAGTGCGAACGTTACAAATCGTTTAGTATTGCAGTCGTAGAGTTCAAATTGTGGTATTGCACTGGAACTCAGAATTTTGAAAACATTGCTCTTTGCTCAAGTGTCGGTGATTCAGAGCATTATGTACGTTTATGAACTTGAGTGGCATTACTCGAATAATTCATGACTAATTTGGTTGAGAAATATGTAAAGCGTCTTTAGTTAGTAGAGATGTAGTGTATGGTTTGCAGTTATTCTTCTTCTTTCAATGGGTTTATGGTTGTTTATCATACACAACCATTTGGTATTTTTCACCGTATCTGTTCAAGAAAGGAATATTCTATGACCCAATGATCGTACGAGTCCCTTCCACCTACCCTGCTAACGACCTGATTTTGAAAATATGGTTGAATAAGTTCGTTCATCTGACGTTGAAAGACGAGCAGCATCAAATTGAGATACAGATGCTCTAAAACCATCAAATAGAAGTGATGCATTATACACTTGACTCTATCATGTGTCATATGTGCGACTAGCTATGCGTAGTGCAGTATGTACTAGGTATACTTAGCGAAAATAAAAAGCACATTAAATGAAATTAGTAATGAGCAAAAATATGAGCAAGTGTGAGTGAAAGAGGAATATACTCCTTATTGGTCACATCCATGCTGGGCAACTGGAAAAGAGGCTCAATATCCCAGTCACGTGTATTAAGTGTACCATCAGCAGTTGCCTTGGTTATGACCTGAAGTAGGATCATTAGTCACAATAAGTACCAGAAATCACACTTAAATACCACAGACAGATAACAACGACCATCAACCTATTATATTGTGAAGCTCAACAGAAATGTTTAGGCATCATAATAATGAAAGGAAGCCACTCCAAAAGGTACTTACGTTACCACAACCCTCTAAAATCTACAAAAGAAAATATGACAGCAAACTTCAACTCCTGATCACCGTTAAGGCATTATATGATTTATCCCAGAGTTAAAGAAACAGGAAAAGAGCCATTTGATGCTTTCTACCTAAGCTGGTAGACACTTGTTCCTCAAGTGTTTGTTGAAACCCGATGACAAAAGAATTAGTAGGAAACCAGGACATTCTGTCCAACACAGTCCATGTGTGCTCGACATGTCAGTGTCCGGTTTAGCTACGCAGCCACTGCACCCTCTTAAAGTGCGTGCATCTTAGCTCCTAATAAATAATAGTATGAAAGTGTATTTAGTTATGAATAACAATGAAAGTAACAAGTATGTCCAAGGACGGGTAATTTTTGCAAGAATTCCTAACAAATGAGCAGGGTTTCCCTTTTTTTATTTTGAGGAAGTAAATCAGTAAAAGGACAACAGAACATAATTTTATCTCAACAAGATTAAATAGGGTTTGTGTAGAAGACAGAATGCATGACTTGGTTACATAGGAAATCAAGCACATCATACAGAATCATAGACGATGGCATAAAAGTGAACACTGCACCATACACGCATACAGACGTGCACATAAAGTAGAAAATCAAAGGAAGAATGAGTAAAGAGTGTTATCAAAACTCTAATGGTTGCAACCAAGGTTACAACAAATAGTAACAAATGACAATAAGGGAATGCAGATGCAACTGTTGTGCAATATCGAAATCCACTGTATAGCCGACTTAAATTTGAAGATGGACCACCAATTTGACTATAAACTACGAAATACGAGGGAATTTTTTTTTTGCATGCATTTAACATTGCGCATGTCTTTGCCTATAGATACATCTGAAACTCAGTTGTTTCTTCAAACGAAGATTAGAAGGTTGGAAAGTCAGTTGATTTAAAGCTTACTACTTACTAGTTACTACAAGCTGAGTGAACATTTGTTGAATCCCTTGTCTGTGTGAAAAATGAAGTACAGTTTATTAGGTGTCAGGCCATTGACATTCATTAGTATGATTAGCAGTTTATTGCAACTAGAAGATGTGATTTGCCGCAAAATAACAGGCTATGGTTGTTAAAGATTGGATGGTGCATTTGGCACTTTCTATGACCATCATCCCTACCTCCAACACCCATATTCACACAAGAATAACCATCCACCATGTTACTTAATGATGCATAATGAACCATCTTCACACATGAATAAGCATCCACCCCTGTACAAGCTGGGGTCTTTTCTGTAGGCACGACGACAATAATTCAACAATCGGATACTCTTATTCTCTGTATGAAACCTGCTTTGTTTTGTGACTTCATTCATAATGCTACCCTGTACTTTAAAGTTGAACCCATGCTTAAAGCGCGTGCTAGTGCAGTAACTTCTCTTGCATAGAACCATACTCAAACCAGGAGAGTTAACAACAATTTGGTTGGACACAACAGAAAACAGCAAGAACTTTAACAGATATCACTCCAGCCTACCTCTTTCAAGACGGCTTGGCAAGATGCTTTTTGGGTATCATCTTTGCACCGAGCAAGAGCCCTTTCCACATAACCAACCAGTGACTTGGGAAACATTCCAGGCTGCATATTTCATGAATCCGTCATTCTGACCACAAACTACAATTTACAATATGCATCTAGCAATGGTCACAAAATATGAGGTGCTACCTAAATTTAAACAAGGCAAAGCAGATGCAGAGATTCAGCCAAATTGCTATGAATGCACCTAAGGAACAGCTCAATAACTTTAACCACATTCTGAGGCATAATAACACCACAGTTGATTTGCTACTCTCTGTCACTGAAATAGGAACATAACTGAAAATGAACTATGCCAGTATAAACACATCAATGATTCAAAAAGGACACCATAACAGGTTCTGGGTCTGCCAATTCAGTTTTAACCCTTCTTTTTTATTGAGAATAACATCCACGTGTACTAGCCATTAAATAATGGAAAGGGCTTCCATGACTGTTGCGTAAACTTCAACTTTTTCCCCTGCAAGTGCCTTGGTATTGCATGGTTGGCTTGTTATATGAATCATGCTCGTGACTTAAACGAAGACTGAAAATATCTAGAAGATATAAGTCAACTTTGTACTTGCTTGATAACCCAATGAAATGTTTCGATCGTCAAATAGATTTTCCTTTCCAAATAAATGCAATTCATTCAATACATATAGCAAAATAGTTCTTCAGGTTTATCATGCAGAACTTCATATGCGGTGCATCAACCTATTTCTAAATCTGCGCCTCCATTCTCAACAATCAATATTGCTATACGCAAGTATTTACAAATCAAAGCCAGTTCTCACCTTAAACATAGAATCAGCATTATCATTGGACAAAGCCTTGTCCTTTAGCTTTGGTAAAGAAACACTGACGTAGGCTGGTTTTGCTGATGCGCTGGACGTAGAGCTATCCCTATTCGTTGGTGGAAAACCCAATGCAAAATTGGAAGCAATTCTAGGATTTGTTGGAATCTGCAGTTGGCTTACCCTGCGCGAATCTAAAGGAGGAACGTTTTGTGGTACAGTTTGCAAGGATGACGGATAACTCTGGGGTACCTGATGAGTAGCAGGATATTGCACGTTGGATCCCTGAGAAGATGCACTCTTATGTTGATCCTGAAAGCTTTGGTAAGTAGGATTTGGAGTCTGATATTGTGGTGGTTGTGCACAAACGTTGTGAGTTTGGACTTGAGCCCCATTGTTCCAGTAACCATCATGGCTACTGCTTGTTACTGCACCAGTCTGACAAGAAAATGCAAATAGTTTATTCAAAATTAATATAACTGCAATATCGGATGACAAACTTGCATCAAACAACCAGAGAAAAAAAAACTGTAACACCTGTCCTGAACACGCATGTGCATCATACTTGATAAAGGACTTTGAATCTCAATTTCCATTCTAGTTAAAATATGTTTTCCTCTATCACTGGGGGATTGCTAGTTATACATGAACATAGAATAAATATGGTTATAGTGAAGGCCACGATTGGTTGGATTTTATTTTGTTGGCTATTTATAAGTTTTAGCCTCCACATATTTAAGATGGTGTAGAGATATAATTACATTAAGGCCACATATTTAAGATGGTGTAGAGATATAATTACATTAAGGCTAGTGTGTGACTAGCAGAGATTGGATTTGATTAATGGAGAATAAAATAAGTCTTGAATAATTAAGAGTAGTGACAGGTTGGGGAAATGACACATTTTGAAATATTTAACACCCCGCGTTCAAGTGTCTTAGGGGACACCTAGAGAAATAAGAAGAAAGACAAAAAAAAAAAGAGGAAGGTCGTGGAAGGGTGGGGAATCATCCCCTTTGGTTTGGTTTCTATCTAATTTACCTATAAGTCCGAATACATGACACCGCAATTAAATTTATCCTCATCAAAATGAGAAGAGTTAAATTTTCTTCTTTCACTGCACCGAGAGAGAGAGAGAGAGAGAGAGAGAGAGAGAGAGAGAGAGAGAAGAAGAAGAAGAAGAAGAAGAAGAGAGAGGATTGAAGGAAAGGAGGAGGGGAATGTGGGGAAACCAAATCTAAGGTAAGAATTATTGATTTTAATTTCAAATTCATGATTCATGTAACTCTTATATGATTCAACTTACTGTAATACATCTGGGAAGAAGAGTTTATGGTTTCAACTTACAAAAATTCGCGATAAAGATATGTTAAGAAATTCAATGTTGAGAATAAAATCGAATCTGCTGCGGTTTTGACCAAATTTTTAGACATGGTTCCCGAACTCGTAATTTTATGAAATTTTAACTGTGGATACCCCTGGATGTATTAGGACTTGTATTAAAGTTTTGGAATTTGATTCGAATTAGAAAAATTCCTCAAAAAAAATTTAGTAATCTGCTGTCAGGTTTTAAACAGTGCTGACAGCACTGTCAACTTGAAATTGCATTCCGTTTGTTTTGTTAGAAAATAGACACAGAGAGCTTTCACAATATGTGAGGATTGTACTCTAATTGTGCTTGTAGGAAAACAGATTTTGCATTAAAGTTGATAAAAATCCTGTCATCAATTCTGTCCTCCAGATTTCTAGTCCAATTTTCATATGTTAAATACTCCCTCCGTTCCTAAATAATAGTCCCACTTTCTCTCTCTAGCCATTTTTCAAATAAAAAAATTAAGTACTTCCGTGTATCATTTTTCGAATTTTTTCGCACCGAATTAAAGTACTCGTCTGATACACGGAAGTACTTCATTTTTTTATTTGAAAAATGGCACAACTTTTCGTAACGGACTATTCACCAAACTCATAAAAATTGGATATATTAATATGTTTTACTCCTACGAGTCTAGTTTATGGGTATAAAGTTTAGAAGTTAACTGAGGTACAGATAAATCACAGAAATTTAAGAGGCATAGAGCATTTGCACATTAAATCTGAATAAGAGTCGTATGGGCGTAACATATATCATATTTTAGGAGAGGATAACATAAGGACGGTTACCGTTACGTCTCCGGCGCGTAGGGGATAGAATGGATAATGGAGTCGGCCTTTGAAAGTTGAGGATGTACAACTTCAATAATAAATTGAAATTATCTTTTTTAAATTGCAGAACTATTATTGTTTGGAGATTGCTTAGATGGATCAAATAAGATTTGATGAGTTGAAAAAGAATTTTTATGCCTCTTGTGTCAATGTTTTAGTATGCAAGCTTGGTTGTCGCTTGCTTTTGGTGGATTCCCAAACTTGGTCTTGGTGGGTGCTTGTCGGTAAGCTTGGTTGCTGCTTACCCTATTGATTGATTATTAATCTAACTGGCTATCACCTACCATTGGTGATAAAGAATGGCTCAGGTCACCGCCACTATATGTAAGCCAATGAATGAGGTAACGATACCGTCTCAACCCCTGGTCGTGAGGTAGACGATTCATTGGGAGCAAACATGTATGCTATTACTTTTGAGTAGAGATTGAAAATGTGATTATTTACAATCCTTTTAGAATAAGTTGTTGAGACGAGTTTGCGGGTGGAGAAAATTTATTGAATTGATGATTTTTTCTTTGGTGGTTTTGTTATTGTTTTATAAATGGGTATCAGTTTGATGTTTAAGGCTCGATCCATCTAAATTGTTTAAACATTTCTTTTATTATGTTGCTAATGTACATTCTCATGTAACCTTTTTGGTTGCAGAGATTGGTTCGCGACAGTCACTACAGTGCTAGTCAGATGTTGGGTAGAGGTTGCTCTTGTAAATTTCATTTGTTAGTTGGCACTATGTCAATATCAGTTTTGAGGTGGGTGTGGTCAAACAAAAATTAAGTACTTTAGACTTGTAAAGTTGGTTAAGGAGTGGTGAACACCTAACTTGTGCAAGACTGTGGAGTTCGATGTAATAATATCTTTTGGTTGGTCTCCATTGCAAGTTGAATTTATCTTTTGTTATTATTTATGCACTATTCCCAATAGTTGCACATGTTGTGACAAGTGTCCCGCCACTTTGGTAGGCCTAGGTCCTACCGGAGCGGCCCGAGTGGAGTGTGACAACCACCATAACTGTTCAAAATGTCTTGAAGCAAATAATTAATTCTCACATAAAAACAAGCAATATGGCTCGATTTTTGTCAGGCCTGTTGGGATACTGTAATATTTCTTCTTTCTTTTCATTTTTCATTTTCTTCTTCTTTCTTCCCCTTTGCCTTATCTAGTTTTATATGGGTTGTGCCTCCTTGGCATGTTCTCTAATATGACTTTTTGTTGTTGCTGATAAAAACAATGGCAGTGAGGGACGACTTGAATTTATAGAATTCTACCTCATACTCTCAAAGACCTCCAAATTCATCCCACCATATATGTTTTAATGTTTGCTTAATGGGTCAATCTACAAGGCCGGGAAAATTAATGTACGTAATTGCATATACAGAACCAAATGTGCATGTGCAAGAGGGTATAACTTCTAATGAGCTATATAGAGAGGAAACCCCGAACCTGCACTGAAGGCAATTCAGATGAACTGGAATCTGGCCTCCACGGCGGAATATAAGGTGCAGGAGGCTGGCTGATTGAAGCTGGATATCCACTGGTAACAGGAATAGGACATAGTGGGTTAGATGTACTAGTAACTGAAATGTTTTCTGTCCCGGGAGCACAACTAACTTCCGTCTGACTATAATAATCTGCCCACTGCTTATTATAATGCTGCTGATATTGAAGAGAAGTTGAAGTAGCAGCACTAGCATTATACGCACCATTTGGGTCAGTAGGGTAGTTTGGATTCGGATATTGATGAGAAGCATAACTTGTATAATTTCCGTCATTCCACGAGTGGGTCTGTTGACTCTGATTATTGTAACCTCCACTTGCGTAACCTCCGGATGTCTGATAATCACCAGGATTGTAGTAAGTGCTGGAATAACTTGGGGGCCCAGCATAAGACCCAGTATTCTGAAATGAGGAAAGAGGCTGATAAGGAGCACCTGTGTTTTGATATGCTCCCACAGGCTGAGGGTATTGTTGATTAGATTGCTGCTGATAGCCACTATAATAACCTGCATATCCGGTGTTGCCATATCCATACGGATCAGTATTTGGGTTTGTAGCATAGGTACTATATTCCTGGGGTAAATTTACTGCTCCTGAAGATGAAGTAGAGGCAAGGGATGGAACACTAGAGCCATCTTGAACATTTCTTGTAGGATGCTCTGCACGCTGATCCTGCTGGTAGGTGGAATTAAAAAGAACCCCATTGTCTATAGAGGAGGTATAATAGGATGTGTACCCTTGGCTTGGATCAACCACCTGCCGTTTCTGAATCAAATAAAAAAATGAAGATTGTACTCATCCATCTGGCTATTTGACAACACATAATTCAAAAGACACCTCCATGATAATTTAATGGTTGAAGAATTGGCATAAAAAAAAGGTATGTAAAACGTGGCATATGCACTTAAGCGGGGAAAAGAACGAGTTAAGAGAAAAAGAAGCAATAGAAGAAATAGCCTAAGCAAAATAGAATTATTGCATGGCTAGACCATCTAAGACACCATTGTCAGATGGGTCATCTAAGTAGATCCACAAATATTATGGCCATGCTACACAAGTGAATCTTGTAGTAGAGACAGGAGTAATTTGCAATGTAAGCAAAACAAATGGATGTCAACAGTTTGGATATGACTCAAATCCAAAAAAGTACATTTAGAATCAAGTACAAACTTCAGTTCGAATTTCATCATTTGCAACAAATACCAAGATCTTATGTAACCCATGAACATTGAATTCTGCAATTTAAAACTTCTATGGCCTTTCCATCCCAAACTAAATTTCCTTTTAAGCAGATAACTACAAACTCGCAACATTTAATAAAAGTGACAAATTACTGCTTTAACAAAAGTTACTGCAAAATTGAACAACCATGACAAAATGAGATACTAAACAGACAAAGCTGCACTTAGTCACACATATGTAATACGAAATGGTATGGGAAGCTTCAATCTTCATGATCTTGTTTCGCTTCTGTGGTATGTTGGGTTTGTGGAGCCAGATGAGTACTAGACATTTCATAACAAGTTCACGAATTTTCTGAGTACTAACATTGTTATGGTAATTTATTGATGTAAACCTAACTTAAATAATTTGGGCTACCGCCACTACCCTGGAGGCTGATATTGTACTCTTCTTCTCCCTTGGATAATATGTGAGAATTGGTGTTTCCTGCCACAGTATTCCAAATCATGTATAATCTGTTGTTGAGCTTTCTTGTTGTAATTTATTTTATTAACCATGATGTGTTTGGTTCATCGCTCAACTGCGTAAACATTGTTGAGAAATCAGCCAAACTAACAAACACACAACCATGAAAGAAAATCAAGAAAAGAAACAAATAACGCAAGGCACAGAGATTTTTACGTGGTTCCCCAACTATATACTCCGTAGTTGAGTACATCCACCTCTCACACCAGTTTCCACTCTATTGATTGAAGATAGTACAATTTTCCTGCATACAGCACGTATTTATAAACTAGGATTTACATCACCAATTATCGTAATATCCCTGTAGGTTTCGGTACTACCCCCTAGACCCCGCGCCTTGACGGGCAGGTCGAACCCAAATAGTGAAGAACAATCCAAACCAAATCAAGCTTCACAAGCACAACATACATATAAAGAAAGACAGATAGATAAATAGAAGTATAGCTTGATATAGAAACAGATAAATAAATACAGTATGCATAAGAGAGAGAGAGAGAGAGAGAGAGAGAGAATCTGGAAATTACCTCAAGGGGGTTGGGCTCCAGTGTAGTTATGGTATCAGTACTCCCTCCTTGGTTCATCATTTCACTAACATCCTAATTCATCAAAAAATCCAACATAACAAAAAACATCACAATTCACAAACTTCTAATTTTCCCAGCTAAATCAATAAAACCCATGAAAACCTAATTGAATCCGCGTGACTTTGTTCTAACCTTGAGAAATCCCAATCGCAACAGTCGAAATCGAGTTCGAGGAGCAGTAAATTTTCTTCCCGATGAATCGTGGAATCGAAAAACCGAAATTTGAGATCACAAGAACCAAATCAAAGACGTATACGTATAGAAGAAAGACAAACAAAAAAATACGGGAAAAAAGACCGCGTATGAATTTCCTGTATACAACAAAACAGAAAAACGAAAGCAAGTATAATATGGAGAGAGAAAGAACGCAGAAACTGGGATGGAGGGGCTTCAATGATATTTCTGGGGAGAGAGAGAGATAGAGAGAGAGAGAGGGCGATCGTCTTTGATGGGTCGTGACTCGTGCCCATAAAAATCTGGGCTTTGGGCTTTCTCACAAGAGGGAAATTTGGGCTTTGACATGGCCTGGGGCCAACTTTGAAAGACTTGGGTGCAAATAGAGTACAGCTGACGAGGCCTTCGAGCGCACATCTCGACATTCTAAAAATATTTTGGACGGTCCGGATTTGAGAAATAGAGGGGGAGAAATCTGGACCATCCAAAATACTTTGGACGACAGAGATATGAGCTGGGGTACTGCCACGTGGTACCCAACCGACACCCAAGTTTTTCTCCTAACTTTGACTCGTGCCAGAAAAATAGCGTCATAATTTTTTACTTTTTTCAAGACGAACCAATAAATCACAAAAAGTAACCCAAACTAATAAATGCGAAAAAAAATAATACAAAATCCAAAAAGCACTTTTAGCCAAGTAATTTATTTTGACAAACTACCTCTTATATCTTGTATCCATTAGTCCAAAACCAAAGACTCAATCATCATACTTATTTTTAATTGGCTGGACTGAGTCATATTTATGGGTTTTGATCATAATTAAAAAGAGGTAATTAAATAATCATCCAATTTTTGGAACTCATGTACGTTTTCATCCTGCTTATTTTATGGAATTATGTTTTCATCCTCTTTAAATGTGATTTACCATTGTTACCCTTGATATATACATATAAGTTACCAATTTCGGATCCTAATTTATCTCAAATTCGGATCCCTAATTTATCTCCACATTGCCTAACTTAAATTGAGACATAAGGTGGCGTTGATTGCGGAAATAATCTATTGCATATTAGTAGGGATTGTTACCTAAAATCAAGGTTGGTGGAGAATTCCCTAAAATTCAAGCATGATATTGTTACCTAAAATCAAGGAATTTTTTTTTTTTTTTAAATTCTGGATGATCGAATTTCCTAAAATCATGGAATATAGAAAAATGGATACAAAATGAGTGGGATGATATTATTCCCAAATATAGTGCTCTGATTTTCCGAAATTATAGGAATTTTGAAATTATTTTTATCATTATTCATGTACAAATTTGCGTTCACTTGAATTTACCATATTTTCTAGTAGATACATTTCTTTTTACCATGATTCCATTGCTTATAGAACAAATTCTTGTGTAAATTTGACAAATGAGAATGTGGTAAAAACATGTGAACATTGGTAAATTTGTAAAATGACCATGACAAATATAATTGCAACCTAAACAGGTGCGGAAAAAAGTGGTAAATATTATTCATCCTCTAAATATGGTAAAAAATTAAGTATATACCAATGAACATGGTAAATTCTGGGAATTTGAGAAATATCGTTTGTGTTTGAGTTAAGGATGATTTTTTACCGTGAAACTTGATTAGATTTACGTATTACTAAACATGGTAAATTTTAATATTTACTCAGAATTCATGGTAAAATAAGTATGTGTTAGTAAACATGGTAAATTTTATAATTTATCCAGAATTCATGGTAAATTAAGTACGTTATGCATCAATAAACATGGTAAAAATACCTCAATGATCGAAAAATAAGGGAAAGACACATTTGCCTCCATAATCTCAATAATCAAAAATCTTTCAAGGACCAATAACACAAAAATATTCATCTACTTGGGAGGAACTTCGACGCCCATAGCAACACGAGATTGGAACATATGTCTCCTTGACTTCAGCATCAAGAGTCACAATTGCAAGACTTGAATTGATCAAGATTGCAGAATTTCATCTCCCATACCGGCATGAATTTTGTGCCCCATGACTTCCTGTCTTAGCCCATTCATCTTTATGGGACTTTATGACCCGAAGGGTGCAAACGAGACAAGAAGAAAATCAACAAAGAGACCCGACGATGGGCAAAAACATATAGAAATTATACTAACACAAAGACAAAGATTAAAAATCAGTGTAATCAGTACAAAGATGAGGAAGACAAAGATTAGGTACAATTAGTGAAAGCAGGTCGTTAACGCCGAGTTCGTCGAGGAGAGGACTGTCGACGATACGTGCAACAGCGAGTGGTGAAGTTTTTGAATGGCGAAGTTGGATGATTTGGTACGACAGTTTGTTACTCCTACTGGTGAAGGACGTTGGTTTTGAGACCATGAAATCTTCCAGCGAAAGATGTTGGGATAATGGAACAAAGATGGCGGGACGGCGAGAGTCAGTGATTGAGTTTGATTGGGACGATGATGATGGTGGAATGGACAAGTATTGATTTGGGATTTATGGTGTTGATTAGGGATGAGTTTGAAGGAGCGAGATATCAAGGATTGGATTTTATCCCCAAATCCCACAATTGTAGTAGAGGACCTCCTAATTTTGAAATTGATCCACTTTCTACCGCCTCCTATATGCAACATTTAATTTAGTCCTCAATCCCCTAATATGTTATATATTATATATTTATATATAGATAAAGGGCAATTTAGGGTTTATTTGAATTCCAGGATGGAAACATAACTCCTAAAATGGCTTGGGATGATTTTCTAATTCCAAGTGAATAAAAAGAAAGGGCTTAATTCCATTCGTAGATTATGAGATTTGTACTCGATCATTGAGCGAGATATCGGGAAAAAAAAAATCTAATTGAGATACTAATAAATAATAACCATGTGCAGTACGACAGATCACGTGGAAGAAAATAATGGTAGGTTACATTTAGAATTTAATATTTTAATGTGATGAGAACACCACACTGCCGGTAGGGTATTGATTTTTTTATTTTTATTGTCAAGAGGAGCTTTATTGTATGAAAGCTACTAGTGTCCTTCAAGCCCTAAACTCGATATAAACAGCATGAAGTTCATGGAAAAGAAAACTTAAATCAAAGATATGGATTGATTTTGGCAAAATTCATGGGAGAATTCCATCTGAGGACACAGCAATTTGTTGTCTGTTTGGATGCCGAAGAAGAGGGGGGATTTGTCATGCGCCCTAATATGTAATCCACCCTCCTCTCAAATCAGGACTTTGGCGAGGTTTTTTAGAGGTCGGAGTAGATTAATGTTGGGATTGTAAATCCACCACAAGGTGGATTTGTGAAGCCCTCCCTCAAACCACCGCTTGGCAAATCTGGGCTATTTTCAGTCGAGAATACCCCTCCAAATCCACCTCTTCTCTCTCTGTTGTACCATACGACTAGTGTTGGGTTTTGTGTTATTTTGTGGTTTCAACGAAGGGAGAGAGAAGATGACGAGGAAGTCACCGAGAAGAAATCTCTGTGGTGACTCCATTGTTTCGCATAACGATCTCATTTTCGTCAGGTTCAGGTATTATCGGGGTCTATACGAACTACTTGTGCCCTATTTATGGTTTTTCGATCTGGAATGAGCTCTATTTGTGCCCTATTTTTGGTTTTTCGATCTGAAATGAGCCCTAAATCATGTCATTTTTTTTTCGATCTGGGTTGTGTAATTTGTTTTGTGCATTTTCGATCTGGGTTTGCAATCTGGGTTGTGTGAGTCTGCAACAATCTGGGTTGTGTGAGTTAGCAACAATTTTTGATCTGGGTTGTGTGAGTTTGCAACGATTTTCCTACATTTCTGAGTTTGCCCTAATTCCAGATGTGCCCTAATTCATGAATGCCCATTTCAGAGTTCCTCTGATTCGAGTTTTCTCTAATTCGTGAATGCCCTAATTTCAGAGTTGCCCTAATTCGTGAATGCCCAATTTCAGAGTTGCCTTAATTCGAGTTTCCCCTAATTCGTAAATGCCCTAATTTCAGAGTTGCCCTAATTTGAGTTTGCGCTAATTTGTTCTATGTTTCTGCCCTAATTTTAAAAGATGTGGCTTCATTATTCGCAATTTATGCCACAGTTTGGTGTGATCTGCCTTAATTGCATGAGTTTATGCCCAAAATTTTCATGTTAATGTCCTAATTCATGTGTTTTAGTTTGATTTAAAAAACAGATGGCGAGATTATCCAAATGTCAACGAAGGAATAAGGCATTGGTAGCAATCATATGTTTCTTGAGAGTAATTACCAATATTTTCCAACTTTACATGTTAATTACGGAGTACTTTGCTGTGAAAAGGGCTCGACGAAGGTAGGTGCCTTTTTAATTTCGCAGCCTAATGCTCTTCAAAACCAAGTAGACAACCGTAATAGGTTAGTGCGCGGATGTGACAAACACTGCCACGAGCAACTAAGGGTAAATAGGCATGTATTCATGAAGTTATGTCTTTTGCTTATTGAAAGAGGACTAGCTGCCTCTAGGAATGTCACTGTTGTAGAGAAAGTGGCAATATTTTTGTGGATCATTGCGCACCATATTAAGAATAGGTGCACCACATTCCAATTTTGGAGATCGGGGGAAACAATTAGTAGGCATTCAATGCAGTTCTGTTAGTTGTGTTGCAGCTTTACAATGTCTTGTGGTATCGGCCCCAACCTATTCCCGCTAATGAGCCGGATTCGAGGTGGAAATGGTTTGAGGTACATATTTCAAATATCTTCATGTTAGTCTTTCTCGAGTTGTGACTTAATCATAAGAAACCATAGTATTAACAATTTTTCCTCGTCTCTCGTGGAATTGTCTAGGGACTTTAGACGGTACATACGTGCTTATTCTCCCCCCAACTGAACACAAGGCACGCTATAGGTCAAGGAAAGGTGATCTTGCAACAAATGTGTTAGGAGTTTGTAGTAAAAATCTACAATTCATAAATGCATTGTCTGGTTGGAAAGGCTCTGCCACAAACTCGAGAGTTCTCCGTAACACCCTCGTGAGGTCTCACGGCTTGAGAATTCCACACAGTATGTCACTTAGAAAAAGTTTGCTTTAGAGTTGACCATATTTTTGTAAATCTACTCAAGTGGGTCTTGTCTACCATTCGTAGGTCGTTACTACTTTGTCAATGCTGGCTACACAAATGGTCTGGGATTATTAGCACCGTACAGGGGGCAACGTTACCACATTAACATTTGGAGGCAACGACACATGTCTGAGAGTCGAGAAGAGTATTTTAACATGAAGCACTCCACGACAAGAAATTGTATTGAGAGAACCTTCGGGGTCCTAAAAATGAGATTCGGAATCTTGAGATCCTACTCATACTACCCCATTAGGACTCAATGTCGAATCATCACTGCTTGTTGCCTTCTACACAACCTCATTAAGCGAGAAATGGTTGTGGATCCCATTGAACGTGAATACACCTTGTGGGAACAAGAGAACCTACACAATGTGCCCAACAAAGAGTACATTACACAAGTTGAGACAACCAACGCATGGACTGAAATGCGGGATAACTTGGCAACTCAAATGTACAACGATTGGCTAGCTCATGGGGCTCACGGGGGTGGGCATTAGGACTTGTTAAAGAATTGGTATTTGCTTTTATTCATTGGATTTTTTCAACTTTCATTGGGACTTGTTAACGTTTGTACTTGTTTATTTAGAAACTTATTTGTAGACTTGTTATTTTTACTTTCATTTAGACTATTTAGACTTGTGAAATAATTCATGCAATGTTTTTTGTTTTTAATAAGTTACTCTTTCTTAAAGAAGTTAAGGATAGTCCAGGATCATTGGCATCCAATCCTACGAAAAAGTCGAAGGGAAAACAACCTATGGAGGGAAAGGAAAAACAACAACGTAGGCTATGGACAGCTAAGGAGGAGGAAGCCCTACTTGGTTGCATGTTGGATGTGATATGTGATAAATCCCGAGCCGACAATGGTTTTAAGGCGGGCTACTTTGTGCTCGTTGAGAAAGAGTTACAAAAAGCATTGCCCAGTACCACTCTTAAAGTTTAACCGAACATAGAGTCAAAGGTCAAAAATTGGAAGAAAAAATATGGTGTGATTGCGGATGCCATTAAGCTAAGTGGTTTTTCGTGAAACCATGGGACTAAATCCATTGAAGTGGATGACGAGTCCATGTGGGACGCATATGAGAAGGTAACTTCTCCCCTCTTTGAGAATGTCTAACTTAAATACCTACATTGTTCTTGTCTTATTCCATTTAACAACCGCCCTCCCATGTAATGTTATTAGGGAAATCCTAGGGCGAAAGGGATGAATGGGAAGGCATTCCCCATGTTCGATAGTTGGCAAATACTATTTGGTAAGGATAGGGCTACGGGTGACCTTGCGGAGGATCCGACGGAAATTCAAGATGTTGATGATGATGATGATGGTGATGAGCCTGTTGAGGTTGTTTACCCTCCCATGGATGAGAATTTGTACACTCTTTTATTTGCTAATGGGGAACCGGTGTTTCCAAGTGGGAGTGCTCATACTATCTTTGACCAATCACAATGCTTTAGATCCGCCAATCCCACCACGCCAACTAGCAATGCCGTGCCGAAACCGCCTAAGAAGAAGGCAAAGGTTGACGCAAGAGAAGCACCCATGCATGAAACAATGGGTAATTTTTGCAATCAAAGCAATGAGGTGTTGGGAAAGCTTGTGGATGTTGTGGCATTTGAGAAGGAACTCTCAGTGAAAAGAACGGGGGTGTTTAATGAGCTAATGAAGCTTGACTTAGACATGGATGATAGATTTCTCATAAACGATAAAATTTGTAGCAAGGATGAGAGGGTGGAGCAATTCTATGGCATACCGGACGAGGTCAAACAACATTGGGTAATGAGGATATTGGAGGGGAAACTCTATGGGAATACCCCTAATTGATGTCTAATTACAATGATGCATGATGGAACTTTTTGTATAAATTTGATGAATGATAGTGGTTTTTGTATAACTTTATAACATAGTTCTGAGCCAAACAGTCCATCGTGAGCTGGATTAGCATAGTTCTGAGCCAAGTTTTTTAGTTCTGAGCCAAGTTTTTTAGTGTGTGTGTCCATCGTGAGCTGCATAAACTCAACCCAGAAAACTGCATAAACTTTATGTAAAGCTGATGCATATTGCTGGTATGTAGATGTCGTGTATGCTGGTAGCTTCAAAAAATGTTGGTAAGATCATGCCTTCGTTGTCTTGGCATTATTGACATTCCATCCTCGTTAATGGCTATGATGATATGAAACAAAAAAGGCACAACACTTGTATTCACAGGAGAAATTATGATGGTCAACGGGTTCAATACCTTTTGGCAACATAATATGTTCTGCAACTTGTGAATTGTGTGCCAGTGAATCAAATATCTAAGCCAAGTAAATTTAAATATACAGTCCCTCTTTTAGTAGTCCTTGTTTTTTCTACTTGATCACTGCTTGTTTTGGAATAGAGTTTTGAATGGCAGATCAACATAGAGATTCCTATTGGGTGGTTTTCGTTGGACATTGTCCGGGGATATGTAGGCCCTGTTCGTTTTCCAGTTTAGTTTTAGTTTTAGTTTTGATGACATCATCATTTCCCTCATTTCTCTCTCTATCTCTCTCCACTCATTACACTTGCTGACATCATCAAAACCAAACTAAATTATCTAACCAAACACAGCCATAATAATTGGGAGGAAGCTGAAGTTCAAGTGAATGGATACTCGGGGAGCTTGAAGAAAAGGTACAACACAATCGACGAAGCAAAAGTACCATTGCTAAATTTTCATGCGGAGACATTTCGGGTCAAAGACATGCAAGCGGCCCAAATGAAACATAAAACAAGTGACAGTGCAAGTGTTGGAAAAATGACCTTTGTTGTAATTTTCTTTTTAGGTTTTGTAGCTTATATTTTGTTTGCACATCTATTTGACTCCGAATGAACTAGTACCTTCGAAATGAAGACTTTATTATTAAATATGAAGACTTACTTGAAATGCATTAGAAGACTCCAAAACAAACATACTCAAACAAACATAGACTCTTAAATTAAGATTTATTGTACAAACATCCGACTTAATACTTCAATCTTCATCATCATCCCCACCGTTTTGAGGTGTACATGAAGCAATAGAGCCATCGATTGTAATAGTGGAATTGTTTTTCATTCTAATTGGCAAATCTTGGATGACCCTACATAAAAAAACATGAAAAAATAATCAAAGTTATATTAAACAAGACTATATAAAATTTATGCATATTCAAGAATTCTTACTTGGACAAATTGATTCCAAAGTTGATCGTTTTGCACCACCAATCTGCTTTCATTTTCATCCCATTCAAATCCATCAATTTGACGCAGCTGATTAATATAGGAAAAATCTCGCTTCCAAAGCGTAATCTTGCGTTCAATATGAATTTTTTGAATACCACATTCAGGGAAAGAAGCAAGCATCCGATTTTTCAAGACTTCTGAATAGGTGGGACGAAATCCGAAATCACTTTGCCAAACACCCTCATCTACAAGGGCCCTAAGGTATTGGAGCAAAGTTTCCTCTTCCACCTCACTCCAACGACAATGTGCCATTCAAACAAAGTGAAAAACAAAAATATAGGACTTGTTTTTTTGATTGAAAATTTGCTTGTAAAATAAAACCAAATGAGTTTGTTTGGAATTTATACGGAAAAAATCATTTACCATTCAACCATAAACCCACCATTCAATCACCTATCTACCACTCCACCAACCATTCACCATTCAACCACCATCTACTATCCATTCAAAAAAAAATTAAAAAAAACCTAATCTCCATTCAAATCAACCATAAATATTCTTTTAATTATGTTACAAATTTTCCATTACTAATTAATTAAAAAAAATTGAAAAAAAAAACAAACTTTTAATATAGTTGTAATTGTTTTATGTATTTTTTTGCCTATTTATTATAATTATTATGTATTTATTGTAATTATAATTAAATTAATCAATTTTATTTACTAAATTGATAACGTGGGGACAATTAAGTCATTTTCCCTCCTATCCTATCATATCCACCATCCAAGTCCCATTTCTCAAAATACCATCCAAACACCCAATATACATATCCAACCTTCTTAAGAGGTGGGCCCGCCCTCATTACAAATCCACCCTTATTACAAATTCACCCTCAAATCCGCCCTCATTACAAATCCACTCAAAATCAAATCCGTCATCCAAACGCCCCGTTAAGGGTATTAGTCGTTTGAAAAAAAATGTCCAAAATACATGTCTAGTTTTCTAAGACAGAGATGGGAATGTCTCCAGGAGTGTCCTATAGGGTCCTTGTGACATGACTCCTGAGAGTATCACCAATGGTATACTCAAAATTGAATAATTAAAAATTGTCACATCACCTTTTGATTATCCATTTGAGGATGGCTAAAGCTAGCACTGTAGAGGTTCACAATGGCATAATCAAAATTGAGTATAATATCACCTTTTCAAATTAAAAAACTAAATTACTGAAAAAACTGCATTTTTCAATCAAAACTAATTTTCTTTTCAAAAACAGTTTTCAAACAAAAAAAAAAAGTTTTCGAAAAAATAAATACTTTTTGAAAAAAAATTCAGTTTTAAAAAACAAACAATTTTTCGAAAAAAAGGTTTTGAAAAAAGAAATTCAATATTTTTTTTGAAAACATTGTTGAGAGAGAGAGAGAGAGAGAAGGTTTTTGTGAAATGATGTGTGTATTTTATTGGGGAGATATGGGGTCCATCAAATTTCGTTATTGTGAAAATGTTGGTAACTTTGAGTATGCAGAGGCCAAAATTTGAGTATTGGTTAAGATGTTAACTTTGATTGTTCCATTGTGAGCGCTTTTTGGGCCACACATTGCTAACTTTAGCAACAATTTGATTTTGAGTATGCCACTAGGGATAACCTAAGATTGCAAGTTTTAAGTTTGATCGAGAGAGGAGTCATATGGACTTCGCAACAATGATAATCAAGCATAAGTACCCATTAAACATGGTTGAAGATGAATTTTTTTGACATATTTTGCAATAATCTACAAATAATATTCAAGCTTGTAACTCGCAACACATGTAAGGCAAACATACTCAATGCGTATGGAATGGAAAAGAGCAAGTTGTACTAATTTTTGGATGACATTTCTTGTAAGATAACTGCCATAACTGAATTATGGACCTTGGACCATCAAAACTTTAGGTACATGTCTCACTGCTCCTTATATTACTAATGATTGGGAACTGAAGAAGAAATTTCCTGCTTTTAAAAAGATTGAACACCTACATAATGGAAAGACTTTTGTTCATATTTATCAAAGATTTGATATTGGAGCGGAATATTGACAAAAAATTATTTTCAATGGTTGTTGATAATGAAACAAGTAATGATGTTATGCTTAGGCTTCTAAAGACTTGGTTAAAGGAAAAGTCGGAGTTGTGTTTGAATGGGGCTTTATTTCATGTGTGATGAGCCCAAAATATTGACACTTAGCAATCCCTAAATCGCACATTGTTAGTTCTTTATTGTGTTTAGTTACGTATAATTGTTATTTTTCTGTTTATTCACTTTAAATTATTAATTTGCAGGAAAAGATGATAATAGCTTATATTTTACTCCCTCTGTCCCATTTTAAATGCTCCCTACGTATATCCGTGTCATTTTCAAACGTCTATATCTTTTTATTGGTAAGGTTTTCAAAGTTTTTAAAAATTGTCTAATAGAACTAATTGAGATCTATCAAATAAGATCCATATTGCATATAAAATACATTATAGAATGAAAACTATAAGAGTTTTAAAAAAACACGCATAACCGTAGGGAGCATTTAAATTGGGACGGGGGAGTAGCTGTTGGATTCAAAAAGTGCAAAGTCGATTTTTATTTGGCGTCAAAGCAAAGCCTATGACCAACCAGTTAGAGTGGTGGGCCCACTTAAGCATGGAAAATCAAGATCAATTGCATATTATAAAATTACCGGAGTGGAAAATGGTGTACCATAGTTAGACTTGATTGTTGATTGGGCACAAGGGAATTTGAGTGAGAGTAGTAATAGAAACCAAATTAATTAGGTAAGGCAATCCTCTAGGTGATTTGACCGAAAATGGGGAGTTTGGATTAGTGTTCAGTGGCTGATTTGTTTTCCTTTTGAGCCACGGGCAAATTAATATAAATGGAGTACTAGAGTTCGGCAGGGGAGGGGACGCAAATTTACACCGCGGCTGCGGCTGGACAAGGTCACGGCTTGAAAAGAAATAAGAGGAGCAAAAGAGATGATTTGTAAGCTTTTTATTTTTATGGATTTTAGTCCAATGTTTAATGCATTTTTATCTATGAGCGGCTAGATTTCTAGACTATGGTTGAGGATGAAACCTCATGTTTTTGTAGTAATTATTTACATACTCTCTATTTATTTTCCAAATGTATGATTTAATTGAATAATCGCTCCAATCTCATATTAATTAAGTTAGTAATTTTGGATATGGATTCAATCATGTTTTTTCCATGATTTGAGATTGCTAGCTAATTATTCAGCCATGTTGTGCAAGTTTTGATTTTAAGCACTGGTATCTTTTGTGATTAGTTTTTGAATTGATACATATGATTTTTTGATCTTGAACATTAAGGCGGGGAGGAGTGTACATAAGTTGTTTATTTTTTTCTATACGGTCTTAACGATGATATTTTCCACGGTAATAGAGTTTTACCACCAAATTACTGTGAAGAAGAGTATGAAAATAAATATGAGCTTGTGAGTAACTGATATGAATCTAAGAGTGTGGATTCTAAAACCTTAGTCACTTTTCCTTTATTAGTTTCGTTCAATTGTCAATTTTATTTATTGCTTGCTTAATTTTGTAGTTTAAAACACACCATCTCAACTTTGGGAACTAGGTTAGGGTCTAATCAATTTTGGATTATTTAGTTTTCCTATCAAAAATTACATGTCCATGTGGGTTCGACCTCGCACTTGCATAGCTATACTAACAATCCGATTCGTGTGTTTGCGAGTACTTTAAAATTTCACAACAATGTGCGTTGTAGTGCACACATTCTTAATTTGATTGTGCAAGATAATTTGAAAGAGATTGAGAGTTTGGTATCGAAAATCCGCGATGGTGTGAGGTATTTGCAACAGTCCCCTTATGGAAAATAAAAATTTGATCTAGTAGTAAGCCAGTTGAAGTTGAATGGTGGGAAGAAAAAGTCCCCAGAGATGTTCATACTAGATGGAACCAATACTTCGTAGAGCAACCATTATAAATCGATGTGAACATCACGAACTGTCCCATAACAAAACCAGTCATTGTTGTTACCCATTTTTAGTTGTCTTTTATGAAGAAGCTGGTTGCGACGAAGAAATAGTCGAGACCTACGGTGGCAGTGGTCATAAATCCACAAAAGAGTTCTCCTCCAATCACTGAATTAAGTTTTTTTTTTTTTTAGTAAGAATGAATGCATAGTCCTCCTAATATGGAAATTTGGATTCTTGCAGATAGATTATCCAGTTATGAGATGCTTGAAGACGCATTACCTTTTTGAAAGATGCATTTTCTTGCTAGGACTTAATTGACAAAAATTATGAACACATTCCTTCAAAAAAATGACTGAAAAATAGCAATGGTAGTTTTGTGAGTGCTTGAAGTTTTTTACGATGCCACGTGTCACTTTAGTTGAAACTTCTTTTCCCACTTCAAATGTTATTCTGCCAAAGATATGCAATATTCAACTTCAACTTAACAAGTGGCTAACAAATAGTCATGAATTTCTTCATTTGATGGCTCAGCCTATATGTAGATTACATTTTTCGTTACAACAGTAAAGCAGAGCAAGTAGTTTATTTAATTGAGAATTTATTACGTTCCGACGTGCCTTTATTTATGCATGGACATCCGCTAATCTTATAAAAATAAATAAATCAAATAATAATCATGCTTGCTTTGCTAGTTGAACCTACACCCTCCCACACCAGAGATTATTCAATGCGCTATAGGAACATTGCTCCGCAAGGCCACTGCCATAATTTGGTGTGGCCACCACACAAATTTATCCCGTCAATTAATCGTCACATCAGACAAAATGAAACTGAGTCTAGGGTAGATAAACATGCCAAGCCAAATAATTAATTTTTCAAGCTTAGTTTAAAATTTTGATGAGCTTATTATAAAATACGTTGAAGCATAGCTTGATGATATAAAACAAGCTTTTTATAAAGCTGATATCGATTAACTCGAATGTTCACATGCATGAACCGTACAACTAGAACAATAGTTTGTTCGAACTTTATTAGAAATCTCAATGAACTTCAATAAAAATAAAAATAAAAAGTCCAGACTTGATTTTTATATTATATAGTAAATAGATTTCGGATGAGTTTCTCATTTTTAGCTAAAAGTCCTAAAACACCTAAAAGTGTTGAAACTCCTAAAAGTAGTTGATTTATGTGAAGATAATGAACCATCTCAAAATTCGGGTTTAGGAGTTTTAGGAAACGAAAAATTCACCCTTCTAACAATTTTTTTTTTTACGAGCAAATAGAAACTCGAACTCAAACACAAACAATTTTCCAATGAAGAACGTAACTTTGGTCTCTTTCCGTACTGACACGACATGAGTAGCCAAGAAAAGAAAGAGACTTGTCATCAGTAAATAGCTCACTACATGAGTGTAGTGAGCTCTCTCGGCCGTCTGATCCGAGATCAACGGACCGGATAAATTGGAGTTGAAGTAAATGTAAAAGTATTTTTTTTAAGTGTAAGACAATCTAGACCGTTGATCTCGGATCGGACGGCCGAGAGGGCCCCCGGTTCCAGTAAAGCTATTTCACCCAAAAAAAAAAAAATTACAGAACTTGACGTAATGTCGACAATCTACTTGGAAATGCTTGGCAAACTAAATGAGTCCTACTTGGATTTCTATAACGTAACGTGGGTGACTAAAGTTTAATTATATTAGCGTGCGTTACACTCCTTTGTGTCTACGATGCCCTGGTCGCGGAACACCAACCCAGCGTACTTACTATACTTAAGATGCTTCCCTAACCAATAAAGCGAGGCCGGAGATCCTCTGTTCCGGTCCTTCCGGATTTTCCTATGTGCCGACTGCCGAGGGATTTCCGGCCGTTGAATTACTTGGGAATGAAAAAAAAAAAATACAATCTAACGGTCCAAACTCTCTTGGCACAGACCAATACCTAAAGCGATAGTCTTTGTCCCAAACCAATACAACAGTTGTCTCCGAGCGGAAATCAGCCCGACCCTTGTTGGTCAGGTTCATGCACTGACGCACCCCTTTTGAGCATCCGTCATTGGTCAAGAGCACCATGTGCACGTGCTCCGGTGGTTCGCATATTTAACGGAGACTAACAAAAACCTTTTTTTCCCATTTGACATGCCTCATCCATTTTCATAAGAAAGCGCTCTGTAGCCCCCTTGAAGTTACTTGGCCAACACACCTCAATGCCTAAGGATCTAGCGGTCCCAATCCACACTTCTACCACCACCCAGTGTATTGGAGAACAGCATGCATGTTCTTCACTGCAACAGAGGGATTATATGCAAATTCAAATTACAACCAACCCCAGAACACCAAACTATTGGGACTGGGTCAAAATGGCCCTGTGCCAGCTAATCACCGGCTACAAAGTCAAATACTAGCACTAACGGACCGATGATCCCATGTCACCACCACCCAAAAAAAAAAAGAGGAACAAAAAACCTTCTGAAGATTCAATCTAATTCTACCGAATTCCAGTTTGCTGACAAATAAAGAAAATACTGGAATCTGTCCATAGCCAAATTCGATAAAGCAATGCAGTTCCTCCAGCAACTACAAACAGTTTGGCTTACAAGTCCTAATTTGTGGCTATCTCAACAGCATACGTAATACAGGTGGCAAGGGAAGTTTTATACGCGGCAGACAAAACAGGAAAAAGCTTTTGAAGGAAATCCTGCAGTGTGCTAGGCTGCTAGCATCTCAAGACCACTGACAAACTAAACTCAAGCTCCAGATATTTGAAGATGCAAAAACCGAGAAGCCGAAAGAGGGAGAAACACAAGAGTGCAAATCCTAACAGAATGGATCAGAGCAATATCGGAAGACCAATTCCCATGTCATAAACAGAATGCTCGCACCCGAGGCTTCTTTCCAAAAAAAAATAACTGTCCAAAGCCCTGATTGTCCATCTAACTCCCTATGATATGCCATCTTCCATTTTCAAAAGAAAGCGCTCCAAAGCCCTGATTGTCCATCTACCTCCCTATGATATTCCCTGAAGTTACTTGGCCAATACACCTCAATGCCTAAGGATCTAGTGGTCCCATCCACACTTCTACCACCAGCCAGTGTATCGGAGAACAGAACTCGGGGACTCTGCCTTCCCTTAGGGACGGCAAGGCTTGCCGACCCGATCTCGGCCGTCCAAATGTGTTCTGGACAGTCCACATTTGAGGGGTGCCGAAAGGTGTTTTGGATATTTTAACTCCCCTCAAATCTGGACCGTCCAAAACACATTTGGATGGCCGAGATCGATCCATGAGAACAGCATGCCTGTTCTTCACTGCAACAAAGTGATCATATGCAAATTCAAGTTACAACCAACCCATAACACTAATGGACCGATGATCCCATGTTACCACCACCACACGCGCGCGCACAAAAAAAAAAAAAAACCCTTCTGGAGATATAATCTAATTCCACCTAATTCCAGTTTGCCGACAAATAAAGAAAATACTGGAATCTGTCCATAGCCAATTTTGATAAAGCAATGCAGTTCCTCCAGCAACTACTAACAGTCCGGCTTACAAGCCCTAATTTGTGGCTATCTCAACAGCATATGTAATACTGATGGCAAGGTAAGTTTCCACAATGCTGAGATGCCGGTCAGGTAGCTGACAACCATCGCTTATTATTGGCCAACTACAATTATTGTTGTAGCATTTATTGTTATGTGGAGGTTTTATGCGCGGTAAACGATACAGGAAAAAGCTTTCGACGGAAATCCTGCACTGTGTTAGCATCTCAAGACCGCTGACAAACTAAACTCAAGCTCCATAAATTTTGAAGATCCAAAAACCGAGAAGCCCAATGAGGGAGAAACATGAGAGTGCAAATCCTAACGCAATGGATCAGAGCAATATCAGAAGACCAATTCCCAAGTCATAAACAGAATGCTCGCGCCAGAGGCTTCTTTCCAAAAAAAAAAAAAACTGTCCAACACTTACCGGAACTATTTTCAATGGTCATTCATTACCAAGAGGCAACTTTAGGCTCCAAAATCTAGTAAATTAACAGTTTATAATAGTATCTTTAAGCAAAGAGAAATATTTCAAGATTTTGGTGCTAACCTTTCATTGATCTGCAGAAGACATCAGCATGCATGGTTCCAACATGCAAATTTCACTGCCAATGCCTTTGGTACAGAGAACAACAACGGCACCAATAGCTAACCATTGAAAGTGTCAACAGCTAATTTCGGAAATTAACTTCAGAGTGATAATGCACTTGGTTCATGAGAAACCTCCCAGCAGGAATTTTTGTTTAAAATACAAAGCTTAAATTACCTGTCCAACAGTTTCCACTAAGTAAGTATATTGCATTAAGCACCTTGACCAGGAAATTTCAATTTATGGCAAAGCAAAGTGAACGAAGAGGATTCTGGTGTCCCCATTGGAAAGGTCATCTAGTTTCCACTCTTTGAAGCATGGGTAGAATCAAAGGTGCCACAGTCCACATGACCGTTAATGGAATGCATGGAAGCGGAAAGTAACTATAGTAGTACCCACTTCATGAACTCTTTCGTGGCTCAAAATGTTGCAACTGGATTTCCGCTGATGTGTTCAATGGCTGTTTAGTAGTATGACTCACCTGGCATCATATAGAGAGCTCCAAATACTAGAGAAAAACATAATGGGGGATTCTCCATCCAAAAAACTTTAAAAAACTGACATCTTGAAAATTACCATAGGAACTGTGTAGAACCGACATATTTATTGCAGTACAGGACTTGCTAACATTGGTCTGAAATCCTGCAGCTAACCCCAGAAATAGGCAAAGGAAAGAGGTAGTGATATCAGAAGAACCACCCCAGACCACGTAAAGTTACATGCTGCTTCCAGATGTTGAGCCATGACTAGGAAAGATTACCACACCAAAAAAGTAATCATTTGGCATCAATTTCCTGACTTAAACCCAGTGTAAAGCAGCAACACCCTTGGTTCAAAACGACCATAAAGCAAAGAAAGATGGTTAATAATATTCCCATCAGCTGATCCTTCTTTTATTTAAGACGTCCATGATAAACCTATGTCAGGCTGCCGATCCATCCATCTCTTTGCTAAGACATCCCCAGATTGCTCATGTTCATAACAGCCATAACTAAATGCAAAAACTAGCCCTAGTTTAAAAGGCAAATGCAGAAGGATCCTGGCCCAGAACTATGTACACCCAGCTAATCCCATAGTCAATCCATAAGACAAAAAGACATGTTTCTGGTTCATGGAGTAGCATCAAATAGATTACGTCAAAATCTCCTCCTTTTCCCCCGGGAAACATCATCATACCCATCATCACGCCATTCCTCCCCTCCGTGCCTGTAGTTTCCTTCTTGCTCTTCCATGGTTCTAGTTCGCCTAGATGCATTAAAAGGTCTACCCTTAATCCGCCCATCAAACTCCCTTTCCCTCAAATCGTTTCTTTCAAGAAACTCAGGATCAGCTTCTGGACAAAACCTAAAAGGCCTAGGGGGGCCATCCTCCACATGGAAACGGAAATTATCTGCGTCAGCACCATTATTATAAGGAGGCCTAAAGTTACGAACTGGTCCCCTTCCCTCACCACTCTTTCTTCTCTCATCACCATTTCCGTCACCACCGATCTCATGAAATCTACCAAAATATTCATCGCCATCCGTCCTCTCTCGAGGATCTTGAATATCTAATCTCCTCGGGCCCCTAGGTAAAACCTGGTCAGGTGGGCTCCTCCTGTTGGGCATAGCAGACCTCAGGTGCCCGTGGTCTCTTCCAGAATCCATATCCCTCAAATCATTACCAGGTCGAGAAATATAAGGAGGAGACCTCATCCTCTCCCTCCTGTAGTTATTAGCTGGAGATCTCCCATGAATTAATTCTGGAAGCCCATTAAATCCATCAGGGGATCTTCTTCTAGGAGATGACCATGGGCCAGGGGAACGAGTCCCGGAGCGAATTGGAGATTTGGACCGAATTCGAGGAAGACCCCCTCTTCGTTGGGCAGATGAAAAGTTTCTGTTCCCTCTCACAAACTGATTATCCACTCCATCGAAAGAATGTTGGGGGCGCGTAAAAACAGGATTATCCATGCTATTATCATCTGGTAAACCTCTCATAAACTTGTCACCACGCCTGAGCCCAACCAAATCTGATCTATCTTCACCCATGTGCCTACTTGGGCTAATATTTCTTGGCATTCTTCGGACCATTTGATTGCCACGTGTTGCGGGCCCATCCCTACCTCCAGGAGAGTGCCTCCTTGATAATGGATGGCGAAACGAAGGAAATTCGTCATTCATTGGCTTTCTTCCTCCACCCCTACCAGAACCTATAAAAGCACCATTTGGTGCAGCACCAATAAAACCACGACAATCAAGCTCCCCATCGGGAGGAGCACGCTTATGCCTGGAAAATCGATAATCGGATGGACCATTGTAATTCTCTGAAGGAAAGTCACGGTCAGAATCCCAATTACCACGTTGAGCATCCGAACGGCCAGAAGCCCTCCCTCTTCCACGCATGAAGTTTGGTCTAGATCTGAAAGACTGATCTTGAAACCTATCTCTATTATATTTGCGCGGACCATCATTGTAGATCTCATCTCTGAAATGCAAGAAAGAGAAAATATAATAATAATGTAGGAACCCTGAAAAACAAACAAAAAGAAGCGTACTACAAAAAGCAAGCAGTTGGAAAGGATTTTCTCACCTATTCCCGCGGGGATTCTCTAGGTCAAAATCAAAAAATCTCTCTCTTCCACTTCGTGATGGAAATGACCTCCCTTGAAAAGACCTTGTTTTGCAAGGAGAGACATTTGTAGCTCTAGGCAAAGTAATTATCCGGCTCCTGTTGCCTCCAGTGTTGGCATCTTTAGAAGCAGCGTCCACATTTAGAGATGAATCGATCTTGGGCAGAGTCGAATCGGCTTTTTCCAGAGTTTCAGTTCCTTTAGAATTGTCATGTGTAGCCTGACCACCTGTTGTTACACTACCTTGGCTACCAGTAGTATTAGCTCCAGCAGATAACTCCATTTCATGACCCTTCTGAACATCATTCCCTCCTACTTGATCAAGTAGCTTCCTTGCATCATTGTTTATGTAACTCTTCTCTTCAGATCCCGTTCCTGCTAAGTCAACTGTCAATGAACCATCACAATCTTTCATTTGATCCATCTTCATTGAACCATCTTTATCTAAACCTTGCTTGGCTTTCTCATTGATGACCGCACCAACACACTCTTTGATGTGCTCGTCACTTGTCTCACAACGATCTTCCAGTTTTCTTACCTCTTCATTGACCCCAGATTCCATAGCAATGCCATCACAAGGAGACCCTATGTCCATGTCAGAATCACCAAGGTTATCATCTTCAGCTTCTCTTTTCTCAACAATAGGTCCTTCAGCAGAATTATGCAATAGTTGTTCTCGTAACTCACCGTCTTCATATTCCTCATCATCTTCGCGAAATTGTCTGCCCCTTCCAACCCCCGGAGCGGCTAGAGCATGGTTACCATCTGACTCAGAACTATAAGAATCTTCCTCAAGCATATCAGTCGATATATTGAATTTTTCCTCATCACTCGCGGTTCCCTCAACATTTCCATGAGCATCTGTAGGATGGTCATTTGCAACTTTCTGTCCAGGCATCACAGTTTGACCAGAAGTCCCAAAATCCTTGACAATCAAATCTTTTGCACCCACAGTTTCTGCGATCCCATCAGATGCATTTGATCCTCTACTTTGATGATCTACAGATGTAACAACAGTTTCTGAAGCGACCTGATCAAAATTATTGCATCTTTCATGTGGTGTCACAGTATTAATGCTTTCTTTAGCAGAACGGTCCGCATTTTCTGGTAGTTTTGACGCATCCCCGCTCATAGACAACTCTGTTGAACAAGTAGGCAACCCTGAAGGACATGGCTTCTGGGGATTTAAAGGCATCACAAGATTGGAGGAACAATTCTTCTCACCTTGGGCAATCCTTCCGTCTGATTGGTAAGATGTCTCTTTAGCTTTTCTTTGTGTTTCCTGATTCTCCTGAACCAGCTCAGATTTTACTGGCACCTGTTCAACCAATTTGTGCGGGCTGGTAGTTGACATTTTAAGAACTTCGAGACTCTGCTTCTCAACCACTTCACGCTTAACAGTTCTAAGATCCAAAGATCTTGTAGGATCTCCTCTTGCATCAGCAAGATAGTGTTTAGCACTCTCGTCATGTGATTCTAATTTAACCGGCCTACAACCAACAGAATTAGGGCTTCCAGGCAATAACCCTTTAAGAAAATTTGAACTACGTTCAATGCTGCTTGAATCAACTTCAGCTAATATACCAGAAGTTTCTCCACTAAAATTTGTAGGAAGAAAAGTGGTACACAATCGTAGAAGGAGGGAATCATCAGGTTTATATTGCTTGCTAGCACCTATTGACGACATAGGCAAATAGGATCTTTGCTCAGCCGCACCAGTAATTGGTTGTGCCAAGTCAGCACTAACTCCAAATATTCCAGTTGAAGGTATAGTAGACGGATGCACATCGTGTGAAACATCAATTGCATTTGATAAAACATCAAAACTAAGAGCTCCTTGATCTGCAGCAGTAGTAGCATCACCAACGGAACCCTCCCAAGCATCCATAGTAGTATTGAGATCCCAATTAGATCGGTTAGCAGGTAGGCGAGCTCTATCATCATCCATTTTATTATCGATAATGGGTTTCCCCTTGCCTAAAAACAGAGAGAATGAAGAAGAATCTACTTTATCTGGTATCTGGAATCTCTGTTCACAATTTTGACCTGCCAAAGAAGGAATAAGAGGTTCCTTCAGCTCTAACGACAATTCAGTATTCCCTGTAGAAAGTTCAAGTTTGCATGCCCTTTCAACTTTCTGATTGATAGTTATTCCCTTCCCATTATTGAGTGCAAGTCCTTCATTAGGAGCTAACTGCAGGTTGATATTCTCTGAAATCAGCTTCTTTTTGTTGTCCATATTATCCACAGAACCTGAGAAAATGGAGAGGCTTGGTTCTTCAAGTTTAACCCTAGAGAAGTTAACAATGTTTTGAACTGGGTTGAAGTTTGTATCTGCAGGACTCTCCTTCATCTCCTTCGGAAAAGAACTTTTGCTCGCATCAGATATCCCAGGAGAATTTGTGACAATGCTAGCATCAGAAAGGGAAGAGTCCTGGGTTGGCTTACAAAGCTCTTTCTTTGGAGTATCATTTTCGGCATGAAGTGGAGATGGTTCTGGAGGTGGAGATGAGGTAGTCTTGATCAATGGGACTTTCCTTTTCTTGATAGGTACACCTGCAGAACAATTACTAGATGGCCGGGCAATGATCACAGTCTGCCAAAAGAAGAGTAATAAATCAATCAAGAAACAATATTATTTTAGTGTCACCTAACCCTTCTTTAATACCACAGAAATGAAATAAACACCTTATCTTCGCTTCCGGAAACAGGCATGACTTCAATATTGCCAATCAATTAGCTCCAATATCCCTCTTCTACAAATATTAATACCTTAACACATGCCCTGAAACTTGTTTTGCGAAGTTATCTTTTTACACACCCACTTGAAGTCTGTTGAGACTAACTGCGTCCCGTCTGTCCCGGTAGAAAACTTAGCAATCTTCAAGGTACAAACGTAAAACAGTCAGATGGTGAGCAACCTGTGGACAGAAGAAGAAAACAACAAAAAGATTATCAAGCCACAAATTGATTCTGATCCACAAAAGATAATTAATAATAGTATAAAACACAACTAAAACCATACTAAAAACACAAGCACAGACCCTTTATTTCAGGTAGGTACAACATACAAATTCTGATGGACTCCTAAACAACATACAGCCGATTGCAAGCAGCAAAAGGAGTACATAAATAATTTCACCATCAGTAGCAACTATTCTGGATATCCCTTATCATCTCTCCTCATATTCAAATGCTAGCAGAAATCCAAAATTTGAATGAAAAAACAATCCAAACATGGTAGCTATCCCATCACCAAAGCATTTAAGCTTCACTGCGTGTTCTTTATTCCAGTGCTCTCTGGCAAATGGGTCTTTCTAAAGAAGAAGACACATGGTAGCTATTTAAGTAGATCCTCAGAATAGCTAAACAGTAGCAGTACTTAAGGCAACCTACTATATTAAACTGAGGAAGACCAAATCCCAAAGAAACTTGCAATTACCAAACAAACTTCAGACAACATAACATGTTAGAACAGCTTTACCAAAAAATATTAAATTTTTTTTCCAAATAAAACATGTTCGAACAGCAAAGCAACCTCATCATTCCATTTTAAGCAGTTCATCTGTTAATGTCCAAGTCAGTTTACACAATCACATGAAAAAAAAAGAAAAAAATTTTGATTGACATTCACGAGGACAAGTTACTTCCCTCATGATCCATTGATTAAATCCAATAGACTAAAACAACCCACAAAGGTTTAAGCTACAGAAAACTACAAAAGATTGATTCTTTTTCCGGGTAAATACTAAATACCCAAACCCTTAAAAACAAGTAGATCCAAAAGTAAACCGGAAGCTATAAGAAACCAATTATTTAGTCAACAAACTGCTTGTCACCGACGTATAATCATAACCGACACAGACAAATCCAAGAGACAGAAAAAGAGGAAACACATCATATACATAGTGAAAGAACAACCAAACCAACATCAAATATACACCAGTATACTAACAATTACGCGCATCTGTACACAACCAAGTGATCTAAAATCCATGAAAATTAAGACGAGATAATCATCAGATCCAAGCCCATCCCAACTCACTAAAAGTTCAAGCTACAGAGAAAACTACAATTTAAAATAATAATAATAATAAATAAAAGACTTCCTGAACTGGAAAAAAATTATTCGTTTTGTGGGTAAAATTATTTACCCTTGAGAACAAGTAGATCCAAAAGCGAACCAGAACCAAAGATACAAATCATTTAGTCAACGCAGACAACTGCAAGAGATATAGAGAAACAAGTATACAAAAACAAGTGATCTATGTTAATAAGGGATAGAGATACTACCATCAGATCCAAGTCCATATCAACTCAAAAGTGAGGGGAATATCACAGAGGAGTACACATGATACATCAACCGACACAGATCGAAGTAAAAACTGAAAAAAAAAAAAAACCGATCCGATGAACAAATTACCTGAAATCAATCAAAGAGAGAGAGTATCCAGAGGAGAGAGAGAGAGAGAGAGAGAGAGAGAGAGAGATTGGGTGGTTTGGTGGGGAAAGTAAAGAATGGAGGGAGCAGTTAGCTCAGCTTTGGTTGGCTTATTGATTAGGGTTTGGGATGAGTGGGTGGAAATCCATTATTGATTGATTGGGGGAGGGGGGGGTCTTTAAATTATTGATTTTTTTGACTTTTTGCTCGGTGGGGGGCCCACAAGGGCGTGCTTGGCGGGGTTCTCAAGCTAGCAACCGCGTGATAACGACGTGACGAGACGACGCGTGCGATGGTTTTTTTTTTTTTTTTTTTTGTTGATCAAGACGCGTGCGATGGTTTGATCCGGAGAAGCCGTGAGACGTGGTCTAACTACGGGCCGGCATCGTGGGGCCTTTTCACACATCAGAGACGACTTTTTCTTTTTTCCTTTTTTCTTTTTTGGGGGAAGGATATTCTGTGAATTCCAATAAAATAAAAAATCAATAATGTTATGGGTACACAAAAAATGCACATCAAATACACACGATGATGTGGCGGATGGGGAGAATCCCAACATGGAGCCCACCCAAAAAGATAAGTGGCTCCCCATCCGCCACATCACCTGCTGTGCATTTGGTGTACCCATATTATTATTAAATAAAAAATACTAAAAAATCATGCACAGAGCAGCCTAAAACTACTTCGTTTTGGGACGTGAAGAGGAGCACCGCTTAAGCTCTCAAATTACGTTGTTTTAAACCCCCTAAAAAGAGAGAAAAAAAAAAACTTCAAACACTAAACTATATTCGCGCTTCTTGAATCGATCTCCCGAATGATGATTCCTTTCTTGCATTTATAAGTTATTCCGGAGATCCCAAACAAAATACTCTCTCACGTTACTTTTCAAATTTGATGGGAAGAAAAATCATATCTTGTAATATATACTCCCTCCGTCCCTTTTTAAGTGATCCATATGGGAATACGTGCAATTTCAAACCCCCAAAAAACATATTTCTCTATATAACTTTTTAGTTTTTTTATACCAAATTAAAGTGCTCATTGAGTACTTTAATTTGGTGCAAATTTTTTTTTTAAACGATATGCTAAAGTACATTTTTAAACGTCCGCAAAAATACACGTTTCCCAAGTGGATCACTTAAAAAGGGACAGAGGGAGTATAATCTTTGTATATGCAATATGAATTTTATTCGATAGATCTCAATTAGTTTTATTAAATAATTTTTTTAAATCTTAAAAAATATTATAAATTGAAATATATAAACAATTGAAAAGACAATCGAAAAAGTGAAAGTGGACTATTAAATTGGAACGGATGGAGTAGAAGTGTAATGTTCGGGCAATTATTTATCAATGATGTTGAATTGTGTTTAATTGTCCCCGTTCCGCTAAGGGAAATTAGTTGGCTTTTTTACCTTTTTTGTTATGCATTGTAAAAGAATGACATGTCTTAATATTCGAAATAAAATGGCTTAAAAATAAGTTGGTTTTCTGGAATGGGGCCACATGACTCTTTTTGTGAGTAAGGACGGGTGACCTCTTTTTTTTGGTTAGCACTATGGTGTTAATCTTCAATAAGAATTGGAATGATTATATATCTTTTCTTGTTTATTCTGGGCAATTAACATATGAATGCCAGTTTGGAATGAAGTTTTTCTAAAGAGCGCAAGGAAGATTAGAATTTGAAGAACTTTGACCTAAGTGAAAAGTTGATCGTCCAACCCCACGATGACATGTGGCATACACGTGGAAAGAGTTGTTCAAGTATGACCACGACACCAAGATTAGAGCTAGAAGTTCACGATAGAGGGGCTCATATGCCACTTCTGTGAGGCTCGCTGAGACAAGTGTGGATCTGATTATAGGCCATCCAAACAGGAGAAAAACCCATATAAAGGATAAGCGCCGCTCAAACGGACATGCGAGAGACTTATCCATCACACATGGCCCAAAGGCATGACCCGATCGGCCCTATTAGGCTTGGATGTGGTACTGACATGACTAAACAAGCTCTGACCTTGTCCAAGCGGAAATGGAAAGGGATCTAGTGCTTTTGTGCTATAAAATAGGAGAGGTTCACCGCGATAGGGTGGAGTAGCACGCCCCCTGCAATCGTGATTATGAACCTCACGGTAGATGACGTCACCCATGCAATCGGGGTGTACGAAAGTGACACATGTCATCATGTTATTGGGGGCATCTGACGCCTAAGCACTGGCCCAATGTGCCTATAAATATGATACATTTATGTCAGAATTCCCAAGGTTATTGACTTGAAAAGTGTGTCATTTTAGAAAGAGAAAGTGGACAGTCACTGAATTTGTGTGTGTTTTTCATATGTGCACTAGCTTATGCACTGCAGCCTTCTATGAGCAACCTCATTACAATAAGATACATTTGATTATGGGAGCATAGACTTCTTCAACGGCCAGTTCGGGAGTCTTCCAAATCTTTGACAAATTCTGTTTTGGGGTTCTTTTTATTTTTCTGAACCTACTTTAGCATTTTTTAATTTTTTTCTTTTTCGATGGGTTGGAATAGACAAAATAGGAAATTGTATACGAAGTAAATCACAATTGTAGAAGTACACAAAGATTTGGCAAAAAAAAAAAAATTTCTTCATGACTTTTTTTAACGAATCGGAGAAGTAATAAAATACTGTCATTTTCAAATTTTCTTTGCCTACCACTGAGGTGGTTGCCAAAATAGCAGTGGTGAGTGGAATAGATTCCCTCCCTCCACGTCTGAAGTTCGAACCCTGCACTCTCCATCTGCTTTCTTTAGTCGTAGGTGGTAAAACTCACTTCGCGTAGAGGGTCCTTTGCCATCTTGTACCGAAGTGGTGTCTATGGTGACGGCATATCCTCTAGAACATCTATGCCACAGTAGGTTATCAAAACAAAAACAAAAAAATGCCTTATTATTATTATTATTATTTTCTAAATGATTCTTTGCCTTGTTCGTGAGTAAATCACTTTGACTTGTCCCTAGGGTTCAGATTATGGCTTCCTTCTGGATGGAAATCTGGAACACATTTTGCTTCACAATCAAAACATAACTTGATGAAAAGATAAATTGGTTTGATTTAATATAGGTAAATTGGTTTCATTTGCGAAACACTTTCGACTATTTTCTTCTTAAATATTCATTACTCGTAAGAGGTATTCCCATTTACTCCACAGTCCATACATAAACATTAAAAAATCCATACATATAATCTACTCTACCATTGCAGGTGATAAATATAAGATGTAAATATTGATGAAAAGATGCTACTCCCTCCGTCCCATTTTAAAAAATCCATACATATAACCTATTCTACGCAAGTACATTTTTTAACGTCCACAAAAATACACGTTTCCCAAAGATATAACTTAAAAACGGACGGAGAGTAGTATATTAATAGAAGACCCTAGCTTAATAGTAAAAATATCGGGTTAGTTATAAGTTACTACAAGTCGATGTAGCTTTATCAACTCGAACCTGATACCTCTCCCATGGGCACTAAGATATGCCAATGAGGACTTGATCCATTTCATTTCCACCTTTCAGCTTACTATTTGTACATTCAGTTGACAGGTAACCAATCATAAGTATATAGAAAGTAACAGAGACTTATTCAGGTAAAATAACAGGAAAACAGTACTAGGTACAAAAACAAGTCTTTTGCATATGTACATATGGCAGGTCTCAAACCATCAATAGAGAAGCTAAATTAGTGAGAAGGAAGGAGACCCTAACTTCAGAATTAAAATGTACAACATACCAGAGCAATGTGGATTCATGAAATATACGCCTTAACAACTTCCGAGTAGTTGCAGACTAGACCCGTCCTCGGGCAAGTGATCTTGCCATTGTTCTTCTTCGCCATTTCTTCAAGAGCCTGCCAAGGCCAAAGAGACGTTAGAAAAAGGAAAAAACAACTTATCATATATATAAATGACAAGGGTATGATCAATGGCGACTCCACCATGGTAGCAGTGAGGTCAAGCGACCTCGCTGGATTCGAAAAATGCACTTGAAAAAAAATAAAATTTAAATATAATTAATATTTTCTTTACTATTGTTAGCGCTGGGTTACTCGTACGAGGTTAATTTGAACCAAAATGTTATATCCCAACAAAACAAAACAAGCCTAGCCCAATTTTGAGAGTCCAATATATCGTATACATTTAAGAATAGTAGTTGTTTGACATTTGATTCAATGTGGAAACACTAAAAATTAAAGGGAATCAGGCTCCTTTTTCTTTTTTCTTTTTTTTTTTTTTTTTTGCATATAACTTTTCATCATACACGCTGTGTATTTTTGTCAGCACTGGATGAAAATCCTGGAGTCGCCCCTGGGTATGATAGTATATCTCAGAACCAAAACAAACACTTGTTCGGCAGCAGCTTCAAAAAATATTTTCCCGCAACACTATTCCAAAATTGTTTTTTAATACAAAAAATAATAATAATCGTTTCAGGACTTATTCCTCATTTGCAGAATAATCTTTAAGAATCTGATATGATCTTTCTAATTGTTTTCTCCAAAGTAGGTTCCTTTGGAAAAAATAAACTGAAAACCGGTTTTGAGAACCGCCAAACCAAACAAGTTTTTTGGTGTTCAAGAGAATGAAAACAGGAACCAAAAACTAACCAAACAGGGCCTGTTAATTAAAGTTAAAACAGTTGAGAGGAGGGATGAGGAAAGACAAATGCAGCAGTCAAGGAAAAAGGTGTAGTCGTTTAGGCCCATTAAAAACGTATCGTCAACTTGAGGGGGCTTGAGAAATTTAAAACTGAATCAGGGACAATTTAGCCATTAAAAATAGCAGTCCCCAGCTACAAAGAAGATTAACAACAAACCTTAGTGCTGTAGACGTAGCCGTTAGGTAAGACTAGAGGTGGGTTCTCCGTGTCCATTAGCTCTTTAGTTATGTAGCATACAAGCTTTGAATGATGCTGCTTTGAAAATGGTAAAGGCTGTGCTAACTTGCGGAAGCTCTCTTGTGACAAAGGGTCTTCTTTGGTGCAATCATCTTCATAGCAGAATCTAAATCAGGTCAAGGTAAACCACGGATTCAAATACCAAATACAAAATGAAAATCTGACTATTAAATTCTCTGGAGCAACAACAAAACAAATCAATAACATAGAATTGTCCGATTATAAATCCAACGATAAATTGGATTAAGGTTTCAAACTTGAAGATCCCCAAACGAAAAAAAAAAAAACCATCTTTATAACTCGTAGGAAAGACCTGCCATGCGTCAAGCATCTAGATTCTATTTTTCGATTCCAAAGTAATGTACTTGAGGCCCCACAAACCTTTTGAAATTTAGCTATGGAAGATAATTAAGTGAGTGTCAGATATGAATAACTGAATGTGGATACGGAGTTTTCAAAGCAGACAGGCCTGCTTGCAGATAAATATTCAGTAAAGGCTCAAAGGTCATGCCATATATTTTGCAGAATTCCTGTCTGAATTGGTCTACAAGATAATCCCATTGCTTTGGTTCAAATAAAACCTGAAAATCATAACACAAAAGTACGATTAACTGTACAGCACCAACCTATAAGACATTAGCTTCAAAGCAAAGGTAAACCACAGATCAAAGGAAGTAATGTCTAGGCTTGTTCGTCAACAAGAATGAAACTAAGTTACAAGTAGCAGCTGTAATGGATAGGCAACAACTAAGCACCTAAAAAGGCCATTCTTACCCATTGAAACACATCAAGTGCAAGCAAATTCAACCACAAAAAACCTTCTCACAAAGCATCTATAGGAATGCCGACAAGTGGAATGTCACATGAACATGTGCACAAATGAATCAAATTTCACATGGATGCAAATGAATCATGACATAGGTTCATAGTACGTAGTAAATTTATGGGACTTGGCGACAGTTTCCTAACTATTTGAGAAACTTTTAGTTTGACATTGATTAGAGACTGAAGCCATCGCAAGGACGAGACATTATCATTTAATGCTTATAAAAGAGGGAAAATCTGTGGGAGAGAGAGAGAGAGAGAGAGAACTTCTAAATTGCCATCTAAGAAAGAGGGAAACATAATTAAACTGCTAATGTGGAGGAAGGGCCATTCACAGTCACACGTAGCTACATAAGGAATGAGGATATGGTTCACCTTGTATGTAGCACAATCAGTACTACTTTTAAAAGCCAGGGTAGCCATGACCCGCTGCAGTTCTTTCATATGTGTAGCTCCCCACGGTGCAAGGTGCTTCCGGGCATATGCAATAGCTCGCAAGTTGTTTTCAGCTCGAACCAACTCAATGAACTCTTGAAGTCTGAGCTGGAATTCGAATTTGCTCTGTAAGGAAAATAATAGGGCATCAGACCAGATTGCATAATATTACTTACCAGCAAAAAAAAGGCAAGATTGCATAAAGTTAATAAATTTGTCATGCTACACAACACACACCTTCTCACCCCTCAAACAACACAAAAATTATGATATACTATGACTGACGATTTAAATTGTTGGGAGAGATTTCAAGAACAGCATCTGACAACATTAAGATAAGTTGAAAAGCATCACTATCAGAATAATACATCATGATATGGTTTTACGAACTTGCTATAGTCCACTCCAAGCAAAATATCTAAAGATATAGTTCACTTGAACAATGCTCGACTTTATTTAAAGATATAGTTCACCTGAACAGTATTTGATCCTCCAAAAGGAAAAGCTACTGAAAGGTATCCAGATGCTTGGATCCCGTATGGACTTAAGTCTTTTGACTACTTGTTTCAATAGCATTGCAATGTCCTACAATCAAGGTTCTGAATACCGTACCAGACAGAGTACCGTTATTGTTACTAGGACGGTACATACCAGTACAGGTACAATAACGGTTACCATTCCGATTCCTCGTTCTAACTATATAAGTACCAACAAAATAATAATTTTAACTTCCAATTATAACCCTCTGGTAATAACAATGAAAACTTAGAGAAAACTTATACTTGAATAAAAGAACACAACAAAAATAAAGGAAATAGGAGTATGCTAACTTGCAGAGTGCATGTGCTACACTATACACTAACTAATCTCAACAAGTGGTGCACCTTCCAAGACTATGTCTCTCTCTCAGATCTTGTCTTAAACTGAAAGGCCATTGAACTGGTTTTGAAGAGGCGAAGGTCTGAAGGAGACTTTGACAACTCAGTCAGAACTCCGAAACTGTTCCTCTCCCGATCAATGCCCAAAAAACTGTAATACAACTAAGAGACCGGATCTGGATCTTCTCTCTCAATCAATGCCCAAAGAGGTACCGGTTGGTACAGTACGGGATTTACAACCTTGCCTACAATACCATCTTGGAACTTCTCTATACAAGATTTTATCTTCGCACTTGTACATGTCACAATAACTATGATGAATGTCCTACAATTCATTGATCATTCAAAACATAATTCTCTTTTCTCCAAGTATTGCCCACAATACACCCAGCCTGCGACCGACGGACCATGCAGTACCAGGATAGGATCTTGTGTCCTTGGTTAGCCACCCCGAGAATGTTACAAAAAAAACTATTGAGTGTCTTACAACAAGAAAGAAAAGAGGAATAAAAAAGTCTAATTTCCCCCTTCCGAAAAAGGAGGCCAAGATAGCCAAAAAGGGACAGAAAATAGAGTACGTGAATTGCCGATGACATTTCCAAGTCACCAAAAACAAGTGAGTTCGAAATGAATCAAAATCTCTAGGTTACATTGTGTACTAAATCCCATGCATGTCAGTTTTGAGAGAGGGTCCAGAACTTCCTTTGCGAGTACTGATGTAAAAATGCAGGAATATTGACCGTTTCACCTCCTCCAAAGAAACCTCCACTAAGCAGATTTTTTTTTTTATCAGCTCCACTAAACAGGTACTCCAGTCTTTATTTTTTCCCACTCGATAAATAGCAACGTGTACTCGAGACGACCAGTTGAAGACCACGTTATACCTCAAATGACATGGTTTGCCAACTGTTCACACTAAACACATTCGCATAGCAGTCAGCTATAACCGTTAGTAAACATGTTCACAAGTAGCCAGTTATAAGCCTACAACTATATTCCTTATTAAGCGGGCATGCTAAACATCACATATTCAACTACTCACCAAAGTTTATGATTTGTCATTTGTTCCAAGTCTTATTGGTTCATTTGACATGATCACTGGAGAACAAGGAGCTCCCTTGTTTTGAAACCAATTTCCTGCTTGCAAATGGCTATTCCATATTATCAACTCAACAAGCATGTAGGCAGAAACTTAGTCACATGATCCGTGAGACATGGGAGGCAATTTGGGTGAAATTCGCGGATACTTTTTACAATTCCCGGTTGGGGCCAACGAATTGCTACATTAAAAAATTGGAAGATGGCACGTAAAGCAATGCACATAAAGCATGCCTCAGAGGTGTCATGTCTTTGTTCTGAAGGGTGTCATACAGACGTGTTAATGTCTGGAAGCACTTTTGCATTGAGAATTGAACCCTGCCACCATCAGCTTCCACATATATGAGATTTGTACAAATAATACTATTTGTAAACTAATCTGCTACTTTTAACCACTTTTTACAAGAATTAACATATGAAAAATAGAGAGATGATGCTATAAGATAGAACATATATGCGTATGAACTTTGTGTGACGCAATCAGTATACTAAACTATAGAAATAGTTATTTGTAGCTGTAAATGAAAAAGATTAAATAACTTTTTTATGACGAGGAACAAGCTAGATTTATATTTATTCACAGCATTTTATAAGACACTCTGAGACACTCGATCTAAGAAAATTTTAGAATTGATGCTGATTTACGCTCCCACTCTCACACCCTATCACGAACACCTATATTTTTTTAGGGGAAATGACTGTTCGGAGGTGGAAGGGCCCAAATATTCCATTTTCATGAGACACTATTTGAATATCATTAAGTAATGGGTGGAGGAATAATAATTCCAGATTCATGGCATAGGAAAAATTACTGGACAAAAATACACAGGGCTTCAAAATCCTTCACAAATAATCCCTCTTCTGCCAAATCAAGTCAAGGTATAATGTCAGATCCCCTTTCCCGAACAAATCGATATTTGTGGGGCTCTGCTTGTTGCAGATCAGCCCAGACTGCCAGAAGATCAAATCTTCTTCTTCTATTAAACCTATGAATAAATGGCGACGGTATCACTCCCTACCATCACAAATTAGCCCCCCTCTCTACATCTCAGTTTCTCTCTCGCTCTTTCATCTCTCCACATCTCTTGTCTGTCAGATCTGCAAGTGGTGATGGTGCACCGATCTTGGCGCCAGCGACCATGGAAACTCAAGAGCCGATCTCGGAACCGAAAGTTTATGGTATATCTTTGATGAATTGCAGAAGAACTTTTTGATTTTGCCTTAAATTTCACGAAGAAGTTGTCGAAGAATATCCTCAGTCCAAATCTCACTCTCTTTGCATTGTGGGAAGAATGTCGGTGAATTACACGGTGAAAAGTGGAAGAATCGAGGCTCCAATCATTCTGGGGAAATCTGAAAAGTGCATTTCGAATAACTAATTGAAGAAATGAGGAGTGAAGACATGCCACCAGTAGTTCACCCCTGAGAAGAAGACGACTAACACACATGATCTGACGATTCAAACAATCACGGGATGAAGACGACTTAGATCCGACGATTTACTTTTCAGATTATGAGAGAGAGAGAGAGAGAGAGAGAGAGAGGGAAAATGGGAGGACATATTGGGTTTTCACTGAGGGGTAATTTCGTCTCTCACATTAGCAGTGCCGTTTATGTGGAATTATTTGTTTCCTTCCCATGCCTACCCGTGATTGCCAATTAGTGTCTCATGAAAATGAAATATTTTGCCCCTACCACCTCTAAACAGTCATTTCCCCTATTTTTTAAATACTCTTTCTGGAGACCAAGCTACGTTCTTTGATAGCAGTCCCTTGGCTAGAAGCGTAGACCTAAGTTTAATACCCATGTCCTACATATCTACTAAAACACCATGTACGTCTATGAAGTTAATCACAATCTTTTTCTGTTCAATAGTCCTTGAACATTAATTTCTCACTTCCAATGCTGTCAATAGTCAACCATTAGCACCATTTTCCTCCCAGTTGTTCACATCTGCACCTCCTTGTTCTGATTCAAAACTTTTGGCCTTGAATCTCTCCAACCCTACCTGTATTGATGAACAATTAGGAGTCAAACTGTTGAACAACCTGCAGTGTTACCAAAGTTTTTTACGCCCCACACAAATTCCCAGTCTACGTCAATAGATTGCCAAACAAGCATCTCCTTCCTAGGAGTAATATCTGACAGAGAATAGTTTATTCCTGTTTTCTTCTGTAAGCCAGATGGTAGCTGTCAAGCGGCAGCTGTCCGTGTGTGATCACCTCATTCAATATTTATGTTGTTAAGGCTAAAAATCCTATAGCTGATGCATTGGGAAGAGTATTGTTTGATGCCGCGAAAATCACATAAAAACCAAACCCATGATCTCCAATGATGTTAACTGAGTATGTAAACGTGCCCACACCAGTCATTAGGCTCATTGAATTCCAAGTTGCAAGTTGTGGTAGGAACACCAATGGTTTCCTTGCTATAACTTTTTCTTCACTCAACTTTGATGTCTTCAAGTGCCAAGAGGAACACCAACTAATGATTTCTTTATCTGCCGTAGAAAAACCCTTTTGAACTCAACGAGGTCCAATAATTTATCCGGAGTCCAGATCAAGGTTTTAACAGCATATCGCTAATGCTCTTTTGACATATGACAGAAAGCTAACGGCATCAAACGACTAAACAGTTGGTCACTTCAGTTCTTCAATGTTTCACACAAGTGTAAATTCAACATGGTCACGAACATTTTGCAGCTATTGTTAAATAACTTGCAAATATTTTCTCTAGGAGCCGAGCTGTCTGCTGTTTTCTCCAGCCAATCAATCTGAAGCAGGTCTCAGCATGTTCTACTGATTTCCAGTCCACTTATAATTCGAGCAACTACCAAAATGCAGTCCTTTGTAACTTGAATCCCTGAACTTCCAGAAACAGCACATCATCTCACAAGACACAATTCTCTATGTCAATACCCATATGCAACTGCATTTAGTCCTCAGGATTCAGAAATACCTCAAAGATTGTTACAAGATTCCCGATAAAAACTCCTAATTCCCTGCTCATTTTATTAGTAGAACAGAAGCTACTTTAATATGGGATTCAGGTAGAAATATATGATGGTCAAATACCTCAAGAAGGCCCTCAAATGCTCACGCAGCAACTTTAGAGAATCATTCAAATGTATCACTGAATGCAATAAGCCCCTTGTCTTTTGAGATTGAAGATGCATTGCTTTACTCTCCCCAGCTATTATCTAGTAGCTAATCAACTTTCCCCCAAGTAACTCCTCACCGAACCATCAATATTTCTTCAAATCCCAATTGTTTCCATTTCCCCAATTCACTCACAAGGATCCCAAAATTTAGAAAAAAGAAGTTCATCCTTGCTTGATTGATGGTGTCATTATCAGCACGACCATCGTTGAGGAACGAATGGCAATTGGAAAACCATAACAATACATCATCCAAGAAAAGCAACCTTAATTAATGGACTCTTACAGTGATGTGAACCAGGGGCAGTCAGAACTCAGACCAGATGAGTATCACACAATGTAGATGATATTCTCAATATGACATTTGATTCCATTTTCCTAAAACAATACTCATCAATTTGTCCATGTTAATAATTATAAAAGAGCCACATACAGTTGTGAATATCTGCTCTTTCCAAAAAATGACATGGATGTCTAGCTGTTTAAAAAAGCAGAAAACTTGACATCTTCTTTCTTTTCTTGTTTAACTTCAAAAGCATAAAGCATGTAGCTCAAACAAAACATCATAGCGTGGAATTCTATATAATACCAGATATAACGCTTACGGAGAAGTCAGAAGTGCATGCTAATTTGCGTAAACCATTGACGTCAAAAATTATGACTGCGAGGAAATAGAATTTGAATCCCTCCCTCCCTCTCCCTCTCAAAGTCCAAACTTTATATTGTTAGTGCTAAATATAACACCGAAGCATTTCAATAATTCATACTGGTTGTGAACTGGAACGCTCTTTCACCACTAAGCTTGTTTTGGGGTAAAGGGATAAAGAAAATTAGTAGTAGCTAACTTGAGAATGGGGATAAAAAACATTAGTAGTAGCTGACTTTAGAATGGAGAGATAAAGGAAAACCTTAGACTTCTTCAACCTAGACTTGTTATCAGTACACCAGGCTAGTGCAGCAGCAACCTCTTTATTTTGAAGGGCGTCAATCACCTTTTTTGCTTCATTAAACACGTCAATATCAACAAGATCCTGGTTCAAAAAGTTCAAGATTAGCCGGCATAGCATAAAGAATATGAGAGAAAAGACCGTGTACTCTTTAAAGACCGTAAACATCCACTAATTTGCAAATCATGGTGAAGAGCAGCTAATGTATTGCCATTAGGGACTTGGAGTAGTCAACAAAAAAAAAAAAGGTAACCAAAAAGCAATGATACACGGCTGGTGGAAGCTAGTCATTTGTCTTTTCGCTTGTCTCATGGACAAAACTGCGATTCAGGGGAAAAAAAATCCTTTTTCCCTTCAACCAAATAGGGAAATACTGCCTTACAGTGGCTACATTCGAGAAGGAATTTAAAGAGGATAGGATCATGGAGTTTCTGTTGCCATCAGGATATAACAATTGTCCGTGGAGGAGCATTTGACAGGTCCAAAGAAAGATGCAATGGATGATTGCATGTGTAAAAAAAAAAGTTTCGCAGATGTGTTTTAGAAGTGTTTGTTTCTTGGAAAAGCATTTGAAAAGTCGAGGACTCTCCATTTTTTGTTTGCAGGGAGCTTTCAGAATATTGATAAATTGAGCAAGAGAGGGAAAACATTCCCAATTGGTATCACAAAGATAGAATGGCATACGCAATAGTAAATGGTTGTAACATGGTTATGCGGTTAGAAAGCTTTAGAGCATGGTTTAAGAAAAATTGGAGGAGAAGTAATAGGTGCACATTGTGAATGTTGAGCAGTCAATCCAAGAAAAGGGAGGACAATGTTGGGCTACGGAAAACTTTTTCCATTGGTGTCCCTCGTGGTACGGTTTTGAATAACTGAAACAATGCACTGGCCACCCTCTTTTTACTTCCTTTTAGTCAGCTAATTTTGAAGGCTTTATGTATGGGAGCACACAGCTTTTGGAGTCAAGGTAGAATCCCTTTTACATGAATTGCACACCCAGTAATACTTCAAGTATAAATTTCCCCGAGGTCACCCCACAAAAATAATCGTGCACAAAATGGGACAATGACAAAGAAGTTACCATTATATTGCTGCTTTCTGCCAACTTTATTGCAGTATCATAATAAGACATTCGCAACATGTAGTCCACCAATATGCGCTTCAAACGAGTGTCGCTCCATTCTGATAAGTTGTCTGCATCTGCTGATTCTAAATGATCAAGGCGAGCGCGGCACCTCTGTGCTTGCAAGTGCTCCGTACGGCTCCCTTCTTCCAACTGATTGACAACAATAATGTCAATATCGTAAATGTAATGGTAGTATAATGCAAAATAAAAATTCCAAACATTGAATATATTCAAGGACACTTTGCTTTAGTTTTAGGTAGCAGTGTCCTTGAAGAATGAAATAAACAAAATAGCAAGTTCTGCACCGAATCAAAGATTGGACTCATCAAATTGGACTTCAATTCACTGTTTTTTATAAGAAGTCTTGAAAACGAAAAAAAATCCAATTTTGAATTTCAATCTCCAATTCTGTTTCCATACTAAATCAGTTGAACAAAACCTCAACCAACTCCAAGAAATGAAGCCACCTCTTGTATGGGGCACATCAACATTCAAGTCACAATTCACATTATTCAGAAACTAAATAGCATATCTCATTCCCCTTTTTTCCCTTAAAAACCAACCAGAGGATAAGAGTTCGCAAGTGCTCTCACGAATCCCTTCTTCCAAAAGATTGACAACCACCACTTCTTTATAGTACTTGAAATGGTAGTAAAAACTATGATACATCCAAATTTACATGTATGCCAAACCATATACACATATACAAAATAACTGCTACAAATTTTCTTTGCTCAAATTCAGGAAGATCTTGCTTTTAGTTTTACGTAACAGTATCCTTGACTGTGATTGCAATAAATGATCAGAACCAAAATTACCAATTACAGTAACTACTCTCTCATATGATGACTATTCAAATTGAACACCAATTAAAAGTGGTTTATGATTATCTCTTTAAATTGAGGATAAAAAATGAAATTCCAAGTCAAGAAAATTAACAAGCCCTTGGTCCAATTCCATTCCAAACAAGTGAAGCCAGCACTCAATACGGAACACATCAAATTAGAGTCAGTTTTCTCATAACCGCTAGTTTAAATTGCATTCCATCTCGCGTTTACTAAAAACCTACCAGAGGGGTAGGGTCTTAGTAAAATAACCCTTCAGTAGTGGGCCCCCTCACCCTCTCAATCCCTGCCAGCAAGCATTCTCAATCGAACGCCAATTTACAGTGCCTTTCTGATTACCTCTTTAAATTGAGGAAAACGACTTCAATTCCATATCAAGAAAATTAGCAAAAGCCCTAGGTCCAATTCAATTCCCAAAAAGTGAAGCCACTGCTCCTATGGGGGACATCAAATTAGGGTCAGTTCTTGCGTAACTCATAGTTTGAACTGCGTTTCCATCCCACGTTTTCTCACAAACCAACCAGAGGGTTAGGGTCTTACTCACATACTCCTCGCTCTCAATCCTGGCGCTCACGAATTCAGTATTTTGGAATATTTTCGGCGTTCGCCTGCACGCTCGTGGGTTATGTGTCAGAGGGTTAGGTCCCGTACCTTTCTTTTGAGTCCTTGCAATCTTGAAACAAGTGAATTGAGTTGCTCAACGGCGGACAATTCGCCGTTGTCCGCGGCATCGGATACGCCCGATACGACGGCGGAAACTTCCTTCTCGACGATGCGGTGGTTAGCGCGGATCGTCTTCTTGTAGTTCTCGAAGGGGACCCTCAAGAACTGGTGCTCGAGTTTGAGTGACTCCGCCAGCTGACTCAACTTCGACGACGGAGCTGCTGCCGCGGCCGCAGCCGCGGCGATGGCGGCCGCCGCCGTCGTTGGGCCGGCGGTAGCGGCGGTGTTGTTGCCGTTCGCTAGCGTTTCCATTTCCATATATTTTGCTTGTAGAGAGAGAGAGCGAGAGAGCAGAATGATTAGGCGAGGGTATTTTTCGATTAGATTAGATGCTGAGAAAAACGACACCGTCTGGCGTTGTTAGATGCTTTTGAATAGTCTTTTGGGTTAACTGCGTATATACCCCTCATCTGTCAAGCAATGTCATTAAAAGCCCATAACTCTAGAACCTTTTATAATTTGTTCCCCTTAAAATTTGCTCCCAAACTTTGGGGTATTGTTTTCACAAAATATTGATGCTTATAATTAGAGTTGTCCACGGTCTGGATCGGTATTGATGCTTATAATTAGAGTTGTCCACGCTCCGGATCGGTTTGGATTCCTTTGAATCTAAGAATCAAACCGCGAGTCACAATTCTAAGAAAATGTAATTTGTATTCGAATCAAAAGTCTTATGGCCCGATTCCGAATCAATTTGTGAGTCACAGGTCCCTAGTTTTATCCAAGGATTTCATTCCATAAGCGATAAATGCAACCCAAAAAGCAAAAAAAAAAAGAAAAAAAAAGAGTAAAATACAGCAACCAAAGTCATAAAATAAAAAATACTAACATCAACGTACAATGCATTACATTCCATATTCCAACAACCAAAATCCATACTATAAAACCAAGCATTAGCTAGATTACACCATACAAATACGCAAAATTCTAGTCAAGCAATATCCAAGCATTATCTACTGATTACATTCTATAAAACCAAACAAAAAACAACAAAGCAGATCTTTTAGCAGTAAATATCTCGCGGTCCAGTTCAGTTAATCCATAGTTCCATAATGAAGGTTCGTGGACAGATCGTATCCCACGATTGTCTAAATTTTTATCCATGTCTGGACCATTAATTCGAGAATGCAATCAAAAAATAAACGTACGGATCAATTCGGTTCAGGTATGATTCACGGTTCACCATTTTAATTTTGGACATCCCTACTTATAATACAAATTTAGCCCTTTCAAAATTATACTCGCTCTGTTCCATTTTAATAGTTTGGTTCGGTCTCCAATGCAATTTTTAAATCGTTCTTATCTTTCAATCTAAAATATTTTTAAAGATTTTAAAAACTTTGTATAATAGATCTATCATATAAGATTTAGTTTTCCATAAAAAATCATTATAGATTGAGTATTAACAATTTATAAATTGCATTAAAAACCGAACCAGAGTGTTATGTTTGGCTTCTTCTGTATTGAATTCCAACATCTACTATTAGAATAGAGGAAGAAAATGGCCTCTCCTTTTTTTACGTGTATTCGACATGTAAATTTCTAACCTGATATTCTAGGTAAGAACTATAATACGTTGTAAATTTATCACCTTATATACCAGGTAAAAAAGATTTTCAAACTTCTAATTTAATACGTTGGGAAATGGTTTATTTAAGAAAGATAGTTTAAGGTTTTAAAATTGGTTAAATCTATCAATTGATTAGTTGACTTTAGGGGTGGAAATGACGTAATTTTATAAATAAATTCATTTTGCAGTCGTATTATAATTTATAAAGATTCTACGGCTCAAAATGGATTTCAAATTTGGAAAATGGAAAAATTACTATTGGTCTACATGCCTCTTTTTTTATTTTGATTAATTCTAATCTCTTTGCCATCCTTCATTAATTGTCTAGCAAATTTTCCATGTTTGAAGTCATATTTGTGTTGGAAGAAATAAGAGGTTACCAATTAACATGATTATTTGCGTGGTTGATGTTTTATGCGACTTTTAAAAAGTAAACAGTCTCAAAACAAAATGTTTTTTATTTTTTTTGCCAAAGGGAATGTTCAGAGAGAGAAAATAAATCAGTAGTGTAAGTATTCGAAAAATGAAATGAGTTGTGTACGTTCTGTTTGGAACACAAGGAAAATGGAGGAAAAGCAATGAAATATTGAGAGAGAGAGAGAGAGAGTGGGGAGTGCTGGCTAACAAGGGCTGCTTAGAAATGAACAAAACCAGTGGTTTAAGCAGCACACCGCTCGGGGACATGAGAATTGGAAGTGGAATAATTGACTTTAAAAAAAGATGGTTAGCTAATTGCATGCGTCTAATCAAAAAAGCCTTTCTTCTTCCAATTTTTTTTCCTGTGGGCCCTTCTTCCTCTAATTCTTTCCATTCTACCAATAACTAATCTAGAATACTTCGTAAATCTAGATCGGCTAGTTGTTTGCGAATCGCACCTGCTTCAGTAAAGATCTCTCGAGTTTGAAAGAAGCCCTCTCTAGGTAGTCTTCTAAATTGCGTAAAAAAAAGTGGGATGCTGGAGAGTTAGATTATTACAACGCGCTAAAGTAATTATATCAATTGAACTTGAAACCTCACACACTAGCACAATAGAGCTCACTCATGCCTACTTGAGCCGTAACTCTGGGTCAATCAAACCTAATTAATAAACATAAATTATGCTGACCCAAACTCAAATAGTTGGAAAACCTTAGATTGAGAAAAAAAATGCAAAAGCGAGGGCTTAACGAATAAATATGAGGGAAACAAATCGAAAAAGTCAGGGTCAATAAAAACATTTCCGGAAAATGTTCAAAAAAGAGAAATGGACGGATTAAATCTATAAAATATGAATCTGTACTGTTAATTTCTCTTTACTAAATATCTTTTGGAGAAAATTTTCCTAGACCCTACCCCTCCGGGGGGGAGGGGGGTGGGGGTTGAATAGGCTTTACTAATCAAGGGAATGGAAAGTTGAGTAAAAGTTGCCTAAAAGTGTGGTTTGTTGTTGCTGGTCATGGTCAAAATTCTCCCCAAAACCTCCCAAAGGAACGCTTTATAAATTTAGAAAACTGAAACAGAAAACCTCAAAGCCAAAGGGGGAAGGGTCAAATACAGTGTATAATCTCTTCCTCTTTCTTTAGAACCAAGAAACACAAAGATTATAAATCATCTCCACAACCTCTCCCCCGTCTCTGCACAGATCTGACAATTATTTGTTTGAGACAAAAAAACCCAGCATGTAAGTAATCAAAAGATCTGTATTTGAGCCATGAAAACAATTCAAAGGTCTCATATAAAGGGCTGGAAAAGTATCTATGTCCAAACCCAAGGTATGTCAGAAATCCCTTCCCCCTACATTTGTACAAATTATGTGTGGGTGCATACCTTTATTCTCTTGTGATTTGCCAGTTTTATTTGATTTCCCATTTTTTTCCCCATGTTTCATGCTTTGTTTTTGGACAAATATTGATTGGGTTTGTTGTTTTTTATATGTACAGATTAATAGTGTCGGGAGTTAATGATGTGATTTTGTTTTTTGGAAATTTGTGACGTGGGTTTGGAAATTGAGGTCAAACTAGGAGGGAAAGTAGGGATTGAGTGGATGTTTTAATATCCAATGAACATTTCAATTGCTGGATTTGGGTGAAAATATGTGAAAGGGATGGTGACAACTTCATTGAGGAAAATTATTTCTCCCTGTTGGAAGCCTTCCGTCCAGACAGACAGTGAAAATAGTAGCAGAGGTAGAGACGCGGATGGTCGGGGTGATGGGTTGTGGTGGTATAAGGATTCAGGGCAACATATTAATGGGGAATTTTCGATGGCGGTAATACAAGCCAACAATACATTGGAAGATCAAAGCCAACTCGAGTCAGGGCCAATGAGTTCGATTCAGTCGGGTCCGCAGGGGACGTTTGTTGGAATTTACGATGGCCACGGTGGCGCAGAAGCTGCTCGGTTCATTAATAATCACCTTTTCGACAATATCAAAAGTACGTTTCCTTTCTGCTACCTACATTGAATGTTAACGTATCTACATTATATTTTCTACAACATCTGGAGTATTTTTTGTGAGCAAGTTATTGTTAAACCAACTCCAAATATGTAAAGAAGCTGACACTCGGGTGAGACTGTTATACAAGCAATACTCAATGTCTCTTTGTAAGGATTATTTTGTACCATTAGACAAAGGAAACAGATGAATTAGGCAAATATCCATCCATATAAAATAGGGATAAATTATCCTTATGCAATCCATTTTAGCTTTCACAGATTATTATGATACACTTTACTAGAAGTTCTATTTACACTTTAGCTGCGATATTTAATCTTTCTCAGCTGGGGGAGTTGTTGCTTATTTTTTGTATGTTGACAACACTATTTTTGGAAATTTTTTTCACCAGAAATTGGCACAATGATGACTTCTGTTGTCCAAATCTGTTTAACCGCCTTCTAAGTTCTATCCTCTCATTCGAGCCCCAGAGGATTCTTACTCTTTTGTTTGACTTTCGATGTCATTTTCAGTAGCAGGAACCCATAGGCTTTCCAAAAAAAAGCTAATGGAAAACAGATATTTTAGGAGCTTTCAAATTTGAAGCTGCTCTAGGAAGTTTGAATATATTCTTATTGCAATAATCTTATCTATAGCAACAAGTTGAACTTTGGTACTGTTCTGTGGGCAATGATTTCTGTTTAGGGATACAAGTGTCAGAATATTCATTCAACTCTCTAAATCTGGGAATCTCATATGCTTGAAAGAGGGGAGAAAAAAAAGAAAGAAAGCATGTGTCCTAATTAGAGGGTCGTGCAATAAAGTCGAGTAAATTGCTGATTGGTCCAGTCTATATATGGATTGTTCTGCCTTTGTGGCAAATTTGATTTAAGTTTAAGCCTTTTTATGTCAATAGGAAGGAATCAGAAAAAAGGAAAAGAAACTTGATCTGTCTTCTAGATGTTTGAAATTTAAGCTTAAATTGTTGACCATCATAGTGTGTCAAACAAGCCATTTTTAGTATCTGGAGTGGTGAAACTATTTTGAAAGCATTTTCTAATTATATTTCTTTTGTCTCTCATTTTGCTTTTTCAAGGTTATTCTTGTACTAATCTATCTTCCGTACATTAGCAGAATGACGACTTTCGCTGAGCCAATTTGTTAATAGCCTTCAATCACTCACATAGTCACATTCACCTCCAAGAGTGTTTTCTCTTAGTTTAGCTTTAGATGTCATTTTCAGGAGTGAGAATCCATAGGCTTTCAAGAAAAAGTAAAAGTGGACATTTGGACCTTTCGGATTTAAAGCTGATATATTAAGTTGGAGCATATTCTTATTCCAATGATTTTACCTATAGCAACAAGTTGGGCTTTGGTGTTGAGCTAGAGGGGAATAATTTGGGGTTTGGGAAATTTTTTGTGTGCGTACTAGTTTGGGAAGATTCACTTGAAATCTTGAATGTGGTTATATCATCTGTTTAAAAAGGAAGATGGAAGGCATGTGCCATAACTGACTCGTAAGTAGTGAGTCATGCATGCAGTTTAGTTAAGGAGATTACGGAATCAAGCGTTCTGCGCTGATGGGATTTTATTTGCCAAGATGATTGAATTTTACCAGGAAATAACAAAAGAAAAGATGACCTGCCTTCTAGATTATTGAAAATTTATGTTTGAATTGTTGACCATAGTAACATATCAAAAAGTTGTTTTTGAGTATTCTTCTTCACGGATGATTAACTGGAGAAGTCATTGAGATGTTTTGAAAGCATGTTCTAACTCTAGTTTCTTCATCCCTCGTTTTGTTTGTCCCCTAGTCTTGAAGATAGCTAATGCATATGTTACTGACTTGACAGCTATTCATGGTGCAGAGTTCACAGCAGAGAATCAGGAGATATCGGAGGATGTTATAAACAAAGCATTTTTGGCCACGGAAGAGCAGTTCCTTTCGGTAGTAAAGAAACAATGGCTGAGTACACCACAACTTGCTTCTGTGGGGTCGTGTTGTTTGGTGGGTATAATTTGTGGTGGACTGCTGTACATTGCAAATGCAGGAGACTCTCGTGTGGTACTGGGGAGACTCGAAAAGGCCGGGAAAGATATTGAAGCTATTCAATTATCATCTGAGCACAATGCGAACTTGGAATCTGTGAGGGAGGAATTGCACTTATTGCATCCCAATGACCCACAGATTGTTGTCTTAAAGCACAAGGTTTGGCGTGTGAAGGGTATTATCCAGGTGAGGTGACTCCTTATTCTTAATTATTTTGTGCGTATATTATTCTTTTTGTGTGGATTTTTTATGCCATGTTCTCTGTGGTACCTTTTCTTTGACTGGATTTGAGCATCAAAATCGAAGGAGACCACATATAAGGCATTTAGTTAAGATTTTTATAAGCCTGATTAACTGAATATCATATATGCAATACCACAAAGCGTGGTATATATAATACCAGGTAAGGTGTGGTCTTATTAATCCCACCACTAGTAGTTAGGGGCCAGGCCAGGCCGGGTTTGCTTGGTTCTAAAAATGTACTAAAATTTAACCTTTTTTCACATGTAATTTGATTTTCCTTTAATACTGTCTACACTGGATCATTCATACAAAGCCTGAATAAATGCAAATTCCTTGAACCTGAATAAATGAAAATTCCTTGAAATTTATGAGTAAGTTGATCATATTTAGCTCAAATAAATAAATAAATTAGGCCTGATAAGTTTTCAATCATAATAAATATCTTTAATTATGTAGTTGTTTGTATACAAATATTTTGGAACACAATTTTGTCACCGTTGAACTAAAATCCTCGAGCCGCCTGCCGCCCTTGCTAGTAGTCATATGAAACTTCATATGCGATGGATTTATCCCTTCACTAATAGTCCTGTCAAACAAACGAACCCTTCATATTTACCGATTTCTGGCACTCAAACATGACTCTTGCATTGTGGGTATGCAGCATGGATTTATAGTGTATTATGTGCAATCTACACATTATGCATGCAATAGTTTGTTAATGTCTCACACAATTTGAATTTAAAACATTACATTTTTTCGAAAATACATCCTATTGGGGACTTGGTGAGCTGATGAAACTCTTTAATTTTGAGCACTTGATCATTTTTTTCCCTCGGCTTTGACCAATTAATCTTAAGCACTACATGCAAGCTTGGATATGAATCCAGGAATGAATTTTGGGGAAGTCTGTGGTAATTTTTTTCTTTAGTATTTTTTATATCCTTTCAAATGATAGTTCGGGAATTTAGGTTATACACATAACCAAATTTTGTTAACTTGATGAGGGAGCTGATTATGATTTACTGGTCTTTGCTAGCAAATTTCCTTCTGTTTTCTGGTCTGCTAACAAAGTTTCAACATTTTTTGCAGGTTTCAAGATCCATTGGTGATGCCTATTTGAAGAAGTCAGAGTTTAACAGAGAGCCTCTACTGTCAAAGTTTAGACTGCCCGAACCCTTTGACAAGCCAATCCTAAAAGCTGAACCATGCATTCTAGTGCATAAGCTATACCCGGAAGATCAATTTCTTATATTTGCATCTGATGGCCTTTGGGAGCATCTTAGCAATCAAGAAGCAGTTGACATGGTCCACAACTGCCCACGTAATGTAGGTTTCTCAATTTCTATTGCATAGTTCCTTTTACTATTGCGATGATTGTTCTGTAACAAGGACAGGTATGGAGACGAACATGGACACAAACATGGGCATATTAGTTGGTATTTTTTAACGAACATTGTGCCCATAACCAAAAATAATGGAAATTAACATTAATTTTACGCAAGTATCCTCTACCTTCAAGTACCAATTTAAATACTAAATAAAAAAAGTGTTACAAAGTTTAGAATTGACCCAAGCTGTGTCCCCTTGCGTTCTCACAAACATGTCTCACTTGAGACACTTTTGTTGCTAGCTTGCCTAGACATGTCTGTTGCTTAAAACTGAGAAAAAGTTGGACGTGCGGTGTGCCACTTGATGTGTGTCCCATCCATATCCTGCCATGTCCTTAACGTCCCCGTAGGCACGTCAATGCTTCACAGACCGTGTTTCTAATCAAATTAAACATTGACCTTCTACCCTATCGACAACTCCATCTTACGTACTATTCCTATTCCGGTCTTTTGGGTAAAAAACTACATTCAGTTCTCTGGTCATACACATATGATAGTTTCTGAATTTACCCGTTGAAGTTTCTTGAATTTTCGCTAATATTCCGTATGGGTGCAGGGTATTGCCAGGAGACTTGTCAAAGCTGCACTAAGGGAAGCAGCAAAGAAAAGGGAAATGAGATACTCTGACCTGAAAAAGCTCAATCGTGGGCTGAGAAGACATTTTCACGATGATATCACCGTTATCGTTTTGTTTCTAGACTGCAATCTGATTAGTCGCAGTTACTACCGGGGGCCTACTGTTTCAATCAGAGGAAACACAGGTGTCTCTACAGATGCCAAAGCTTAGCTTAAGATAAGATGGTTCTTAACATACATTACTAAAACCCATTCTCTCTTATGCATTTGAGAATTCCTTTTTTTGGGTCCTTCATACAAATAAAGGACTTGACGAAAGTACCCATGTATAGTTGGTGCTTATTGAATAGGAGGTTTCCTATGGGGATCTCATATGATGGTAGAGTTTGTGATTGAGCCAGGGGAAAACTGTCCCTTGATTGGCACATGAAACTGGAAAAAATAATCAGCTACCATTCAGAACACATACGGATTTCCGTTATACGCGATAAGTCTTTGTTTCTTCTGGAGACGATGATACTGTTTCGGATATCAGACGCTATGATAAAATAACTGAGATTTCTTCTTTCTTTTTTCTTTTTTTTTTGTGGTTTTTTGTGTGATCTGATCTCCTAGAATCTCTATGAACGTTGTCTGTTATTTGATCTATAATAACCAACCTGAATAGCTCTATTTTTGCTACTTATTTTGTTAGCTCTCGTATTAATGATTCAAACCATTCATTTTCTATGCTTCGTGTATAATTAACTTCCGGTAAATATCTGCTCATAATGGTAGTCGCATGATTTTTTCGAATTTGTCTACAAAAAATGGTTATAGGACGGATGCTGGCAAACGACCGTGCATCACTCATTTTACGGGATGTCAGCCATGCAGTGGGGACTACAATCCAATGTACAAGGGCGACTCTTGTTGGAAGGGGATGGAGAAGACGCTGAATTTTGCAGATAATCAGGTGCTACGTAATTATGGATTCGTGCACCTGGATCTATTGGATTCATCCCTCTTGTCGCGTGTTACGTTTAATAATAAGTGATTTTTACGATGTTTCTTAAATTATTGTTGGGGGCTATGTCATCGATCGACCAAGGAATCATTTTTTGCTGGTAGTATGCCTTTGACCGGGCTAGAGAGAGGGTTAGTCGAAGTGCACGTAAGCTCACTCTATGCCCTTGAAAGAAGAAAGAAAGAATTAATAGCACTTGCGGATGCACGAGACCCAGTTGCAATCAGAACAATTGAATTATTTCAGATGCCTATTCTGGTGAATGGGATGTTTCATTTTCAGCATCCAAAAATGAAAGCAACTAAAGATCATAAATCATAATAGGAGTACAATACGCTATTTCACAGCAGAGACGGCCTCAAATGGCGAGCAGATGCGTCTATGGGACCCACTATAGAATCACCCACAAATGATCCAAGCTACTTATTAATATTAGTGTAATATTTTTTCATGTTATCTTGCAAAAAAAAAAACACACACACACAATCGGATGACTCTGCATCCAATCTTTGTTCTTCATTCAGACTTCATTATCCTTAATTCTCAACGAATTTTGAAGAAAAGTAAGGCAATTGAATCAAAATATTTTCAGTTATCCGACTCAGCTGACTTTTGCAGCTACCAAAGTCCGATAAACGTAATCTTTTAGGTGAATAATTTGCTCACCAGGTCTTGCAAGATTAACAACAAGGGTTACCAGCCCAGATTGCGCAAGCTGCAAAGTGCAGTATCAGGATTGTTCTGAAGCTGCATCCACAGAATCTGCAAAATGTCCCCTCACAGATGTGATTTGGTGTTCCAATAACACACCGCCATGGGTAAAAAATCGACCACATGACCGCGTGCACACCTGATAATTATTGCCCAATAAGGGCACCCAATCTACTTCCCTAATAGCTTAGCAATGTTTGCAGTAATAGGTCTAGCTGTTTATAAACCTGGCATAGAGGCATGCCTTCAATTCCATCACTCATGCAATAAGAGTTGGTTCAGCAAGACATAAACCGAAAAACAAGGGGAAGAAACAGCCAAGAAATTAACTGGCTAAAAAACACAATCAATTCACCAGGATAATCGTGAAACAATTTTGTTCCAGATCCCGTAACAATTGAAGCATTGCACATCAAATTTTATTTATTGCAGTATATAAATTGGGTACGACAAAACAATGCACAGCAAAATCACTTCTGTTAAAAATCAGACAAATGCAATGACGATTCTCCAGATCGGTCTTCAAGCTCACAAGTGTTCCTCAGGAACCTAATAGAGGACTAATAGGAGGCTGATAATTAACAGTCGTCCAAAATCTATATTTGGTTGGTTTGTTGGGAAAAATAATCAACCAGAAGGCTACAAATTCAAAAGACCCTGGAAAAACTCCCGAAACAAGACAGTGAACATGATTCTTCCAACCTAATTCAAGAACCAATGCAAGAACCTCTTCAAGCAGCCCCTCCCATTCAATCAACTTGCAAGAAATTCTCTGGTGATGAAGCGGGATCAATTATCAATAAGGTATTGTATACATATATACTTTTTCCCAGGAACAAACCATCTTATACGACCCCTCGGTGATGAATGTTGAAACCTATGCGAGGTTAGAAGGCCAGAATGGCTACTTCAGCAACACTTTCCATATCTTCCTCATATACACCACTAACGACCATACAGCAAGCCATGCTGATATATAAAGCAAAAACAGGCCAGAAGCTACTAGAGTACCTGCCCCTGAGAGACTGAAAATTTGAGAGAGAGAGAGAGAGAGAGGAAAATAATAGAATGAGAGTCGATCTTTGTAAAGAATAAAAGGATAAATCAACGAACTCCAAAACTATTACTTAAATCTCTTAACCAGCAGGAGAAATACAAGTATAACGTATAAAAAGAGAGGAGAGTCAAACCTGCTATCTCTAGCTACTAGGAGCATGGTTAGTGCAATCATCTGCGTAGCTGTTTTCCACTTCCCCAAATTATTCACGGCAACAGCCTGAAAATATTTTTCCAACACTGTCTCACTAACCAAAGCTACTATAGGCTTATTGTCTGCAAAGACAAGGAAGACATAGTAGACAGGTATTGGAGCAAACACAAACCTCTGAAAGTTTACTACTTTGAGAAGCAGCCCATTCTCTAACTGCAGACATAGTTATCTGCAATTAGGTCACAAATAGACTTGTAAGGCTTTCAGGAACCACATGCACGTGAACTCACATGTCAGACAAAATATTAGCAACAAAAACATTCAAATCAGCTAAATGATTGTGTGAAGTGCCGATGGCAAGCACACGCCAGTTCCGACACGTCTCAGGACAACCAAGTGTCGATGATAGGTGTTGGACACAGATATGGCCTCTAAAGTGAAAATGTGTGTGCTCCATACCACGTGGCAACGTGCATGAGTTACCTCCCAAATTTTTATCTTATTTTTGCTCCTTTCAGTTAGTATAACTATAACTGGCTCATTTCATTCCAAAGCATCTGCACAGCCTAGAAATTTCTGAGCTTATAAATTTATACATATGCATGTTACTAATAGTGTTTATTTGCTTCTCTGTACACAAAGATGCAAGTGCATTATCCTAAAATGTACTACATCAGTACACAATATGAATCAAATGAGCCAAATTTTATCAACGCGCACAGAATCTCTTTTGCTACTGCCTACTACTAATATGCATAACATTCAAATGCATACAACTGTTAACAGATGAGCTTTCAAGGAAAATAAACTTAGAACTCAAGAACATCAACCAGGTATAGGAGTGATTAATAATTTTGGGCTAGCAGTGACAACTTGGTTTATAGAAATAGGCACAAAGTTCGATTCCTATTGACCATAGTACCTGAAGAAGTTCAAGGAAGATCTTACTTCGACCAATTAACTCGGCTCCAGCCCGATAACACAGACCCTCTCTGGGAGTATATCAATAAACGTGGGTGAACCTCACAAACCAAGTACACACGTATCAGAGGGGGAAAGTAGGGAAGTGGAGGCCATCTTTGGGAGTCTCTATGTAGACTCTAGAAACGTGTCACTTTTAAGAGTACATCCACATGAACACTGAAGACTAGTCCTGCTTATAGTAATAGATGAAAATTCAATAAAGGTTACTGGTACACCTGGCCCGGTACAACAGACCTGAGCAGCCATTGATCCTTAGCTATCCTTTAAGAAACATGAACTAGCTATCCTTTAAGAAACATGAGCTAGGGGAGAGTCATTTAACTCACACCAACTCCAGCAAGCAATTCAACAAACCCCACTCTGTCACAAATTAAAACATTTTCTCAAGAAACTGGTATTGGAACTCAAGACTTCAATAAAATCTCATACTAACTGAAAATGCAGATGAGATATTAAAGTTGAGAATGAGTTCAAGTTCTGCATTGGGATTGAACTTAAGCATGCCGTACTTCCAACACCAGGCCTGGCTAAGTAACCTTTTCACCATATACTTCAGCAACTATTACACCAAAATAGGATATACCTCGATATAGCCACTATTTGGAAGTGATTCTACTACCTTCTGTTAACTTCCTATCTCACAGGTATGCATGTTATAAATAAGAATCGAGACAGTGTTTTCAAGGTCCAGATGGGAAGTGAACTCAAGCATGTTGTATGACCAATAACATGCCTACCCAAGTTAGCTGGCATGTCACCATATCACTTCTCGTGTACTTTAATTTGGTGCAAAAAAAATCGAAAAACGACACACGGAACCACTTCAGTTTTTTATTTGAAATATCATGATTTTAGCACCTGGGTGCTAAAATCTTTTGGAAAACTGGGCCTTAGCACTAACTACTTCAAAATGGAGCATCTCCGTATAGCAGTTGTTTGACAACAAATTGCCCTACCTTCTTATGGTTGTAGCGTGCCTATGTTACCTCATAGCTTCAAAGCCATTGAAACGTGCATCAATGTCTAGGACCAGAAACAAGGATAGCAGGTCTAGAGACATGTATAACAATGTTACTAGTTTGGTACTGTCAGTAAATCACAATGGGGTAGGTTCTGATGCAGTCATCTTTTCTTCAAATATACAGTAGGATGTAATTTTGAACCTAATGATGGGATTGAGAACAACTACCGCTAACTGCTACCTACAAGAATGACTCAATGAGAGAAACTAATCTCCATAAAAATTGTTTTGAAGATTCATCGAACGAAGAGATTAAGCAAGTTGTCAAATCACCTTAGGCTTCACCAATTCTTGGCATGCATGCCGTGAAACATAACACCCAAAAAATAGTCCTGCACCCCCTTTGTTTTAATATCTGAGAGTCTGAGACCCATAATAGTTCTAGTGCCCAAAGAGAAAATCTATAATCAGGCCATTCTAAAACATGAATGGCTACAAGAAATTTACAAGTAAGATAACGCAAAGGAACTTATTACGTATTATCACATTATGGACAGATTATCTCACTTACACTAAAAGTGATTGTGCTTATTTCTAATTATCGGTAGGTAGAAACAGAGAATAATTAAAATCAACTTTTGCCAAAAAGGAGAGAAGTAGACAATAATAGAACGAGTAGCAGATGGATGGAGGCATAAACAGATTTCCATCAACATGCAATGGCTACTCTACCACTTTGACAAAGACGTACAGAACAACAACTCACCTCTCTACCAATTATTGCAATTGCAGGTACAGGCAGTAGCCATGGTACTTGTCCAAACATAGGAACTTCCAAGGGTTGTGTACACAACAAGACTAAGGTGGCAGCAACCATGAGCTGCATTCAGTAAGCACGAGAATCAATCAAGAACAATACAAATCCAGAACGCCTTCATAAACTTAACCAGTGCAAACCGACAAGAAACTATATCAAAGAAGAAGTATGCACCTTATCAGCCACTGGATCTAAAAAAGCACCAAATGCACTACCTAACCTCATCTGAAACACATGAAATCATGTAGTAGTATCATGTTCATAAAATACACAAAGGGTCCCATCGGATTTCTTATTCAGACTTCAAAGTCTGAGAAAAAAGACATTGCATACCTTACGAGCAATGTACCCATCGAGCCAATCTGTAATTGCTGCAGCAATAAAAATACCTGTAGTAGCAGTTGTTCCCCACCGACAATTCATATAAAAAGCTATTGAAAAGGAGAATGGTACGTCAGTCTCGTCAAACATGGACCACGACCATTGTAATTGAGAGCAATCAAGGAAACATAGGAAATAAATGAATAATATAATTTAAAGTTCAGAGAGAGAGAGAGCATGCGACTATTCACCAATACATAATCTTGGACACATATAAAGGAGCACTACGAATATACTCATAACCCAACACGCTTGAATTAAAAACATATGCGAGTTAACACTTAACAGTTCCAATCTTTTCCCTTTATTCTAAGTTCTAACACTGTAACACAGCAACAGAGTTTCATACCAGTGCCACAAGAAGTAAACATTTCAAGCCTTTGAACTTGACTAACAAGAACTCAGAGTGGTTGATGCTCCATCAATATCAACCTAATCAGTTTGTGACTACTATGAAAAACCATCATCAGATATTTGACCAAAAGCCAATCAAACATTTATCTAACTTCAGCTACATAATTCACGATCATGAATTCAAAAATCAAGCATTAAATAGGACACCATTCAACCCGCTAACTCCTAGACACAAAAACCCAAATGCATCCAAAAGTAATAAAAAAGGGGGCAGTTGGCCTAGTGGTTGTGTAGTTGCACTAAGTGTTGTGAGGTTGCAGGTTCAAATCCTATAGAACACGAGATGAACCTTGGTTTGGTGAATCAAATTTGGCCTTTGGTGTAACAGGGACTCCCAGTTACTGCGAGCGATCATATACTGAGGTGCTCCCCACAGGTTGTTGGAACAATGCGAGCCCGGCCGGGCCTCAAATTAAGAGAAGTACTCCGGATACAAAGTATGCAAAGGTGTCCATAACTTCTCCATTAGGACCTACCCCAACCCTAGAGTAGCTAGTGGGGGAAGTAAAATTAGACTACTAGTCTAAAAAAGTAGGTTCTTCTATCGTTATAAACAAAATAGAGATCCACAAAAAAGAAAGTAAATTTTTTTTCTTCATATTACAACAAAATTGGGGAGATCGATGTTAATAAAGGTAAATGGATTCATCCTAATGCTAAAAATCGATACTTTATACTTTATAGCATAAATCTTCAAATTTCCAACAGAATTTGGGAGATCAATGGTTAAAAACCAGAACTTCTAGAAATCTGAACTATTGTTTGACCGAATATACTCCGTATAAGCTTTCATCAATCACTTTAAGCCAAATTAAAACAACACTCCACGTCAAACCAATCTTTGAATACCAAATAAAACGGATCAAATTGGGGAAGAAAAAAAAAGAGGATATTTTTTTCTTTTCGTTTTCTTTTTTTGGATAAGAAAAAGACAATCGACAATGAAAAATTCGAACGTACTGCCAACGAGAAGTGGAACGGCAGCGACGCGGCCGATCGTCAATATAGTGGGCAATGTGAGCAATTTCGCTGAGTTATGCGGCGGTGGTTCGCCGTGGTTATAATGGTTGTTACTCCCCGCCGTCGGCGTCTCCTCCTCCTCCGTCGTCGTCGTCGTCGTCGTCGTTGTCGGCGGCCAGTGATCGCCTTTGTTATCTGAACACATGTCACTACTCCTTATCACTCCCCCTCTCTCTCCTTCCGATAAAATGCCAAAAAAATTCTGACCGCGAAACCCTAAGTTTCTCCCAAACGAGTGAATGTTATCGTGCGCCAGGCGGATGAGGGGTGCGCAGGGCGTTATCCTCCACCCCGGCGGCTGAAATCTCTGTAGGTGGCGATTGGTGGTGGCGGTGGTTAATGTGGTGGTGCGCGGAAATTTATATGGGGTGAGGGCGTGAAGGGAGGCCACGATTGAGAGTTTGAGGGAGGGCATGGTGTGACAATTGCACGGGGCTTAGGTTAGCGAGTTGGTGAGGGGAGGCTTATGTTAGCAACAAATCGTGCGAGTGGGGGACTGTAATTATTGTAGTAATTTCGGGGGTGAAGTGGTCCACTTTTTGGGAGGAGTAATTTGGTCGGTTTCTTCCTCTCTCTCTCTCTCTCTCTCTCTCTCTAGAGATGGTAGATGGTCCTGTTTCTGTGATCAGCTCGGAGCGATGTCGACTAGGTAACTTCGTGGCTAAACGCGACGAGACTAATCCACTTATAATAACAACTGGAACCCTCTCGGAAGTGCCCACGACGATATCCGCGTAGACTTTCACCTTCTCGATTGGTTGGCCAATCGAATGCCTCGTTGGTTTGGGTACCAATAATGTGTAGACGGCGTGGTGTTGGGCCCACTTTTTGAGTTTCAAATAAATAATCTAAATTGTTGATTAATTTTAAAATAATTTTCTAAGTGGCTCAGTAAAACTTCAACTTAACTGATTATTCGTGAGGTGTTTGATTTAGAATTAAGTACAATTGAGCCTTTCGCGGATATAAACCTTTTCCCCAAACAATTATGAAAAATATACCATTTTCAGAATTATTTTTTAAATTATACCAATCCGCATACCTGACCTGCGGCAAAGAAAATTCTACCGCCACCGTGGCAACACCTATGGAACACACGTTTTACACTTCTACGCCGCATTTGCCATATGCGGTCTACGTTTCTACGCCACATATCCCGGATCCGGGGGCCCTGTAGTGAGTGAGCTCACTACATGCGTGTAGTGAGCTCTCTCGGCCGTCCGATCCGAGATCAACGGTCCGGATCATCTTACACTTTAAAAAGCTCTTTTACATTTACTTTAACTTCAATTTATCCGGACCGTTGATCTCGGATCGGACGGCCAAGAGATCTCACTACATGCATGTAGTGAGCTCACTCACTACAGGGCCCCCAATTTCGCATATCCCATATGCGGCATAGGGTACAATGCCGCAAATACAATACGCGGCTTTGAGTACGTGGCGCCATTGGTTTTGCTATGCCTCATATCCCACATGCGGCAAGGTATATTTTAAAAAATTGTTTGATAAACGGTATATTTTGCATAGTTGTTTGATAAATTGGTATATATCGGCAAAAAGCTTCAGTAAAATTATGGGACCCCACATGCTGCCTACTCAGCATTTTGGTAGACGCCATGGGAAAAAATTCGCCTTGTACCTAGACATGCTTCTTCATGGATCCAGGGGTATTATGCACCACTCGGCCGTCTGATCATATTTTGGACGGCCCGAATACATTCAGTAATTTTGATTTATTTTTACCAGTAAATAATTGAAACACACCGTGCCATCTAAAACACGAACGAACGGTCGAGGGGTGCATAGCATCCCCGTCCCTTCTTCGTTGCCAGTGCTTTACGGTGTGAAAGCAAAAGCATGTTTGGTAAACTTTATTAGGCCTTAGTTTGGTATTGGTAAAACAAATTGCAATCTAAAAAACAAACAAATTTCAAGGCGTATAATTTAATTTGCGTGAACCATGTCAAATAAAAAGGCAACCTTCTAGTACTACCTCCGCTCTGTTTTGATTTTCCCATATTTCATTTTGGGACGTCTCACATTCACTTTTCAAAATCTAACCATCAATTTTATTTTTTTTCAAGCAAAATCATCCCAGATATATATAAACGAAAATAAAAGGACACTACCGGTTCACAAGTACAAAACAAAAAAACAAAAACAGAAAATAATAACAAAAAAAACAGAAAAATACAACAATGTCGGATTCGGACCTGTCGAAAGGTGGATAGTCCATGGGACCAAGCCAAGATGCTTACTCCCATTGCAAAGACCAAATCTAGACTGGAAGATCGGAACCGGATCAGTTGCACACGCCGTCACCGCCGTTGCCGGAGAACTTGAACCGCCGTCGAAGCCGATCGGAGCCCAAGAAGAAACCAAATCTGGTTCCCCGTGATCCCAAATATGAAGGAGAGAGAGGGAGATCTTCCTCAACCCCTCTCATCCACAGAAACTTGATGTAATCATTAGGCTTAAAAGGTTGACATCACCAAATGAGTTTACATGGGACCAGGAGAGTATAGATTTTTTCTTTGATGTAACACTGGTTGATTGTACTCAAATAGAAGAAGCGCGACTAGTACTCGGATCATACGGTGAAATTTGCACTTGTGATCTACACACTTCTTACATTCCTGTCGAGCCAGTACCATGTGTGATTGATAAAGGTGTTAGGGTACTATGTAGCGGTGCTTCAAGACCATAGAATAATTGGCATGGATGGCAATGGGGCAAATCGGGGACGGATCTGACCATCCCCGCCTCTAATTCCCGAGCCTCATATCTATCTCCATCCACGGCACATTCCCCGAACGTGGAATCATCTCCACCCTCCATCCCCACTCCTAATTGAGATCGGAGATCCCGCCCCGATCGATCCATGAGTCACCAAACAAAAATAAATAAATAAAGAAAGAAAATTGAAGGACAACATTGGGACCACACTTCCAAAAAAGAACTACATACAATTTTTTCTCTGGGAAGAGTAAAGCAAGCACATAAAAAAAATAAAATTGATATTTATGGGTAAAGAGTAAAGCATTTCGTTGGGATGAGTAAACTAATCACATAAGCACAATAATGGCTCGTTATGGGTATCGCTGCTTGATTATATTTGAGAATGTGAAGAATGAAGTGTTACCATGTATAATCAAATACTCCTATACAGTCGGAAAACCCTAGTAATTAACAATAATTCTAGAAGTCTAAATGTGAATAACATATTAGATGTGTAATAAAAACCGGATCGGGAAACTGGTCGTGGAACAAATTGGGCGTATGTAGAACCGCCTCCAACGCGATCCCCGATATTTTCTTATTTTTTCCTTCAAATCCGATCCGTTTCCCGGAACTCCAACTCAAATTGGGCAGGGACAAATCGGATTGGCCAAAATTGCCATCCCCCTCCCTCTCTCATATCTGCACAGTTCTTGATTTCTCCATCGGTAGTATCAGTACATTTGAATACCTGGGTATGAATATATGGACCAACGAACATGCAACGACTGGTACAATTCTATATCTATTGTAACCATGACTATTTGCATTGTTTTTACTGATCACTCTAGAGAGAGCACATGGATTCCGATAATAACGGGGATTCTGAACATCACACATGTATCAGTTAAACAGAGATTCAACAACTCCAGGAAGGATTGGTTCTTTCGGATCCTGGCTTTCTTCAATCGGAATGGACATATACTGGATCAGACCGAATCCTCAATGTCCTGGCTATTCACAGAACGTGACGGAGAAAAAGGGGGAAATCCAGTTTCTTCAGTTGGATCAATTTATTTGAATCATTTTAGCAATGCGATTATCTGCCACATCCCCTGTTTCTGTAGCCAGCACAGCGTTGATACAAACTCATGGGTAGAACTCACCCTTGAAAACCGGCTTACAAGGAGAGGGTGCCCAAGAGCTTATATGCACAAGACCAATCCCATACTTAGTCAATGTGAGACATTAGGATCGTAACATACCACCACGCTCCGCAAGCGACGTCCACGGCGGCCCACTTTATCGACACTGACCCAATGGTAACCCTAATTAACCTTCCCATGAGTGAACCCAGAACAGAATCATGGTCACCGCTGATGGTCCACATGGGCCATGAGACCGGATCCATGCCACTAGATGGAAGTATCAGACGGGGTTAAGCTCATTCTCGCTTCTGCTTTTCCAAAATTCGAAACTGCCAGGGAATCACAATGGATTCCAAGAGTCGAATGTCTTTCCCAAGTTAGGTACCCTATATGAGGCCAAACCAACAAGAGTTCAACAAAATTAGATCCAGATACTGTACCAGAAAGTTAAGGGAGAAAGGATCGATAATTTGTAGAATCCAGGTTCGAACAACTACAGCCACACCAAACTGAAAAGAGCTTTATCCAGGAAGGCTACCCTTACAGATAACATCTTACCGCCACGTGAGAGGTCATACAAAATCAGACAGCATAAATTACAAACCCATAGTTACACCAAATAAAACTCTCACTTCACCCCTACTCCATTGTGAAATCCAAATGCTAACCCCCTCCCTACTACACAATTAGTGCTGATCCCCATATACACATCTTGTGAGCACCATCAGGTTACCGGGTTGGGTTAGGAATCCTTCTCCTTGCTTTCATTTTTGCTCACCACCTGTCTCACAAATTGACCTCGAACACGTGGTCTTTGCTCCGCTAGTTTCTTCCTGCTCTGGTACCGCACCTGCAAAGCACGGTCTCAATTAATAATTCTATGTTTTTGCTTCAATAACAAATTTTCGGCACGGGTTTGGAATACCTAGGAAACATCACCAAATTACCATTACTCAGTTCACACAACTTATTTACCTGCGGGCAGGAATACGTGTGGACGGCCAAGCGGCCATGCATTAAGGTGAATGTCATAGTATTCTTGGGTTGATGCTTTTTCTCGCTTGATGATCATTCAGGTATGGGCGAGTACAACATATGGCTACATAGCATGCGTATGGGAAGTTGGGAACATGTATAACAACTGGTATGGTATGATCATACGGTAAAACCTAAAAAGGGTATTGGTACAGCTAGCACACATCTGTAAATTTTTTGCCATCATATTCATATGACTAGGGGGAACGCATTATATGTAGAATAACCTATTGTATTCATTAATATGACTTAATTAGGAATCCAACATAAAGCCAACAGCACCGTGCAGAACGCGTTGGATGTCACTTCATTAAAGAAATGTACATATTAAAGCTTAGTTCGAGAAGCAATGCTAAGCATAGAAAAAAGTCTAATCAAGCTGATTTCACGAATTGTAATTCTATTCATAATACAGTAAGACTTAGACATATGCTAGGTACTCTCTTGTGGTGTAGAATAGACTACGAGAAAACGTCGGGCATGCGTTTTGTGTCACCGACAAGTATGCAAAAGTACTATGCAAAGCACTAGGACCCAATAGGTACATGGTACGAATATAAACCAGGCACTCTCTAATTACGGCAAACACCAAGGAAAACAGAACGAGAAAGTATTAAGTGTATACATATCACGCATGCATGCAGATATACCATGCCAAGTAGGTGGCATAGGTATGAGTCGTATGACATGTTGCCAGAAGCACAAATGCTTCACAATTTTATGGAGACTTACTGATATGCCACATGAATCAAATTAAGCCCCAATGTGGACAGTTTGCAGTTCACAATTCCTTTAAAATAGGCTGCAAATCATTCTTTTAAATAAGGGTGCGATGAGAAGTGTTGTTTATCATTGCAAATGTCAAAACATAAGTAAACACCAGTTACCTTTTTCTCGAAACACCTATCTTTCCTCTTTTGTCGGAATTTGTTCAAAGCAGCTTCTCTTGGTGTGACTTGGTTTTGATCTACCCCACTCCTGCTTCCATTTCCACCACCACCTCTGCATTTTCCATCTACTGCATTATCACTTTCCATATTTGTTCCTTCATTAATTACAGCAGCGCTGTTACCATTTTGCTCATTACTTCCATTTTTACTTCCAGAAGCACTCCCATTCAAACTGTAATTAGCAGCATTGCCTTCAATTGGGGTGCTTAACAAATTGGATGGCCCATGTTGATCTGCTTTAACCATTGTCCTCGAAGACAAATCATCGTGGTTTGGCTGCTGCTTTTGTTCCTGCTTCGTATTGTGAACATGGTGGTGATGGTGGTGGTAATGATGATGGTGGTGCTGAACTTGGACATGGCCGTTTGGAATTGGTTGGAACGCAGAGCTGGTGTGAACATTGACTCCCGATTTGGACATTGGCTGATCATTGAAAGCTGCTGGCTTGGTAAAAGCATTGTTAGTAGTAGAGCCCATGTCGTTGTTGTTGCTACTGCCATTGGAACGGCGATTAGGGGTGCCATCTGAATTAGAATGTAGGTTTTGCATTGATTCTGTTTTTGCTGCTTCTGAGCTATTGTCAATCGGAGAACAGCTGCCCACATTCCCCGTTGGAGCCTGATTAGCAGTTATAGTGGTATACCTGCATAGTAAGGAGACTCAAATAATTGTTCTTGTTCTGGATATTGACTGGAGGTACAACATCAACTTTGTCAGTTTTTTAAGTTCACATACCTAGAGAAGGCTGAATGTCTCAAAGCATTCCGATCTTGGGCATTGCTCCCAGTTTCTCCAGCGTCTCTGAGTCTCTTCAAACTGAGCTCAAGTGAATATATATCCTTAGTGTCATAGGTGGTCTCAAGTGAATATATATCCTTAGTGTCATAGGTGGTCTTGTCTTTAATATTTTTCTTGGCTATGTCATTTGGGACTTCAGTGGCTACACTTTCCATCTGAGGATTAGTGCTGTGAGTAAGGGCTTCATTGAGGTCAGCAACTTCTTTTGTGAATTCGCCATTTGGCGTCCCACTGTTGAGCTCCATTTTGTCTCTTTCTAATTTATCGCCATCCCTGTTTGATTCTAATTTGGTATTTTTTTCCTTCTTAGCCCCTCCTAGAGTTGTCAATACTTTTTTGCTTCGGCCTTCAAGTTGCAAATCTGGATTTTTAGGGACTCCTATCTCCAAGTCTTTACCCATTGCAAGATTGTCTGAGCGTAACACAACAACATTTAATAACAAAATAAAATTGAGTGAGTTAAAAGACAAAGTACTAGGACCACTGAGAAGCACAGTCGTGATTGCCATGCATACCAAGTTCATCATCCTTTCCACGACACTCCTTCATGGCTGTTGTGGACACCCAATGATTGCCAAATGCTTCAGATCTTGAATGGATTACTTGAGCACAAGTGCTATCGGGAGGATCTTCAAGTTGATCCCATGGTGACATGGGTTGGGGGCTGTCAACATCTACTGCTCGTTTTGTCCAAGAACTCTGCAGCCAGAGAAGATAACACATTTCATCAAGTAGATTAAATTTACTTATCTCCATCTGGTTGTGTACTCGACCGTCTATTCATTTTGACCTTAATAAGACTTCTAACACGCTGACATTTGTGTCTTGATAATTAGACTAACTATGTTTTGGAAGTAAAATTTTAGTTTTAGAAGCCTGACAATTTGTTTTGGTACAGCAAGGTATATGGAAGGTGAGATGGTCGGAGAAGACTGTTCGGTTGGGAACCACCAGAAGGACGGGCGGGGGGGGGGGGGGGGGGGGGGGGGGGGGGAGAGAGAGAGAGAAGGTCAAACGGTAAATGGTTGGCAAGTTGGTGGCCTCATCAACCAAGAGACCCTATATTCAGCGATTGAACATGAAAGTGGGACCTGGTTGGAAGCATGCCCTCTATCTAGTGGTTGAGCATTCTGAGGTATGTTTGTCATCCCAAGTTTCAGAAATCAACAATCTTTCCAGGTTGGTAGTGGGTGCGTACAAACTGTCGCAATCAAAGGAAAATAGAAGCCCCAAAATGCCATAAGCTCTCGTCAAATTCTACTTTGTCCTAAGGCCGGTCAAGGTGGAGCCAACCTTGGACCAGGGTCACCGAGAGACCTTGACAACCCTCAACTCTAGCCTGCAAACCACTTGTCATCCTGATGGTTCAGAGCCGAAACTCTGGGTCCTGCTCCCAACCTTGGCCCTATAGAGTAAAGATTGGAACGCCTGAGGTGATGGCGCACTCCATTATCCTTTGAGTTACGAGCAGTGACACTTCTTAGAGCGATGACATTTTCCGGAGAAGAGCTACCATGGGAGCAAACTCAGGGCAAGTGACAGAGTGATTGTGCGCAAGAGCTGGCATAATACTACGAGGAAGTAATAACCCCTGAGTGCCTTGATTTTGGAGACGGTGCGAGCGAATCACTTGCGCACCGTGCCGTATGGCAAGTTATGACCTGCGCCGGGAGACATTTGACTGGTGGCACGACTCGTGCGTGGCACTATTTGGCGGGTGGTATGACTTGTGATCGGAGCCATTTGGTGGGTGGTGTGACTGATGCACAACTAAATTTGGTGGGTAGCATGAATGTTGTGTGAACCACTTGGCAGGTAGCGCAAACTGTGTGTGGCATAGTTTGGCGAGTGGCGCAACCTGCACGCCACATTATTTGGTGGTAAAATCACTTGCGGATTGCGCTGTTTGGGTGGTGGAATGAGTTGCATGCGACACTGTTTCACAGGTGGGGTCCCTTCATGTGTCCGTGTATTTATATGTACCATGTCCGTTATGTTGTCGATGTTTCAGCCTTGTAGCATGTTTGTAAATAAACTATGAAATGTACAAGAACACTACGCAATTTGGAGAATGAGGATATCCTTCTAGTTTTCTGAATCTGCCATATGGATATTAGTGTGATCTAAACGCTCTTTTAGCATGTACATTAGTTGAATAAATAAAGTGCATGAGCAAATAAGGCAAAATTGTTTGACCTCCTTTGTTCGAGCATTTGCATCAAATATTAAATTAATTTTCCTATACCATGATCAAGTTAATTAAGGATTGGAGATTAAGGATAGATTGTGGAGTTGGTAGTTGTTATCTAAATTGGATTATGAGAGTTCTAGTGAGCGAGTGAGAGTGGGTTTGGGTTATAACTTACATACATTCATATATAGTGTGAGAGAGGGAGGGTTTTAACTGCAAAGATTAAGAGACTGTATAAAGGGAGAAAGATAGGAACCACGATAGGGTGGATTCCAGCAGAATTTCTGCATCTTGGGTAAGCCCATTATCTTCTGTTGAACTTAAATTTTTCTTTTTCCCTAGACTGGCTTCGGGATGGCAATGGGTTATAGCTGGTGTCGTTTGGTGGATGAGAGAGAAAGAGAGGAAAAAGAAGCCTCAGTGACTGCTGAGTAGTGCTGTGAAGGCATGCCTTTTTGGGAGGTTGTGTCTTGTGGTGCATGTTCCTTTACATCTTACATATATATAGTTTATGCTTGGGTGCAGGAGTAAATTGAGTGTATACCTGAGTGCCACTGCCGTTGTCACTTCCATTTCCATCCCTACCATTCAAACCAAAGCTTGTGTTAGCATCCCCGTCATTGCTGCCTGTGTTATTGTCAGACACTTCAACACTTTTTGACTTGGAAGATTTTTTAGTTTGTATGCCACTTTCGCTTCCACTTCCACTGCCACTTGCCTGATGAAAAAGTATGAAATTAATGCACAGCAGAACAATGAAACCGTGTTCAGTGCCCTATACATATCTATTGAAATAATAAGAACGGAAAAGCTAAACCAAAACTAGCAAATAGAAATTAAAGAATATCTTTGGTTCAAGTTTTAAGTTGTAATTAAGTATATTAACTCACACTGTGGCATTTCCTCCATACATGCTGCCAGAGAATTTTAAGCTCATTCTTCCGAATAGGCTTCACTAAAAAGTCAACTGCACCCTTGGACAAACATTTAAAGACTATACCCATAGAATCATTAGACGACATCACTGCATAAAAACTCGTTAGCTATAGCAGTTACAAATTTTGACAAATGAAATGACTGGAAAAGGAGTGCAATATAAGTGTGTCACTTCCAATAGAAGGAATATGAAAAACACTCACTAATCACTGGAATATTCATGTAAGTTTTGTGGCTCATAATCTTTCCCAAGAGACCAATGCCCGACAAACAAGGCAGGACTACCTCCGTTAGAACAAGGTCGATGTGATTAGTGGGGTCTTCTAAGATTCTCCATGCTTCTAGACCGTTTGCTACAGCAGTAACTGCCAAGATCAAATCAATATTATGTCAATGACGATAAACAGAGGAAAACGGGGACAGAGTCCCAAACAGTATAAATATATATATCCAGTCACTGAAAAGATGGTCAGTCTACGGGTGAACATGTTTATTGCTACAATAAACAAAATATTATAAATACAACATTGTAGGAAGCTCCCATTCTCACAGATGGACAAATAGATACATCAAACTCAAAATTGATATCCAATAATTGCAACTAGTGAGTTTCTGACCTTCATAGCTGCAGTTTCGAAGCAATGCACTGACAACATGGCGAGTTGAATCATCGTTTTCCACCAGTAGAAACTTGAGAGACCTAACAGGAAGAAACCTTTCCCAGCAAACCACTGGTCCTTGAGGCCCTTGATGCTGTTGCTGTGGTCTCTGATGAACAGCCTGGGGCCGGACCAACTCCTTGGGTCCAAACTTTGGATCTTCTGTATCCTCATTAATCCTGGACTCATCTTCCTCAGAAAGCCCATGCCCATTAGTGACAATTCCATTCCTTACTTCCTTTTGCTCATCCCTTATACAGTGGTTGGGTTCCAGCAACCCATTGGTCGCGGGACCATTAGTGTTCCCTCGAAGAGTCCTCATCAACCAGATTCAAAAAGACTAGTGACGAATAAGGCACAAGGATCAGTTGGCAACAACTCCTCCACTTTCGAAGAGAAGTTGCACATACTGTTGTCCACAAGAAAACCCACCTCTGTAGAGACAAACTTTATCTACACAGAGATACACGCGTACAGCCATATAAGATAAATCACAATAATTAGCTTATACAAAAAAATTATACCTTCATGCACCTCGTCAGGCAGGGGAAAAAATTCCGAACATGAAAAAGAAAGCAGTCTTATCCTTGGTTTAAACCATTAGAACAGACAAAACAGGACACAGAAACCCTCAAATCATTTCTTCAAATGGCTCAATTTGGCAAGCTAATGAAAGAAACTTTCTATAATCACAGATCTCTAGCCTTATGCAGCCAGAAACAAGAAATAATCCAGATATCACTCATACCTTACAGATAATGTTATCCAAATATCAGATCTCTAGCCCTGAAAACTTTGACCCGTAATTATCAAATACAGATACTAATCTTGTACCGTTTTTTCTATTTAATCGGTGGACGCAAGCAATGTTTTGAAACCTAGACCGGAGAAGGGACATGGCGGATAGGTCACCGGTTCAACCGCGGTCGAATTGCTATCGAACCGTTACGTCATAATTACGTCATATATATAACCAAAAAAATGAGTATGTTAAAAAAAAAAAAAACATGTGAAAAAGCTTGAAAGAATAGTGTGGAAGAGGAGGAATGGGGTTTAGCATGAGTTCAATACATTTTTCTCCAATCCCACATCGGTGAGGGATGGACTCGGCATACCTATTGCTTCTATAAAAGGCTGCTTGGGTGACGAGAAGTACAGTGGGTCTCTTAAATGACCTTAACCACGCAGTCCACCTCTACACGCGTCAGCTGAGGGGACTATAGTGGAAAGAATTTCAGTTCAAAATTCCCCGTCCGGGTAAATAGACCCGCTCCCGGTTCTTCCGGTTGAGTGGTTCAACCGCTTATTTGGGACGGTTTTCACTTTTAAGACCGATTCTGACGTTGAAGCGGTTTTTTATTACAACAGGACCGGTGTGAGGGCCGGTTGACGAGCCAACCGGTTGAACCGGCCAGGCCGGTCAGGTTTCAAAGCATTGGACGCAAGTAAAGAATTATACTTTACATATTTTGGGAAAACACAAATATACAAATACATACATACATATATATTAAAAACAGTCGACCTATTCTGAGAGTTTCAATAAAAGAAACATAATCAAACAAATGAATCCAAATCAGGGAAAGGCATCACAAAATACCAAACCAGAAGAAAATCCTTAGTTCAAGAAGAAGAAAAATTCATTCAATTTCAAATGATTTAATTCAGATACTAGAAAATGATTAGTAGAAGAGCATCTACAGCCCTTACTCTTTTAATCGACTCGGAACCAAATCTGAGTAAAACCCTACCAATTTGAATTTAACTCTAATTTTCCACAAAATCAAGGCAGACTCAATTTTTACTCAAAATTTTGAAGACTTGCTTTGCTCTCCACAATTTACAACTATGCTATTAGTGAAGCTTTTACTCAAATTTGTGCTTATATTTGGGTTTGTAAATTGGAGTAATTCATACCAAACGAAACGTTTGCTCAAATTTTTACTCAAATTTGACTATGGGCTGGAGATGCTCTAAGTCTCGTTTAATTAAACCTAAGACACCCAAGATTTTATATTTTTCCTAAATTTTTCCGCAAATATAGTTCTGAGCGTTCCAATAAAAGAAACCTAATCAAAATTTCCAGCAAGAAAATTTAATCCTTAGGAGGACAATAAAAGCAAAAATGGTGAAAACTTAATCCAAAGATAAAGATCTATATACACGATTGTTGGATTAAAGGTCTATACACAAGCAATTACCTCATGATCATGAAGTTAATAAATGAAAAACAGAGCTTTGACTCTGCAGCTAAGCCCCAGCAAATCGGCCAATTCTTCAAAACCGGAAGGATTTGAACAGAAAAACGCTCACGTGAAGAAACAAAATCCAAGCGATTTTAGGGTTTTTTCTGCTTGAAATGCGTTCTTACTAGAAAGAAAACTGGACCCTTTTCATTGGTTGAGGAACGGCGAAGACACAGAGGAAAGAGAGAGAGAGAGATGTTAGCGAAGATATTAGTATAATAATCCGGCGATGGCTGGCGTGGATATTCTTGAGGTCTGAAGGGTGCTGAGCTGCCACGTGTTCGCCATGTCGGATACATGTGGTGATGTGGATTTAAAAACGTAGTAATAAACTCTAAAATTTACAAACAAAACAAATACTAAAAATTTACTATTTTTTGGTCCGTTTCAAAGAAAAAAATATATCTTTAGTGCTTAAAACTACAGCAAAACAAACACTAAAAAATTATGGAGTGCATTTCAAAGAAACTAGAGTGCAAAAATTATTTTCCTTTATATTTTATTAACAAAGGAAAATTAATATTTGGTATGCAAATACTTTTTAAATCGTAGAAAGTGTTTGAGGGTGTCAACAGAAAAAAGAGAACTTAAAATTTTTTTACACGATGTAAGCATAATTTTTATTTTGAAAACAAATTAAAAATTTTACTATATCTTTATAGCAATTAAAAAAAATGTAATAGATTTTTATAATTGACAAAATAATAGACGTGCTTTGTTTATTATCAGCGTAAAACTTTGTTGTAGTCATAAGCGGTGAGCACGTGGATATAATGAAAACTTATTTTAAAAATAATTGAGATTAATGTTTATCTTCTTCTTTTTAAAAAAAAAAAAAGTACTCCAAATTTTCCCCCTCATTTTCTGCGAATAAAACAATGGAAATGATTTTTAATTTTTCCCTAAAAGAAAGTGCATAAAAATCCAAAAAAATGGAACTCATTACCGCGTGTGTGACACGTGGCTCGGAGCGGTGGGGTAACGGGGAGCAAAATCTAAAGCGAGGAGGTGAGTAGCTTTTGCCGGATCTGGCTGTTGGATCCGGATGGGGACACGTGGCGCGTTTTGGGCTCAGTTAAAGGTCTTCTCCGCCTTTCGTGATCGTGGGGCCCACGTATTTGGTTGGGTGGTTTGAAAGAAAGAAAACCGACGGAGATGGTGGTGGTTTTCTGTCAAATGACGGAGCTGCCCCTTTGAAGTTGCGTCATTCTCAATAATGCCTCCCAGGTCTCGTCCACGTCAATAGGAAAATATCTAGGAATAGTTTTTTTTTTTTGGGTTAAATTTCACTTACCTTCCCTAAGGTTTCTGACAAATATAGAGACGTCCCCTATACTTTCTGATATTCCACTACTCTTTTTTACTTCTCAAACTAATTGTTACTTACCTTCCTTGCAGTTATTTTAAGGCCAACAGTGTTAAATTTTTACGTGAAACGACCATAGTACCATGAGTATATATTATCCACAATAAAAAAATCTTTTTTTTTTTTTAAAAATAGAGTTAAAAAAATTTCCAAAAAAATTAAACCGTTTTTCATTTTTTTTTAAAAAAATTTTTAAATAGTTTTTTGTAGGGGGAAAAAAACTTGTTTTGAAAATAATTCTTTAAACAGTTTCTTTTTTCGGATTTTATTTTCAGATTTTTGAAGAAAAAAAACGTTGTTTTCAAAACTTTATAAAATAACGGTTTACCAACAACTAGTTTTTTCCAAAAATATATATATATTTTTAAAACTTTCGTATTCAAAAATGAAAGTTTTAAAAATGAAGAATGGTTTAATTTTTTTTTTTAACTCTATTTAAAAAAAAAAACTATTTTCTTTGGGTGAAGAATATACACTAAGGGTACTATAGTCATTTCATACAAAAAGTTAACACTGTTAGCATTAAAATAACGCAATGGAGGTAAGTGACAATCAGTTTGAAAAGTGACGGAGGGCAGTGGAATTTCAGAAAGTATAGCGGAGGTCTTTCTATTTGTCAGAAACCTCAGGGGAGGTAAGTGAAAATTTACCCCTTTTTTATTTTTTTTCTTTGGGCTTATCGAGTGTGTCGGAAACATTTTGCCTTGACTAATCTCTAGGATACATGTAGACTGTAGTTTCTGTCTCTCATGTACCGAGTAAATTCCTGGCCTAAGCTCGAGATAACCTAAAGGGGGACTGCTTGTGCGTAATGAAATTTCAACATATGTCCACCCTTTAAGACAGGAGCAGTTCTATGATTTTCATCAATGATGACAAAAATTCATAAGTAATATTGCGAAAAGTTATTTGCAAAAAAAAAAAAAAAAAGATCTAATTTGACGAGATATATTATATGCAAAATAATTTATTTTTATAGGATTTCATTGTTACACAAAGAGCTACTCTATTTCAATCTTAAATTACAATGTCTCACAACGAGCCTTCGTATTAAAACGTTGAATTTGGATTCATTATCAACACAATTGAACATATTATTCTCAAGAATCGAGGCCTACACTAAATATAATCAAGACGTGGAAGTAAAAATCAATTGAATATCTTGTTTTGAGTATTAATTTTTTGATCAAATAACTGGCTTGATAACATTACAACATTGACATGTTATGGAGTTCTCAACGTTTTATCCAATTCCTTATTGCGCTTGTGCCTTAGCCAACAACATGAGAGCGAGAGAGAAGAGAGAATGCTGGGTTCCTTTATTTAATTAATAAATTTATATTCTCAAATTTTATTGGGTTGGACTTATTTTGTTTTGTAATGTTATATTGTTAAGTTGTCCAAATTCATTTGTTTTAACCCTGTTTATTGATCCAGTGTTACTTAATACGTAAAAAAAAGGTAATTATCAGTAACCTCCCCTGAGGTTTCTAACACAAACAGATACCTCCCCCGAGGTTTATGAAATGACACTGACCTCCCCTACTTTTGCTGACAATATCAAAATTCTCCCCTGGACCTTTTTCTGCTAATATTCCGTTAAAGCACTAACGGAAATCGATGATGTCACCTAAAAATGGAATTTTAAGTAAAAAATTGCTCTCATTTAATACTCCTATTACCAAACTATATTATCTTTACCAAAATTTTTGTCTCCCTTTTTAGTCTTTATCATTTTACATAATTTTCTCCCTATTTCATTTTATATAAACAATACACTTATATACTTATATACTTACAATTAAATGCGTATGCATGCGTTTAAAAGACTCTTTTGCATAATTTTTTTTCCTTTCAATGTCTACGTTTTTTTTTTTTTTTTTTTGGTACACTTTCATTATCTACTTATATATTTAGTTGAGACAAACAGAAAAAAAAAAAGAATATTACAGTATAATAGAAAATTGGAAAATAATGAATTTTTTCGTTATAATCGTTAAAAAAGTTATAAAGCCCAACAAGCCAAGTAATGGATTTTTTTTTTTTTGTTGCGCATAGTTTAGACTTGATATGAATTTTATTGACATGAATCTATTTATTTTAATTTCATTGACCATTTTGTTAACAAACCAAAAAAAAAAAAAAAAACATTATAATAAAAATAGAAAAGCGATAATTTTTATTATAATCGTTCAAAAAGTTATAAACCCAAACCAGCAAAGTAATGGAGGTTTTTTTTTTTTTTGGCATAGTTTTGTCTTAACATAAATTTTATTGACACAAGCCTATTTATTTTAATTTCATTGATCATTTTGTTTAAGACAAACAAAAACATAAAATACATTTGGCCAAAAAAAATAAAAATAACCTAATTTGTTTTCCACTAACCTCCATGATCTAGTAAAGTTAATTTCACTTAACCAAAAAAATTCACAAAATTAAAAGATATGAGTTTTTTTTTTGAAAATTTAAGTTGGTAGAATGTATTTATTTTGTTATAAGGGTATTTCGGTAATTTTTCTGCAAAACTTAACGCCATCAACGGAAAAGTAACGACAGGGGGGAATCTTGATATTGTTAGCAAAAGCAGGGGAGGTCAGTGTCATTTCAAAAACCTCAGGGGAGGTATCTGTTTGTGTCAGAAACCTCAGGGGAGGTATCTGTTTGTGTCAGAAACCTCAGGGCATCCACAGTGGATTCTTAAAATGACCCCTAGGTGAGGCTCCTAAAATTTAGCAAGCCATTTAATCAATTATGGTCTTCAATGGGCTCCCAATACAAGCTCCCAATGGTGGCTCCTAAGCATGGCTCCTAACCCATTAACTAAATCTAACTAGCCTTGTAGCTAGTTCCAAGTGAGACCCAAGCTCTTTTAATCCTTTTTTTTATGGGACCCACACTTTTTTTATTACTTTCTTCACAAAATAGGAAATTTTATTGCTAGTCCATTGGGTGCACGTATGCTCTCTATGTTAAGCAAACTCTAGGAGTGTCAAATAGACCCCAATTAGGCTTATGTGTACACCTTAGGAGTCAACTTAAGAGCCATCTTTAGGGAGCCCACTGTGGATGCCCTCAGGGGAGGTTACTGATAATTACCTTAAAAAAAAATATACATATTCAGTGCATTTTTAGAAGCCAGCGAATCCGGGGCTTCAAAGTAGAGCCGCCCTTGCCTTGAGATTCGAACCTTAAATTTTACTGGCCCTGTTCGTTTCCCAGTTTAGTTTTAGTTTTAGTTTTGATGACATCATCATTTCCCTCAATTCGCTCTCTATCTCTCTTCACTCATTACACCTTATGACATCATCAAAACTAAACTAAACTATCTAACTAAACACAGCCAGTATGTTCTAACGCAAAAGTGTTGCAAGGAAATTGACCTTGAAACCTTATAATAAGAGCGCAAAATCCTTTTAATAAAGTCTACAGACCTGGCCAGCCCTTGTATTAATCTAGGCAGAGTTAACCTCGTGAAGGTCATGACTAGGGTAGGTCAATGACTAGCAAATTATGCATCACCACGTGTTATCAACTTAAAACGATCAAAGGAAGTAAAAAAACTGTGGGAGGAGTGATTGGGTGTTCCCCGAACATGACCCCATGGTGCTCAACCCAGCCTAATATTGTGTGTTTTGGGTAGAGGTGTCAAACGGGCTAGGCACATCACGATCACAGCACGGCTCAGGTAGAGCACGACATGATCTTATATGTGAGTTAGCCTGGATCGGTGTTTTGTGGCACGTGACATGGGCATGGCACGGGCATGGAAAATAGAGAGAGAGAAATTACAGAATGAGGGAAACTCCAAATAACATGCTAACATGGCTCATAAGAGGAGACCCAGGGCAATATTGGGCTAACAAAGCCAAAAGGAAAGAAAAAATAAGTGTGTTTCCAACCAAGAACTGGAAAGCACTGTACGTCCTAACTTTTTAGGTGTCTGATTCTATCAAGACTCCCTTTAAAAGCATCCTCATTTGGCTCCCCACTTTAACTTTTGGGTTAAGTTGTTAGGGTTGCTCCAGTCTCCGGTTGTTCGCTTGCCCCTAAGTTTTGGTGAGGTACTGTTCACGCACCTTTTGTTTTACGCACCTTTTGTTTTTTATTGTTTTCTTCCGTTTCTTTTCCTGGATGCGTCAGATGAGAGAGAGGGAGTCATGGGCACGTGGCTAACTTTGTATGGGTGGAGAATGTTTTAATGGTTGGGGGGTCCACTATTGCACCGAAAACATCTCCCCAGGCGGGGAGATTAACTTTTTAGGGGGAATATATATATATATATATATATATATATTTATAGATTTGAGGGGAATAGTTTAATATAATAAAGTTAAAATAGAGAGTTTGATTTTGTGAGTTTTTGATAAAGTGACTTGCTAATTTATAAAAAGTGTTTTTGAAGTTAAATTTGGTGAAAATTTTGGTGCTCCTGATAAAGATGCTCTAAGATCCTTAAGAGAGTAGATTGAGATGTTCTTGATAAAAAAAAAAAAGATTGAGATGTTGTTTAGCCTTTGATCCGGCCATTTTAGCTATAGACCTGTTGTAACTAGGGCTGCAAACAAACCGAGCTGCTCGCAAGCAGCTCATGGCTCGGCTCTTTAAGTAATCGAGCCGAGCTCAAGCTCGATTTTCAGGCTCATTTAGTTAACAAGTTCACTAAAGCTTGGCTCAGCTCACAAAAGTTCGACTTGTTTGTATAGGCTCGGCTCATTGAGTAAATTACCCTGACTCGGCTCGTTAAAGGCTCGGCTCGTTTATGACCGAGCCGAGCTCGAACACAACAAAGCTCGGCTCGGCTCGTTTGCACCCCTATCTGCAATTACTTCCCAATCCAGATTAATGCTTACATCAAAATCTTTTTTACATCAAAATATCACTATAGTTTGTATGAATGATCTAGTCCACAGTATTTAGAACATAACTTATCAACATTCTCCCAGGTAACAATTAATGGTGGAACACCTAACAAATATTTTACGAAATAAACAATTCTGAGGTTAAAACAACACCATCTCGAAGGATGCGGCCAAGCCAACTTTGACATGTATCACAACAAATGCCATTTTAACACAATTAGAAGAATAAAACACAGTGTACAACATTTGCGCAATCCACAGATATTAACAACTGCATTTGGAACCTCGGGCGGATCGGGGAAATCGAAATTGAAAGGAAAAGAGAACTCACTAAAACACAATGGCTGATGGTAAAGATAGATATCCTACATTACAACGCTGGCCCATTCAATGACAGGAAATCATTTGAAGGATGATGAATAAAAACACGCAAAGCAAAGTACACAAGGCGTAATTTCAAAGCCATTCAGCTACATACGGTCTGACCTGCCGTCATCCTCGGTGATCCCATCCCCAGCATTTCTGCAACCAAAATTGGAAACCGTGGTAAGATGAGTCGTGAATAATGTGCAGATGAGAAACTAACCGAGGTGAAAAACATGAGGCTCTATATTAAAATGACGAAAAATGCACAAATCTCAACAAATGGAAATTGTTCTAGTTCATGCACATTGCGAAGCTAGCGAGTGTCTAACAAGCATGGATACTTCTAGTGTCCTCACGTATCCGTGTCCAACACGCTCTAAACGCGCGCCAAAAATTCCCAAAACGCGACCAATTTGTTCTTACCATGGTACTAGTGGGACACGTTGGAGACACATTAAGAGGTCAGGATGTAATTTGAAAAGTTCAGCCATGGTCAAAATTGTCAAGAATGCTTCCGTCTTGAATACTTGTATGTGGTATATATATTTTAATACTGTCATAACATTTGTTGTGACTCAACTTACCCACTGCTACAGAAGACAGTAAAGTAAATATACACAAAGCCCCTTCAGGCCTCAAGCAGTGGGAAATAAATGAAAACCTCAATCTAGAATTAGCAAAACAAACCTCCAAGAACTCGTCAGATTCCGAGCTTTTCTATCCAACTGAAGGTTTTCCAAAGCAGCTGAAGCATGAATTACATCCTCTGACAATTCATCGCTGTCATATCTCCAGTTGTATTCATCTTTCCTGTAGCCAGTCATGGAGGACCCTCCTCTCCTATCTAAAAGTAATGAAACTATCAGTTATAGGAACCAGATGAAATTGAATTCAAAATGCTTTAGTTTGAAAACTTACCAGATGCTTGAGAAACAGGATGCGGCCTAAAATAAACAAAATGCATGAATATTATTAGAATGAAAAAGAAAATGAAAGAGAAAGATAACAAATTTGAATTAAACAATCGCATTTGTAAGCACCTTCCAAGGGGAGGTAAGCCACCAGCAACAGATGATGATGAAGGTCTTCTAATGTTTCGTGATTCTAAATTGGAGAAAGACTCAGTTTCTGGAGTGGTTAATCTCCTTCCAGTACCTCTTGCTTGGGACAAATTCTGTACAAGCAGAACTATTTAGCAGAAAAGAAAGAAAAATGTATGCACACCCCTGATAAAAAGCTAACATAACCACCTTAAAAACAAAACATCATGGTACCAAGTATGGGTTCCTAATATCCAATACCACCAGCTGGCTAGAGACCCAGGAAAATGAAAAATAATTACACCAATATATAATGTGGTATTTTAGTTGCAAGGGTAAAAATATAAGAATACAATGCATGAAATTTTTTTCCTGATGTCAACCAGGACCGGTCGGGTATTTTCAATTCTCCCCTAGGGACTCTATACCCGAAAAATTTAACAAATACCAGCCTTGGTTGGGGCGGGGCAGGTTGAATTGCCATCCCTATCATTAATTTTATATTCTATACCTATACCCACTTTAATCATTTAAGAATCTGTACTTAGGAGAACCAAGCAAGCAACTATTTTCACAACTTTTCCCAACAAAGAATCACATGGACACCGCCAAAAGCTAGTAGCTGGAGCTTTTAGCCTCCAACAGCATTCAGCTAATACTAGGATCACTTTCAGTGAGAAGCCCAAGGCTAATTAAAAAACATACATCTCAAAAGATTTGCAGTCATAAACACTTACAAATCCACTGGAAAAGAAAAAAGACATACAGAACACCCATCACGCGAAGTCATCTGGAGTCTCTGGACCAATGAAGAGTGTTGATAAGGGTATCGGATACAAACAGAAACTTCAGCCTCCAACCACTAGGTCCACTACCAAAAATATTTAAGTCCACTACAGGGTCCAGCTGAATTACAATGGCACATACACTTACACATTTCTAGCATTTTACACCTGCAAGTTAAATCTCCTGCTGCGTGCCACCAAATACTTTTCTTCCCATGCACCATCCACCTCCCTCAACTCTGCGTTGGGCTCCCAACAGACTTAGAAGAACTACAGAGTCGTGAAATAATTAAGCCAGCACCACTATTGCTTCCCATCACCAAGTATCTATGCCTCATCTTCCATCTTTCCACTATGTAGCCATCTTTTTCTAAATACTCCATGCTCGCTATCTTTTCATTAGCGAATAAGTCAAAGATGTTTTTCAACTACGCGATCGAGATATCTCATAGTACTGGTAACAGTGTCTCAATCAAGCAACTAAAAGATGGATATATAATTGGAGAGAAGTTCTAAAATAAGCAGGATAAAAATAAATGCATGGAATATAAGTACAATATTAGTTACAATAAGAATGCGGAAACAGTGAAGCTCAGAAGCTAGTTTCAAGAGCAAACATTTTCTCTAGATGAGCATTGGTAAAAATTGGAAGATGAAAGGATCTCAACAATAAACTGGTGGTTTCAACAGAATAACAAAGAAAACTAATTTGAGTAAATAACAAACCTCATACTTCAGGAATCCTTCAAGAACATCCAGCAGCAAAGGAGCACTATCACCATTCCTGTTAAGATCATATCCATTCTTGCTACTAAATTCTTTTAACTCAGCCTTCCATGAATCCTTTTGCTGCGATTAAAGTGCAGACCAATACAATCCCTTTATGAGGAATATTAAAATGTGACTGAAACAAACAATATGGTCATTCGCTAAAATGAATGGCAATAGAACAGGAGAGCACGTGCTGACCAAGTTACATTCGGGCTGATAAACTTTTAGAGTGTGGCTTAGCTGTGCCCAATCCAAGTACTCAGATATCAGTGCGGTAAGCAGCCTTCCTGCAGTAAGCAGATAAAAGTGCGGGACAAGCAATGTGAGGCATAACTCAGTTACGGGTAAGACTCGCATATTGAAATTATTACCACTTTCAAAGACACTAGTAAACAAATGTAAAACAATTACAGATATATCACTTGTGAACAGAAATATCACTAGTGCACTCATTAGTAAACAGATATATCACTTGTGAACATATAATGCCAATAGGTTTATAATTGGCGAACTTCCCAGTGAACAGATGTGTCAATGGCGAAGCCAATTAAATGGTGTTAAGAAACTTGGTGCGCGGCGGAGGTTTGTTGAGTTTTGCAGCCGTAGAAACTCCATTTTATTAAGCTCTGATGGGAATGGAGACAAGCTCATAAAATCCTCCAGTTCTAGGTACAAGGATCGGAATATAAAGGGAGTTCGTAATTACCCTCAATTCATTGTTCCCAAAGGTTTAGAAATTTAGCTGATTCGCATTTAGAACAGGTTGGAGTTCAGACAAATCACTGCATTCCTATAAAGTGTCAAACAAGCGAAATTTCCATAGAAACACTCAAAAGCATGTATGAGGGAGAATACTTCTGAGGCGAGGATTAGTGGACTCCCATCAAAGGCAACAGCATTGGGGCGTTAGGAGTTATGTCGAGCTAAAATCAGGACAATATTGGACTTTAGTTGAGAAATAATCCCAGAACACAAACCATTTACTCACTTGAACATTTGAACGCTGCCAACTCCCAAAGAGAGGAGTAGGATCATGTCCTCCTTAGGACATAAGCGTGTCTGCGTGAGCATTATCCAACAGTAACTTAATCAAACAGAAAATCCCTTTTATAACTAGCATGAATCAGTAATGTGGACAAGGTCTGAGAGAAGGTAATGCCAACACATTCATTGCATGACCAAACTTGTCCATAAGTAGAATCAAGCTCTACCTCGTATACTGGACTATAATTTTTGATAATTAAATAAGGTTCTGTAAGTAGTGACTAGCCGAGGGCTATGAAGCACGGACACTCCTAGAGGCCGGCGTGTCCCCCATGTCCGACAAGGGGACACAGTAAAATACATATGGGAAGCGTCCTTCCGTGTCCCCCATGTCCAACAAGGGGACACGGCAAAATAAATTTAATTTACTTTTTAGGGGGACACAGCAGGGACAAATGAAGGACACGTAAGGAACACGGTAGGGACACGGAAGGACGCTTATGGGGACACGGTGGGGGTTAAATATGCAATTTTTAACTTCTTTTTGGGGTAGATGAGTATTGCTTCAAGTATTTTGGATTAAAAAAGTAATATGATGAATATGTGATGCTTGTTTAAATAAATTGATGGTTCATGATTATACATATTAATATATTTCCACCGGTATAAAATAATAATTATTCTATTATTATCATCATTATGTATTTTTGTTGTGTCCCCTACTGTGTCCGCGTCTCCATCTCTTTAGAAATCATGTGTCATGTGTTGTGTCCGTGTCCATATCCGTGCCACATAGGCCAAGGGGAATGAAATGTTAGGCTACATTGCAACGACTCTTCTAAAGTTGTTCAGTCCCCTGTTGGATTGATGAGCAGTAACTCTCGCTCGGAGCATTACTAGGATGACTTCAAGCAATCTTATTCAATTTAACCCAGGAACAGAAAATTCAGCGTAGTAAACCTCATAAAGAAGACACCAATATTCTGTTGCAACTTGGCTAAGACAGTGCGAATTTTTAGAAGCATGTGGAAGTAAACTAGTCGTAAAGCAATAACTCGTAGAATTCAATTAATGAGAAAGAAGAAAATTAAACGGCGAACCTGAAGGAGATGCATGAAGTTGTTTTGCACGGTCATTGCAACTACCCAATAGAGCAGGAGGTAAACCTTCTTCCTTTTCTATTGCCCTGTCTTCCTCTTCAATTGCCTCAAATACACTTGCTCTGAGTTCCGCCTATAAATATTACATGCCAACAAAATATCAATGGACATATTTTCCTAGTCAGATTGCAAGGAACATGTGAACAATGTAATTACTTGTTTTCTGACATTTTGATTCCAGGTTATCATACCAAGCGATCAGCATAACAGACAATTTAAGGAGACTTTTGGTTTTTTCTTTCAATGAAAGCTCTCCATCCTCGGCAGACTCCGAATAATGGATAGCGTCAGCATTCAACAAAATGGATTTCAGATCTTTCGAAGGAAGTGCTCCCCGCAGGTACTCATACCTCTTTTCCTTTGATTCTACCTTAATACATTGATGGTATTTTTCCAGGCTGACATTCCACTTTAATTTATGCCCTAATTGTGTTTGACAGACAACTTTCTCCACACCCACTTAGCTCAAATGTCACCTCCGAAAACTCCAATGAATTGAAGCCGGGGAACAAAAAAACACCAGTTTAACCCTTAAAATTCGGGGGGCGTTTCAACAGTTACTCTTCCATTTTCTTGACTGCAGTTATCACAATTCATTTATCATCAAATCATACTTGATTAGATTTGTGGTGGATTACCTCTAGGAGGATCCGATATCATCATAACAATCAAAATCCTTACATAACTTTCTCTTGATTCTGATAGCATCATTAATTTATGCCCTAAATGAGTTTAACAGACCACTTTTTCCACGCCCAGTTACCACAAATATCACATCCACTTAATTTATGCCCTAATTGTGTTTGACAGACAACTTTCTCCACACCCACTTAGCTCAAATGTCACCTCCGAAAACTCCAATGAATTGAAGCCGGGGAACAAAAAAACACCAGTTTAACCCTTAAAATTCGGGGGGCGTTTCAACAGTTACTCTTCCATTTTCTTGACTGCAGTTATCACAATTCATTTATCATCAAATCATACTTGATTAGATTTGTGGTGGATTACCTCTAGGAGGATCCGATATCATCATAACAATCAAAATCCTTACATAACTTTCTCTTGATTCTGATAGCATCATTAATTTATGCCCTAAATGAGTTTAACAGACCACTTTTTCCACGCCCAGTTACCACAAATATCACATCCACTTAATTTATGCCCTAATTGTGTTTGACAGACAACTTTCTCCACACCCACTTAGCTCAAATGTCACCTCCGAAAACTCCAATGAATTGAAGCCGGGGAACAAAAAAACACCAGTTTAACCCTTAAAATTCGGGGGGCGTTTCAACAGTTACTCTTCCATTTTCTTGACTGCAGTTATCACAATTCATTTATCATCAAATCATACTTGATTAGATTTGTGGTGGATTACCTCTAGGAGGATCCGATATCATCATAACAATCAAAATCCTTACATAACTTTCTCTTGATTCTGATAGCATCATTAATTTATGCCCTAAATGAGTTTAACAGACCACTTTTTCCACGCCCAGTTACCACAAATATCGCATCTGAAAACTCAGGTGAATCCAAGCCGGTGCACCAACAAGCACCAGTTTAACCCTTAAAATCCCGGGAAAAAAAAAAAAAAAAGTTTCACCATTACCTCAACTGCAGTTATAACAATTTGTTTACCATGATGTCATACTGTATTAGATACGCCTCTTGCAGAGCTATTCTTCATCTTAAAAACATTTCAGGGGTTAAAAAGGGATCTTGTTTCAACTTTGCAGAAAATTGAAGCAATCAACTATTTTTATAGCCCTTGAAAGTAACACACATCTTTTTCTAAACACAATCAAATCTGTGAAAGGACCAAAAATTACAGCAGAATGACAGGGAACCATAGATGGCCAAGAAAAAAAAAATCAAAGCAATAAAATGATGTTCCAAATAAATACAGACACAGATAAGGTTTCATCAACGCCTGATATACCAACCCTTTGAGCCTCATTTTCTAAACTGCAGTTATCAGTTATCACAGTTCGTTTATCATCAGGGGATCTAGTTTCAATTTTTTCCCAAATTGAAGCAACAAAATCTTCTTATCACCCTCGAAAGTAGCAAAATCACACTTTTTATCAAATATTTGAACAGGATAAAAACTAGAACAAAAAACACGGGGAACCCTAGATTACCAGCAACACAAATCAAACAAATAAGATGATCTCCCGAATACATACAACGCAAAAAAGGTTTCGTCAACACCTGATTTATCAACCCTTTGAGCCTCATTGTAGAAACTCGAAATAATGGAAGGGAATTGGAGAAAGCGAGAGAAGGAACGTACTCGGATCTTAGCGAGGACGCCTTTCTTTTCTAGGGTTCGAGTGACGAGAGTCTTCAGGTCCATCATCTCACGAGTGTAATCGTCCATTTTTGCTGTTGCTTCTGTCCTCCGAAGCTCACAAAGCTCGCTCGCTCGCTCGCTCTCTCTCTCTCTCTCTCTCGCCTGACTCAGAGTATGGTGACTTCAGGCAAGTTTGGGCTAACAAGGGTCCCAATGGCAAGAAAGGAGACAATTGATATTCAAAATTTGACACTATCAAAATTTGACACTATCAAAATTTATTAATCCCTCCGCTCCAATTTGTTTGCTCATTTGTTTTTAAACTCAGAGGCTTTATTCGGTTTGGGTTTCGAGAAAGGGTTTTGGCATAATGAGTAGAGAAAGATAAAAAAAAAATTATTACGGACCGCGCAGTATAGATCCTAAGACCCAACCCAAACAAGGTGTCATAGTTTTCAATCTATAAGCATATGGAGGACAAAAGTTTTATGCTCAATTAGTTGTATAAGACAAAATTTTCAAAAACTTTAAAAACACTATAAACAAAAAGTTATAAACGTTTAAAAATTACACGGATACTCGTAGTGAGCAAATAAATTTGGACATCTACTAGTATTTTTTTGGTTATCATGTAGTGGTGGTTAGGTTTAGTAGTACAATGTTAAGGTTTATAATGAGTTAATGACATTAGGGACGTAGCCAAGATTCTAATTCAGAAATAGTACTCAAAATCAATATTCTTTCTCACTTCATCCCACAAAGATAGTTTACTATAAAATGACGTGTAAATTTTGATAATAATCTTAGTTAATTCTTTAATTTGGTGTCAATAAAAATAAAATACTATCATGCACGAATGTGGTTTATTCTTTTATCCAAAACGTACCTTATCAATTTATCAAAAAATTGGAATTTCTTTTTATTGTAGTGGATTGTCTTTAGTTGTGGAAAGAGTAATTTTTATTTTAAAAAATACTACTGTTATAACTTATAAGGGTAATTATTTATAATACCCGAAAAAGATACACATTCTCATATGTTAATGATCCATCAAATATTTAATACTGAAAAATTTTACATTTTCATCGATTAATCACTCATCAACATGCTTCATACTAAAAATAATATTCGCGTTTTGAAGAATAAACACTGTTTTTGCAATACAAACTTTATAAACTGTTTGCTTCTGGTTTGTCATTATTGGGACGACATTTTTTTTCCTTTTTATTTAAAAAAATTTACATCTTTTCATTTTCGCGCTGATTTGTCGAGAAAGCGAGATGGTGACCGGTATCGAGCACATACTCCCTTCGTGTTAAGTGAACAAACAAACACGCATCCAAGGGGGTAGCCGAGTTGGCAGGAGTGTGTGGGATAAAATTCCCCCCCCCCCCCCCCCCCCCGTGCATGAACCCAGGTTTTGCAGGGAAGGCCTTCAAAGGCTAACTCGTCGCCTTGGTGGTACTGTGGTGACGGTTTGTCCTTCTCGGATGGTGTCCTTTCCAACCCTTTTCGGTTAAAAAAAAAAACAGAAAGATAAACAAAAACCGACGAAAGTATTTAAGATTTCTAGAGGTGCAGGCAAAAAAGGGTTAAAGCACCAATAACTTTGTGGTACTTCTCACTTCTGAAGCCCTAGAATTAGCAATCGATCAGTCCAAAACGGACAAGGAAGAAACAGAGAGCACGAGAGAGCAACAATGGAGTGGCAAAAACTCTAGCGGGAACTGCCCTAACCACATCAAACCCGAAATTCTCACCAGATTCCCTAATCCGCTCTAGGTGCATTAACAAAAATTGGCTCAAGTATTTATCGCACCCTAGAGTCATCGAAACACACCTCAATCGCACCACTCTCAACCCTAACCCTAACACCACCACCACCACTGACGACGATGAAAGCTTTATCGTCCTCAACCGCGCTTCAACGGACAACGAAGCTCTCTTCTTGTTGCGAATGAAGAACACCAATGTCACCTTCAATCTGATCCACCCGTGCCCTACCATTTGGTATGCGGAAATATTGGGTTCGATTAACGGGTTGGTTTGTGTCAGTTGCCATCGATCATGGTTTATTGCGCTGTGGAACCCCTTTACTCAACAGTGCAAGACACTCCCCCTTCCCAAAATCACAGATACAGGTGATGTAACAGGTGGGTTCTGTTACGACCCTGTTGTATCACACAAATTTCGAGTCTGCAAAAAAGACGGAAATATGCTGACCAAAAAGTCAAATTTATTGATTTAAAAATTAGGGTTTACAATCTCTGTAACAGTTTCTAATGAAATAAAATAATCCTCTGATTCTTCCCTTCAAGAGTTTGATTTGAGGGCTTGATGCTTGTTCTCGAATTAAATGGTGAGATCTTCGGTCTTTGCGAAGATGACAGATTTTGACTTGAGGGCTTTTAAGCTTCTTCTCAAGTTGATTTGCTTGATCTTCTTCAATTTTGTTGGAAAAAGATGGCGAATTTATGACCGTTGACTTAAGGGCTGTGGAGCTTCTTCTCAAATCGGTCTTTAAGATCTTCTTCAATTTGGTTGAAGGAGAGGCAGATTTACAGATGTTTATTTGAGGGCTTTGGAGCTTGGTCTCAAATGGGAATTTAATATCTTCTTCAATTTGGTAGAAGTAGATTGATGACTTGTGGATTTGGCTTGAGCGTTCTTCAGAGCTTTGAAGCTTTAATCTGAAGAGGCGTTTTGGTTGTTGTGAACTTGAATGTTCTTCACAGCTTTGAAGCTTTGATTTAAAGAACCGTCTTGCTTGATGCGGGCTAGTAGAATTCTGAAGGGCTTTGGAGGCTTTGATCTTCAGACGTCTGGAGCTTAGATGCTTGAATGTGTATTTGACTTCAAGGAATTCTGAAGGGCTTTAAGGCTTGATCTTCAGAGCTCTAGGGATTGAATGTCTGACTTCAAAGAATTCTGAAGGGCTTTGATGCTTGATCTTCAGAGCTCTCGAGCTTGAATCTGTGTTTGACTTCAAGGAATTCTGAATGGCTTTAGAGTTTGATCTTCAAAGCTTTGGATGCCTTGGAATTGTTGAAGACTTGAAGAAATTCTGAATGGCTTTGAAGCTTGATCTTCAGAGCTGTTGAAGCTTAAATGTCTTGATGTCCTGATTGAAGCTTCAGTTTCTTGATGACTTCGAGGAGTTCTGAAGGGCTTTGAGGCTTGATCTTCAGTGTCTTGATCGAATCTTCAATGTCTTGATTACTTCAAGGAGTTTTGAAGGGCTTTGAGGCTTGATCTTCAGAGCTCTTGAGCTTGAATGCTTGAAGACTTGAAGAAATTCTGAAGGGCTTTGAAGCTTGATCTTCAGAATAAGCTTGATCTTCAGAACTGTTGAAGCTTCAATGTCTAGATCCCTGACTTCAAGGAATTCTGAAGGGTTTTAAGGCTTGATTTTCAGAGTTCTCAAGCTTGAACGTCTGTGTCTGACTTCAACGTCTTGATGGAAAAATATGAGAGAGAGCACCTCTATTTATAGGGATGTGGGATGGATAGTTTATGGCAGACTGCAATTCTTTCCATAGTTATCTCTCTAATTATTTCCTTATTTCATTTAAAAGAAAATAATTAAAATTTAATAAATATATTTCTTTTTATTTATTTTAGAAAAGATAATTTTATATAATGAGATAAATAATTTATTTGACCAAGTGGCATAATTTAATTGGCCAAACTTGACAAGTAAATTACTGTGTCATTTTGACATGTGGCGCCATTTAATTGGTCTCTCCGCATACCGCTGACTTTTGACTTGTAAACACGTGGCAACATTTGATTGGCCACTTATTGTGCTCAGACTTTTGACCTACGGACACTTGGCAGCATTCGATTGGCTTGTCCGTAAAACTTTGACTTTGACTTGTGGACACTTGACAACATTTAATTAGCCAATTTATGTGCCCTAGCAACACGTGACAGCTTTTGATAAACCAGAAATTTTACGTGTCTACACCCGTCAAAAACGACTAAAATGTCGTGAGGGTTGTGTTTTCAGATGTAGGACCGGATCCTCGGTCTCGGGCCAAGGTCTACAGGACGAGTTCGAATTCCTGGAGAGAGATTGAGGGTGATGTTCCCTTCCGTTGGATGAGAAGGGACTGGGGCATTAGATGCGACGCGATCGTCAAGGGAGAACCGTATTGGGGGGTGCAGTCTTAATGTTGGAGGCCCGGTGGTTGCATGGTTTGATGCGGTCGACGAGGTGTTCAGGCATTTGCCAATGTTGGGTTTGCCTATGCCTGAGACTGATGTTTATGTAGGAAATTTCAAGAACTCATTGGCTTTGGCTGTAATTCGCCCAATTTCCCCTGGTGGGGCGCCAACCATGTCAGGGGAGGCAGTCATTGACGTGTGGACGGTGGAAGAGGACGGTTTCGCATGGAGCAAGAAATACACTGCTGGGCCATTTGAAGGAGGGATTTGGAGCGTGAAGGAATTTTCAATGAATGGTTTGTTTGTGGAAATGCCAGGAGGTTGGATAAGCTTCTATTGTTCCCAAACCAAAGAAACTAAGAATGTTTTGATTGATGGAAACCCAGCACAGTACTTTCGAGTTTCCAACTACACAGCCAGCTTAGTTTCAATCAGGGGATCCTAGAAGGTCATAAGACTAGATATTGGCTGGAAAGGTTTTAAAAGAAGTAACACCTGATGCTCTACATTTAGGTGATCATTTCAGGTACATTTCTATGGAGTTGCCAACTGTTCTTCGTTTATGCTTTGCTAGATTCGTATATTTTGCTCAACTTTGTTACCAAGATGTCTTTAGAACTTGTCTTGTCGCACACATCTATAGCTCCTGGGATTGAACTAGTTTAAGTTTGTGCTCGCTGTAAACCTAATCGTGATCGGAGTTCATGTATTTTCTTACGATGGAGTTACCCTTTATGTTCAAGATCCGATTATCTTTAGGTTTTTAGCGCTCTTTGCAGTTGGCGTTTGGGTTGTAACTATGCTACAACATTGACAAGTAGCAACATAGCGGCAACGTCTGGGGAATAATCGTTGGTGCCCTTTGGGCACTTCCAAGGATTTGGCATAGTTAATTACTTGGTGCCATGCGATGGCTTCGGAATTTGCCGACCATCTAAACGTGTTTTGGAAGACCCGGATTTGAGGGCTACCGAAAGGTGTTTTGGGTATTTTAACTCTCAAATTTGAACCGTCCAAAACACGTTTGGACGGCCGAGATTGGTCGGCAGACCCTGCCATCCTAAGTGACGGCAGAGTCCCCGGATGTGATACAAACCAAGCCGAGCATAGTTTCAAGATCGCTGAGATATATGAACCAAACGACAGGGATGGCCCTTGCTATTTGTGTTGGTCAATATCAGGCCTTTTCACGTTCTTAATTTCCGTTTTTGACATGTATGTGAAAATTCAATATAGAACTCCAACGTTTTTTTTTTTTTTTTTTGGTGTAGTCGTGTGACGCATGTGGCACATACAATTGAAAAGGCGCGGATGCTGTTTTTTAGTGCCTCGACCCATAAATCTTGCATATGGCCTTTGCTATGGAGAAAATGAACAACTGCGCTTTCTACCAAGGGTAGCAGGTTGTATTGTGGGAGTCTGTAGAGAGTGAATTGGTTTCGGCAAAAAGATTTCAACCCAATACGAGGGGATGCCACTTAAGACGTGACTCGTATCGTATTAGGATTGTGAGCCTCCAACTCAAATAAAAGGTTTAAGCTTTTAGATTGAAATTGAAATTTCTACACTAATTAGTCTCTACCAACTCCTACATAATTCTAGCCTTGACCTGATCAACCTCTGTTAAGGAGGGGAAATTGGGTTTTCTTTATTTGTACGCTTGGAGAATTTCCTTTCCATTTCCTTTGAATTTCACAGGAAAAATACTCTGAATTCCCCTTGAAAAGAAAAGGAATTTGGAAGGAAGCCAGCTAAAAGAGTAACAAAGACAGGAAGTGTGAGCTGGGACTTGAAAGTGACAACATACGGACTGTATATAGGAAAACTAGTCGGAGGTTTAGAAAAGTTCTTTATTGATATCATAAACAAGTTGTGGAGAGTATTTGGAAAATGAGTTTTTCACTCTATTTGTTTCAATTATATTTCAAAAATTTGTCTTTTAAGTACTTTTAAATACTTTTGAACGACATGAGAGATATATATATATATTTTTTAAACGAAACGACGTGAGATGCAATTATTAAAACACACTCTTTAGTGCGCAACTATGAAATTTTTTTGCTGCAAAATGAGAGTTTTGGAGGATAAGACATAGTATGTATATGTTGTTCCAGAAACTGATTTAATTATCAAACTGACTTAAAAACTGATTTATTGTGATTTACGAGAAAATTCATTCTCTTACAATACATCAACTCAAAAACTATGAAAACACACTCTTTAGTGCGCAACTATGAAATTTTTTTGCTGCAAAATGAGAGTTTTGGAGGATAAGACATAGTATGTATATGTTGTTCCAAAAACTGATTTAATTCTCAAACTGACTTAAAAACTGATTTATTGTGATTTACGAGAAAATTCATTCTCTTACAATACATCAACTCAAAAGGTCAACTCAGTTTCTAGAACAACGAAATGTGTAAATGAAGTTCTTTTTTTTATTTTATTTGCGTCTTAAGAGCATCCCAAGTCCCAACAATGCTCCTCAAACCCCTCCCATCTCTATTTTAGGGGGACTTGGGGTTGCTGCTGGTCCAGCCCCCTGCACAGCAGCGTGCTGTGCACCCCATGGCGCGGCCGCGCCGAAATTTTTTCGATGATCGGAGACGTTCACCGCGTAGAGCTTGTCGAGTACTACAAGTGTGCCAAAAATCAACTCTATCGGATATGATTAAGTCTCTCATCGGAACACAAATAACTTGAAAAACATAGGTTCAGCGTTTTGTTCCAGTGTTTGTGTTCATTTGTGTTCCATTTTTTTCGAGGTATTTGTGTTCCGATGAGACACTTAACGATATTGAATCGAGTTGATTTTTGGTACACTTGTAGTACTCGACGAGATCTACGCGGTGAACGTTTCCGATCATCGGAAAAATTTCGGCGCGACAGCGCCATGGGTGCACAGTACGCTGCTGTGCAGGGGCTGCACAGCAGCAACCCCAAGTCCATTTTAGGGAGCCAAATCCCAAAATTCAGCTCCAAGAGACTTCCTAAACCCCTCCCTAAAATAGAAATTGCTATCGTGCCTCCCTAAAAACTTCCCCATTTAGGGAGGCACTGTTCACTCGCTACCCCATTTTTTATTCTCTCTCACTCCCTCCCTCTCTTTGCCGTACTTTTCTTTTTTTTATTCTCTCTCTCTCTCTCTCCTACTTTTCCCTCGTATATCATATTTTATTAAAATAGGGAGGATAATAGAGAGGATTGTTGGACATGTGAATTGGTAAAATGAAAACTATGCACTGTTCATTATTTTTTTTTAGAGAGAAAATTAGGAAGACTGTTGGGGATGCTCTAATGTAATAGCAAATTGAATTTTTACATCTGTACGTACTTTGAAAAACACAAAATTACGTGACCCATTCCGGAGAATGCCGTAGTAGACGTTAAATTCTTTTTCCAATTGATGACAATATGCCGGAGTGCGAACAAAAGTAGAATGAAATTTTGATAAAAAAAATATGCCTGTTCTTTTATTTTTGCATGTTTTAAAAACAAGTTCGCATGTATGGAACACTTAATTTTATTGAGTAGCTCCGACTCGTTGCTCTTTATCTCTTTCGCTTCTGTTGATATTTTTTCAGGTCGGAGATAAAATCGAGAACAACGCGTCTCCTTATGCTTTTAGTTATCGGTGTGTCATCCCTGTAACTTTTAAATTTAAAATGATGATATCACATCATCTCGACTGAGTTTTGGACACACGAACACAAATTTTAAGGAAAAAATATAAGCACACCAAAGTATGGACTCTATCAACGGAAACCACCCATCCGAAAACTTGAAATGGATAAAACTAGACTTCGAAGAGATATATTGTATTTCATAAATATTATAGTTCAGGACATTTACCACACAACAATTTTCAAACCTTACAATGATGTACTAGTAACTAAAAATAAGAGCACAAAATAAAACAAAGAACCTTAGCCCACTGGTCGAGCAAGTGAACTGTGGCTCATCAAATGAACGATAACAACCAAGATTACTCGAGGTGTGCGTAAGTTGGCCTGGACACCGAAGTTTATGAATAAAAAACTGAACGATAAGAAAACTATAAACGGAACAATAACTAGATATCCCTTCATAATGATCAACAAGTGACATTACAAAGAAGGTTATGGTGATTTGTCTCTCTTTCTTCCCATCCACGAGTGATGCTGCTTTCTTCGCCGCCTTCATCAAAACACCAAACATTTTGGCCTTGATTTGGCCTCTCCTTGGGGGTAACCTTTTTCCCTTCTTTTGCATTTTGGTGCCTTTAAATTCCATTGTTTGTGCAGCACAATTTGGAAGAGCAGAGAAGAAAATTGTTTCTCTGTTCTTGGAAAATGGATGTGTGAAGGGAAAACTTCTATCCAAGGTGACTCCACAAGAACAAGAGAGGAGAACCAAGGATTAATGAGACCTATGGAACAAGAATACATATACTATATAAACTCATTTGTATACGTGTATGTTATGCTTGGGGGAGAAGAGTAGAAATAATAGTCAAAAGGATTCACACGTGTGAACACAGACTTTTGATGAAACAAGTTAATACTGTACCCTCAGCTCATCTAGCTTCCAGGACTTTTGATGAATAAGTCAAATTGGCACCATCAGCTCATCTAGCTTTCTATTCTTATTAGGGCATCCTTATCACACACACAAAAAAAACACACCAAATTTAACCTCAAAAACACATTTTATAAAATCAGGCAAGTCACTTTTCAAAAAACTCACAAAATCAGACTCTCTATTCTAACTTCACTATATTAAACTATTCTTTCTTTCTTTTTGGTGCATTTTTTTTTTGTGTGCAAGTATTCTTTCTTTCTACTCCTACTCCCCAAAAGTAATAATAAAAAAAAGTGAACAATACGTGAATAGTGTGTGAAATAGTCCGTGAACAATGTCTTTGGTGCGTGAACAGTGCCGCACCAAATTTGTTCAGTTACTGTAGCAAAGTTAAAAAATCTGCAAATTGGTGAGACTGGTTTTTTGTGTAACGCCCCGATTTTTCGGAAACGTTAAAAATAAATTTAAAAGGCAATTTCACAAAATATTCCATAATTCATCATAAAACCGTACCGAAAGCAATTGTTATAGTTTTACAACCATATCGAATTAAAGTTAAACTGTCAAAATATTACAATTTTCAATAAGACTTGAAGCTTTCAAAATAGTCGACTAATTTTGTTCAGAGCGACTACGCATATGGAAACCAAGGCTCGTTGGCTTTCTCTTCAGCAGTGTTGAAATTTGTCTGTTTGCACGGTCCTTCAGCTCCGTCTTCATTACCTGGTGATAAATCACCGCGGTACAAGTACCCGTGAGCTTAAAAAGCCCAATAGGAATATCCTACTCTACTTAACCCCACATATCTAACAGATAAACATGCATAATAAACGAATAACAGGAGATAGCAAAAATAACATTACTGATTAATTACTAGCCATTTACCTAAGTGTCATCTAGGATTCTCAACCACGAGATCCATCCTACCCTCCAACCTCTAGCATAGGGCAACTGGTGTGATTCGACTCCCCCTTGCGAAGATCCGGACAGAGAACCTGGGTTATATACCCGAGTACCACTTCCATGACCCCAAGGCACGATAAACAAGATTCACCGGGAGTGCGGCCCCACAACTCATCCCCGGGCTGTGACGCAAGCACAGTGCCACCCTTATAGCCCGACCATTCTTGAGAGTCAATCACCACCATGTCCTATCTAGGGTTTCGTATTCAAAATATTCATCCGTCCGGGGCCCACTCCGGTCACCCCCGGAACCACAGCTCGTCAGCTCAACAATATTTCCACACATTTCTATTTTTCATTACTTTTCAATTTACATCTACATGTAAATCTCCAAACCGTAAACCCACCCATGAAGCAAATGTCCGTCTAAGTTATTGGGATATGACCAATTTTGCATAACAACATTACTATAAAAAGATAGTCTAAAACATGCGTTGAGAACTCGAGTGCAAATAATAATACAACATGATCAGAAATAACAGAGTAATGACATAAGCTAAACTTTCATAAATTACTCCACAGTATCATATCCAAATGCAAATTAACACTTTTAATATACGGCTATTCTACTATGCTCAATATTGGTTGAAGGTCCAAAAGCTTATCAAATGCACGTCTATTTCCTTGAACACAATAATCAATTTATAAGAATAAGGTGGGGTCAGAGTTCGACACTATCTGTATGGTTAAGATTTCTGAAAGTTTTCCTAAGTACTATTTATTAACTTGATTACAAGTCAGTGCGCTCAACCGAATGGGTTGGTAGTCATGTACACTCCCGATCGAAACGTCCGGGTTTTGTCTATACACAATGAAAATTAACGTATAATATATCAAAATGTTCGTTAGGATATGAACTACACTTCTATCACATAAAAAGTTGGATTTGAAGTGGTTTGGACGTGACCTAGTAGCTCGGAAAGTCAAAAACGCATATACACTGCTCCTCAACGATCGAAACGCTCGGGTTTTGTTTCTACTCAACGAAAATCAACGTATTATATATCAAAATATTCGTTATGAAATGAACTACATTTCTATCATGGAAAAAGTTGGGTTCAGATTGTTTTGGACGGGACCCAGTGGCTCAGAAGTTCAAAACCGCATATACACTGCTCCTCAACGATCGAAACGCTCGGGTTTTGTTTCTACTCAACGAAAATCAACGTATTATATATCAAAACGTTCGTTATGAAATGAACTACATTTCTATCATAGAAAAAGTTGGGTTCAGATTGTTTTGGATGGGACCCAGTAGCTTAGAATATCAAAAACGAATTTACACTACCTTGCAACTAACGAAATGCTCGGGTTTTGTTTCTACGTAACGAAAATCGACTTATAATATACCGATGGGTTCAGTAGGATGTAACCTACCTCTCTTCCGAAGATTAAGCTAAACCGGAGTGATTTGGATGGGCCTCGGTTGCGTCGAACGGTACGAACTTCTTCTTCTTCCTTCTTTTTCTTTCCTACGCAGCTACCTCTCTCTCTCTCTCTGCCGAAATATCTCTCTCTTATCTTCTTTCCGTAATGTGAAGGGAGGAAGGGAGTTTAAAGGGTTAAGTTTTAAGACTTAATCTCATGGGTAAAAGGAAGTTTGGAGGAAATCTTTTGTTTAGGAGATAAGGGAGAGTATTAGAGGGGTGTGTTGGTTTCTTATTGGTTGGGGAAAGTGGGAGCCAAAAATAGCCAAACAAATTTTGCTAGTGGAAATGATGGTTTGATTGAAAGGATAAAGGAAGCTTAGTAGAGTTAGGACCGTAGTTTAGGATTTTTGGTTAGGGTAACCGGATTGTGTAATGGGATTAGGACCACTAAATCACAAAAATAAATTTAATCAAATACTAAATTTTAGCAATAAAACTATTTCAAAAAAAAAAATGACTAAAATCCGGGTCGTTACAATCTATCCCCCTTAAAACAATTTCGTCCTCGAAATTTGGTCGTTCCTCCAGTTACGAGCCGTTGCTGACTGTTGTTGTTCGTCGTCTTGAGATCGGTTCTTCTTGCTCGGGTGTCGTTAGATGATATTGACAAATAAAAATTCTCTTTCGCCCCATGTTCTTCTCTTCAGAATTTGAACTGAGATTTGACAGCTACTACGTCATTAGTCGTGCTTTCTTGATTGTCAAGTCATTGTTGATGAGTAGTCTCGTCTATCCCCCTTAAATTTGGAATATGTCCCGTTCGAAGAGTAAGCCATCACTACCTTCCCATGACAATCGATTGCAGCCTAGTGGGCAGATAACCAATCCGTTCTCAAAATTACTTCAAAGTTAACCATCTAAATAACGTGGAGGTCGCAGGTATAACAAAATCCTAATACCACTAACTTTACATATTAGGCGTACTAAAATCTGATCTCCTAACGGTGAGTTGACCTTCATTGTCGACCTTATGCGTTCAGCTCCTACTCGTAATATACGCACATATGCAATAGATATAAACGGGTGTGATGCTCTAGAATTAACTAACGCTTCCAGGTAAGTACGAAAAAGTAGGAGATTACCTTGGATCACCGTAGGATTATAAACTTCCTCCTCTCCTTGGAGTGCGAACAGTCTGCCTCCGACGGCGGGTTTTGCCGGGTTCCATTGTAGCTTCTGTTGATTTGGATTCTCTGAGAATTGATTTCCCATTCCTGTCTTGTTTCCATGTAGCTGCTGCCCGTATTTTGAACTTCCAATTCCGACTAACTGTGGGCAGAGGCGTTTGATATGGCCTTCTTGACCGCATTGGTAACATCCTCCACCTGATGCCTGCTTTTGTCCCTGGTTTTGGTATGGTCCTTGATTTGACCCACGGTTCTGGCCCTTATTGTTGTTCCTCCACTGCTGGTTGTTCTGTGGTTGCGATCGGTTGTAGTTCTGATCATACGGTTTGGGTGCGGAGTACCCCTGGTTGTTGTTGCGAATTGGCCCTCCTGATGCCTGGTTGCCCTTCGATCTGCTCTCGAAATCAATGCTTTCCCGTTCCATCATGAGTGCGCATTTTACCACTTGTGCATACGTGGGGTATTCTAGTGCCATCACTGATCGGCGTGTCTCTCCGAGTCCCCATTCAAACTTCCTTGCTTTCGCTTCATCTGTCGGCACGAGAGTTTTGGCATATCGAGACAGTTCCTCGAACTTGGCAGCGTATTGAGTGACGGTCATAGAGCCTTGCTTCAAGCTCATGAACTCCTGAATCATCGCTTGCTTGATTGGGGTGGGGAAATATTTGTCGAGAAAGATTGTCTCGAAGTTTTCAAATGTCATCGTTGTCACGTTGTGGAGCGTCTCCGTCATTTTCCACCAGTGTTGAGCTTCTCCTTGCATCTGGTACGTAGCCAATGCAATGCAATCTTCATCTCTCGTGATTGCTAGTGTTTTGAGCACCTTCTTGATCTCTTCAAGCCAAGTCTCCGCAACGGTCGGGTTAGGCTCGCCATGGAAGGTTGGTGGTCGGCGCTTGCAAAACTCGTTCAAGGCCTGACTACGAGTTAAAGGGCCCTGAGGTGTATGAGCTGGTGGTTGTCGAGGAATGTTGGTGACTGCAGCTATGAAAGCTTGAAACATCTGAGCGAGGTCTTGTACTCCAATCTGTCCGTTGTTCCTCTCATTGTTTTGGTTGTTGTTGCCATTGTGACCGTTCCTCGTATTCGCCATCTATATTGTTAATTTTAAGTTAAGAAAGGGGTTTTCTAACTATCGAAACCTCAAAACAAAATCGCGAGAAAATATTGGGGTCGCAGGAATGAAACGTGGTTACATTAGTGATTTTGAAAAGGTACAAGCGATTGCATTCTCTCTCATTCTACTAGCATATATTTCAATACAGAAGCTGACACGCAGCAGTACATGTAATACAAACAACCTAGTCGCTAGTCAAACATGTAGGCCTATGTTTTCTCACCGTATATTCTCACTGTCTCTACCCTTTTCCTTGGGGAATGAGGGTTCTTCGTTAGCAGGTTCTCAAAGTTGTTTCGTTTCAGACTCGAACTCCTCTTCTCGGTTGATCGGGTGCCCAGTTACAGAGTGAACAGTTCTTCTACTCCCTCTTTCGGGTCGGAGTTAACATCAGTCGCTTATCTCATCGGAGACGGAGTCGTGAGAGGCTACACTTAAGTGGAACACTATGTAGTAAATAAGAATACGCTTAACTACCCCGGTTTATACTCTCGAAAAGTGATCTACCCAATCTACCCAAGGCCGAGGGTTTGAACCTATAGCTCTGATACCAAGTTGTAACGCCCCGATTTTTCGGAAACGTTAAAAATAAATTTAAAAGGCAATTTCACAAAATATTCCATAATTCATCATAAAACCGTACCGAAAGCAATTGTTATAGTTTTACAACCATATCGAATTAAAGTTAAACTGTCAAAATATTACAATTTTCAATAAGACTTGAAGCTTTCAAAATAGTCGACTAATTTTGTTCAGAGCGACTACGCATATGGAAACCAAGGCTCGTTGGCTTTCTCTTCAGCAGTGTTGAAATTTGTCTGTTTGCACGGTCCTTCAGCTCCGTCTTCATTACCTGGTGATAAATCACCGCGGTACAAGTACCCGTGAGCTTAAAAAGCCCAATAGGAATATCCTACTCTACTTAACCCCACATATCTAACAGATAAACATGCATAATAAACGAATAACAGGAGATAGCAAAAATAACATTACTGATTAATTACTAGCCATTTACCTAAGTGTCATCTAGGATTCTCAACCACGAGATCCATCCTACCCTCCAACCTCTAGCATAGGGCAACTGGTGTGATTCGACTCCCCCTTGCGAAGATCCGGACAGAGAACCTGGGTTATATACCCGAGTACCACTTCCATGACCCCAAGGCACGATAAACAAGATTCACCGGGAGTGCGGCCCCACAACTCATCCCCGGGCTGTGACGCAAGCACAGTGCCACCCTTATAGCCCGACCATTCTTGAGAGTCAATCACCACCATGTCCTATCTAGGGTTTCGTATTCAAAATATTCATCCGTCCGGGGCCCACTCCGGTCACCCCCGGAACCACAGCTCGTCAGCTCAACAATATTTCCACACATTTCTATTTTTCATTACTTTTCAATTTACATCTACATGTAAATCTCCAAACCGTAAACCCACCCATGAAGCAAATGTCCGTCTAAGTTATTGGGATATGACCAATTTTGCATAACAACATTACTATAAAAAGATAGTCTAAAACATGCGTTGAGAACTCGAGTGCAAATAATAATACAACATGATCAGAAATAACAGAGTAATGACATAAGCTAAACTTTCATAAATTACTCCACAGTATCATATCCAAATGCAAATTAACACTTTTAATATACGGCTATTCTACTATGCTCAATATTGGTTGAAGGTCCAAAAGCTTATCAAATGCACGTCTATTTCCTTGAACACAATAATCAATTTATAAGAATAAGGTGGGGTCAGAGTTCGACACTATCTGTATGGTTAAGATTTCTGAAAGTTTTCCTAAGTACTATTTATTAACTTGATTACAAGTCAGTGCGCTCAACCGAATGGGTTGGTAGTCATGTACACTCCCGATCGAAACGTCCGGGTTTTGTCTATACACAATGAAAATTAACGTATAATATATCAAAATGTTCGTTAGGATATGAACTACACTTCTATCACATAAAAAGTTGGATTTGAAGTGGTTTGGACGTGACCTAGTAGCTCGGAAAGTCAAAAACGCATATACACTGCTCCTCAACGATCGAAACGCTCGGGTTTTGTTTCTACTCAACGAAAATCAACGTATTATATATCAAAATATTCGTTATGAAATGAACTACATTTCTATCATGGAAAAAGTTGGGTTCAGATTGTTTTGGACGGGACCCAGTGGCTCAGAAGTTCAAAACCGCATATACACTGCTCCTCAACGATCGAAACGCTCGGGTTTTGTTTCTACTCAACGAAAATCAACGTATTATATATCAAAACGTTCGTTATGAAATGAACTACATTTCTATCATAGAAAAAGTTGGGTTCAGATTGTTTTGGATGGGACCCAGTAGCTTAGAATATCAAAAACGAATTTACACTACCTTGCAACTAACGAAATGCTCGGGTTTTGTTTCTACGTAACGAAAATCGACTTATAATATACCGATGGGTTCAGTAGGATGTAACCTACCTCTCTTCCGAAGATTAAGCTAAACCGGAGTGATTTGGATGGGCCTCGGTTGCGTCGAACGGTACGAACTTCTTCTTCTTCCTTCTTTTTCTTTCCTACGCAGCTACCTCTCTCTCTCTCTCTGCCGAAATATCTCTCTCTTATCTTCTTTCCGTAATGTGAAGGGAGGAAGGGAGTTTAAAGGGTTAAGTTTTAAGACTTAATCTCATGGGTAAAAGGAAGTTTGGAGGAAATCTTTTGTTTAGGAGATAAGGGAGAGTATTAGAGGGGTGTGTTGGTTTCTTATTGGTTGGGGAAAGTGGGAGCCAAAAATAGCCAAACAAATTTTGCTAGTGGAAATGATGGTTTGATTGAAAGGATAAAGGAAGCTTAGTAGAGTTAGGACCGTAGTTTAGGATTTTTGGTTAGGGTAACCGGATTGTGTAATGGGATTAGGACCACTAAATCACAAAAATAAATTTAATCAAATACTAAATTTTAGCAATAAAACTATTTCAAAAAAAAAAATGACTAAAATCCGGGTCGTTACATTTTGAGAGTTTGCTCTCTACTTTAACTTAAAAGTTAATTTGTTAAGCTACATATTGATGCTCTTAAACTTAATTTTATGAGACTTTTGTTGACCTATAATAATACTGCAATTTGAAGTGACTTGAATCTTGATCATTCAATTTTGAATTCTGGGTACCCATTCTGAATATGTAGTAGTGTTCTCGTGATAATGAATTGGCAGCGTTAGAGATTCAATGGCTGCCCCTTTTGGGCTTTTTATTTACCAATGCATGGGGAAATTTGGGGATGGTCAAGCCACTGGACAAATTACTATAAACGAAAAACAGAAAACATTGGAGTATTATACATATAAAAGAAATTGATAACCTTGGCCCAATAGTGGAGGATAATAAGTAGAAAGTGCATAAATATCCGAAAAAATGTATTAATATCCACGAAAATATATTGATAATTGTGAAATGTGCATTCATATCCGAACTATTCCGGCTACTGGGTGAAGGTTAGCAAGACCCTTACATAAGTTATGTAAGTAAGTTTCTAGAAGATAACAACGTTTCTAGATGTTGCTCCAGTAAATAACCTAAACAAGGTAAAGTCTCCAGCTTCCTTGTGATTACTTGGTTCATGAATGCAAGAAATGGGAGTAAGAGTTTTTCCGAGTCAATTTGCGTACACCTCGGACTAATCCTTATACCCCTTCTTATTGTCGTTTCACAAGTTTACTTGTGAGTGAAGTGGCCTCAAGTGTTGTTAACAAAGAAAAATCGAACTTGAAACTTTAAGTAGGAGTAAATCCCTGAGTCTCAAGCCAGTATCACTTGGCCAACCTGCTCTATCCATTTTCTACTCTCCCAATCACATCATGTTTTAAATTGTGTGGAAAATCCATTGATTTGAAAGCCATATAAGCTTTTGAAAATCATACACGTGTGAATGGTGATCGAATCTTCTACGGAGTATATGTTGATGTTGATTGGGAGTAGTTGAAAAGCTTTCGTGTTTTATAGAGAGAGAGAGAGGAGGAGGAGGAGGAGGAGGAGGAGGAGGAAGGGTTGATGGCCCTGGTCGCCCCTGGCAACGGACGACGTAACGCGTGCGTGGCTTAATATCAGCCGGAGGTGGTTCTGCAAGAATTTGATGTTGATTGGGAATATGCTAAAAGTCTATACACGTGTGAATGTTGATCTAATCTTCTATATGTTGATGTTGATTGGGAATATGCTAAAAGTCTCAGTTTGATGTTCATAGGACAATTGGAGAATCTATAAAACTATTTTCAGAGGAAATTTGATGAAAAAACCTGTTTTTTAAGGAAGAACTTATAAGTTGTTCTTCAAATATTTAAAAAAAAAAAAAAGGAGAGGGAGAGAGAAAAGTTGTGCACAAATAGAAAAACAATATAGAAATGACTAGCGTTTTTAAAGTTCAAACTTCAAACTTTTAAGGGGTTCTTAGACAAAATTATATGATATGGTTGACATTGTCAGGGTTTTTTCGATTTCTTTTTCAAATTCATCTGCAATCTTCCAGATTAATCATTCATCTTGACGAACAAAATCTTAAAATAAAATAAAAAAATTACGACTAAAAATTCCAAAAAGTTCACTAGAGATGATATATATATATATATATATATATTAAGGTGGAGGTCCGTAACTTATTAAGTTAAGGGAGTTTGGATAGGAAGGGGACTGTATATCACCACACTTCCTATCCAAACTCCCGCATTTTATTAAGTTACGGACCTCCACTTTCCGGACCAAATTTTGACGATCCGAACCGTTAGATGTGTTTAAAACGTGATTTTAAGGTCCAACGCGAAGATTTGGCAAAAAAAAATACCCGGAAGGGCTTGATCGGGGCAGTTTTTCACAAAAACGCTATAATTGCGTTTTTGTGAAAAACTGGCCCGATCAAGCCCTTCCGGGTATTTGTTTTTGCCAAATCTTCGCGTTGGACCTTAAAATCACGATATATATACATCCAACGGTTCGGATCGTCAAAATTTGGTCCGGAAAGTGACTAAAAGGTGGAGGTCCGTAACTTATTAAGTTAAGGGAGTTTGGATAGGAAGGGGACTGTATATATATATATATATATATTTTTATTTTTTTTTATTTTTTTTTATATAAAGATAGTTTTTCACTCTCTTTAGGGTCATATTATTTGAATTTTCTAACTTCAGCTTAATTCTTTCTGTTGATATGAATCGTTAATTTCAGAAAAATACTAATCATAAATAGTATTTTTCCTGCAAACACAAAAAATTTGAAAGGCTAGGGGAAAAAATAAAATAAAATATATATATATATATATAGGATAAACTTTCAATAAGGGTCCCTTATTGAAAAATACCATGCGGACCAAGCCTTTTTTTGTGTTTCCGGACCAAATTTTGACGATCCGAACCGTTCGTTTTTAACCAAAACTGACCGGGTATTTTTTTTGGACGAATCCTCGCGGAGGCCCTTAAAAATGCATTTTAAAAACATTGAACGGTTCGGATCGTCAAAATTTGGCTCGGAAAGGTGAGGTCCGCATTTTAACTTCAATAAGGGACCCTTATTGAAAGTTTTTCATATATATGTATATATATATATATATATATAGAGTCCGGATCTCATCCGGGACTCCCGGATCCGGGACTCCACCTTCCCGATATTTTTTTGAAAATCCGATCCGTCCAATGTGTTCAGAAGGTGTTTTCAAGGGTCCACGCGGAAAATCTTCAAAAAAAAATACCGGGAAGGGCTTGATCCAAGCGGTTTTTTGCAAAACTGTAAATGTACATTTTTTGCGAAAAACTGCTTGGATCAAGCCCTTCCCGGTATTTTTTTTTGAAGATTTCCCGCGTGGACCTTGGAAAACACCTTTTGAACACATTGGACGGCTCGGATTTCCCAAAAACAATCGTTAAAAGCATCAAAACGCTTCAATCCGGGAAATCCGGGATCCTTGATTGGATAATTGCCGTATATATATATATATATATATATATATCACCTTAGAAAAGCCATCAAAGGGGCAAGTCAAAAGAGTTGACTGTTGAAATTTCTGGCGAAGATATCACCCTCAAGCTGGCTGGGTCTCAACTGGCCTGACTTCGACTGTGACTAGATTTTTTTTTGTCTGAAGATAACTGTGACAAGTTGCTTTGGCTAAAAAAATTAAACTATTTTTTTTTTGTTTTTATTCAATTCTTTTCGCATTTGTTATTATTGTGTCGATTTTTTTGTAGTTTATTGATTCGTCTCGATGAGAGGAATCTAAAAAGTATAAAATTATTAACCAAACTTAAATTTTTGTTCATAAAGACAAAACTAATCCAATAAACCACAAAATTTTGGATTTTTTTTTGTCTTTAATGAAATTTTTAAATTTTTTTTATCACAATTCCATGCTTTTTTAGATTGTTGTCGTCGAGACGAACTAATAAACCACAAAAAAACGACGCAGAACTAACAAATGCAGTTTTTTTTAATAAAAAAAAAAACTAGTTTAGTTTTTTTTAAAGCCGAAGCGACCTTCTAGAATCTATTTGACCCTGGCTGATTTCCAGCTCTGCTCTAATTTTCTCCATTGAAAGTGATTTTGGGCTATCCTTAATCCTTTGACTGAAAGGTCCATAAAATGGATATATAGCAGAATAATAGACTCCTATCGTTTCAGTACTCAGGTGTTCGTGCCAACTTAGATTTATTCCAAAATTTTAGTCCGAAACCGTGAAAAATGATTTTATTTTATCTTACTAACATCGAGATTCTGAGAAATAAACTCCACAATCATGCTCCCACCTGATCAACCGGCATGTGAACACTTTTTGAACGTGGGTTGAAATGCGCAATGAATTTCTATAAAAACTTGGGTGCTGACAGGTACCATGTGGCTGTATCCAGTGTGCATCTCGGTCGTCCAAAAGTGTTTTGAACGGTTTGAATTTTAGAGAGAGAGAGAGGGAGAAATCTGAACCATTCAAAACACTTTTGAACCGTCGAAATGTGCACTCAAGTACCGCGTCAGCCATATTCTGTTTGCACCCAAGTTTTTCTCCCAACACGGGGAGGGGGGCCTCATCTTTAGTCTTGCTCTATTATTTCCTCTTGGTCTACAAGAAGTCAGTTACTTCCTACTCTAAATTTTTTCATAAAAAGGTTAAAAGTCATGTCGTGAGAAGCAAGATCCTTTCCATTTGTGATGAGAATGGTATTAGACTGGAGGAGCCAGCAGCTGTTAAAGCGGAAATTCTGGGGTTTTACAAAAAGTTGTTGGGTGAAAAGTTTGCTCTGAAAAAATGATAATGCTGGTGTCTTGAATTCCCTTATTACTTCTAAAGTTCCTGAGGATATGAAGGTTGGGTTTATCAAGGAGGTTTTTGCTACCGAGATTAAAAGTGCTATGTTCTCTATAGGTGGTGATAAAGCCCCTGGCCCTGATGGGTTCAGTGCTAGTTTCTTCCATAAAAATTGGTCCATTGTTGGCCCTAATGTTGTGAATGTTGTTAAGTATTTCTTTTCCCACAGATGCTTGCCAAAAGGGTGGAATGCTACTGCATTAACCCTTGTTCCTAAGCTGGGTTGTCCTCTTACTATGAAGGACTATAGGCCATTGCTTGCTGCAATGTGGTCTATAAATGTATTACAAAGATTTTGGCCCTTAGATTGCATCCTGTTCTTCCCTTCATTATTGATCAATCTCAAGCAGCCTTTGTTAAGGGTAGATCGATCTCGGACAATATTCTTCTTATGCAGGAGCTCGCTAGGAGTTATCATAAAGATGTTTTGCCAAGAAGGTGTGCCATCAAGATAGACCTTATGAAGGCCTTTGATTCAGCGGACTGGGACTTCATGTTTGATGTTATGCATGCTATGGCTTTCCCTCAGATTTTTATTAGATGGATCCAAATTTGTGTGTCATCAGCTATGTTTTCTGTTGTTATCAATGGTGAGCTTGAAGGATTCTTTAAGGGTGCAAAGGAGTTACGACAGGGTGACCCTATCTCCCCATATCTGTTCCTTTTTGTTATGGAAGGATTTTATGCTATCCTTAAGAAGAAGATAAGTAGTGGGCAGTTTACTTACCATCCCAAGTGCAGTGCTCTTTCCTTGGCGCACCTTGCTTTTGCCGATGATCTGTTCCTTTTGTCTGGAGCTGATTGTAGTTCCACTGCTATTTTCCAATCTGCTCTTGATGATTTTTATCTCTATTCTGGGCTTAAGCCAAATTTACAGAAAAGTCAGATATTTATCTCTGGGGTTGCTGTAGATTTAAAGAGATCCTTGCTTGCTATTCTTCCTATACCTGAGGGCCATCTTCCAGTTCGATACCTTGGTGTACCTTTGATATCGTCCATGCTAAGGCATGAGGATTGTGTTATGCTTAAGGATCGAGTTCTTCAACAAATTATGAGTTGGTCTAAAAGACTCCTTTCATTTGGTGGTCGAGCCCAACCTATCCATTCAGTTCTTTTTAACATTCAAGTCTATTGGTGCTCCTTGTTTATTCTTCCTAAACGGATTCTTAAAGAAATTGAAGGCATGATGCGGGCTTTTCTATGGTCTGGTGTGGATCTTAAAACTACTGGTGCCAAAGTTAGTTGGAAAGATGTTTGCACTCCTAAGCTTGAGGGTGGCTTGGGTTTTAAGCCTTTGAAGGATTGGAATAAAGCAACAATGCTTAGGCATTTATGGGCCATTAGTAAGAAAACTGATAACCTTTGGGTTCGTTGGGTTCATATGTATATCATTAAGCATCATAACTTGTGGTATATGGATCTTCCTATTGACTCTTCTTGGACCATTAGGAAATTGTTTAAACCGAGATCTCTTGCTCAGCCTTTGATTAAGCACAGATTGAGAATGGGAATGACACCTATGTTTGGCTTGATAATTGGCACCCGCTTGGTCCCTTGTACCAGATGTTTGGCAAATCTGTGGTATATAACTTAGGGAGGTCGTTATTTGCAAGGGTTGCAGATATCATTCAGGATGGCATTTGGTTTTGGCCTAGACCAAGGAACAGAGTTACATTGCAAATTATTGCTGCAGTTACATTGCAAATTATTGCTGTTACTCCTGTTGGGTTTCTTCCTACTATTCAGTCTGATGATGAGGTCTTTTGGTCTCCTTCTTCCTCTGGTCTCTATTCTACCAATTCCGCTTGGAATGCTATTAGGACTATTGGTCAAACTCAGTCTTGATGCTCAGTTGTATGGTTTAATAGGACTGTTCCTAAGTGGGCCTTTATTGTTTGGTTAGCTTGTCGTCAGAGGCTAGCTTGTATGGTTTTATTGCTATTTTAGGAGCAACCTATACATACCCACACAATACATGCATTAGAGCACATTCTACACTACCTAGACCTATTTAGGCTAGGCCTTGGCCTCCAAGTTTCCATGAAACATGGTTCCATGTTTTAAGGGAGAATATTCTCCCTATGTATAGCCCATTAAGGCTACCCCTAGCTATTTCTTGCATGCACATGCATATTGTGTGTATAAGCCCCTAAAAACACCCCATAACAGAGGTGACCATGCAAAAACCTACACAACAAGAGACATATTTTTCCCTCACCCTTGCTTCCCACGTTAGTTACCCATGAGAATCCCCCAACTTGCAACCTAAGTGCATGTCTAAGCCTAGAACCTAGCCTAAACCCTGGAGTGGAAGTTGTAACTTCCATGTACTTGCCCATGTGCACATTTAGTGCACAATTTACTCACCCCACATGTAGAGACGGAGCCACCCTTTGGCTATTAGGGGCCAAGGCCCCTGCCCAATTCAAAATTGCCACTGCAATTTTTTTTTTTTTTATAGTGTAAAACCTTGATTGGCCCCCCTGCCAAAATTGAGTTTGGATCTTTCGGCCACTGATGTAGTTTGGGCCCCACTATTATAATAAATTATAAATAAACAATAAAGAAGCATAAAACAACTTCATATTGGCCTTTTAGGTTTGAAAACGTGAAGCAAGCCGCCACACTGCCCAGTGCCCACGCAACTCTCAACCCTCTCTCACTTTGGCTGTGGACCACCGGCACGGTAACCCCTCTCTCTCTCTCTCTCTCTCTCTCTCTCTCTCTCTCTCTCTCTCTCTCTCTCTCTCTCTGTGTGGCTTTAAAAAAAGGTTTATATCCCTCTCACTTCCGTTCTGCCCATTGCATTCGCATCAGAATCTCTCCTCTTCCCTCTCCCTCCACCTTCTCCTGTGTTGTATGTCCCCAGATTTTCGTTTTTGAAATTATTACTCTAAAAAAGGTTTATTTTGTATTTGTAGACTATCAATATGCGAAGGGTTTCCACCATTGATGGGTATTTAAAAAAAAAGACTCCAGATTGTCCAATTTCAGGGGTCAACATTGTTGGTGAGACGTCAATGCCAGCTTCTACTGCTACTGATAGTATACCAATCGAAAATCCACCTACAAAGTATAGGAAAATTGAAGTTGGAGAATTTGATGTGAGTTTGTTGGAACGTGATCCTGGATTACGTAAGCAGATATGTGATTATGATGTTAATCAACAAGATGAAATTCGAAGAGCTTATATTAAGTTGGGTCCTCACCAACCGTTACTTTCAAAATACCCAAAATCTGGAAAAGAAAATCACCGTCGAAGTTTTCAACCTGCGTGGTTCAAGGCATTTCCTTCATGGCTTGAATATTCAGTTGAGAAAGATGCAGCTTTTTGCCTACCATGCTTTCTTTTCAATAAGTCTTCTAGATCATCTCTTTATCATGGGCAAATAGCATTCACAATCGAGGGATTTAATTCTTGGAAGAAAGCTATGAATGGAACCAGGGGTGCTTTTTTGAGTCATCTGGGGAAAGATCCAAACTCTTTTCATAAAATTGCCCAGAGATCATGTGAGGATTTGATGAATCAATCGCAACACATACAAAAGGTGCTGGATAATTTCACTTCAGAGCAAATTGCAGACAATAGACTACGGTTGAAGGCCTCAGTTGATACGGTAAGATTGTTGGCACATCAAGGTATTGCTTTTAGAGGGTCAGATGAAAGCGAGAGTTCAATGAATCGTGGAAATTTTCTCCAGATGTTATATTTTGGTGTGTCTTTTAGCGAAAAAATTATTGAGTTAATAAGGAAAGCTCCCAAGCATGCATCTTACACATCCCCACAAAGTCAAAAAGAAATTCTACATGTTTTTTCAACCAGAGTGAAGAAGGAAATTAGGGAAGAAATTGGTGATGGAAAGTTTTGTTTGCTTGTTGATGAAGCTCGCGATGAGTCAATGAAAGAGCAAATGGCTATAGTTGTTAGATTTGTTGACAAAGATGGGTTTGTTCGAGATCGCTTTTTTGGAGTTGTTCACGTCCCTAACACTACCTCATTAACCTTAAAAAATGAGATTTATTCTATATTATCTCATCACAGCCTCGATATTGAAAATATTCGAGGACAAGGATATGATGGTGCGAGTAATATGAGGGGTGGATGGAATGGATTGCAAGCTTTGGTTTCAAACGACTGTCCATATGCTTATTATATTCACTGTTTGCACATAGATTGCAATTGGCACTAGTGGCAGCATCGAAAGAAGTTGGATCTGTTTATTGCTTTTTCAAAAAATTACCTTCTATTGTCAATATCGTCAGTGCTTCATGCAAACGTTATGAGGAATTGAGGTTGGCTCAAGTGACAAAGATTGAACATTTGATTTCCACTAATGAGCTTCAGACAGGAAGAGGACTTAATCAGATTAGAACTGTACAATGACCTACAGATACTCGCTGGAGTTCTCACTTAAGGTCAATCTGTAGCTTGATAAAGTTGTTTAGTGCCACATGTGTTGTTTTGCTGAAAATCAAGGTTGAAGGAAATAGTTCCCAAAGAGGAGAAGTAGAATCGGCTTATGAGGTAATGACCACATTTGAGTTTGTCTTTATGTTGCATTTGATGAAAGAGATTATGTTGATCACAGATGCACTCTGCCAAGCTTTACAGCGTAAAACTCAAGACATTTTAAATGCCATGAATCTTGTTTCATCTACCAAAAAACTTCTTCAAAATTTTAGAGATGATGGATGGGATGCTTTACATGCAAATGTGAGGGTATTTTGTGAGGCACGAAATATTGATGTGCCTGACATGAATGCTCGTTATATTGAGAGAGGTGGTCGAGCTCCCCATCAACAAGATGATTTTACTATTGAACATCATTATCGAGTGGATTTTTTTTGTGCTGCGATAGATTCTCAATTGCAAGAGTTAAATCGACGATTTAGTGAGCATGCCATGGATTTGCTTAGTCTTGCCTCAGCTTTGGATCCTCGAGATGCTCATGCATTTTTTAGGATTGATGATATTTGTCGTTTGGTGGAGAATTATTATCCAAAAGACTTCACTGATCATGAAAAAATATTGTTGAGGATGGAGCTTAATCATTTTGAGCATAATGTCGTTCGGCATCCGGATTTCAAGAAATTGGAAAACATTTCCAAGCTATGTCGATGGTTGGTGGAGACTAGAAGATCAATAACCTATTTACTAGTTTACAGAGTGCTGGTACTTGTGCTTACTCTTCCTGTTTCTACTGCAACTACAGAAAGGGCATTTTCAGCTATGAATATCGTCAAGACTAGGCTTCGCAACAAAATGGAGGATGAGTTTCTCACAGATGCTTTGGTTTTGTTCATCGAGAAGGAGATTTCCTCAAAAATCAGTTCTGACTCAATCATGGATGACTTTCGAGATCTGAAGGAGCGTCGCATTCTATTATGATTCATAGTTGAGGTAACGCATTGAGATAATTTTATTTATTTTACTTTCTCGTTGCTTTTGATTTGTTAAGAGCACTTAAATATTGTGTTTTGCATTGGGTACTATCAAGACATTTGTTAAGAGCAATTAGATATCGTGTTTCTAAAATTTTGTTGTCTGTGTTGTGGCCCCCTCGGATATGAAATCCTGGCTCCGTCCCTGCCCACATGAGTGAGGTTCGGCCAAGACAAGGAGGGATACCGAAAATTCCCAAGGGAGGAGAGAGGGAACAAGTTTGGCTATAAATAGCTCACCTTTTGTTCTTTTGGGACCACCTTTGCACTTCTATATATGTATGTCTCCAAAATTCCCAACAAACCACCACTTTAACCACCACAAAGTCAACCTATTTAGACCCTAATTAACTTCTTACTAAGTTAATTAGTAAGAAAGTTAGGTAGATTAAGGAGCCTCCACACCAAAGGATTGCTAATCGGCTTTCGGTTTACACCCAGAAATCAAGGTAGTTTACTAAACTAACTTTCTAATTAGTTATTTCTAGTTTCATTATGATGTTCTAATTAATTTTCTAAGCATAGTTTTGAAGCTTGATTGAGTTAATTTATGCATGTATTAAGTTACTAAGTATGTTACTTAGTGTTTAAGAAAGAGGATTTCATGTTGAAAAGATTAACAAGAGTGTTAATTAGGTTCTAATTATAATAGTTCTACATGGAATTAGAAGTTGGTTTAAGGAGATTAAAGTGAATAGAAGTTGATTAGAAGAGATTAGAAGATGTGTATTTTTCTAGACAAGGTTCTAGCATTATTTTGTTGATATTTCTTGGAGGAACTAGTTAATCTTAGTTGATTAAATCATTGGTTGTTGATTAAGATTATTTTTCCTAAATAAATAGATTACTTATTTAGTGAGGGACTTGTTTCTTACTAGAAAGAAATATCTATTGTTTTATGAATTTTTTTGTAAAGAAATATGAAGTTTTTACTAAATAAATATGAAGGAGAGTTTTAATAAATTTTCTTCTAGAAATTTTTTACTAATTAATTAGTAGTGTATTTTATGGTGAAAAGAAGAAGAGTAACTAGAGTTGATTAAACTTTTTCTAGAAAGAAAGTTGTGATTTTACTAGATATAGGAAAAGATGTTTTATTAGAAAGAAAGTTTCTACAAATATAAAGAGTATATTTTTTGAGAGATAAAATATTTTTAGAACTATTCATAACTAGTTGAGTTAAATTTTTGGCAAGAAATTTCTAGAAAAGAAGTTTTGTTTAAATTATTTTTGAGAGCAAGTTGACTAGTTATTTATTTTAAAAGAAATAAGATAGTTTTGAAAGAGAACAAGGAAGAAATTGAATTTTTGATGAGAAATAAAGATTCGAGAGAAATTGGAAAATATTATTTTTGGAGAGAGAGTTAGTGCATTAAAGTGCATGATTTTATGTGAGAAGATTTTTAGAGGAAATATTATTTTTGGAGGAGAGTTAGTGCATTAAAGTGCATGATTTTACGTGAGAAGATTTTTAAAAGAAATATTATTTTGAAGGAAGTTGGTGTATTAAAATGTATGATTTTATGTGAGAAATGTTTATTTGAAAATATGAAGTTTAGAAAGAAAGTTTATGGAATATTGCATGGGCATGATTTTGAGCATGTGGCATTGAGCACATTCACGATACGTTACGATACGGGACTTGAAAAATGGAATAACTGTTGATGATAAAATAGAGATGAGAATGAAAATGAGTTTTGGAAACGGGAAATGAAATTTTCGGAAAATGAAATGAAATGTGATGAGATGAATTTGTTGCCACCTCAAGTTTGCGGAGAGAACTTGGAGGAATGGTTTTGATGCGGTAGTGCAGCGAGAGCGCCACTTCCAGTTCGCGGAGAGAACTTGAATGTTTGGGCTAAGTGTGCACAACACACGGTGAACGAACCTTGCAAACAGGCTGTTAAGTTCGGTGATGCAAGGCGGTCGGGACCGTGTCGTGTGAGTCGCGGGGTGGACGGACCGTGCAAATAGTCTGTTAAGTTCGATGATGCACGACAACCGGGGCCTCAAGCGAAAAGGTTGGTACCGTTAGCTGAAAGGAGGCATAAACGGACCAATAACTTTCGAGTGGTGGGAGATATATGAAATTTGAAGAAGAATGCTGAAATAGGCACCGATATGAGAAACTCAATTTTTGGGAAAAACTGTTGATGAATGAGTTAAGTTTGAGAAACTGAATGATAACTGTTTTGAGAAAAATGACATGTGGCACTGTTTTGAGATACTGAAAGGGAAATACTATTTTTCTGCGCATGTTACTCTGATCCGCATAGATACGCATGATGCATTGCATGATTTACGGTTCACAAGTATCATATACTGTTTTTGAACTTATTGTTCTAGAATTGCTACTTAGAAATTTAGTATAGTGAACTATTGGGCCTTGCTCATGGTGTTGCACTTGTGTAACCCTGGCATAATACCACGATGTTGCCTGTGCGACTCTGACGTATTATGTCATGTTATCGAGATGGACAGGACTGATACTGTGGAAATCAGTCTTATGGAGCAAACAGTGCTGCCGAAGTGGGGAATGACCCGGCGCAGGGATAGACGAAGACCTAGAACCACCCCGGTTGTTATTTATATAGTTAATGAAGACATTGTTATTTGTATTAAAGTTTAAGGTTAAACTTATTTATGGTTTGTAATAATAATTAACGTGCCCAAATTTTGGGGGCGTTACATAGTTATAAATGGCCGACTTTAGAATTGGGGGATGGATGTGCATCCTTCCTGTGTTTTGTGCCATCAGTGGATGGAATCCCATGCTCATCTATTCTTTGATTGCTGCTTCTCCAAGTACATTTGGTCTGATCTTTTGAGGATAAACTTTATTTTTAGAAGCCCTATGGATTGGGATGCTGAGATTGCTTGGTTTAGTCTGCATTGCACCGGTAGAAGTCTCAAAGCTTCTCTTGGCAAGTTATCCTTCGTTGTTGCTCTCTACTATATTTGGATGGAACGTAACGTCAGGATTTTTACTCTAAAGTCTTGCAGCCCTGACGATGTTATCTGTATTATTGTAGCTAATGTTCAGGATAGGGGTAGTTCATGGGGTAAGTGGCCTCATTCCAATGAAAACTTTAGTTTGTGTCAGAATTGGAATGTACCTTCTTCCTTGCTTAGTAGAAATATGATTTAGTTTATGCTTCTAGTTGTTTGTTTCTAGTTGTTTTTCCTAAGGTTTGGCCCTGGGATAGAAAGTTTTTTGTGGCTGGTTATAAAATGTTAACTTACCCAAAAAAAAAAACTAGCATTTGCTCTGTCACATAAGGAGAAAAGGTTCCTCTTTTTTTGCTCTGTCACATAAGGAGAAAAACTAGCATTTGCACGGCTCGGATGCTGTGCAAGGGTACCACGTGTACCCTACCCTAGTTGTACCCAAAATTTTCTCGTGGGTAAGACTAGTAGTTCAGAGGATTAATGCACGCGACTACAAATCACATCGTCGGAGGCCTACTTTGTCCTTCACGTAAACTACACAGAATAAGCCAGAAATTATTTATTTTATAGTGCACGTGGCTATAAACCACACCGTTGGAAGTATGCCCATCGCCTACACTACACTGGCTAGGCCCAAAATTAATTGTTGCTAATGTTAGTACCTTTAATATAGTAATTTGTCATGGAATAAATCAAATCATTTTTATTTTCATCTTATTTTTCAAAAGAGCTCATTTTTGTGAGAAAACTCAAGGAATATTTCTTCACAGATAAAAAACCGTATGATTGAAGAAAAAATAATAAATATAAACGTAAACCACTTTGTTGAAGAATAAGAGGTTGTTCCGCTAAGTACGAGTAATTTTTTTATTTATCTTTATTCAATTATTTTCTGTATTTTTTAGTTTTTCGTCAAATTTTTCATGTCTTTTATTTTGTCTCGACGCAAGTAATCGGGAAAGTAAGAAGTTATGAAAAACTGTTAACGGCGTGGAACAACTTATTTAAAAAGTTTGATGCAAAGAAAAGTCGGTGTGGAACAACTTTAAAAATTGTTTTCAAAACAATTCTCCGTCCCTGTTAAGAAAAGCCCTATAAATACTGCTCGAACTAGAGATCCGTTGTACGCCATCGTCCAATGAAGAAACGCAGTTCTAGATTAGGGTTTACAGTTCTATGATCACTCTTCGCTCTTGCTTTTATTCTTTACTCTCTCTCCACTCCAGGTCTCTTTTCCTCTCTCTACCTTTGTTGTTTCCTTTGCATGTCAATATATTTGCATGTTTCGTTTGTCTTTCTTGATCATCCCTTGTGATTCATGGTTTCGGAGCATGGAACGAGAATGTAGCTAGTTGAACTCATTAAAGCAGGGGAAACAGTAGCAAATGTACATTAACATAGTAATTATTGAGGGTTTTCAAGTCGTTTGTTCTATGTATTTTATGAATTTGAGTTGTTTCTTGTGTGTTATTTGGGCAATGCGTGTCATGGATACTTATATGTTGTAGCATATCACACTTCTGATGCATCTCTTGAACTCTTCTATATCATGGTTAACACAGACGCAATGACCGTGGCCGTAAGCCACATCGGGTGAACCACGTTATCAGAATGTTAATCCACAACTCATCTAAAAGCTTAAGCTGTTAGAGATAGGGGTGACTTCATTATTTTTATATTCTCAGCTTGCCCCAACTTGTATAGCCAGACTCTCCTTCCTAAGTGGGCTAAACATGATCAAATGCTGGTTAGGATTGAACACAAGATCTACCGCTTGTTCTGATACCATATTGGATTGTTAACCACCAACTCATCTAAAAACTAAAGCCGTCAGTGAGAGTTATAACCTTGTTATTGACTTCCTCAACACAGTAAATCTAGTCTTCACGTCTTTGTGCTTTTGTACTTCTATGCATTTGTATCAACTAGATCCAATGTTAGGGTGCTACAAGTTCCTAACATAACACGAACGAGTAACCCAGTTAAATTTTACTGCGTAATCTGCTGTGAATTCATAAAGAAAAAAGAACAGTTGATTTGAATCATCTGATGGACAAAGCACTGACCTTAAGTTGGTTATTCATATTGTTGAAGGATCCCCAGCTAATAAAACTTTAGATGAAAGGCATCATAGACCTTGAGAAGCAAAAACGTAGAGGTTTTTTATGCATTTCCACATGAAATTTGCTGTAATTCACAATACCAAATGACATTTATAGACCAAAATTACAGGACTTTGAAGCATAGCCAAAGAGAATGAGTAAATTCTGTGATTTGTCAAATATAAGCTGTGATGTCTACAAGGGCTGGGAGGAATCTTGCGTTTTGAAGGGACTTTCAAGAATTTACTCCTAGGAAGAATGCAGCAGTGGCAAAGAGAGTGGTATAATGCTACACCGTATTAGGCTAACATCTCACATGTGGCCTGTCACCTACTCATTGGGTGGCCAATTGGGTGAGGCCCTAAGGGCAACCAACTCACTGGCAATTCATTTAGCATTGTATAATTTAGTTCTTTAAGGGTTATGATTTTGGATCAACTAATTTGTTTTTTGACATTTGAATGCTGCTTCATATTCAGGGTTGCATATTTCATTATTTTGACCTTCCTTTAATGATTTGTGGGACTTATTATAATTTTGGGCGGTCTTTTTTTTTTTTTTTTCCAAGTTTGATGGCTTTAGTGTCTACACTATTTATTTCAAACAATTAACACTTGATGGTTTCATTAGTTGTTTTTTGTTTATGGACTGGAGTTGATCGTGAGGTTTTTATTTCGTTGTTTTGGTTTACAGGTAATGGTTTTCCATTACTTGTAGGAAGATGGATCACCTAGAAGATGAATGCCGGGTTGGAGTTGAACATCATCGAAAACAAGATAATGAGGTGAGCTTGGTATACTTGACATAATATGTGGTTGTTTGAATGCTCTCCTATTACTTGGTCGCTGCTCATCTCAATTTTTGTGATTCTCAGTTCTCATGTTTCATTTGTTATGGACTTCCACAAGCAACTAGATCGTTTGCCTGAATGGGCCCCACTAAGTATCAAGGGCTAAACTTAGGAGTCATTGTGGCTTAGATCATATTTGATTGAAAATGGATTAATCTTACCTGTCAAGCCCACTTTCATTATTTTCTTTTAGATGACATAAAAAAGGTTTACATACTGCTTTGCTGCATCCACAGCTGTGATTTTCATCTCTAAAAGAAACTATTTTTTGTGTTTCAGGAAGTTGTTGCTCGTGATGAGGAATTTAAGAAGATAGTGGAGGCGAGAATGGCACTTCGTCACAGGAACTTGAATCCTGAAAGGCCCGGTTAGTAGCTGTTATAAAAATTTTCAGCTGGAATTGAATCTTGTTCGTTACCAGATTTCCTAGATCTTTCAGTGACTTGTTAATTCTCTTGCGCGAGTGTCTCAATGGTTCCTTGTTCTTACGGAACAGCATTACTTTTATCTTGTATATGAATGTAATAGCCTTATAGGTTAATTTATCTATATCTTGCTGGAGTGTTAACCTGTGTGTAGCCCTTGATAGACCGGGATGGCAGAAAATGATTCACGTGGCTGACCTTAATTGACTGGGACATAATGCTTGGTTTGGGTTTTATAACCTCAATAACCATAGACATTATTGGTATCTCTTAATACGACCATAATTTGCAGTTCAATTTCCTGATTTTTAGCTTATTGATAGCATCTTAACAAACTAATTGCGGGCAGCTGGAATTATGGCAACTCGGGGTTTGAATGTTTGATAGATTTTGCACCTGAAGTGATTCTCATTTTCTACGTGTTTTTGAAAACTTGAATGAGACTTGAATTTGAGTCTCTTTATTGAGAGAATGAGACGTAAATCGTGCGGTTTCCCTTAGGCGATTGTTGCAACTTTAATGCTCTTATGAGATAAAAGATGTGCAAGGCTTTGGAATACTCACACTGTTTTTTTCTTAGAGCTTCTTTGCGAAGTTGTTTATATTTCATTTTTCAGGCAATAGGTTTGGTTAGGTGTTGATAACTTGTATTGATTATTTGTTGTTTCCGTTGGCTGCGGGGTAAATCACCTCCTCCAATTAGCAAGAGGAGATGGTATCTCTAGTTAATAGTTGATGGAGGTGGCACTCTACGAGTACAAGATCTCTTTTAAGAACTTCAGATTTTAGGTAAGAAGAACTAAGATACAACTAGCATACTATTAGATGAAGAAGGTGTTAACTTTTCGATATTCTGATTAGAAAGATTGAAAATGTTTTTGTCATGTAAAATTGGGGCAAGATAGAGAAAAGAGAGGAAGTGCTTTAGCTTCTGTATTTCTGCAGTTTCATGAGAGGGCTATTGAGTCAATACTGTATCGTTCTGTGGAATGTTGGATAGATAAAAGATGATATCTCCTTCACACTTTTAACAAGAAGACTTCCTCATCACTTGGGCAAACGATGATGTCATGATATGGAATGTTATAATATTGAAGCATGGTATTCTAGATCCCAAATGTCATGCTGTATCTTTAAGTTTGTTATTTAGTTTGTCCATGTATACTGTCAATTTGCTGTACTTCTTTCGTGATCTTGGAGATAGTTTTGGTAGTCATGGTATTTTTATTTACCTTGAAAGTGCTGTTTCCTTCAGTTATAATGTTGTAGCTTCCCTTTTTGATGCTACAACCCTTAAGAGGTGCCGAGGTTCTATGAGTGTCCTTAAAAATGTATGAAGTTCTCAACTCAGGTAAAGAAATGTTAGCAGGGAAGCCGATTAAAAACAGAATTTTTTGTAGGGATAAGAAAACAAAGATGATTGTCAAAACTTTGAGGGCGAAACTGGACAATACAAACTGAATTTCAGAAATTAGGTTTGGGTTGTGCAATTGAGCTCCATTACATCTGCTGAACCCTATGTTACATGGACTGGGTGTTTGATCCCAATGAATTGGGATTAAAGCTTGTTTACTTAAGTTGTACATGAGATGCAAGAGCCCTATTCGTTGGTTCCTAATGATTGTTCCATATGCTGTTTGTGATGTTATATGAATTCTAAGATTTCACGCTACATGGCCACACAGCGAAATATTTGCCATTTTAGTTTTAGAATACAGGCTCCATTTGCACTGATATTAATCCTGTGTTCTCTTGGTTCCAGACTTGGGTTTCCTCAGGACATTAGATTCCAGCATTAAGCGCAACACTGCAGTTATTAAGAAACTTAAGCAGATTAATGAAGAACAGATGGAAAGTTTGATGGATGAGTTGCGAAGTGTCAACTTAAGCAAATTTGTCAGTGAAGCAGTGACAGCTATTTGTGATGCTAAGCTTAGATCTTCAGACATTCAAGCGGCAGTTCAGGTAGCTTTTGATGTTGGCTGTGTACTTTGAGCACTACTTCATATCATTTGTTTTGATAGTTTTTTGTCATCTTTTCTTTTCCTTTTGAGTCTTTTGGTTCCCCTTCTACTGAATTCATCTGTAAACTTATCCTGTTAGTTATTTCAATGAAGCAAGCATCTTAGGGCTTCTATGGGTAACTTCAGTTTCTGGAGCACTCCAATGAACTGGAAATTTATGTTTCAAATCCCATGGTCCAAAACATGGCACCCCTTCGCTCCTAAATAATGGATGGATTTAGTGATGTAAAACCATTCCCCGAAGTTTTCCAATAAAATTACAGGTAATCTACTAAAAATTTGGACGGTGGAGTTTTGGTAATACTGGTAAACGATCTACCGTTATCCTGCCAGAAATCATATTGCATGAACATTTTTTATCTCTCTCTCTCTCTCTCTCTCCCCCCTATTTTCGTATCGCTTTAAAGAACAAGGGTTTAAAACTTCTAGACTGTCGTACGCATATTGTGTCTCAATTTAATGCTTATGATGTACTATGTTATGTTTCATTCCTTGTACGGTTGTACCAGAATGATTCGTCTCTCAGGTAACATAACTTCAACTCTTCGTAATTGACCTTTCCTTTTTTAGGTTCCACGCTAGTGCTTAGCACCTGTAGCTAAGCCAAGGCTTGGACTCTCATAATTGAATTGCTTTGCGGAATGAGTCCAGAAGTTTTATTCTGGCTAGTCTAAAGGCACAATTATTTTTTTGGAAACACGTCAGAAATTTGACATCATCTACCCCCTTTGTGCCAATCTCTTTGTCATATTTAAGACCTTAACTTTTATGTAGATGACTACATTAGCCATTTCGCTTTACAGTTTATCATTGTCCCCAATTGTTGGTTCCTTTTGGGGATTCCAACTTTTGAAGGGAACATGATCATTGAACTTCCTTTATTTTGCTTCTCTCTTATTAACCTTGAGTATTAAAGGAACATCACTGCCATTTTATTAGTTTTGTTGATAATTTGAAAAGGGAAAAAGCAAGCTCCTCAACTTTTGTCACCGACTTTGAAAGAGTGATTATCTTTTTGGGACAACAAAAAGTGCAAGGGACTAACAATTGGGACGGATGGAGTATTCACTATAGAAACATCTTCCTCTTCACACTTCAGATACATGCACACCTCGAAAGTATGTTTTTGATAATCATAAGATCTTATGGATTGATATTTTAAGAGAACAACCATTATTGAAGATTTTAGGAGCACAGCTTTCGAGAGGAATCATATGTCATCCGGAATTTCCCTTCTCCTGCCGTTAACAGTTAACATCTGTTTCCAACATGAATCTATAGGTTGGATATCTTTTACTTTTCGAACTGGTCAAGAGTAATTTTTTAGTAAAAAATGTGTTGTTTTTTCTTTGTATTTTCTGGTACAAACCATTGTTTTCTTTTGGCAAGTGTTACAAAGCATAGTTACTTGGAAAAATGATTGGGAAATGATGTGACTCCTCTCGGCCTCTCAATTGTTGATTCTTCACCCATTTTGCTACTTAGTATGTCAGTTCACTTGATATAGGGTTACGGTTCAGTCTTATTGAGACTCTTAGTAGTCCAGTTACCAAAGTTCACTTACGATTCATTGCAGGAATTTGGTTTTTGGTGTTGGTTTGTAGAGAATCAGAATTAGTTGATTATTAGTAGCCACACCCTCGAAATGTTTATTGTTGGCATGACCTGATCCATTACTTATGTTAGTATTTTGTTTGTTTTGCATCGTCTTTGACCTATCATGTATGATACTTGTTTGTTTGGGGAAACTAACTCAACCATTTTTCATTGTTGATTGCATTAACAAACAGACTTTTACTAGTACTGTGAATGTTTTAGTATTTCCCCTTATGCTATTACTTCATGCATTATCTTTTCTTTTCCCTTTTTGTTTCCATGGTAGATTTGTTCTTCGCTTCACCAAAGGTACACAGACTTTTCGGCAAGTTTGATTCAGGGCCTCTTGAAAGTTTTCTTTCCTGGAAAATCTGGGGATGACTTGGAGACAGACAGGAATTTAAGAGCCATGAAGAAGCGCAGCACTTTAAAACTCCTTTTGGAACTTAACTTTGTTGGTGTGGTTGAAGATTGCGGTATTTTCATCAACATCATTGAGGATCTTACTAGCGTAGAGCACTTAAAGGACCGAGACGTAACTCAGACGAACCTGTCTCTTCTTGCCAGTTTTGCGAGACAAGGGCAGACTTTCCTTGGAATTCCACTGTCTAGACATGAGATTCTTGAAGAGGTGGAATCTTTTATTCTTCCCTTTTTCAGTCTTCCTATGCTTAACTGCATCTGCCTTCTATATTGCTGAACAAATACGGAGTGTATTTGTGTATATTGCAGAACAAATACGGAGTGTATTGCTGAACAAATACGGAGTGTGTTCTTCGTGAATCTTTATTTTCTTAGATGTATAGTATTTCGGATTATGTTAGATTGTTTTGAGGTACATTTTGTGTTCATGCGTCTTAGTTTCTACTGCTCTCAGATTATTGACGACACTTAGTTATTTCCAGTTTGGGGTTAGCTTAACTGTATATATTAAGGAACTCGACACCAACATCTTGTGTTAGGCATTGGATATACATTCTCGGGTCAGTTTTCTAGTAGCTTTAAGTGTTGGGGACATTGGTGTTCTGACTTGGTATCATAGCGGGATACCCGGAGATGGGTAGGGTATGTGAGAGGGATGTTGTACGATGAAATCCCATGTCGGGTTACGAAAGTAATGCGCTGCGTTTAAGTTCTTATCAAGACAAACTAAGACCGCATAACAAAGGGTTGCATAAGTCTTGGATGCACACTGTCCCCAGAAAACCACATTTATTGGGTAAGCATGGTTGTCTCCCGTGAGAGGCAAATGATACTCGTGTATCCGTTCATGCCGCGTCGACACCTTAGCATTGGGCCACCTTACGAGCTCTTAACTGTGCATAACACCCCAGCTTTACAGCTGATATTTCCTTTTTGTTTTAATTCTGCTATGTTGGCATTTTTGTTTTTGTACACAGCATTTGTCAAAGGCTTGAGAAAGCCTTAGACGGCGACTTATTTAATGCAAAACTGTGTGGCAGGATTTAATCGGCATATTGTTGGCATTTGACTGCGGATAGTTGTTCCTGTTATTTTTATAGGCAGTATTCTATGTCCTGACATACTATTGCAGTTTTATAAGGGCCTAAACATCACAGCGGATCAGAATACATTTTTCAGGAAGGCCTTGCATTCATATTATAATGCCGCAGCAGATCTACTTCTGTTAGAACATACTGTAAGACCTTTGAACCCTTTGTACGTGTTGATTTTTTATTTTTTTTTTTGTGGTAGGCATTGATCATTTCATTGAGTTAATTTCCTTTATCACTTGGATTTCACACTAGTTTGGGTGGAAAACTCAATCTTTTTCCCTGCATACTATTGTTTCCTTTTCCATACTAGTAAGCTAGTAACTGATGGAATTGTTTTTGTTCCCCAACTAATTGAAGTCACTTTGCCAAATGGAGCTCGAAAATGCGAAGATCCTGAGTGATGAAAATGCCTCTTTGTATGAAAAGCTGCGAAAATCTTATGATCGTCTGTACCGTAGCGTTTCAGTGTAAGTTGAGTTTTCTTTCTTCTGATTAACCCACATCAACTCTGGTTGCCATTGTTGTTTTTTTGGTATGATATTTTGCATATCTTGTCCAAACATCTTCTTTAATATTGTTCGTTCATCCCCCTTGTGGACTTTGGGTTTGACATTCGAGAATGTCCTTGTTCAGTTAGGTGTCTCTTGTCGTCATATCCATAATTTATGACTCCATTGTGATATCTTGTTTATTATTGAGAATTTTGAAACCGGAGATGTATTACATGGCTTCAATTTTGGTAAACCAATCATTCACCCTTTGTAATTAGATTAACGCCCAATAGGTTTACGTGGTTTCCGCTTGTTTGTAAGCATGTCTGCTCTTCTACTCTCTCCGTAAGATTTCATGATTCCGCTAATAAATCTATGTTATTTGTAATATAGTTTAGCTGAAGCTCTTGACATCGAACCTCCAGTCATGCCGGGGGATGGCCGCACGACCAGGGTGACAACTGGGGACGGTGCATCATTTCCTGGTGGTGGAAAAGATTCTTCTATTCTTGAAGCATTATGGGATGATGAAGATACTAGATGTTTTTATGAATGCTTACCAGATCTCAGGTTTAGTTTTGTTGCGTTATTAGCGTCCATGGTGATTTCATGTTAAGCCATTATACATTTCTTTCCATTGGATAGTGTTCTAGAAGCTGGTTCCTTGAAGTGTAGTTCTCCGACTTGAAGGTCATTAAGAAACTGTGTCTGTTCCTCACAGAGCATTCGTTCCAGTGGTATTACTTGGTGAAGAAGAACCCAAGGTGAATGAGCATTCTCTGACGACACAAGAGCAAGCAACTGTAAGGAACCTGTCCTGCTTCTTCTTTAGGGTTCTCTCTTTCAGTTGCACATGATTGCAGAAGAAGTTGCTGCTTTTGTGTAGAAAGAATGCTAATATTTTGATTTTCTTGTATGCTGTGACACATTTTTATGCCACTTTATTTTGGTATTTGCAAATTATTGTGTCTCATCTAGGTTTTATTTCTAATTACTTCTGGGATGGCAACCCATATTACTCATTTTAGTTCATATCTTTTTTTTTTTTTTTTTTTTGCTTTCCTCTTTTTATTGATAGGTGATATACTTTTATTAGAGGTCATTACTTGTGCCCACGGGCACCACCCTCATCCAGGAGAAAGAAGAAAAAAGAGAGGGAAAAGAGCCACGAGAGAGGAGAAGGGTAAAGCAACCCACAACTTCCTACCCCCATTCTAATGTAAGCACCAAACCTCTCAAGCCTTGACCTTGGCTTTCAGCACCAAGTTCACAAAAGCCTCTCTCTAACAATCTGTAATAGGAAGCACATATTCGCTTGGATCCTAATTTTGTCCAAACAAACTCACTTGTTCATCTTCCTTGATAATTACCATGGTCAGTTTCCTCCTTTTCATCACCACTCACCAGATCAGATCCTTTTCATCTGGTCGAAAGCCTGGCTTCACTTCACCTCAGTTTGCAGAATTTAGGAGATCCGAAGACTCCTCCCCCGCTTATTGACCTTCTAATCCTCGTCTGGTTTCCCTCTTCCACTTTCTGGTACTCCTGCCCCAATGCCCCTTGCGGCTTTGTGAGAGATGTCTCTCCTCCCTCTTGGATTATGCTTTGCAGATCTCCTCCCATTGTCAGCGATAAGAAACTAGGTCGGTGAACAAACTGGTCGGAATGCCTCGATCCGCCAACACTTCTTTTTTGGCCGAAAATGGGCTTCACTCTCCACCTCACTTTTCAGACCCTTTTGGGACTATTACAAGCACTCCCCTGGCCTCAACTTCATGTACTAGAAGGAGGTTCTTCAATAGTGGGGTGGATCCAGATCCTCTACTACCTTTTAATTTCATCCGCACAATCATTATAAGCCCCTTCAAAGGAACCACCTTTCAGACCCCGGCCCTTTCCCCCGACTGAACCCACTTCCAGTCCAGGCCCATGGAAAATATGATCCTTTCTAAAATCTTATCTGTCTCGAAAGATTACCCATTTTTAAGCCACTGAAAATTCCCCCTCATCCAAGTTATGAAATTTCCATTTTTGAATACAGCCCAAGAGTTATGGTTGCCTAAAAGACTGAGACGAAACCTATAGTGAAATAATAGAGCTCTGTTTTTCCCCATGGAAGTGAGCAAAATACTGTGAAATAAATGAAGAAACAACAGCGTCTAGCAAAACAAAAGTTGTGTTGATACGGGTTTTAAATTTATTTTACTAGTCTTGATACTTTTCGTTTCATAGTAACGTTTACTTTTTTATTTTATTGTAGTTTTCATTTACAAGTTAGTAAAGTTACTAACCCATCTTTCCTAAGAAATGGTGTTTGCCAATCAAATGTCAGGCTTTTATGCACTTATATAAGTTTTGGTAAATGTTTCTAAACATGTCATGTACTTTCAAATTCTCTTTGTCTTTTTTGGTTAAATGTTTCTGCAACGTTTCGGTTTCTATGCTTGCCGAAAGCAGACGTCGAAACTAAAATTTGATCCGCTCCTGTGTGTCCCTCTACCATCCTCGAGGCTTGACCCCCATTGTTTTCCACCAAGTGTTTGGATTATGTTCCCCTTGTTCAATAGTGCCTTGCATCCCTGCTGTCTGTCATAATGCACCAGCCTCGCGACGCGCTGATATATACATTTCACCGATCCAAGGTGCTGCCTCCTTTGCTCCCCTTCAGCGCTCGATTATCTCTGCCTTCAGCCAAGAACCAGGTTGGTGGATCCCCCATTTGATTAGAATTTTATGGGTACTCTATCGATGACTTCATTTCCAAATCTTCAAAATTTCCGGTTACTCCTGAAGGGAAAAGACTTTCCGAGAACAAACCTCTGGAAAATTTCTTCTTTCTTACTGATGAAAAACTGAATCCTAGAACACGGGTTGTCATTGTTGTTAGTGTCATTTTGTCAACACCTAACCTTCCACGTCTCTGTTGACTTGAGATTAATGTTTAAGGCGGATCATGGTTTTTTTACGGTATTTGTGGTGGCGTGATGTCTTAAATGTCATGCTTTTACCAGAACACTCAGGTAAATAACTAAAAGTTGACCTTAACCTTTTATAGAGCACATGTCTAGCACCATAAGCATGAGTCATGTTTCTATGCTTTCTCTTAATCTTGATTGCTGAAAGGATCTGTTATCGACTTTCTCAGTATGCTTGATCAAACTTGCCGTCACTGCTGCCTCTTATCCTTGAATTTTGATGCAGGACAAGATGCCACACATTTTAATTTATGGAAACGTTATTTTAATAGAAAATTAATTTAGGATATATTAATTTTCTGCCACTTGTTTTGGCATGTTTTTATTAGGTATTAGTCTTAATTTTCATAAGTAGGTTAAGCAGAATCTTTTATTTGTATTAGCCTTTTATTTTATGTTTCTTAGTTTCTGTTATTGTTTTTCTTGGTTAGCAAGATTATTCTATATTTCTATTTCCTAGTTGAGTTAGGGTTTAGCCTATAAATAAGGATGTAGCCTATGGGCATATTTAGCTTTTATTCAATAACAATTGCTGAGTTAAAATCTCCTTTTCTTGTGGATTCAAGAACTCTCGAGGATTCGAGACCTATCATCGTTTGGAATAGTACGCTTTAATAAAAGCTAAATATGCCCATAGGCTACATCCTTATTTATAGGCTAAACCCTAACTTAACTAGGAAATAGAATAATCTTGCTAACCAAGAAAAACAATAACAGAAACTAAGAAACCTAAAATAAAAGGCTAATACAAATAAAAGATTCTGCTTAACCTACTTATGAAAATTAAGACTAATACCTAATAAAAACATGCCAAAACAAGTGGCAGAAAATTAAAATATCCTAAATTAATTTTCTACTGAAATAACGTTTCCATAAATTAAAATGTGTCAATGTGGCATCTTGTCCTGCATCAAATTTCCTTTACCTCCTAAACTGTTTTTGCTCTAGTACATCAGCTTTTAGAATTGACATTTCATGTTCAACTTGTTTATATCATCCCATTTCTTCCCATTTATCCTAGCTTCTCGTACTTAGATGGTTTTAACTTTGTTTTGTTCCAATATATCAATCAGTTTGCGCTATGTTGGAGTCAATGTTACCCATGTGCAGCTAGCTTTTGTAACTTCAGTTGCATAAGATTCCACCCAAAGTTACTGCTGAATTTATGTTTGGAATCGTCTTTCTACATCTTGTTGCACATGTGCTGCTTCTGCAGTGCAATTCTTGACCCCCTTTATTGCTCCAACAGCATGTAGAATTGAAGTAATTTGTGTGTTTTTGAGTTATTAAATTTGGAACTTCTCAACTTATCATCTACTTTTGGCATATTAACTTGCATGTAATCCTTCAAACAAAGGATTTGGCATCTGAATCAGACCAAGGTCAGATGGCTACCCCAGATTTTGCAGAGGATTCTGTTACTTTACAGGAAAGAGAAAATGTGAAAGGTAAAGGTAACAATGAAAAAGATCAAGAGAAGACCAAAGATCCTGACAAAGAGAAAGGTAAAGTCAAACGTGCCAAAAGAAGAGAAAATGAAAAGCATAAAGTTAAAGCTCTTGAAGGAACGAATTTGCATGGTCTTCTGCAGAGGCTTCAATGTTGTGTCAGCCGTGACCAGATTGATCAGTTGACTGTAATGATCTATGCTTGCTGATTCTTTTGTGTTTATTGTTGTTTTGGTGGTTCTATTTTGTATCTTATGAACCTTGTCGTTGAGGATCTTGTTGTCGCATTATGTTATTTTTCCAGGTTGAATTTTGTTTCATAAATTCGAAATCAAACCGGAAAAAGCTTGTGAGGGCATTGTTTAATGTCCCCAGGACATGTCTACATCTGTTGCCATACTACTCACGGATGGTTGCCACATTGTCAACTTATATGAAGGATGTCTCTTCCATGATCCTTCGGTCACTAGAGGAAGCGTTCAACTTATTGATAACTAAGAAGGTATGTTTGTTGGTTCAATGCACTTGCTTGTAAATTCCATTAGATGCTTCGAATGGTTTCTTGTGTTTTATTTCCTCATCAAGCCACCATTGCTAAGCATTGACTTTTTGTTTTGGTGAAAATGCATTTTTTTTTCTAGGATCAAGTGAAAATTGAAACAAAGATCAGGAATATTCGGTTCATTGGAGAACTTTGCAAGTTCAGAATTGCTCCAGCTGGCTTTGTTTTTAGTTGTTTAAAGGTATGATAGGAAGTAGTCAATTGATAGATGGCTGTGTAGTAATCTTACTCACAAATCTCCTTGTAATTTTTTGGTTCTCTTGCCCCTTTCGTATTTTCCGTTATCTTGTAATTTTAGATTCAGTTCGTCCCAACCCCAGGTATTTGGGTGCGTAATCCACTCGTGTTATATTTTTCTTGCATGCTTGAGTAACATAAAGTAGACACATTTATTGCTCTAGTTATCAACATGTACATGTTTTACCAAAGCATACTTGCTGTCTATTGAATTTTAAATGGAAAATGATTAGGGAGATCATGCTATTAGTGTGAGTTTGGAAAGAAATTATCCTTTTGATTTACACAGCTAATTAAGGTTGCTAATGTTGCTTACGCGGGCCACTTTTCTCTCTCTACCAGGCTTGTTTAGATGATTTTAGTCACCATAACATCGATGTTGCTTGCAATCTTCTTGAGACGTGTGGTCCTTTTCTTTACCGGTCTCCGGAAACTACTATATGGATGGCTAACATGTTGGAGACATTGATGCGCTTAAAAAACGTTAAAAATCTGGATCCTCATCAAAGAACAATTGTAGAAAACGCTTATTACTTGTGCAAACCACCAGAGCGATCTGCACAAGTCTCTAAAGTCCGTCCTCCATTACATCAGGTATCGCTAATGCTATAGTTCAATATTTGCTGTCTAACATGACAAGGCGCCTGTTAATACTGATCTCTTTTCTATGATGGACTTGTTAGTATATTAGAAAACTACTTTTCTCGGATCTTGAAAAGTCTTCCACTGATCATGTGCTGCAACAACTTCGTGGACTTCCGTGGAGTGAATGTGAGACCTATCTTCTAAAATGCTTTATGAAGGTTCACAAGGGAAAGTATGGTCAGATTCACTTAATTGCCGCACTTACTGCTGGCTTGAGTGACTACCATGATGAATTTGCAGTTGCTGTTGTTGACGAGGTTGGCTCTTTCTGTTAGATGTTAGTGTTGATTATTTAATCCTTGTCCGTATAAAGTTGGCATTTTGTGTGCAGCTCTGTGAGTGCATGCACACCTGTATTCATTTTTATTTCTATTTGAACTTCTGCTAAGGCTGCAACAGTCACTGGTTTTACTTGCAGGTCTTGGAAGATATCAGGGTGGGGCTAGAATTGAATGGCTTTGGAATGCAGCAACGACGCATTGCACACATGCGGTTCTTAGGGGAGCTATACAACTATGAACAATTAGATTCATCTGTCATTTTTGATACCCTCTATTTGGTTCTATTTTTTGGGCATGGGAAACCAGAGGTATGGAGTTTTTTTTTTTTAATATTAATTTATAGTGGTTTTTGGTATGTGTACTTTATGGTGTAATTGATTCGTAATAACTAGGCAATCAGATCTCTAAGGAAAGACAGTAAATTTTGTTAACTTCCTGCACCCACCTTAAAGGATTACATCCAACAAAATCGGGAGTGCCGAATTGTTATGCCTTGAGTGGTTGAGTTCGTTGTAATAGTAGTAAAATAGTTATAGATCAGTTGGAAAGTACTTATCCAATTAGTTAAGGACTCAAAGAAATGCGTTGAATAGAGAAGACTTGCATATCTGATATAATTTATGGAAAAGAAATAAGTAAATGATGGCAGGTGTAAGTCACATAAAGGGGAAAATGTCACAACTTGTTAAGTGCATCAGAACTTATGTCTGTTCGTGGATAAATAAGTCTACTAAGATAGTTTAATTCAGTGATTTTCAGTAAGGAAAAATGTGACTGGGGCTGCAAATGAGTCGAGTGGAGCTCGGGTCGTGGAAAATCATTTCTGTTCGAAATCAGAATGAGCTTGGAACCTGCCCTTAAGAATTTTTCATTCGACTAATGCTTGAGGAGATTGACTTTCAGTTGACAACTTTATTGTGGAACAAGTTGAGCTCGAACCCAAGGCAAACCATTATATCCCCTGAATTGCTCCTGCAAAACAATTTATCATCACAACAACTGTTTCTGGAACCCCGGATCTCTCTAAGAGAAAAACAGTGAGGGTTTTTTTACACTTTGACCCTAAGAAACACGGACACGTCTATAGGCCTCATGTATCCATGTCTGTCGATCACGGACACGGCACTCTCCGGACACATGTAGGACATGTTTAATATGTCTAATTTTTTTCTTGTATTTCTTTTATTCAAACACATGGTAGATGTTCTAGGACAAGTTGGCAAAACTCTTAAAACGTGCTAAGGACAGATAAAAGGTTAAAATCAAAATTTTAAAACTCAGCCATAGGTGAAAATTTCCACCGATGTATAGTTCATGTATACTTATATGCAGACTGCTAATTTATCTTCGTTGTATTGTTCTTAAATTAGATAGAAATAAAGATGTCGTCACTTAGATGAATTCATCACATACTCTATAATACAAATAAATTTTATATTCGACGTATCCCCGCCGTGTCCATGTCCTAATTTTTTAAGAAATAATGTGTCCGCGTGTCCGTATTGTGTCGTGTTTGTATCCCGTATCCGTGTCCGTACTTCTTAGCTTTGACCTGATCCAGTGCCTTCCAAAATCTGACCCAATAGGTCAATAACTTAAGAGCGATTTACGGGCTGGTCTTCCACGCGCAACAATATTACCACGAGGCCCAACAAAAAATTCATTTGCACCGCCCAGGTAAGAATGGGCGTTTCTACCAAAATTACCCCGCACGGTCAAAACCCAGTCCCACTATTCGCTTGACCCAGACTATTGCTAGTTGTATTGCATCATGCCTAGGACATGTGTCACCCTCCCATTTGTCCAAAAGGGGAAAGACAAGACTATTGCACTGCCACCCATTCGTCTGTTCCCAAGGAAATTAAAGTGCCACCCATTCGTCTGTTCCCAAGGAAGTTAGAGTCTCATCTCTCCCCCCACTCTCTCTTCCCATTAAATCTATCTTCTTTTCTCTTTTAATCTCCGGCAGAAGATGGATTTTCTTCCTTGAGTGAGCACATCACAGTGGAAGAAAGCTTATGAGAAGAAGCAGCAAAATTTCTTGATTCCTCAGCTATGTTCCAGATTCCTGTCGAAAAAGTGGCGGGCTCTACAAATTCGCAGTGTTTTTTACAAATTTCGCAATGTTTTTTACAAAATTTGCAGGGTTCTATTTTGGAGAAATGACCGTGTTTTTGTCTCCGTTTATAGCGATTTGCAGTTATTTTTTACAAATTCGTAGTGATTTTTTACAAATTCGTAGTGATTTTGAGAGTTCTTTGTTAAGCAAGAGGACCAGAGCTCCTTTGATCCTTACCAGAGCTTACGAGATCTCCTTTGTGCAAGTGGACGAGAAGGTTTAAGAAATTCGCAGTCGTAGTGTAAAACCCTAGCTTGTCAAGGTTTATAGATTTTCTTTAATCTAATCTCTTTTAAATATCGACCCACCAATCAAAACTTTAACCAATCAATGAAACAAAATCAAACAATCGAAGAACACCGATTTACGTGGAAAACCCTAAATGGGAAAAAACCACGGGAAGGAATCATGCACTAGAAACATTGTGTGATTACAAATAGACTTACTCAATGACCGTGTATCCTCACCACGAATCCTAAGCCCTACTTGCCGAATCCACGTACATCACACCCTTGCATGATCGCCACGTCTTGAATCCTCAAGCCTTCCAAATGTTTTGCCTTTCGAACTCCACGAAAGGACTTTGATAGAGAACCTTTGAATTGAATATGAACGATAGAACCCTTTGAAGATGATCTTGATTGCACGGTAATAGAAAACCTTCACGAATCTTCAAAGTACATAAACTCGAGCACTCTTGGCTGTTATTTTGAAGAGAGAGGCGCAGAGGGTCGAAAATATGGTTGCTGAGGTGATTGGAAAAGACCTAATCGCTGAGATTTTATAGTTGCTGAATCGGGCATTTTTGCCGGCTATTTTGCTCGAGCAAAAAATCCAGCAAAAACAAACAGAATGTTTTGCTAATAAAAAGGCCTTGAAATGCTTGAGCAAAACGTGCAACATCTACCTTTTGCCTTGTGCATTTTTGCCGATTGTTTTGCTCGAGCAAAACGTCCAGCAAACTCAAACAGAATGTTGTGCTAGTAGAGATCCTTGAAATGCTCGAGCAAAAACATGTAGCACCCAACCTTGTCTTCAAAATGTGCAATCCGTCTTGACTAAAAGCTACCGCACTCAAACAAAAATACATATTGAGATGATTCCTTTTCCACACCTAAAACAGACACTCTAAAAATAAATACCGAAGATTACAGTGCCATAAAAAATACGATACACCCAAATGTATATGTTTTGGGCATGGATTTGCCAAACCAAAGGAAGCTCGGCCTATTGGGCTTACACGTAGTTTAAAAAATTCGCAGTAGTAAGTTTTAGAAATTCGCAGCCTGTATTTTTTTCGATCTTGTTAATTTAATAACCACGATTAGTCTTTACTGCAAAAGACGACCCAGGAATCATTTAAATGAATTTTTTAAAAATTCGCAGCCAATCTTTTAAAAAAATTCGCAAAGAAAAATTCGTAGCCAATCAATGTTTAGATCATGTTACACGTCAATAATACAGTTTTTTACACATTCGCAAAGAAATTTATACAAATCCATGGGGATTTATCCTATTTTATACAAATTTGCAGCAAAAATTTGTTTGAAGCAAATTTTTTTTTTACAAATTCGCAGTCGCCGGAAAAATTCACCGGCCGGAAAAGTTTGCCAACCGGAAAAGTTCTTCGGCCGAAAAAGTTCGTCGGCCGGAAGTGGATGGTGGGTGGAGTTGGGGAGTGGGAGGTGGAGTAAAGTGTAAATATGTGTTTCAAGGGTAGAACGGTAATCTTAATAATGAGATTGTACTTAGAGGTAATTAAAAATTGGGTGTATCCTTAGTGGGAATTAAGGATTGATTTCTAGACCTACTGGTAATTTTTTGATAACTTAACCCAGGCCTGATCCACTAGCCTTAGCCCAGTTCTTTCAGTTTTAAACCCAACCAAATTAGTCCAACCCATCTAGCCTTAGCCCCGTTCTTTCAGTTTTAAACCCAACCAAAGTCCAACCCATCTAGCCTTAGCCCTGTTCTTTCAGTTTTAAACCCAACCAAATTAGTCCAACCCATCAAACAGGTTCACTGAACTCACAGCCCAGTTACCCCTATACTCGAACAAGCCTGAACTCAAAGTCCACTTTGTATACACACCCAAACCGAGTTTCACCCAAACAACCAATTTTCAAGTTTCAGCACAAAGCCGAACCATCCATCCACCAGCCAGAGTTAAACACCTTCCAGCCATGCCAGTTTTTGATGAGATCTATTGCTTGTAGTTGGTAGCTTCGACACACAATTGGAATTTGGGACTCTTTGGACTTTGAAAATGTAAACATCTTCGGTTCAAAAATTGGGTTTTATCCATTGTTGCTAAGACCATGAGATCATCATTCTATAAGCATACTGTGATCCAGCAAGGGAATCATCATTCTGATAGGGACTCTACATTCTTTTAGTATTTTTGTTCACGGCCGAATAAGCTTTGTCCTCACTTAATTGCTGATTCGGTTATGCCAAGAATATGAGGGGACACATTGGTTTTCTCAAATATTTAGCGATGCTAGAACTTAAAATGCTAAAATGTGGTCTCATTCAATTGTTGTTCCTAACCAAGTTACTGATAATTTTCCACCATTTACCTACTGTGAGACTTTTTGCATTATTGTCATTCACGAGGGGTTCTTTATCAGTGTGATTTCTTTGTCCGACATTAGAAGAGGAAATCTTGCTATGGAACCACATCCACAAGTGGACAAGGTAACTTGCTAAAATAATTCCACTTTTTTAGTCTCATAGATAACAAGTGGAAGTCTATCTTGGTCAAGTGTTCAAAAGCCTAAAGAAAATGATAAAGTGGCACAACCCAAATTCCTCCTCTTATGCGGCATTAAGCAAACCCACCAGTTTTTCCACCAAGTCTGCAGAGAAAGGCATAATTAAGAGCAGTCAAAATTAGGGTTTAATTTTTATAAGATTTCCTTATTGCCCATCAGAACAAGTAGTTTACCTCCAAGTGGCCACTAACATGTCTAACGATATCTTTGCTTGTTCTTCAAAGATGCCAATTGTCCCATTTGTCCCTACGTTCCCAAGGGAACAATCATCAACATTAGCAGACTGTTTCTTGTGGTTGTTTCTAGAATATCAATTTACTTTCGAATTCTGGTGTATTTAATTGATGATGTTGAGTATTTCATTGAAGGAGGGCCTCAAATTCGGCTAGGATTTGATTACTAAACATCACTTGAATCTTGTTTCTCTATTTAAAGAGGTGCTGATTTACTTTACCAGAGAACCCTGCACCCCTCCATGCATTACATACTTAAATGACCAGTGTGACACCAAGAAGGAGCAAGCATTTATCCCTGCGATGATAATTTCATCAGCCACTATTTTTCTCATGGTCGTGGATATTTCTCCAAATAATGTTGATGCATATGTAGTATTAAGTATGTATTCCTGTATTATTGTTCACTAGATTTTTCTCATGTTGCTGTTCAAGTATGGAGTGAGATCACGTTATGAAAGGTGCACTAGGTAGTAGGAATGTCTTACAAAATTAAATACTCACTCCGTCCTATAAAGTTAGTCCCTTACGAAACTACGTGCAATTATCAAACCAAAAAATAATGTATTTAGCAAAATAATTTTTGAATTTTTTTTGCAGCGTATAAAAGTTTTCAATGAGATCTACCAAACAAGATCCATATTGCCAAAAAGAATTATTTTTACAATTACATTATTTTTTAGTTTGAAACTTGCATGTAATTTCGTAGGGACTAACTTTATGGGACGGAGGGAGTAAAACTTTTCAAAGCATTTTTCTGGGAATTCAGACATCTTTTAGTTTCTGTATGAGTTGGTTTTGTTTCTATTCAACTAATTTGGTGTTTCCCAAGGCCTAAAGACGTACCACTATTTGGCTTTTCATGTTATAAGCAAGATGTGTTGGACCCACTGGAAGATTGTTTCCGCATCAGGATGGTTATTACACTTCTCCAAACGTGTGGGCACTATTTTGATCGAGGCTCGTCAAAGAGAAGACTTGATGAATTCTTACTTCATTTCCAGAGTTACATTCTTTGTAAAGGTGCAATACCACTGGATATTGAATTCGACTTACAGGTCAGTTGTTGATATATTTTTCTCCAACTTATGTACAGCATAATATTTTAGGCCTTGGAGCTAGTTGCTGTAAACAAAAACTGCTTTGAGGATTGAAATCCTTGGGGAAACTTTTTTGAAGGAATTAGAGAGAACCAGTAAGATAATGTTGCGGAAATTGTACTAAGAAAATTAACATTCGAGAAGCTGTTGGGTAGTTCAAAAGATTTTACTGGAACCTTTTCACCTTCGATTCATTTGTTTACTTTTTCACCTTTGATTCATTTGTTTTGTTTTTTATGCTCCCTGTCTAAATCAACTCACAGAAGTTTTTCGTAATCATATAGCAGTTTTGTGTCTCTTGACCCCACAAGTTCTATACCAACATTAAAATCCTTGGTTGTGCAAGTCCAACTGTTGATGAGGATGGATTACACGCTGTCCCTAAGCTCTCTTCCCATTTTGTAATTTGGCTACTAAGTAAATTTTCTCAGTTTCATCGGAAGTGTTTAATAGTTGTCAATGTCCCAATTCTAAGCTGCCACATATTTTATGGACAGAAATCGACACCTTGGCACCACTTACACAATCAGAGGAGTTGGAAGACAGCACCCGCCTTTTTTCTTTTTGTAATCATATCCCGTGGCAAACCGTGTTCCTTGGTAAGGTTGGGCCGGTAGGATGAAATAGGCCTATGTGCAGCAAGGCCACCTCAAGGCTCAAGGTCTCTCCCCTGGACCTTTTTCTTTTTGAAAATCCTCTCCCAGTAGGAAGTTGTCTTGATATGTGAGGACTACCATGTTTTCTATCATAAAGTTTTGGGAATTTGATGATCTTACAGACAGAACGAGCTAACCAAGATATAAAGTAATATAGTTTGTAGATGGCTCAATTTCAACTAGGGCGGCCAATTCCAAGTTTGAGGCACAAATTCCTAGCTATTAAACGCAACATAGTTGTGTACTATGGCACGAGCTGTTAAACATCACTTTGCGATATAATACAGGTTATCTCCGATGTGCAGTAGCTTGAAGGCACTCTGCTGATATCTTTGGGGAGGTTTTATGCAAATGTTTAGTTCGTCTGTGTTTATGAACTGATTTTTTGAATCAGTCAGTCCCTTTTCCAAATTGTATGACCCATCAAGTTGAATCATTTTTGCAGGACTTATTTGCAGATTTACGCCGAAACATGATCCGATATTCATCAATTGAAGAAGTTAATGAAGCTTTAATCGAATTTGAGGAGCATGAGCGGATTGTATCCATTGAGGAGGCCAACTGTGAGAAGCACTCGGACATGGGAAAACCTCCATTCGGGAATACTTCTTGCACCATCTCTGCTGATGGGCATAACCTTCCAAATGGTGTAGAGGAAAATGGACGGGTGCATAGTGACAGTGATTCAGGAAGTGGAACAATTGACCCAGATGGGCGTGACGATGAAGAAGGATTGCGTGGAGAGAATCATGATGATGCGTGCTACAGTGGGGATAATTATGGTGCTGGGGGTGCTCTTGCTGCTGATGAAGATGATGAAGTTCGAGTGAGGCAGAAGAAGGTGACAGAGGTGGATCCTGAGGAGGAAACTGAGTTTGACAGAGAACTTAGGGCTCTGACGCTGGTATGTGTGCAGGGTTTTAATCATAGTACTTTTCAATGGGTTGGTCCCAAAAAAAAGTTGTTTTTATTCTACACCATTTTGAAGGAAAATTCAAATTGGGCTATATCTAGTGATGCAAGCAGAGAGACATATGAGATATCTATTACCTTTATCTCAATTGTCCTCAACAAACCTTTAGGGTCCATTTCAATATATGTCGAACTGAACTGAAGTGATTTATGGTTCGATTCAATATAAATCTAAAGCGTTTTAGGCTGTTTAGCTGTAGTTGGTTTGTGAAACTAGAGTGGAAGATGGATTATAGGTAAGAGAAATTTGTTATATTGCTGTTCTTGTATAAATAGAATCACGTTATGAAGTATATCAAATCAGTCCTGTCACATATTTATTTCACATCCATGATGATAAAGCTCTCAAACTTACTGTTGTGAAGAACATGTGGACCATCAAATCTATATTTGTGCTAATAATGTCAATCTCCTTGATTTGAAATCCTTATCTATTCAAATGGAGCCTTTCGTCTTTAGCTGGAAGTGGGAACATAACATGATAGCTATGTATGCCAATTTGGTGTTTTTTTGTTGAAGGTGTGTTTCTTTTGAAGTTACTATAAGTCTATAACCAGATTGAGGGATTTCTGTCAAAAGTCAATGCTTATTTTGAAAGTGTGAATGTAGGAGAGCTTAGATTCACGGAAGCTAGAACCGCGCTCCTGGCTGTCATTGAACATGGCAATACCTATCAACATGGTTGAGGGCCCCACCGAAGACCACCATGGAAGAAGGGGGTTAGAAGTAGAAAGCGGTGATGAGACATTGGATGAAGAGGCCGGAGGAAGAAGAAGAGGCAGGGAGGAGGTTAGTGTTAAAGTTCTTGTCAAGCGTGGGAACAAGCAACAAACGAAACAGATATACCTTCCACTGGATTGCTCCCTTGTGCAAAGCACAAAAGAGAGAGAAGCAGCTGAGGTAGAAGAGAGACAAGACATCAAGAGGCTAGTCTTGGAATATAATGACAGGGAAGAGGAGAGTTATGGTTTTGATACCCAACCAACAAGTTGGATGCAACGTGAGGTTTCCAACGGAGCCGGGAAGAGGATTGCTGGATCGCGTCATCGCCATCAGTATTTTGCAGGTACTGGGTTCTATTATAGAAGAAGAAAGTGAATTGTTTTTCGTAAATACAAAGCTAGTAAATACAAAGCTAGAGATTGAGAGACTGATTCGGCTCAGATTGATGTAAATACAACTAATTCTCCCAACGATCTGTTGGAGTGTATATCCCCTCTGCCGGGGATGGATTTCTCACCCACTGCGAGAATGAATGCCTCTTTCTAGCTTTCTCCTCAGAAGCATTGGCAAAGGTCTGAACCCTAATTTTACGTGTTGATCCATCAAGGTACGCATTTTGGGGGAGTCAGTTGTAGGAGGGTTATTTCATACAGTATTAGCTGTTAAAAAAAGGGGGCTTATTTCATACTAATAGGTGGTGATGAGTTTCGCCTATGTTTGTGTTTTGGGTTGTGGCTTGTGGCTAACTTGAACTTTTTCAACCTTTGATTGCCAAGGTATATTTTGTCAATATATCTGAGTAAACAGTTGGATGTGAATATTGTGATTTGGAGTCTCTTTGAAACTCTCACTCTGCTATATGTGGTTTCTAACGGAAGGTAATTTGTATCACTCTTTTTTGCCATAATGGGTCCCTGTAGTGCCCCATGACACTACAGCCATGTAGTGCCCTTAATTGTGGGGACCCTGAAATTTTCATTTGGAGTCTAAATCATTCACTTTTTTCAGGAACGCTGAGCACATCATGGGTATAAAAAAATTAAAATCATTGGAGATTGGTAGACACACAATTAAGACAAATTTGTCTCACAGTATATTGGCTATCTATTTTCGTAAAATAAATGATATCCTATCATATGGCTACTAATATTTAATTAATTTGAGTTTTTGCACGAATGACCTACTCAACATTTTTGACAAACCTAAATGGTTTTGATCTCAAATATAGATTATAGAGGACCCACAACTAAGGACACTATGTGGACCCAAACTCTGAAAGAAACAAGACTATCTTTGTTTCCTCCATAACCATCATCATGGAGTTTTAGTAAATGTGTTAGATGCTTAATAGCAACAATCATTTTTAACCGAATGTCCAGGCCAACTTGGGACAATATCTTTGTTTTCTCCATAACCATCAACATGGAGTTTTAGTTAACGTGTTAGATGCTAACTAGCAACAAGTATTTTTAACTGAATGTCCGGGCCAACTTGGGACAATATCTTTGTTTCCTCCATAACCACAACATGGAGTTTTAGTTAGCGTGTTAGATGCTCACTAGCAATCATTTTTAAGCGAATGTCCGGGTCAACTTGCGTAAACCTCAAAAATTGTTATTTTGAATTTACATTTGCTAAGATTAATCCCATGCATTCAACATTATCTCACATATTATTTTCTTTTTTGAATCCAACTTATTCAACACTATCTCGCATTATCGTCTTTTAGTTTCATTTCTCTGATGGGCTAGTTTTCGCCTGAGAAATTTGTTGGCATATATTCGTGTTTAACACTTCTAATCCATTATTCCCTCTGTCCCTTTTTCATGGTCCATTGTTTCATTTTGAGCTGTCAAATTAACAAGTATTCATAATTTTGAAATATAGGTACATTTCTCGTTTTGTTTTTCGAAGTGAATTTTATTTTGAAAAGTAAATGGGTGAAAGTGCAATGATGATTAATGTCTTTAAAAAGTAGGATTGCTAAGTTTTTTTTTTTTTGATCTGAAGTAGGATTGCTAAGTTGGACATTTGAAAAGCGACGGAGAATCTATGAAAACAAACGAACCAATGATTGTGGGCAGCGTTGCTTTGGTTTGCTGGTCTTAAAACCAACCGTGATGGCCGATTTCAACAACAGCAGCTCCTTGGCGTATAAGAAATCTGGTTGCTTTCCATCTCAATGTCAAATCTGTAAGAAAGATTGGCCATATAGCAGCCAACTCTGACTTTCGTTTGATGATTGCGAATCTTTGTCCAACAAGTTTGCAGGTTTACACTGAGGGCCGGTTCGGAGATTTTCGGAGCCCTAAGTGTGCTTTGACAATGGGGCTTCTTTAAACTTTTGTATGTATATTACTTGTCCGAGACTTCGAGATGAGGTTAAAGAAATGCCTTGTGGTGTAGTGGTGCTTCGTGATGAATTGCACTCCTTACCCTGGGTCCTGTGTTCCAATCTCGGCATCGTAAGTAGAAGGGTTTTTTTTTTTTTTTTTGGTACATTTTCGAAATATATTGGTATAAAAAATGTAGATGAGAAGAATCAAACACAAGACCAAGACCTGATGGATAAAACTTGAAGATTTTACCACTGAACTGCAATAACCTTATTTGAAAAACTATTGACATATCTAATATTTAATATACTATTCTACAATTTGGGGACCCTGTCAGAGCATCTCCAATGGTGGGTGCCATTTTTTGGGTGCCAAACTCATAAACCCAAATTTGGCACTCCAACAGTGTTTTTTTGGCCACCTTGCTGGCACCCTTCCTCAACTACCTTCCAACAACTAATTCTCAACTAACTTTTAAATTTCCTAGTAATAATTTATATACTTTAACGATTGTTTAACTATCTCCTAATCACGATATTAACTAATTAACTTTCTACCACAACTAACTTTCCACCCACAACTAACTTTTCCTACCTAACTTTCTACCCATCTACCTTTCCCTACCTAACTTTTTTGGTTCACCTAATTATATACTTTAACGATTATTTAACCACCTCCCTTAAAGTCCTATCCTGTGTTTTCATCGCCTGTGTTTCTCTGGAAAGTTCATCTCCTTCATTTCATTTATTCCCAAAGCCAGAAAATGAACAGAGTCTACGACTCTCTCTCTCGGACAATCCTGCTCCGACGAGTTTCCGGAGTGACAGTCCGACGACTTTTGTGACTGACAATGAAGTCCGGCAGTCCGGTATGTTTATTGTTTCCAAATTAATTTTGATTTCTAGGAATGTAAAAGAAATCGGACGAGTTTCAGTTTTTTTTTGGGTTTTGGTTGTTGAAAATAGAGGGGAAATGGTGACGTGGATGAAATGACTGGACCCATTTCCTCAGCCAAATTTGGCCAAAGAAATGGTTGGGGGCATTTTTGGCTCCCACAAATAGCTTGCCGTTGGAGGCCCTGAAAATGGCTTGGGGTGCCAAAAATGGGTATGGCTCCCCATATAGCACCCCGTTGGAGATGCTCTTATAGTGCCAAAAACGGATGCTTGCCAATTTTGGATGTTTCCTACCAGCCGAACATGTGTTATTGTTATTTGTGGGATCAAAGATACTAAGGATATTGGAAAGGATAAACCGTTGGAAAGGAGTGGTACTTATTCAGTGCCCTTGTGTAGGTGGTGCCCCAAGCCCTATTTACATCACATGTGATGGGTTTATGCATTTTGTCTTGAGTCCTATCATAATATGTGTTGAAAACACAATTGAAATACCGCCATATGGTGCTAAGGACACTAAATAATTTTCACTGGGAAGGTAGGGCATAGGAGAGGTTATTGAGACTGAGTTTTCACCTTAGGATTTTTTACGGTATTTTTTCACAAGTAATTTTCCTCATATACATTAATAAAATACTATTTAACAGAAACAATATATACTTTTGACTTAAGTGTAGAGGTGGCAATTTTGAACCCAACCCATGAACCCACCCACCTAAAACCCAACCCAACCTACCCATATTATAATGTGGGTTGTAAATGGGTGAACCCATATTATTCCATATTTACATGGGTTGGGTTGGATTGAAAATGGGTTCAATATGAGTTGAATCCCTACAACATCGCGGATCACTCTTCTCAATAATTGTTTGAAAAACAATTCCCTTCCTCCTCTTCAATCATGTACTCTAAAACAAGCCCACCTTGAAATATTTTGTATTGGTAACCCTCGTCTTCTTTATTTGTCGAGTTTTATGAATCCACTTTGCACGCTGGATAACATTTTATTTTTTACTACGTGGCCGTGCCCGAGCACCCAATGCGACCGTCAGAAAATATTTTGGACGGCTCAGATCTATTATCTCTCCTCTTTTTCTCTTTTAAATCTGGACCATCAAAAAATGTTTTGAACGATCGAGAAATTTAAAATAACAAAATGGTACACGGTCAAAAAATGTTTTCCCAGATTTATTCTCTCTCCTCTTTTTCTCTTTTAACCTTGATAAAATGTTTTGATTTTTATTTAATCGGGACGCTCGGAAATTGGCATTCAATGACGTATCCAGGTCGTGCTATTTCTAGGATGCTTTATTTTAAATTTCCCAGGAATTTTGATACATTCAATTAACAATTTGTAAGTAAATAAATTTTTCGATGTTGTAGAGTTTGGTTTTCTTTCTGTTGCCCTGAAGTTGTAATCTTTTTTAACCTTGATAATTTAAAGAAGCATAGCCGTTTACCATTTTGGACCATCAAAAAAAAGAAAAGGGTTGGGTTGGATTGGGTTTGGCTTTACCCATATTCAACCCACCCATATTGAACCCATTCGCGTTCAACCCTTATTCAACCCACCCATATTCAACCCATAACCCAACCCATAACCCATACCAACCCACACAAACCCAACCCAACCCACCCATTTGCCACCTCTACTTAAGTGAAAACACTGTATATTTGATGAAAACTCACCCAAAGTGCTAGGGTGGTGCTCCAGGGGCCTTTTCACACAGTACATTTGTGTGGAAACCGCCAATGGTGGCGGAGCTATATAAGGGCTGAGGCCGGGCCTCCAATTTCTTAATTTAAAGTATATTTTGCATTTCTAATGAAAACTCACCCAGAGTGCTTAGGCGGTGCTCTAGAGGCCTTTTCACACTGTACATTTGTGTGGAAACTGCTAGTGGCATTGCTATATAGGGGTTGGTGACAGCCTCCAATTTTCTATTTTGAAGTATATTTTGCATATTTAGGATCGACATTCTTTAAAAAAATATAAAATTTTGAAATAATTAAAAAATAAGAATAACTTTCATTTCAAGAACACTAAAAGAAAGTGAATTTTTTTGAACCACCTAAATTAAAATGAATGATACCATGCGATAATGACATTGCATTTGTCGAATGATATAATAACAACAGTACTCTTGACCGATTTTCAATTTATCAAAACCTTCCTATAAAAACTTGAATGACTGGATTTAGTTTTGAAAAAATCAACGAACCAAGATTTGTTTCATAATTCGGGCTTTTTCAACTTTGATTCCTGGCTCAGCCATTGGGAACTGCATATTTAGTGGTGGAGCCTACACAAATGTGTGGTGGAAAGGCCATTGTAGTACTAGCCTGCTAGGTGGCAGTGCTCTTAGAACAAGTAATTTCTAAGCAAGGAAGAGCCAAAGAAAACATGGAAAAGTGGGGAGAAATTGTTTGTTGCTCTTTGAGCAGCGCTCCAAGGACTTCTCAAACTATACATTTGTCTGGAACTCACCCAAAATGTGTATATTCCACACAAGTGCGTGGTTGGGAGGTCCCGAGAGGACCCGGGGTGTAAGGATGGAGCCAAGGGGAGACAAGTGGTGCTCCCGGACTAGTAAATAATTACTCCTACTTTTGACATGAAATATAGGCATTTCGTGAACTACCTGTTTTGAAAGAGAGAGAGAGAAAAAAAAAAAATTATGGTAAGCTACACTTTGTTAACCTTTGGATTAAAAAAAGGGGAAAACTACAATACATACTCCTTATTTAGGTATTTATGATACACACCCTTATAAAAGTTACATATCAATTACAGTTTACTTAATAAAAGTTACGATTATTTATGAAGGGTGGACCCATAGTGATGTGACATTTATGGAGAGAAAATATTTGGTTTAGAAGATTTTGGTAATAAAGGGCTTGATTTATTTTGTAATTGGAAGATTTTGGTAATAAAGGGCTTGATTTATTTTGTAATTGAAATAGGAGAATAAGGATAAATTAGGGGGTTTTGAGTGGTTTGAGGTATCTGACAGGGTCATCCAAGGGTACTAATTAGTAACAGGGGTGATGAGACTGTTACTAATTAGTGTGGGGGAGGGTTCTTGAGGGGGATAAATTATGGAGGGGGGAACTCCACCCCTCCCAAAACTTCCCAAACCAATGATGAGGAATGTGCCAGAATTGGTCGTTCAGGCCCAAAAATAATACCCTCCCTCATCCTCCATCCAAGCAAGCCGCAAGGGGAAAAACCAGTTGGGATCCATTCAAAAAAGAAGAATCACCATTTGGGTGTGTCAAAGTAACTTGCATAGAAAGGTTTTCATGAAAATTAATCATCATTATACAACTTAATTTATTATGGACAATGTACTTCGACTTATCATAGTTGAATTTCTTACATTCAAACCACCTGAAGTCAATATTATAGTGGTTATTTTATGAGATGGTGATATTGCGATGTAATTGTGGTATTTGTACTTCCACGAATCATAGTTGACTTTCTTCACTAAAAATAATTGAGCAAGTACCAGAGGAACCAACATTTATTATTTTTTCACTTATTGGGGTAATGTGAACTAGTGTTCAATTCAATGATGGTTTGTTGTAGCTAGATGTGATACACTTCTAGTAGTTGCAAATAATTATTGGGTATTTTTGGAGCATGGTCACGTAGCGCTTTGCGCCCCTAATTTTTATACTAATAAGCAGAGTCAATGATTAGATGTATGAATCTTACATAATTGTCGTCAGCCATTTTATGGCTCCTTGCCAAACTGACTTTGATAATCCATTTCATTCACACTGTAGATCTCGTCGAAACGCGCAAGTGTTGTTTAAATCATGGTAGTTGGAAACTGAATGATATGTAATCCAAGCACAAAATCAACTCAAAATTACTAAATAATATGTAATCAAGCCCAAAATCAAATCAAAATTGGGTTCTAAACACACTAGATAAAAAAATAGTAAATCCTGTTTCGATTTGTTTTTGTGCTTGATCGCATATTAATCAGTGTCTAGTTAACATGATTTCATACAAAACAGTGGCGTAGCCAGAAAATCACACCAGTGAGGACACAATTAATCCATAAACGCCAGTACTTTGTAGTGTAAATCAACATGCCTTGATTATCATTTGAAATGAGCCCCTCTTGACTTACATTTTATCAACAAATGTGCCTCATAGCCTATTTGGGTGTACCCTTTGAATTCCAAGGGGAGATCTGCATGTCTGCAATTCGAGTTATCCTATTGTGGTAATATAGTAATTACGAATCCGTATAACATGTAATAGTTTCGAGGCAAAAATTCGGTGAATTGAAATTTGTTTGCGTGATTAGTTATTCGATGGTATTGAGGTATCGCCATGTGGTGCCCTAAAATTCTTCTCTATCACTTTTTTTTTTCCTCGGCATTCATCATCACATATTTAGGTACAACCCATATATTTAGTCTCGAGTCCCACATAAATATGTACACAAGAATGATGTTATAGCACCACGTAGTGACACTTCAAGAGCAGTAATTAGTATTTTGTATTAAAAAAAAAAAAGGCGATGCATAGTTAAAAAGTTCTAATGCATTTTTCTGCAAGAATGCGAAGAAAAACAAAAATCCTAAAATCCAGTGTGGGCCTATGCCTACGCTGGTCCTACCACTGATACAAAATGTTTTGCGTTTTGAAGAGATCTACCATGTGAACGAAATGGATTACCAAAAGAGGTCTGAAAAGGGACCGGAAAATGACCGACCGTATATTTTCCGCAAAACTAAAAGCGTAACATATCAAAAGGAAAGGTGATGTTACCGCAAGAGGAAAAGGTTTCTACGTTGGAAGTGGTATGAAAGATTCTCGTATTTCTATGTCACTTTTGTTTTTGTTTTTTAACATCCCTGTCAGTTTTGTTCCAATCGCCTTTCTTCTTCTCTTGATGCCTATTCTGGATCTATCCAGATTTGGACGGCCCAGATTTGGCCATTGTAGATATTTCCTTTTGGGTTGATTGTGATGGGTTTTGACATTTGTCTAATGGGTGACCACTTGTCTCCATTAAGCTTTTTCTGTCATCATTATCTTTTATCGTGCGGAGCCGCCGCACTATATGGTTATAATGCAGCATTCAAGCCATTGATCGCATAACTAATGGTCCTGATTTCATCTCGAACCTTACTTGATCCGAGTCGTCCATTGCCGAGATGAAATCCGAGCTGTTGAAACCAACGACTCAATGCTACACTAAAGGGTTGTACTGCGGCTCCCCACTACAAGATCACCGGATCCTTATAGCCTATTCCCCTCCACAAAAATTGGTAGTTGGCCTACACATGTAATTTTACTACAATGACCTTCATTAGAATTTGACACCATCCATGATAGATACCCAAAACATTGATTTATAACGATAGATAGGGCCTGTTTGGGCGCCACATTTTTGCATTTTTCCATTCTCGTTTTTGCCTTTTGGCTGTTTGGGCGCTTCATTCTTAGAAGCTATTCTCCAAAACTCATTTGTCATTTTTAACTTTAGAAGCAAAAACCCAAAAACCGGCCAGACCTTCCTTTTGCATTCTCATTTTCCCATTCTACTTTCTTGATTCCCCCCTCATTCATCTCTTCCTTATCTACCCCTGTTTTACCTTTATCCTCTCCACACAACACACAAACAGAGAGAAGGAGATTTCATCAGAAATCGAGAGCAGAGAGCAGGGAGCAGAAGACAATTTCTTACTAAGAATCAACAGATTTCTTCCTCGTAATTTTTGAACAGTGAAAACACATCTATGCACAGAATTTTGATTTTAAAAAACTCAAGAAATCTGTCTAAAATTGGGTTTTCAACTTACCAATTGGAATTTTCTTATGGATTCTCCAGAAAAAGCATCTCGGTGTCTCTATAGGATCTTCCGTGGGATTTTCCATGGATTTTCCAGAAATTTTCTTTTGTGTTTCGTTGTTCCCAAAGAGAGATCAAATGAGTTTTATTTCTCTAGCAGAGAGAGAGAGAGGGGAAAGATAGCAAATGGCTCAGGTAGAGAAAGGAAAGTAGGTATCACATGTTTATCTGGTACTCCACTTTCTTTTCTTTGGAAACAACGAAATAAAAAAAAATGAGGGCAAAATGGTAAAAAATTAATTCATAACTCATTTTTGTCATTCTTCTCCCAAACACTCTACTTTTGCAAAATACATTCTGCACATTTCTCCCAAACACTCCACCCAGATTCAAAACTCATTCTGGCCATAATCCAAAAAGCCAAAAACCAAAAAGCTAAAAAATAAGCTCCCAAACACCCTCATAGTCATACACGAACCAATGTTATGCTTGTATTCTTTTAGCTCTTTTTCTTCTTCTTCTTCTGTCAGCTAACACAACAAATAATTTCTGAACAAATGCCTATCATTCATACTTGTTGCAGTCTTAAAGCAAAGATTTTAATAACTACGTTATTGGAGCATGTATATGTGTCTTATCATTCATTTTAAATAGCATATTAACCAATAACCATCTAATTTTTTATGACAGATAAATTTCAATTTATAAGTTGTTACTTTATTCAAACAATGATATTCCTTATGAACCATCAAATCGATGGGCTCTACAAATGAAAGATCGATTCCGAATAAATTACTCTATTAGTGTCACGTACATTAGCTCGCTACACCACTTGGCACCATATTTATATGGTCGAAGGGACCTAATTAATCAAATGCATGTTGCTCGATCTCCGGAAATATATCAGTCGGATGTTTCCTTTAATGTCTAGACAGGAATGAATACCATCTCATTTCTTTCAACAAAGTGGCAATAAATTTCAACAAATTATAATTGATGGGTGATAAATTTCCATTATCATTGTGAATTCTAAAACCAGTAAATCAACTTCTTGTCCGGAGTTTAGTCAACTTCTCATCTGGAGTTTGTTCAGTACTCATAGTCTATGTTTCTCGTAACTTTTTTGTCTTTAAGATGTAGAAAAAAGTAAGGTAGTTTCTCTTATTCACTACAACAAAAAAACACCAATAGCGACACGACAAGGTACAATGTTGCTAGAAGATTAATTAGCAACGACGACTTCGTAGCCATGTCACTGAAACATATTTTCGGCGACAAGACACCATTGTTGTCATCGAAAGTATACCCTACGGTGACACAACAAGCCACAATGTCGCTGAAAGATTAATTAACAATGGCGACTTTGTAGCCACGTCACCGAAACAAATTTTTAGCGACAAGCCTTTTGTTGCAGTCACCAAAAGTTGGGAATTTAGGAAGGAAAACACAATTACTTGGCGCCAATTCCAATAGGTTATAGAATTTTCTGACATATCATCTTCGCAAAATTTTATGTGGTTTGGATAATTGAAACAAGCAGCTCGAAATATTCGGTCCGGAGGATCAGCAGTGGCGGCAGCTGAGAAATGGAGAGGGACGTAGGGGAGGCACGGGGATAAGGCGACCAACTAGGCGGAGCAACCGGTGGGTCTGGCGGTGGGGGCGGAGAGGGGGAGGCAACAGTGGATAGGGTGGAGGTGAGGAGTGACCAGAGAGAGAGAGAGAGAGAGAGAGAGAGAGAGAGAGTACTTAGGAGGGTATTCTCGGTATAATGCTTTTTTCAGACATGGCTGGAGCTGAAGGAATTATGGTCCAAAAAAATTGAACCGGCCGGTAAAAAGTCCTTCTTCTTTATCGTGTTACCTGATCTGGAAAGGAAACATAATTGGATGGTCCATCCTTAATACTGTATTCTCCTTTCGGGGGATATGATTTGATTTGATGCGAATAAAAAAAGTTTCTTGTCTCCATTCAGGTTTCTCTCTCTTCATATATATCTAAAAAAAAAAAAAAAAAACACGTGTGCACAGGATATACACTACTTTGTGTGGACCCATTTTGGAATATCACGCAAGTGATCAGACTCATCCAATTTATTCATAAACATATTTCTTTAAGAGTCCCTGTGAAAAATAAACGCATTCGGATATTAGTAGTACTTGATTGATTTTTGTCCCTTAATTTACAGGGATAAAAACTGAATGAATCAATCAAACTTTTATAATATTGGAATGAATTGATTTTTACAAGGACCTATATAATAATATTTTAAATTAAATGAATAGCTAGTAGGGCTGTAAACGAGCCGAATTGAGTCGAGTTTTAGAATATTCAAGTTCGTTCATTAAGTTTTTAAACGAACTCGAGCCGAGCTCAAACTCTTGAAAATTTAACTAGTTGAGCTCGAGCTGAGCTTGTCTAGGTTTGAGTCGAACTCGAACTTGTTTACAAACTTTAATGAGTAAAAAGTGTAAGATATTTGCGCTTTTATACAAGTCTAGAACTTCAAATAATTTTTTTATTTATTCTGTACATACATAAGTCCATACATATATACAATTATAAAACATATTAAAATTTAAATTTATAATACTTTTATGAGTTTATACATATGGTAGTCATAAAATTTTAATTATCTATTTGTGAAAGTTTAGCCATATAATATTTAAGAATATATATGAAATTCTTATGAGATATACTATATATTTTCAATTTGCGAGCCTAATCGAGCCAAATATTGTCAACTTCAAGTTCGGCTCGTTAATTAACAAGCTTGAAATTAAGGTTCAAGTTCAGTTCGTTTAGTATTCGAATCGAACTCGAATAAATTTTTACCTAGTGGAGTCTCAAATAATTCACAAACGGCTCAATTCATTTACAGCATTAGCTATAATTATTAGTGTGCGTCGATGCACACTCAACTTAATTAGGCGCTAGAACTATTGAGATCACTCTCACTGTGGACTAAGGCTTAGTTTTCCGTTTGATTTTAGTAGCCCAGTTGCTAAAAGCAAGGTTGATTTTAGCAAATGAGTTTACCAGATGCTAAAATCATGGTTGATATTAGCTGAAAATGAACCATGATTTTAGCACCTGGTGAAGTCATTTGCTAATATTATAGTTGATTTTAGCAATTGGATTGCTAATTCTTTTTGAAAAACTAGGCCTAACGAGGGGCCCCTTTAAAGTTGAGCAAACATCCATATAAATGGCCTTCTACAAAAGTCAATACTAAAAGCCAGTGGCGGAGCCACCCAATGACAACTGGGGCACATGACCGGTGCCGTGCATTTAACTCCTTCAAAAAGGAAGAAATTCTGCATAAGGATAGAGTGGGGACATGTGGTGTTCGGTATTCATAAAAAAATTTGCCTCTAAAATTTACAAAAATATCGCCCTGAACTGTTCAGATGGGGTGCCGGGAACCACGTATCCTTACCCTCCCCGTATGCAAATTCTTCTCCGAGAAAAACTTGGGTACCAGACGGGTATCACGTGGCGGTACTTATCGAGTATCTCGGCCGTCAAAAAGTGTTTACTTTGGACGGCCCAGATTTTAAAGAGATAAAGAGGAGAGAGAAATAAGAGAGAGGGAAAGAGTTGAGAGAAATCTGGACCGTCCAAAACACTTTTGGAAGGTCAAGATGCAAGCTTGACACCACATGTACTCTAACCGGCTCGGCACCTAAGTTTTTCTTCCCACACACCAGGGACGACTCCAAGAATCTCATTTAGTGATAACAAAAATACATAACATGTACTAAAGAAAATTTATTTTAATTTTACGCGAGTAACTCGGCGTTGACAATACTAAAGAAATTTTAATTTATACCTAAAACTAATATATTTTTCAATGTATTTTATGAACCCAGCGATTTCGCTTGACCTCGCTGAGAGTGTACATTGGAGTCGCCTATGCCACACACACACTGTTTCTTTCAAACTTCAAAAGTAAAAACTATGACTTCTAATACGTTTTTGGATCACTTCAGTCAAGTTCAATAACAGATGTTTTTCTTATTAGTCTTGACTTTTGTGATCCCTGCTTGACCGATCACATCTTTTGTGAGGATTTACATACGAAATATGTGAATCTTATAAAAGATGTGATTGGATGCAGCGGCGGAGTCAGGATTGAGAATCCGGGGGGTCGAGTTCAAGGGCGTCTCTAGGATTTTCATCTAATGCTGACAAAAATGCATTACATATTTATGATGAAAGCTGTATGCAAAGAAGTCGTCTAATTTTCTTTAATTTTTTAGTGTTTTCACATTAAATATGTTTATTATATATAGGCTTTCATAAGTGGGCCATGTTGTTTTGTTTTGTTAGGGTTATAACAATTTGGTTCAAATTTTGTTGGAAATATTTATTTTAATTTCAAACGAGTAACCATGCGCCGAAAATAGAAAAAAAAAATAATTTATATCTAAATTTTAATTTTTTTCGGTGCATTTTTTAAACTGCGGGGGACACCCCATCCCTAGGCTGGCTCCGCCCCTGATTGCATGTATTGTGCAAGTTGCCAAGTTGTGTGCGACAATAAAGTTGTTTTCATATGGAATAACTGGATAAGCAGAGTGGACCTGAAAAAGAATAGCTGCATTTGGAACAGAGATCCTTGGATGGTCCTGATTGGGCTGTTTTCGGGCATTTTCTGGGTTCGTTTCGATGATCAGAACCTTTGAGATATTGTAGACCTCGTCGACAACCTTACAAAATTCATATTAATAGGGTATCGTTTAATGTGTTACTCAAACATATTTATCTTTAGAAAAATGAGTTTTATCCGAGTGTTGCATAATTTTCCAAACCAAATCCATCTCTCTCTTAGTCCATTATTTTTAAATCATCGGATGTTTGGGTCAGCTTGCGCGCACCCGTCCATCCGTTTCAAATCTTCTCCCTCCAGACATTTGTTTCATCTCTCCCGGCCCGGGTCTCCTATTTCCATGAGCTAGACCAGACAAACGCCCCCTGTATTCACCACCCCAATCTCTGTTTCCATCTCTACTCTCTCTCTCTAGATCTTCTATCATTAATTGAACTCAACAATTCTCCAACATATTACAGTAATCATCTTCTGATTGAGCTACGTATGTATGTAGTATATCTGTATATCTATATCTATTTATCAAATGCTCTGTATAAACCTCTGCGATTGGAAATCACTAATATAAACTAAGCTTACTCAGACACAATCGCACAGAGAGAGAGAGAGAGATGTTGGATCTCAACATTGATTTAGTCGATAATTCATCTTGCGATATTGAGCACGAGACGAAGATGACGACGACGACGACGACAGAGGAGAAGGCTACGGAATGCGACGATTCCGGAAGTTCCTCCGTCGTTGAAGTCTTGAGCTCTGATCGCAGCAGCATTCCTCTTTCGGTTTCTTTGTTCGATTTCGGTATATTGAGCAAGGGAGAAGGCCTTAGAAACGAGGAGGATTGTGGCGAGGATTCGACCACGCCATTGCTAGTGACGAGACAACTGTTTCCGGTGGCCCGAGGCAGCGGAGTTGGAGATTCGTCGTCGGAGTCGAAGTCATTGTTGCGGCCGCAGTGGTTGAATCTTTCCGGCAGTGGGAGTGATCAGATGATAAAGTTTCAGCAGAAGCAGCAGCAGCAGGTGGTGAAGAAGAGTCGGAGGGGGCCTCGGTCCCGGAGTTCGCAGTATCGTGGAGTTACATTCTATAGAAGAACTGGTCGATGGGAATCGCACATCTGGTATACCTTTTGGCTTGTGGTTTTTAAATAATGTTATCGTGACACTTAATCGTAATGATGGCAACGGAGCCTGGCTCCTCTCCGATCCCGGTATAAGTTGAATCGGAGAGGAGTCAAGTATACTCCAATTCTACATCTTAGTGTCAGGATTAATCCACTAACTAATATGTAGTATTTTTCTTTTTTTAATTATAACCCTTCCTCTATAAGTTGAATTCCTGCCGTGCACCGTGTGGTCCGGGCATCCGGACATTTATTGCGAAAATACACGGCTCGAATTTAATCAAGCCTCATGTAATTGTCCATTATTTGGATTAAATCCGAACTCTACATTTTTGTAATAGACAACCGCGTTCATATCTCTCCATTACCCATCTTTTTTGTTTTTATTTTTTTGAACAGAGGCTTTACCCATCATTGAGTTCTAACAATGCATCTCATTTTGTCTATGGGATCTGTGTCTTCAATGATTTCTTTGGAATCGTAAATTGCAATTCTCTTTTCCATTCAAATTATACATCTACTGTATTTTTTATTGGATTCATTGAGAGGGTACTGCCTAAGGGTCATCATCGGGCCAGCCCAACCCACGAACTTCCTGCCCAAGCCCTCCCGCGGGCCGGGCTTAGCGGGCTTTTTCTTTTTAGCGGGCCGGGCTATCTCTCAAAAGATGAAGCCCAAGCCCAGCCCACGGGCTTAACCTAGTCGGGTTAGCGGGTGGACTAGTCTTCGGGCGGGCCGGGCCGGGCTAATTAGGTGGGCGGACTCTCTCTCAAAATGTTTATTGCCTAAGCTCTCGGTTTGAATCAGAAAGTGGGCTTGGGAGTTCCCCATAGTAAAGTGGGCTTGGAATCATTCAAAAAAACCTGAGCTATTTTATTACATACTCCGTATTTATTACATAGATATATATATGTTACTAACCCATGCTACGCGTGTATAGTGTACTGGGCTACGGGTGGGCTAATATCTCGGGCTGCAGGGCCGGGCTGGTGGGCGGGCCAACGGGTTGGAGCTAAAATTTTCAGGCCCAAGCCCGGCCCATGGGAAGGTCGGGCTGGGCTAGCCCGCCCATTTGACGGGCTCGGGCTCGGGTAAAGCCCGGCGGGCTTGACGGGCTTCGGGCGGGCCGCGGGCCAAAGGACGGAATGATGAGGCTTGTACTGCCTTCGTTTTGCTGGGGGAAAATACCGAGGAAGGGAAAACTGAGATAATGGAGGCCGGAGGGAAGTCACTTGGGGTTCCCATAGAGTTGCACTTGAGTTAAAATTAGGAAAAGTAAAAATAGACTAGTGGATTAATCTTGGCCCTTGGATGTAGAATTGGAGGATCATCCAAAGAGAAGCCGGACTCGTGGTAGTGTAACTGTAGTGGGAATATCGAACGAGAGATGATGGGAATTGGTTATTGCAGTCGTGAGTTTTTTTTTTTTAAAAACTCATTTTTGTCAAAAAAGAAAAAGTGCCTAAATCACTGTATTCAGACAAGTAGTGGTGGCGGTGAATCGTCTGTGAATCGAAAATAGGAAACAGACAACGGAGCCAGTCGATATGTATTCAATTAAAAAAAAAAAACAGTACTAGTATCGGAAGTAGCTGGAAAAAAAAAACCAGTATTGGAAGGCTCAAATTGATCTAGGCCGAGACCCGCTAGGTTAGGGATAGTCCCGGGATGCCACTCGATCGGGGGTAGCGGATGCCACTCGACGCTACCAATCGCGGATGCCACTCAACACGACCAAGCCACACGCTTGATTGTAGGAGGAATCACTCACTCCAAACAAGAGCGCAAGACGCACTTGCACAATAATTTTATAAACTCAAACTCTGATTTTTTTCATCTCAATAAATCATCTATAAATAGGCATTACAAGATAAGACCAAGACTAAAAATAAATGCTAAACAATTTTCAATAAGACCTTCCAACTACCTACATCTAGATGCATGAACAATAATTAATATGAACCTAAAAACAATGTGATTAATGAAACTAACTTCATGCATATGTGTGCCAATTAAGACTAACTCTAAATACTTTGACTTGAAATTAAAGACGTGACTAGAAGCTAAAAGGACACTTTAGACTAAAAGACACTTCATCCACACGGCTGCCACATAGTTGCCACGTCATCAAGGCCAAGCTCCTGCGTCATACTCTCTTTCTTAAAAATAAACTCGTCCTCGAGTTGCAGCTTCTCGGCAGCGGCAGAGACGTTTCTTCCTTTTCCTAGATGGAATAACGTCATTCGTAATGAAAATCAATTTCTCCCTCTTCGTTTTTTCCACTTTTGGGAACAACTTGATGGATTCGCCGTTCATCTTCAATTCATACACATTCTCCCTACCTCGATAGATCATGTTTCTGTCCCACTGCCAAGGACGGCCCAACGAAACATCATACGAGTCCATTGGCAAGACGTTACACCAAATCTTGTCCCAATATTGACTCCCAATTGAAAACTCCACTAAACAGCGCTTAGTTACAGGTATTCGTGATCCTTGATTCACCCAACTGACATGATAGGGTCTAGCAAGATATTCAGTCGGCAGATTCAAGAAGGAGATCATTTGTTGAGAAACATAATTACCTTAACTCCCGGAATCCATAATGATGAGGCACTCAAACCCCCAAATGATGCCATAAGTCTCAAAAAGTTTGGTGCGTTGTTCATAGATAGATTCCTCTATCCAGCTTGATTCATTTACCTTGCGTTTGTTTGAAACCCAAGCTGAACTTTGTTCGGTGTCATGAACAGGCAACAAAGAGGTCTGCTCTCCCAATGCAATGTCCTTGTCTTTGGGGTCTTCATCGTAGATAGGAGGCTTGGACCAATCAATCTTGGCTACCATAACTGCAGTTTTGGAACATTCATCGTCATCGAATATCTTTTCAGCTCCATCCTTTGGTGAATCTGAAACTCGCTGCATTACAAGACTTTCAACGTCGAAATCTGGTTCACATTGCACCTCTTCGAATATTCCTTCTAGTGGTTCATCATAAGTTGGCTGTTGTTCCTCTCTTTCATGAGATTCACTTCAGCATTCTTTTCAGGACATTCATAGGATCTATGCCCAGGTTCACCACATCGAAAACACTTGATGGAATTCGAAACTCCCTTTCCTCGATCTTTGTTTCCACCTTCTTGCAGGTTTGGACGTTCAAAAGTTTGTGCAACAACCTTTTCTTCCTTGTCCTTCTTGCCTTTTGAACTTTCTAGTTTTCGATAAGAATCCCATTCCAGCTTTTCCTCAGCCTTGAGAGCCATTTGATAAGCTTCATCAAGAGAAGATAGAGAAATCATGATAAGTTCCCCTTTGATTTTGGACTTCAATCCACTGACATACCTTGCAACAAGCTGGTCATCATTCTCACGCAGATTAGAGCGGCTTAAAAGTTGGTAAAACTGCTCTGTGTAATCTACGACAGATTGATTAGGTTGCTGGTTTAATTGATGTAGCTTATGGTAGAGAGTTTGAGCATAATCTAGCGGCATAAAATTTTCATCAAGCTTAAGTTTCATCTCTGCCCATGTGCCAACTCTTGGGATTCCCCTTCGATCCCTGCTACGTTGATATTGCTTCCACCAAATCAGAGCATGGCCCTTCAATTTTGTAGCAACAAATTGTACCTTTCTTTCTTCTGAGAGGTCTTTCCAATCAAAGAAAGCTTCGAGGGCTGCTGTCCAATCACAGTACTCATCGGTATTGAGTTTTCCATCAAAATCTGGAACATGAACTTGTATGCTTCGGTCTGTACTTTCCAAAGCACGAGCCAGTCAATCCACAGACCATGGATTTTCAAAGGCTGGTTCTGAAATGGGGCTGGAAGTAGTTGACTGACTATCACTCCCTTCATTATTAAAGCTTTTCAGTCCGCTTCTTGGGCTAAAAGTTGTAGGATCTGGAATCTGTGGAAGGAGTTCAGTCATCATTTGTTGAAGAGTTTGATTAGCTGCCTCAACTCATTTAGATCTGCATGAACATCAACACCTTCGTTGTTCCTTTGACGTCGAGGAGGCATGGTAAAATCTGATGGAATTTGTAGGATGGATTCGAAGAAAAGAGATGGATTATGAAAAGGCTAGATGAAAAACAACTTGACAACCACATCAGGAATACCGGCTCTGATACCAATTTGATGCAGGCCGAGACCCGCTAGGTTAGGGATAGTCCCGGGATGCCATTCGACCGGGGGTAGCGGATGCCACTCGACACTACCAATCGCGGATGCCACTCGACGCGACCAAGCCACATGCTTGATTGTAGGAGGAATCACTCACTCCAAGCAAGAGTGCAAGACGCACTTGCACAATATTTTTATAAACTCAAACTCTGATTTTTTTCATCTCAATAAATCACCTATAAATAGGCATTACAAGATAAGACCAAAACTAAAAATAAAAGCTAAACAATTTTCAATAAGACCTTCCAACTACCTACATCTAGATGCATGAACAATAATTAATATGAACCTTAAAACAACATGATTAATGAAACTAACTTCATGCATATGTGTGCCAATTAAGACTAACTCAAAATACTTTGACTAGAAATTAAAGACATGACTAGAAGCTAAAAGGACACTGGTACAACAAATCAACCCAATTGCAATAAATAAATAAGTTAGTTCCATTGACTTATTCAGTTTAAATTAGCTTATGAGATGGGGCCTATCTAACGGCTGATATCTAAAACCTTGCTTTTGGTTGTAAAATTTGTCAATTATCGTGCGTGTGTATGTGCACATAATAAGGAATGAGTCTAAATTAGCGAAGAAGAATGACAAATGATTCTGACGGAATATATTGTTGGCAAGATTTTAACTAATTTTCAATTTGTTGCCTGTTTGTTTATTGTTGAACAGGGATTGTGGAAAGCAAGTATATCTTGGTAAGTTGTGATCAATTTGATTGATTTTATTGGAATTTCTGTAAGGCCCTGTTATTAATAGTACTTTTTACAAGCTGCTTTTCAAAAATAAAAATGTCCACTATCTCTTAGGGATCCGGGGTCCCTATAACGTCCAAAAGCTTTACATGGGTGTAGTTCCCAATATGTCCGTTCAGCAATCCAACAGAAGAAGTTTCGAAAATTGTTTCCCGCACAAGTATTTAGGGTGAGTTTCCGCCACGGTATGTTCGGTTTTTTGGACTACAAGTTGACAACTTGTAGTCCAAAACCTTTGTAGACCACAACTACCGCAAACAACGTAGCGGGAGCTCACCCTTAGTGTTTGTGTGAGTTCATTCTACAAAATAGAAAGAAACCAAACAAACCTGGACTAATGTGTTTGTTGTTCTGTATTAGGTGGATTTGACAGTGCTCTTGCTGCAGCAAGGTAACAGTGTTTTGTTTTTTTCTGTCGTCGCGGGAACCATCTCGCATTTTCAAAATTGACCGGGTTTTCCTAGCTTTTCGTTAATTTTTAGATTATCATGATTCAGAGTATACGATCGGGCTGCCATTAAGTTTAGGGGAGCTGATGCTGATATAAATTTCAATCTATGTGACTACGAAGAAGATATGTACCAGGTAGCATTATTGGAAAGATATGGTTCGCTTTTGTTGACTTATTATTGTAAGCATAATTTGTAGTAACATGCCAATGGTCTTTTAACCAATCCAACAGATGAACAACATGAGTAAGGAGGAGTTTGTGCATGTACTTCGTCGTCGAAGCACCGGATTCTCGCGGGGGAGCTCAAAATACAGAGGAGTGACCCTGCACAAGTGCGGTCGATGGGAGGCTCGAATGGGGCAGTTCCTTGGGAAAAAGTGAGGAGCCCTTAAACTGAAGACTTTTACTACTACTAGTTACATATGCTATATTTATCTTGCCTGGGAGATGGGTCTGAACTCTAGAACACAATTTTATGCTACATCATGTTGCCATTTTGTTGGCAATGTTGTCTCATGACTCACATTGGTGCTAAGAGCAAGTCCACCCGATAGTCATTTATTTTGCCATCATCATAATTTGACATATATTTTGTCAAAATGCGTGATATTTGTTTTCGCCAAAAAATGGCAATGCTGTTTCTCCCACTTCATTGAAGCCATTAATTTGCATTGAACAATGAAACGGGTTTAATCTAATGGTCAAATTTGTTTTTGAAGATTATGCTAAAACGGCATTGAACCGGTGTTGCTACTTTGCTTCTTTTTTATTTTACCTCTTGACACTGTAGCAAGTTAAAAAATAGCTTTGACAATGTCATTTTACCACCAATGCAACCCCAAGGGATTGACCTATAGTGGTCAAGGCTTGAGACTTAGGGGTTTGCTCCTTTCTAAGGTATCCGGTTCGAAACCTCGTGGGTGCTATCAACTCCTTTGGGACTAGTCCATACAGAGCTTTGCTCTGGCTTTAAATGGGGCCTCCCTGGTGGACGGTGGGAATGGTCTCCCATGATTAGTCGAGGTGCAATGGTGCATGAAAGCTGGCCCGGACACCTGGTTATAAATTTTTTTAGTACTAATAGGTGGACTTGCTCTAATGCTACTTCTTCGCATTCTCGGCCGACTACTTAATTTTACTTTTTGGCTTAAAACAATTAGAGATCTAACAACAATCTATTCTTTCCATTGATGTCCAATACTCTGATAATTAGTACCATAGTCCAGAGTACCTGCTACTCTACCTAATACCGATTGATTCTAGGTTTGGTACCTCCAAATTTAACATGGTATCAGAGTCTGAGGCCACATAGTCCATGTCTTTACCTAGTCTATTTCTCTTATCTAGCTTATTTCCTATCAACTTCAACTTGCTAGCATGCGCAGCCTAGTGTTTTAGTACTTGTGCTACATAGGCACAACTGTTTTCTAAGCCACCCAAATTTTGATTAATTTCCTCTTAGAGCTTGCTCCATCTAGTGCCAAATTGTACCAGTGGGTTAGATGCTTCCAGTATCTTTTTCGATAATCCAGGATGTAATTTGAAAGAAATGCTTTATGGATCTGTTCATACGTGAGATTATAATGTTTGGTTGCAGGTACATCTATCTCGGGTTATTCGACACTGAAATAGAAGCTGCAAGGTCCCTGTGCTCAAAGTTGATTACTCCTTGACAATGGATTTCTTGCTATCATATTTCAAATTCTTTGGGCTCCATCCAACAAAATCTTCATTTTCATTTTCTCAATCCAGGGCTTATGACAAAGAAGCCATTCGATGTCACGGGAGGGAAGCAATCACCAACTTCAAGGCCAGCTCCTATGCTAGGGAGATGAGTTTGGATGCCAATAATCTAGGTACTCTTCTATTGAAGTTTCTGATTAGCTGTTCTAAAAACGCAAACACGCGCACACAGGAAAAACGAAGTACCAGTTAGACTTACCAAGTTTTTTGGTTGTATCAGGTGGAAGAACTGCCCAGAATCTTGATCTGAATCTCTGGAGTTCTCCACCTACAGATGTTCCAAAGGCCGGGACTAATATAAGGGATTTCCAGCTACTTTTTGCTGCTTCTGAAATGCCTGCTGGAAAAAGGCCAAGGGTATCCGTACCACTAAAACACCACATACACTATCTGTAATCAAATTAAAGTTCTTATCAGCACCATGACTCAATAATGCGACAATGTAAGGGAGACCAAACAAATCGAGGAGGCCTCAGACTCACCTTGTTCAGGGACTTCCATGCGGGAAAAAGATTGAGATAATTGGTTGCCATTAAAGCTCCTAATGAGCAGAGTATGAGAACTTGTATTATAGGCATGGAAGCCACCTCGAAAAGTGACCAGAAACCCATCTTCTACTCTTCGTTGTGAAACCTGAATCAAAACTTGATTGCAAATAAAGTTGGGTTTCGGCCTCTTAACACTAAATTCTAGTAATGTTGCTGCCTATGTGAATTAAGCTATATATTCCCAGTAGAAGAGAAGATAAGTCTTGAAAGGCAGAAAACATAGGAACTAGAGTTTAGAGTTAACCACTAATACAAATGAAGAAGATTACAAGAAAGTAAACTTTGGTTTGAGGAAGCAAGAAATTTTCTTGATGTTTGTTGTGGATGACTACATATGCATGTCATAGACATTGCTTTGTTTCATTACAATGATGAACTAATAGAAGATAAAATAAGCAAGTATTACAGCGATGAACTCATGTCGATGTGCGTTGCAAATTGCACGTAATCTCGCGCTCATTCTCATGATTGTCTATTAAATTCTATACCATTATGCATTCCCACACAATTGAGCTTAAGATGATCATAGAATCTAAAACTCCGGCTTGTATATATATGCGAGAGGATATTCAAGTTTTTCAACTACTATAGGTAGTATATCCAGGGCAACAATTACAACAAAAATTTGTTTTCCACCAACCACCCTTCCGGCGATCTCAAACCCAACAGCTGGCCATAAATTTTTTAAATTATCGCCTTGTAAATTTAAGGAACTCGTGGCAACCAAATTGAGCTACGTGTTCATAAAACCAATACCAGCATTCTTCCCTGTCTCCAAATACCAGCTCACCGACGTTTGGATAGCTTTTAATGTCAAGAAGATCGTCTCCTACAACTAACCTCATCTGCAGTAGATCCAGGTGTCTTGAGCTCCAGCTCTGTCGTGGCATTATTACAGGCATCACTTATTCACCCTTCCTTTTCCCCTTTGAGGATCAAATGCCTTGTTTATCAATTCTCTTTTGCTTGAAATATTGTGACCTTCTGCTGGCTGCATGGGTGGAGATTAGATGCTGGGTTGATTGTTGTTCCATTATACTAGCTTTTGGTGTTGTCTATGGAACAAAAGTTGACCGGCAGTTAGGAATAACACTAGAAATTTGATTCCCAAAGAATGGGTAAGGCTGTAAAGATGGATGCATGGGAATTGACACAGGAGGTATTTGCACTGAAAGTGGCACTGGCAAGGGATATGGGGGGTGAATGATAACTGATTGGTAATAGCATCCTAATGAAAAGTATCCCTGAGTCTCATCATCTCGGTATCCCCTTCGAGTGATGCCTTTTCTTCTCTGAGATTCTTCTTCTTGTGAGTCAACTGCTATAGAATAAAAATGACTTTTAAGGTACTGTATAAAGGCCCCACACCACCGTAAAGTCGTTACGAAGGAAATCAACTCACAAGATTCTTCGGTCAATGTAGAATAATCGGCTTTGAGTCTGTCAACTTGAGCAGTCATATCTTTCACAATTTGGATCGTATCAATGGGAATGGATGACTTGTCATTTTTAGACTATCAGGATTTGCATTTCATGTTGAGATTCGATTACAACTCCCAATTGTATGTTTCATGGAATATATTCCCAGCAATGCCAGCTAGTAAAAAGATTAGTGACTAGAGATATACAATGGTAAACCATCACTTTTCCCGACTCCAAAACTGCTCATTTAAACAGTCTCTCACGGTCAGCCTTACGAACTTTTCCTGCAGCATCATTGTCATCGAGTATTGCTTCCGCCTTCAGATAAACAAAAGAAAGAGAAGAAAGAGAAATACTCCAATTTGGTAAGGCAAAAGCAGTAAATAAAGAATAAAAAGAAGAAGTAATTCCTCATGGAGAAGCTGAAAGTTGATCAGCTAGCTAGTATATGATATGCCAGAAGCAGCAGGCTGTTGGGAAACATCCTGCAAAAGGTAATGCTTGTCAAACAGGGTTTGACAAATGCAGAGCCATAACTCAGATAGCCCTGGCCAGCGGCATTTTTCTCTGATGCAGCACCATCAGGATTCGCATCTTCCACCCCCACTGCTTTGTTGGCCGTGTTTATTCTACAGAAACAACATAACAAGATTACCACATCCCAATATACACCACCACCACCGTTTCCCTTTTCTTCATTTACAAGAGCCAAGACAACATCTTGGGTTCCATAATTTGTTTAAATGACAAACAGATCACTTATTGGCAAAGCTAGTTAAGGGGTGCCATAGAGTTAAATGCAATCTTTATAAAGTTTTGAGTAAATAGCAATTGCTGAGTTCTAATGGTCGCTGTTTACTGCAGCTTATGGCGGCTTTGTTTTAGGCTTATAGCTTTTCTATTTGGGAGAATGCATCAAATTTATAGCGCAGCTTCTGCTTACAACTAACGAATCAACAACCACAAGGAAAAAGTTCACCGAAAGCACAAGAATGCTGCTTTTATGTTGTACTTCCCTTTTTGTTTTTGAACTGAAAAAAAGATGTAATCTGTGAACTTGCAAAAAGATGCATCAAATTGCCTGTACAAAATAGAGGTGAGCGAATATGAACAAGGAGCGACTTGTAAGAGTGTTTGTAATCTGGGCATTAAGCATGGAGGTTGATACTTCAGGGTGAAGTGGGTCCATTCTTACATTATAAAAGGGCAGAGTTTGTGGTATATGAATTTCCCAAGTGATGCTTCATGGACTATTTAGGAAAGTTTTCAGTAGGGGTGAAAAAAAAAACAATGGGCCCGAACCGACCGAAAGACCGAAAATTCGGTTCGGTCGGTCCAGCCTGGGAAAAAAAACCAAAAAATTCGAATTTTTGTCAGACCGAACCGAACCGAACCGAACCGAAATACGCTAAAATCATCCCGATTTGGACCGAATTACCCCGAAACCACCCCTATTTGGACCGAAAACCACCCCTATCTCGGTTTCCTGAAATTGACCCCGCAAAAAATAACAAATCACAGCCGTTCATCTCAATTTTAACGCCGGACCGAAAAAACCGAAAAACCCGAAAACCCGAAAAAACCGAACCACCCGAACCGATCGGTCCATTATTTTTTTCGATCGGAATCGGTTCCCGGCAAAATCACCCCGAACAGATCGGTTCGGTCCCGAACGCCCCGAAAACCGAACCGAACCGAACCGAACCGACCGATTTTCACCCCTAGTTTTCAGCATTCGAAGGTTGAAAATTTGGGTCGTGGATAAAATTTCGTATGCTGAACGGGCATTACATGGTGCCCACCCACGCATATTCGGCTGTCCAAAAGTGCTTTTGACGGCCCAAATTTATCCCTCTCTCTCTCTCTCTCTCTCTCCTCTTCCTTTCTCTAAATCTGGACTGAGCCGAGATGTGCGCTTGGCACCGGAAAACTTCTCCTTAAAATGGGTCAAGATCCTTTTTTTTTTTAGTTGATAGTTGCATGGAAGGGGATAAAAAATAATAATAGTGACACAAATTTTGTGTCACAACCCCACTCACATGAAGTGTGGGGCCCGCACGTGGAATCCATGTGGGACCCACACCCCATGTGAGTGGAGTTGTGGTTGTATCACTATCATTATTCGGGATAAAAACGTAAGGAGTAAATAACTCTTCACGCAAAAAAAAAAGGAAAAAAATCTTCTTTCTTAGGCCTCAAATGTATTTTTGCTCTCCATTTCTGAAGCAAAAAACATGTCGTCGGGCAGCAGATTTCTCTTCGTCAATGGCGTCGTCTCACCGTCTTCCCCAACTCCAACCGTTTCTACCTTCCTCGAATCCCGCCCAGGTACTCCCCGCCACTATTCCCTTCCCAAAAACAACCGTCTTCTTCTTTTTTCTCTCAAAACACTTCCAAAAACTGTCTTCGTAAAACAATTTCAGGCGCTTACACCACCACTCGCACTCACAACGGCGGCTCCCTCGTCTTATTCTGGGAACGGCATTTACGCCGCCTCGCCGATTCGGCCCGGATACTCCTCCACACAAGCCCTAACCTTCTTTTCAAATCCGAAAACTCGGTCGACTCGTTTCCATCTCGGTTGACTCACTCGTCGAGTTGGGAATCATCGATTTGGTCGCTTGTAAACGAGTCGATGAGTAAAGCGTTGCCGATGGCGTTGGGAGAGAGGAAAAGCGGTGAGGAGTTGGCGATCACAGCTCTTGTGGGTGGGAATTTGGAGAATCTTTGTGGAATTGAGGAGATAGATGAAGATGGGGTTTGTAGGGTTCTTGATGTTTGGGTGCATGTGGGAATGTATGTGCCTCCTGTGTTTGGTGTTCGGGAAAATGGTGCTCGGTTGGCTGTGGTGGGGCGTGGGAGGGATGTTGCTATTGCCAAGTATTCGGATTGGGTAAGGTAATTATTTGGAGATGTAAATAGTTTGAACTTTTAAATGAACCGAGCTGTTCATGAGCAGTGCGAGGTTTTGCTACTTATAGGCTCGGCTTGTTTAATAGCGAGCCGAGCTCAACTTTAGTTATAACTTGGCTTGCATGTGTTCATTCTTAGAGGCGTGTTTAGTAAACGAAACCAAGCTCGAACACCTCGATACTAAACGAACGGAGATTGGTCGGTTCGTTTGTAGCCTAGAGATGTTGAAGACTTCATGTGTGTGTTTTTATGGGCTTATTGCTACAGAAAATATATCAGAAAAATCTACTACATTGCCGCAATGTGATAAGGTCCCCACACACTTGAAGTAGATTTTTTCAATGTGACCCACACAGCTACACTCATTTTAAGTATGAAGTAGATTTTTTCATACTCATCTTTGGTATCCGTAACAATATGATGATTTGAGTGATAAGTGATGATGGAATTCGTTTCTTGGCAGGCTTAGGAAGTCTTTGGAGAAGTTAAGGCCGCCTTTGGCTACTGAGCTCTTGTTGTCAAATGATGGGGATCAGATACTAGAAGGTTCTGTGACAAACTTTTTTGTTGTTTGTCGTGCGGTAAGTTTTTAATAGTTATATAGTTCGACATTATGGAACTCTTTTGGGAGCATAGTTGGCATTTCTTAATGAGATATATGTTAATTAGCTGTCATTATAATTGAATAAAAGATTGCGAGACCTACTTAGGAAGCTGATGCTGCATGGGCATTACATATGATTTTCATGAATGTTACTGTTTGAGAGGTTTAGTGTAGTGAAAATTTAAATATGTACAACGTATTCCATTTCAAGCTGCAGAGCAGTCTCTTTACATTTCATGCAATGAACAACAATCATGTTGTCTACCTTTCAGGGCTCGAGTATTCGTGAAAACGCCTACCAGTGAAAAGAGAAGGAGAAAAAGAAAAGTTAGGCGCCTTTTGAAGCTAGGCCTTTGCAAATAAATGAATTTACTATCAATTGGACTGCTACGTGCCCTTCCTGTTTTACATGATTTTTCTTTTGGGCTGGACTTAGTTTGAGTTTGGGTAGAGTCGCACCATCTGCTGTTGACCTGAGCTATGCCCAACCCAGACAATCAGTGTTATTTATTGTTTGTCACTTAAAATTCTTCACTGGGAAGGATATTCTTTCTTTTCTATTCTTTCTAAGCCCCATTACGAATCTATAGAAGGACTGATAACATGGCCAAATTTTGCTTCTATAAAATATGTCAACTCAATAAAGACTCGGAACATTGCCATGTTTTGCTTCTATAGAACATGTCAACTCAATATGATAATTTTAGTAATTTGCACATGTGAGTGAAGGCAATCTTAATATACTTCTGTTCAAATTGGGAAGAAAAATCCTTCAAAGGATTCAAAGCCCAGATCAAGACTAGACCGGGAGTAGCTGTGTAGGCACCAATCTAATAATGCTTGAGGAAGTTGCCCTCCCTTCCCCCTCCCCTCTGGCCTCTTCCTTACTCATACCCTTCATTTCTTTTCTATTTTGGTTGCACATAGTCATACACATGCTAATTGATGAGTTCAAACCTGTATACACAAGGATGCCAAGGAGGAGTCACCCATGTGCAACAAGAAACTCTCTAGAAAATAAGAATCTCCCTTGTGCAACAAGAAACTCCCTACAAAAACACCAAAACCGTCCCCAAAATGTAATTCTCCCCACGATGCGCATGTTATGTTGAATTTATAGAACCTATGGTAATAAATACTTAAGTAAATTTGGTTACTTGTACTTTGAAAACTGGCGTTAGGTAAAAAAGTTGTTCTTCTGCAGTTGTAATTGTAAACACAGTGAGTTTTTTGTCAAAGAATTTATTCTAAATAAAAAATAAGTTCTTTTTCAAAAACATTTTCAAATATGCAAAAGATGGGTACTTGAAATACGACTTTCCAAACAGTTGGGCACAATGATAATAAGGCAGACATGGTTGAATAGTCTTGAAATAGAGCATTAGCATTATCGTACTGCTTAATGTAATTTTGATATTTGGTTTCATATATTGCCATCTCTAGGGTATCAGATGTTATGTTGGCCCTAGTATTATTACTTCCATGTCACTTCTTAGTGTTCGGCCTTATATTATCAAAAGTTCATACAAGGTGTTGTTTCCCAGTTGCCAGTCTTTGAATAAGATTGCCATGATTATGGAACCCTTACATTTGTTTGGGTGTCTGTCCAAGTTGTGTGTTCCATATATCTATGCCCTACATTTTCCATGGAACAGCATAATTTGTTGAGTGCTTTCTCAAACTTGTTCACAGGATCACAATGGCAGTAGCCCTGATGGTAGAGGGGACGAGTTACATGGTTCTAGTACATATCCTTTTGAAATTCAAACAGCGCCCATCAGGGATGGTGTCCTTCCTGGGGTCATGCGCCAAATAATCATCGAGTATGTCCTTCCCTCTTTTTGGAATCAAAGATTCTGATCTCATTTCGTTTTTAATCTTAAATAATATCCTCCTTTTTAGTTGTGGCTTGATACTACCAATAAAATTATTCATATTTAATTTGACCAACAAATATGCATGTTTATCTTTCTAGTTTCTCTTGGAAAATCCCTTCAACATTGACAAAGGTCCACGTATCATGTAGACACTTCCATTGAAGTCATGCTCACTTTTCAAAATGTAGAAGGGTGGAAGAAGAAGTCTTGGAACGTGGCTTTGAGCCTTGGATCTTCTTCTAGAGTTTAAATTGGATGTGAAGTTATTGATTGTGTCATAGGGGAAAAGAATTCGATGTGAAGATTTTAAGTACTCCTTTTAGTCATGTAGTGACTTTGCATTTACTCAGATTGTTGTTGAAGTGTGGATATCTCATTAGACCCATGCCTTGTGCCTGGAAATGGGGTTTTATTGTTTCTCAAAGGAAGAGAATTGAGCTTGGGGTGCTAGATGAGCTTGTTTCTGATGTCTTATTTTGGCCGTGTAGTAGGTTGGGATTCTAAAGTTAAGCTTGTTTGGCACTATAAGTTGGAGAGGAGGAGGCTCACAAGTTGTATGAAAAATATTACTTTGTATGGGGTGGATGGGTGGGGGGTTTGTACTTGTGTCGGCTGGAAGAGGTTATGTGTGTGGGACATTTCATTGGATGATGCAAGCTAACTTGTTTCCATTGTGCAAGATATTCAGTACGTGCTGATGATTTTTCATTTGGGCAGCTTATGCTCAAGCAATGGGATACCTGTTCGAGAAGTTGCACCGTCATGGTCAAGGCATGAAATATGGGAAGAAGCATTCATTACAAGTAAAAATTTCCGTCGTTACTCCTCAATATTCTTTTCAAAGATACATGATTAACTTTGCTAGGTCTCTAATGAACAAAGCAACTATATCAACATAGAAATTAATCTTGGTTACTACAAGGACTCACATGAAATGACTTACTTTTTTAACAATTATGCAAATGACACTCACGATAGTCTGCTACTCTTGTGATGAAGAATAAGAAGAAGAAGAGAGAGACTGGCGTGTGATCCGCCTTCCTCTTCGCTTATTTTCCCTCTTGCCTAGGCTTGTGATGACCGAACCGAACAAAAAAGACTGTTTTCTTTTTCTGTTTTTCATGATACACCGTGGCCTTCAAACGAAAAATTGAAGAAATATTTTAGACACCATTTTGGGCATTTCCAATACGTGGCTTGACTGTGTTTGTGTTTTGAAACTGATGCATTAGGCCAACTTAAGTGCACATCCTTCATAAATGAGAAGTGCCAACAATTGTGCAACTGCTGTGCACACATGTCAGTGATGTCACATTCTTAAGTGCCCCCAAAGCATGCCACTTATTGTTGTTGCTTGCTTGCTGCAGCCATGGCATGGGGTGTTTCAATGCCCTTGGTCACTCATGCCCGCAAGTACATCAAGCACTTGCCTATTGAGCTGTTGGCACCCCTTGCGCAATCCATGCCAAGGCTCCACAATCTGAATACTTCAAGGTTTTTATTAAGCGGAATAATGTTGATAAGATAAAATACTACTCCCTCTGTCCCAAATTGTTGATCCTATCGAATTTCAATGCAATTTTTTAAATGTTCTTATCTTTCAATCTATAACATATTGTATGTGCAATATCGATTTTGTTTGATAGATCTCATTTAGTTCTATTATACTTTTAGAGTTTGTCCCACATTAGTTAATTATGACCTCCAAAACTAGTATATGATCCTGGGCGGCCTCTCCACTCATTGCCAATTGGTTTTGAGTTGGATGTTTTAATATTGTATCAGAGCAAGGTCCTAATCCACCCTAGAAACCCTAATCATAACCATCAAAACCCAGAAACCTCAGAAATCCAGAAACCCTAAATCAACCTTCGAAATTCCCTAAAGTCGGTTCAAATCGGCTCTTAAACCATCGAAACCCTCATTCGATTACCCTACAACCCTGAAAACACTAAATCAACCACTAAAACGACACATTCCCAGTTCGTAACCCTTCAATTGACCCATGAAAACCCTAAATTGAAATCTCAATTGTAATCCTCAGATATAATTGACCCTCCAAAGCCCTAAATCGACCATCTGCGACTCTGTTTCTGTTGGAATCAACTGGGTTCCTCATCAAAACCCTCAAGTTCACTCGGTCTCTGATCGAATCTATTCGTTTTGGTGTTCGAATCTGGTCGAAACTCTTGATTGGTGGTCGAATCTGCCCTAAATCAGTGCTAATGGTGTTTCCGGTTACGTAAGTGCCTCCTATGTTGACTTTTCTCCACTCTTTTTATTTGGAGTCACATGTGTTTTCTCCAATCGTATGCACATAGCAGTCTTATGTTCATAGTAATCTCTCCTATCATCCACCATGGAAGCCATCTCCTCCCCTTTCAACTATGCACAAACTCTTATCCCTATATTTGAGGGAGAAAACTAGGAATATTGGAGCATTCAAATGAAGACTTCATTCATCTCACAAGACCTATGGGATCTTGTTGAAAGCTGATACGAGGCACCGGCAAATGAAGAAGCAACTTGGAGAGAAGCAAAGAAGAAGAAGTTTAAGGAGAACAAGGAGAGAGATGCATTGGCTCAACTCAACATTTAACGTGGGGTAAGTAAATCAATCTTCCCAAGAATTTTGGGTGCAAAAACTTCCAAGGAAGCATCGAAGACATTAAAGTTGAATATCAGGGTTGTGATAAGGTTATCTCCATTAAACTCCAAACACTCTGGTGAGACTTTGATAATCTAGCAATGATGGAAAATGAATCCGTTCAAGTATTCTTTTCCAGAGTTGCTGGAATTGTCAATCAAATTTGAAGTTATGGAGATACCGGAGATACCCTTACAAATAAAATAATCGTTCGGAAAAGTTTTTTTAGACGTTTGCCTCCAAAGTTTGAGCATATTGTAGCCGCTATTGAAGAATCAAAGGATTTATCTAAACTTACTCGACATGAACTAATGAGTTCTCTCAAGGCACATGAACAAAGAATGCAGGTTCTCAAATCAATCCTTGGACCAAGCATTTCACAGCAAAATCGATTTTGGAGGAAAGAACCAAGAATATGTCAGCCATAGCCCTACAATTATCACTTTATTAGAGACTTGGTGCAGAATGGAGAAATTCAGCTCGAATTTGTCAATAGCAGCTAGCTAAACATTGTGACCAAAGTAGTGACAACAGATAAATTCTTTTAGTTTCATAAAATCACGAAGATAACAAATTAAGGAGTGTTAAAAAATAATTTGTAACCTTCTAGAGTTATGTGTTAAAAATATCTAATGGTATCTAGAAGGGTGTAGTGTGTGATAAAGACTTTGGGGAGATTTTTGTAATTAGCACATGTTCAACATGTGTAAAACTAGAATGTTCTAGGCAAGAAAGTAGACTTCTCTAGACAAGAGAGTCGGTGGAGTTGCTCTATAAAAGAAACTTGGTTGTACACTTTTCAATAACTTGAAAAAGCAATCCAAAAGCTCTTCCATTTCCTTGTTCCTTATTGCACCACTAACCCCTCGTATCTTAACATCTTCTTATGAAGCGAAGTCCCACATCGCTTGGATACTAAAGGAATATGAAGTACATAAGTGTGATGGCACCCTCACTTCATGAGCTAGCTTTTGGGGTTGAGTTCTACCCAAGACCGTGTAACATGGTATCAGAGCTGGGTACCAGAGATGGGTAGGGTGCGTGTCTCTCGCCTGCACACGGCAGGTGTTGCCAAGTGAGCACGCTGCGCGTGAGGGAGGGTGTGAAGCGCAGTCCCACATCGCCTGGATACTAAAGGAATATGAAGTATATAAGCGTGAGGGCACCCTCACTTCATGAGCTAGCTTTTGGGGTTGAGTTCTACCAAGACTGTGTAACCCTACCACTCTTGTCCTACTTTCTTCCTAATTTTATCTAGCACCCCAACAAAAGCTCCGCCACTTTCTACTATGGAAGCCTAACACATATGACAGAGATAATTTCTTCTGCAATGATTCATGCGGCACGGTGGCCCTTCGTCTAGCGCCACTGTGCCGCATGCACCTTGCTCCACCGAGAGTCATAGTGATCTGCTTTGTCGAGAGTCTCCTTGTGCAAGCCCACAAAACTGGTGTGATTCCGCTTGAGAGATCGTATACCATCAGCTCTGATACTACTGTTGAAACTTTTTATCCAGCCCAAAACCAATTGGTAATGAGTGGAGAGATCCTCCATATTATTAAGTTATCATCCATTCCATACCCAAGGAATGTGGGATTGTATTACTTAACATCCCCCTTCACGTGCAGCCGCATTTGAGGTCTGTCATGTGTAGCCTTTTTTGGGTCTACCATCGTGCAACCTTTTTGCTGGATCTATCATCGTGGGTTGTGGGTTGAGAATTTTTAAAATGTTGGGTGGAATGGGCATTGCTTTGATACCAAAATTGTTGGGGTGCTAGATGAAATTTGTGAGAAAGTAGGACAAGAGTGGTAGAAGATGTTAAGAAAGGATGGGTGAGTGATGTAATAAGGAACAAGGAAATGGAAATATGCTTTTGGATTGCTTTTTCAAGTTGCTAGAAAATGTACAACCAATCTCCTTTTATGGAGCAACTTCACAGACTTCAAGTCACTTTCTTGCCTAGAGCATTCTAGTTTTGCACATTTGCACATGTGCTAATTACAAAAATCTACCCAAAGTCTTTATTACACACTATACCCTTTTAGATACAATTAGATATTTTTGCTTAGATATTTTTAACACAACTCTAGAAGATTACAAATTATTTTTTAACACTCCTTAATTTGTAATCTTCATGATCTCATGATTTATCGGTTGCCACTACTTTGGTCATAATTTCAGCTAGCTGCTCCTTGGTATTGACAAATTCAAGCTGAATTTCTTTATTTTGCACCAATTCTCTAATAAAGTTATGTTGAAGCTCAATGTGCTTTGCCCTGCCGTGAAAAACTGGAGTTTTGCACCATGTCTGACATATTATCGCAATAGATAATTGTTGGGCCTTCCTTTTTAGGTTCCATGTAAGAAGGAATTCTTCTGAGCCATACACTTTTAGAAAGAATTCTTTTGAGCCCTATCATCACAGTAGATAATTGTAGGGCCTTCCTTTTTATGCTCAACGTCATAAGGAGTGGTAGCTGAATTTCTTTATTTTGCACCAATTCTCTAATAAAGTTATGTTGAAGCTCAATGTGCTTTGCCCTGCCGTGAAAAACTGGATTTTTGCACTATGACTGACATATTATCGCAATAGATAATTGTTGGGCCCTCCTTTTTAGGTTCCATGCAAGAAGGAATTCTTCTGAGCCATACACTTTTAGAAAGAATTCTTTTGAGCCCTATCATCGCAGTAGATAATTGTAGGGCCTTCCTTTTTATGCTCAACGTCATAAGGAGTGGTAGCTAAATTTCTTTATTTTGCACCAATTCTCTAATAAAGTTATGTTGAAGCTCAATGTGCTTTGCCCTGCCGTGAAAAACTAGATTTTTGCACTATGGCTGACATATTATCGCAATAGATAATTGTTGGGCCTTCCTTTTTAGGTTCCTTGTCAGAAAGAATTCTTCTAAGCCATACACTTTTAGAAAGAATTCTTTTGAGCCCTATCATCTCAGTAGATAATTGTAGGGCCTTCTTTTTTATGCTCAACGTCATAAGGAGTGGTTGTACACTTTCAACATAGGAGGCATTGCCTCCTTGTAACACATAGGAGTCATGTGTTGAATTGTTGTTTATCTCTTCACGTGCGGGTCTGGAGTCGCACATGCAGGGGAGTGTTAGAGATTGTCCCACATTGGTTAATTATGACCACGTTCGGATTGGTTTTGGGAAACCAAGTTTTCACTTCTTCTGTGGGCCCAACCCACGTTTTTCTCTCTCCTTTACATTTTTGGGAACATTAATCTAGTCCATACATTGTACGAGATAGGTCCATGGGGCCCACTTCGATGACCCACACAAATGATCCAAGCCGTCCATTAGTTCCAAAATTATTCTTTGAGTCATCTAGAAAAAAATCAGATCAATCGTATAACGTTAAGTACTTGATCCAGTTGTCTAATTTTCTTTCAAACTTTTGTCAGTATTCAGGATCCTAAATTGTGAATGAATAATTAGAAGATAGATCAACCACTTATTGTTTTTCGAATGAGCTGATTTTTTAGAAGATACTCAAAAACATTATTTTAAAAGTAATGAACGGCTTAGATCATTTGTGTGGGTTTTCGAAGTGGGCTCCACGGACACATCTCATACCATGTATGGACTAGAGTAGTGTTCCCAAAAATGTAAAGGGGAGAGAGAAAAAAATGAGATGGGCCCACAGAAAAAGTGAAAACCTTTTCCCAAAACAAATCCGAACATGGTATTTAACTTCCAAAGCTAGTATATGAGCCTGGGTAGCCTCTCCACTCATTGTCAATTGGTTTTGAGTTGGATGCTTTAACATGGTATCAGAGCTAAGCTTTTGGACACAAGACTCTATGTTGTTGATGGTTGGTTCCCCTTCGTATGTCGTTGATGGTTCATAGTTATCATATGTGTTGAATTGTTTGTTTACCTCACCACGTGTGAGTCAGGGTTCGCACGTGCGGGGGAGTGTTAGAGTTTGTCCCACATTGGTTAATTATGACCTCCAAAACTAGTTTATATCCTGGGCGGCCTCTCCATTTATTGCCAATTGGTTTTTAGTTGGATTCTTTAACATATACAAGGTTTTTAAAATTTCTAAAAATATTATAGATTAAAGATATGAACATTTAAAAATTGTATTGGAAAGCCGAGCAGGACCAACAATTTGGGACAGAGGGAGTATAACTTTTATTTATTGCCCGTCTGTCTATATTATTCCTTATTACTTCCACTTAAGCGGAGTCTGGAACTTGGATTTGTTGAGGGATTCGTATAAGTAACTTGTGAAGCTAATTTCTTCCTCTTTTCCCTTTGCTTATCCCTCCACAATCCATACACAGCCTTATGGAACTGACCATTTAATTAGACTTCTGTTTTGTTTTTGCTTGGTGAAAGTTAGTATTGTTAATTGTAGTTATTGAGGTTTGAATCCTAGTTAAATGCATGGGGCACATGGTGGCTACCACTGGGCTACCACTCCACTTGCAATTTAAGTATACTTCTGTTGCAGGTAGTTTGAGGCTTTTGCAGCATGTGGAGTCAATTCAAGTTCCTCTTTCATGGAAACTGTTGGAATCAAAATCGGGGAAGGATGTGATGTGGGTGAAGAAACAATTCAGGGTACATGAACCTCTATTGGTACCAATAATTTTGACTTCGATCTGCAATCAGATGTATTGTTGATGATCCTCTTGTTTAATAACAGGAAGTCCCTGGGAAGATTACGGCGCTGATCCAGGTAATTGATTAGATTCTTTGTCTACCACCGTCTGCCATGTTGTGAATTGGGAGGGAAGTAGGGTGTGCGTCCGTGGATATTTAAAGGACCCTCTTCAGGAAAACGCCACCTTTTGAACGAGCTTCAGCGCTTGAGTTCATAAGCTGCCATGTTGAAACCTCTTTATTTTTCTGGAAGAAACTGCCGTAATAAAAAAGCTCATTAAGCCAAATCCAGTTGCAATGGGGTATATTTTCCCTGGCAATTTCTTTTTAGACTGTAAGTATTCTACATTTCCATGACATAAGCTTATTGCGATAGCGGAGTGTGTAATCTTGATATATGAATTCCATGGAGGTAGAGTGCATGCATCAAATAGTGAATCGATTATTCTGCTCTAAGCCTCAAATTATAATCTTTTGTCATAACACCGGCAGTCATATTATCATCATCTCCTAACATGTATTCATCCTTTTGGTCATTTTGATAGTCATTAACCATACAGGGATGTGAAGTAATATCTGTTTTGCTACATTTCTCAAGCAGAAGGAGATCTTGAAAAAAGTTGGTGTTGAAGGATATGGAATTACTTCATTTAAAGGATGATGGGGCTCTTTCATATTTATTGTCTTTGCTAGCAAGGTGATGCAAAACTCGAAACTCTGCTCGATTGTTAATTTCTAATGGGCATATTCCAAGCATGCGGCACCTTCTGCAGAATTTCGGAATTACTACATGACAGTAGCATTTTCTAGATTACTTGACGCACCTTGCGATTTGGAGTGAAGGGGCCTCCTCTGCTGATCGTTTTGCGTAGTAATTATATGTAACTCTTCTACTTGTATAGAATTTTTTGATAACTCAGGCGTCTGAGCCAGTTTATGCGCATCGTAGTGTTTGGACCTGTGCTTGTTTAGAGATGGTCACTAGGGTGGCGTGCCACATAGGGTAATTAGGCCTCCATTGGCAAAAAAGTTCAAATCGGTTTTTTGTTTTATTCATTTTGTTTTTATTCAATTTTTTTTTATTTTAATATTTGTTAGTTTTGCATCAAGTTTTCGTGGTTTATTGGTTCCTGCTGGTTGTTTGGGAGAATTAAAATCCTAACATGGTTGAAGTTGGAGAGACTGGGCCTCCTGGCCAGTCCTGGGTTGGATATCTTTGGAAGTTCAAGTTCAAGGCTTTTACCTAATGTATTGAACTTTTATTTTTACACAGAGAAGTGTAGTGTTTTAGCTATTGAAAATGATAACGACAATTGCACTTTTTTTTTTATATATCATTTTTACACCTGTTGCCTAGCGAAAGGACCAGAGAATGGAGAAGGATAATGACATTTGCACTTCTTTTTAGCATTTCGACCCCACCTGTTGGTGTTATTATTACTTTTATTTTCCATTTCTAAAACCTTCTCTTGAGAGTCCACTAGAAGGTAACCAAAAAAACAAAGATTCTTTTTTGTTAGCAAGAAAGAAAAAAGAGTGAGAATAACTTTCCCTGTGGACTACGGCATTCTCAATATGTGATCCAAACACTTTTACTACTATCACAAAACCATTTCTTTGAACTACATGAATTAAATGATATTTTTAGTGAAAACGAGTAGACTTTCATTGTTAAGACAAAAAATATTTGAGAAAACTTAGCCTCAAATGAGTTGTGGGTGTCACTTCTAATTAGTAGAATTTATTTTGTTCACCCTTCCTAAAAGAGGGCGAACAAAACTCTTCCTCCTATTGATTGAAACGCGTGGATTCCACTATAAAATGATGTCATACTTACCATCAATTCAATCAATAGGAGAGATGGTTTTGTTCACCATCTTTTAAGGAGGGTGAACAAAATTGTACTCCTAATTATAGGAACAAAATGAAAAGAAATTTTAATTATAGAAACAACTAAATGAATAAGCATCGTTCGCTGCTCAGCCAATTGGGGTTAGTTCAGTTGGTCAAGACTATTCCATTTCACTAGGAGATTATGAGTTCGAATCTTCTCACATTCATGTGTGTGTTATTTCTCTTGTATTTGTTGAGTTGTTTCTCTCTTTAATTGAGCTATTAGCTGGATTGAGCGTATAATAATTGTGGACTTTTAAAAAAGAAAAGAAAAAGAGTCGTCTGCTCGACCACAAAAACATCCACTGGGCTGGGCACACAGAGAACCAAAGCCACTTCTCCATAGAATAACGGACGCCGTCACACGTGTACAAAGCAGAAGCACCAATAACTCGTGGCATTAATACCAATTTGCCTCTTAAAATAGATAATTCTCTCATTTTAGTCCTTATATCTTGCATTGACCTTTCCCTACTGTCCTTGTATATATCTTAGCATTGTCCATTCCCTACTGAATCGTTTGCAATCAAAACTAAAACTTTGGGACCTATGGAAGTCAGTGACAGAAAATCAAAATTGTAACTAACCAAGCAAGAAATTTCAACCAAACTCAGTCCCATGTACTACTCCTTCCGTCCAAAAAAGAATGTCCAAAATCACTATTCACCACCCTCAAAAAATAATCTACATCTTGCAATTTATAATGCTTTTTGTGATTTTAAAAACACTGTTTAATAGAATTAAGTGAGATCTATCAATCGAGATCCATATTTCATACGTAAATCATTATACGTTGAAAAATACAGATAATCTTTTGAGAGGTGTGAATAGTGATTTTGGACATCCTTTTCGGGACGGAGGGAGTAACTTAAATTAAGACTCAGGACACAATCACATTCACCTTTGCCTCCTCCCACAACTTCCTCCCTTCCTTCCTCTGGAAACAGAAACTCTATAATGCACATCCAAACCATCCAAAAGTGTTTTCCGACAAAGAAGAGTCTTTTTAAAATTCGGACCGTTCAAAATATTAGCTCATGCAGTAGAGCTTTTGGATGCCCCACATTGCATTTCGGGATCAAGTCCCATTCCCCCCTCCCCATGTAATAGATTAGGAATGACGAATGACCAAACACTTTGAACGATTCGAAATGTGCAGGTGCACTATGGGACCATGCTCTACTGGATCTCTAAGGTCTCCCTCTTCTATGCCATCCCTGATCCCAAAAATAGTTATATTCATTAGATGCATCATGAGGCAGTCCTTGGTGCTAGGGTAAGTTATATATTCCTCTACAAGGACTCAAGGGCATGTCACATTGCAAGCAATTTGGCTCAGCCAATGGATAAGGGATTTGGGGTTGCTATTGTGCAGCCCCGTGCACAACATGTGTTATGCACATCTGAGCCGTTTATTGCTCGGATGAACGGTTTAGATTTCACCTCGGCATCTTTGCATCCGAATCTTTCGTCATTGCGAATGCAAGACAAAATCTGAGTCATTCATCCGAGTAACGACGGCCTGGATGTGTACAATAGCAACCCCAGATCCAATGGGATAAGTGTCATTAATAAAAGGGCCAAAGTAAAAAAAAAAAAAAAAATATATATATATATATACCAAAAAAGGGGAAATTGTAATTTCCCAATTGTGAATACATTCACTAAAAATTATTGGACCTTTGCTGCATGTACAGAACCATTTACACAGAAAACGTACAGAGCATGCTCGGGGACCCACTTTTGGATCCCACACGAGTGATCTGAACCGTTCATTATTCTTAGAACATTTTTTCGAAGGGCCTCCTAAAAATTCAGCTCAATCGGACGGTGAGAAGTGCTTGAATCAAATTCTCACCGTTTCTTCTAGTTCCAAGTATATAGACTCCACAGAAAGATGTGAAAAAAGATGTTGACCCACCAGGTACCAGTGTACCAAGAGCATTGAATAATTACTCGTAACGAACGGCTTTAATAGCACAAGAGCCCAGAAAACCTTCCCTCTCTCTCTCTCTCTCATCACAATCGTCTTCTTTCTGAGCTTCTTCTTTCTTAATCGTCCGATCTCCACCCTCTCTCTCTAAAACAACTCCATCCATCAATCCTCCCATCGCGCGCCAAATACAAATCTCCCTCTCTCTCTCTCATCGTCTACAGGTAATAGCCCCTCCCGCTCCGGCCCCCTCTCTACAATTTTATTGGACGGAGCTAGGGTTTAGTAGGACTGACGATGTTGTTTTGTCTGTACGTAGGGTTCCGGCGACAATGGCGGATGGTCCGGGGAGTCCGCCCGACGAGAGCGGCGGCGATCAGAGCCCTCGGTCCAACGTTCGCGAGCAGGACCGGTACCTCCCGATCGCCAACATAAGCCGGATCATGAAGAAGGCTTTGCCGGCCAACGGGAAGATTGCTAAGGACGCCAAGGACACAGTCCAGGAATGCGTATCGGAGTTCATAAGCTTCGTCACTAGCGAGTAATTGATACTTCGAGTTTTTCACACAAACGTTTATGTACATATTATTTATGTGAAATAGATGTTTGTATACAGGGGGCTTTGCACCAGCCTTTATTGGGCCCCCACTAGTGCAATTGGTTTCCAGAGATGAGTGGAGGTGTGCGTAAGCTGAATTATTAAAAAAAAAAAAAGAATTTCTTAATTGATAATGGAATATAAAGCCGTATGTAGGAGTATATGTTTATATCACTATCCGTGTGCAAATCGTCTTATGAAAATGATGGGAAGAGAAAAAACTTGTACAGTGATTAATCTGGGATTTGAAATTACCATGCCTTTGCAGATCGTGTTATGCAGAATAAGATAAGAGGGAAATCTTGAATAGACATTAATTTGTGCCTTTGGCGGACTCTGGGATGTGAAATTACTATGTGCGTGCAATTCATGTGATACAAAAGATGGGAAGAGGAAAATCTTGAATAGAGATTAATCTTTGATGAAATATGGGATGCGAACGCATGCAAGAGGGGAGGAAATTTAGGAGATTTTTTTTTTTTCTTGGCAGTTTCTCTAGATAGTTAAAGGATAGTTTAGGGAAGAAAAAGTGTGAAACAGCTACGATAATGACTTCCACACCAAAAGGAAAATCTTGAGTAGAGGTAATCTTTGGTGAAATATGATTGTGAAAGTAGAAAAGGGCGGAGAAGATTTTTGGGCATTTTTCTTCTTCTTGGTGGCAGTTTCCTTAGATGATTAATAGAAGTCACTAAGGAAAAATGTGTGCCAGTCTCAAAACTGACTTTCGCACCAAAGGGTGTTCTTTTATAGTAGTAATGGATTGTACGTAATATATGTGTGTTAAATGGATGGTCCACAATGTGATTTGGGGCCTTTTTTGTGTAGGGCAAGTGATAAGTGTCAGAAAGAGAAGAGGAAGACGATCAATGGCGATGATTTGCTTTGGGCAATGGCAACACTAGGGTTTGAGGATTACATTGATCCGCTCAAGTCGTACCTAACTAGGTACAGAGAGGTAATCTTTTCCATCTTTGATTGTGTCTCTATTTCACTATACGTTTTTGTACAACAAAAAAATAGGGGACAAGGAAAGGAAGGGTGATTGAGATTTTTCTACGGTGCTATTGTACCTTTTATTCAGTCAGACCATACCTACCCTTTACTCAATCTCACTTTAGTTGAGTTAAAAATTGGTTAGAAGCTGATTTGATTTGAAGAACACCAATGGGCAAACCCAGATGCTAGCCAAACTTTTTGAGTAAAAGCTTCATTAATTAATGGCAGGGTGGTAAACTATAAAAGCCACAAAGTAGCCTTCAAAAGTTTTGATTGGTGAAAAGAGTTTTGCATGATTTGGGGGGAAAAAAATGAGAAACACATTTTGATACGAGTATGAGTAAAGGAGTGGAGAAGGATTTAGAAGGTTTATTACTCTGTTCTAAGTTTGGATTTGAGCAATGTCTGGAGATGCCCTTACTAGTATATGCTGATCTCTACTCTTTTAGAAAATTGTCTGAGCCAAGTTTATTATTTTGGGCACCTTTGGCTGGAGGTTTTAGTTTCTCATGTATGATTTTCTTTGCAACTGAGAAGAGTTTAACTCATTTTTGTGCACTTTTCTCTTAATGTGCATGATCCTTTCGAGTTTAAGCTAACAAATGTTTTTTTTTTTGGTGTCTGTGTGTGGCTTGGTTGATTTTGTGGCCTAATCATCACTTGCAGTTGGAGGTACGTGAACTATCTCCTTCGCAGAGTATATTAGTTCCTTCTTTTACTTGTTACTGACGGTGCTAGCGACTTAATAAGCTTGAACTTGTACAGGGTGACACCAAGGGATCTACTAGGAGTGGAGATGGATCATCTAAAAAAGATGCAATGGGAGCTCAGCTTGCTCCGAATGCACAGGTAAGGCTGCAAAGAGACTCTTGTTCATTTAATATCAGAGAATACTCGGTTTTGAGTACTGGATCCTTTTGATCTTGTTGAGTAAACTTCTCACCAACAGTTCATTTTTGTCTGCTTTTGCTATTGTGATGCGTAAATATGGAAGTATGCTCATCAAGATTCTTTTGGTCAAGGCATGACCTATGCAAATTACCAAGTGTGAATGCCAAGTAACTCTCTCTCTCTCTCTCTCTCTCCATGTGTGTGTGTGCGCGCGTGCATTAGAACACTATCCAAAATCAATTTGTGATAATTGAGCAATGGATATTTTGTCTTAAGTTTGTCTGCTTGGACTATTTGTTTACATATTTGTCCTGCTGCATATCCTTCTTTTGAATGTTAAGATGCTTAATCTTGTTCTTTTTCCCAATTATTCTTTTAAGTGTGTGCATATGACTCTGTGAAACAAAGGATAGTATTTGAAGTTAGTACTCATCCAACTGTCAATGCATGAGGTGCATGCTGCTTGTCTCCTTAAAAAGTTGGTTTATTATAGTGGGAAAAAGAGTAGGATGGAGATTGACAGTGCATGAAATTAGTAAAATTGTCTTTTTGTTTATTTATTCTGTATCTATGTTAAAGAGTTCAGGGAGTAACTTAATTTTGCCTGGAACCATACATCAGTACCAATATTTAAACTATGAGCGATAATTCTAGTGAAATATTGGAGATCAGCTATGAGTGTGATGTTGAGAGTGTGAATTGACTTGTAAATGAATGAATGTTTTCTGGATTATTTCCCAATTTTATTTTTTTGTTAAAACTAAGTTTTGTGACAGGTACATATTTATTTTCTGTAAAAGAAAACCTTGCCTTACAGGCATAAAATAAATGGTTTAATTGTCTCAAGTAAAGAGTGAAATGTAGGGATTTTATCGATGTACATATATAAAAGGGTGTGAAAATGTGTTTTTATCTTAAATAAAGCAAATAAATAAAAATAAAACAAATAAATGTGTTTTATCCTTGAGAGGAGGAATGTGGGGGTAGAATTTGATGTTTTGTTTGAACATTTGGTATGTTCTTGTGCGATAGTGATATTTCAAAAAGAGTTAATTTTTTTAAAAAGATTTTTGTTACCTTTGGGTTTAGATAACTTTCTGTTTTCAATGAAAACAGAAAATTTTAGGCAAGACGTATTCATGCTTCCAGTATAAAAAGTACTACAGGCTTTGGTAAGGAAATAGTTGTTCGGAAAGAAAAATAAATGGATTCTAGTTGGTATGAGACCATCGGACACATAAAGAAAAATAAGTTGTTGCTGGTATGTGAAGAGAGTAAAATCGGAAAAAGGAAGAAAATGGTGGTTCCTAACTTCCTGTGAGTGTGAGAATAATTGCCACAAAATGTGGGTTTTGAGTTTAATAATTCCTAATAGGGAAATAAGACTGCTGCCACGAACTGTTCCAGCAAAGTAGGCTACTGGTTGCTAATTTGTGATTTCGTGTAGTTAAGGCTACTGAGTACCTAAAAAGAACTATTTCGATTGTTTGATCTTTTCTATTTGAGGGACCCCGTAAATACTGTCTCGATGTTTTGCTGCCTTGAGTCTTTGTTAACTCATTACATAGTTGGATCAAAAGATATGTCACTTCAATTTGATGATATCTCCATTAGATGTTGCTTCAGATAGAAGTATGATCAAATTTAGTAATTTACATGATTGATCCAAAAATTATACATTCCATCTATTGAATAAAGAACCATGTTTTGCTTGAGGGTTCAACGAACAAATTTCGATTAGTCTCTTTAGAAATTGTTTCTTGTATAGAAGACCATTTGCCCCTGGGACAAATTGTTTCTCGGATTTATTACTTTGTTAAAGCCTGAAGGGGGTGAGCTTAAGCCCATTAGGAAGTCACTTATGGAGGTACTCTAATCTGTGACTATCGTTTAGGATTTTCTTTTTGAGGGCTGATGCGTGAGCTTTTTCAGTATTATCGCAAAAGAAAAGAGGACCAAGAGGGTGCCACCTACGCAGCCTCTACACTGCTACTCTTTCGAGGTGGATGTGTGGCCGGTTAAAAAACAGATTCATGGAGTGGATAGTAACCATTAATATACATTCTGTAGGATCTCAATTTAGTTTTTGTGGTGTTAAGTGAATGGTTTTCCCCGTACATGTTTTGTGCTTTTCAACTTTGACTACTGTGTTTCTTCTTTATGGATGTTGCCTGTCGAGTCCCTCGATGTATGCAAGCTAACATTTCTGCATGAGTGGTTTTCCCCAGGCATTGTCCCCTCAATTCCTGAAACCTACCTTATTTCTAAGCAGTTATATACGGTTGCTTCATCGAACATTGCCAAATGGACAGCATCAAATAGTCTTATGGTTCTTGTTCTGGCTATTACACTGTTCTGCTGCCTTCATGAACCATTACCTCTGGATGTGAGAAATAGAGATGTCAAATTGGTTCTAGGTGCCATGCTATAGTTTTCTTAAGCTAGCTGATATCTATTGCCATGCCCTAATATATAGTTTTCTTAAGCTAGCTGATACCTAGTTCCATTTGTCATAATACATGATTGATTCTTTGTTGGATCACTAAACTGTATGTTTGCCCGGCCCAACATATTTTGTGCCTTCCACGTTGCCTATGTAGATCGTAGTCTTGGTTCCATTTTCCTTTAATTCCTAGTTGCTTATGTCGAAATCACCTTCACTTTGTGCTGTCAGATTAATTTTTCCAGACCTCAACCCTCTATCCTCCATTGGATCATACGTGCTGTAAATTGGAAATGTAGGATTTCTTAAATAAATACCCTGTCAATCTATAAATTAGTTACTTGCCTTAAGTTTTTTTGATCCTACACAATAAAGTTTTTAGGTTTTTAGCAGGATTGTAGGTTCAGCACCTTGCTATTAGTCTAATCACACACACACACATGCAGGGGGCAGGGGGTAAGAGACATATACATGCATAAGCCATAAGGCAAGTCCATGCAGATACTTGGGCTAATTAGGGAAAAATCCAGGAGAGGACTTAATTTATTTGTGGGTAATCATCATTGTATTACAGAACAAAGTCGATGACCACTCTATAAAATGAGAGAAAATCATTATTTTGGTTGTGTTCCGATTTCAACAGCACATTCGTAGGGGGAAAACATGAAGGTATGATGAATACATTTCTTGATGATTTGTTGGTAGAGAAAATACATATACAATTCGTCAAATAGGGCAACATAGTGAATAATTATAGCTCACATTCATCACATTAGTTGATTTATGTTTCATCTTCCCTTGTTTTCCCATTAATTGATGCCAAATGAATCTACTTGCCCCGACTCCATATTTTGGGTAGTGTCTTTGTTTCATGGTTTTCCATTTCTCCAAGGATTAAACTGAAAAAAGAATGTGGAATTTCTGATCTGCCCTATTGTGCTGCTAGCACCAGTTTGATTAGAAGAAAAGTATGCTGAGATTATTCAGGAACCTACAGCTAGACTTGACCATAGGTGAGGTGGTCCCTCTGGGCTAAGGCTGCAAATGAACCAAACCGTTCGTGAAATGTTCGAGGCTCGACTCGGTAACAACTCATTCGATTTCGATTTGAGTACTAAATGAGCCAAACCTGACAGTATTCGGCTCAATTAGTCTCTCGATTAGGCTCGCGAACCTAGATTCCTGGAGTGTACATGTATATCTCATAAGAATATCACATATAAGCTTGAGTATGTTTAAACTTTTACATGTGCATCATGAAAATTTTATAAATTGTCCATGTATAAACTTTTAAATGTGCCATAAACTTAAATTTTAATACTAGGATTTTTTTATTTTATATATCTACGTATTTATTTATGTACAAAGTAAATTTTTTTATGAGAGCATAACTATCTAATACTTTTGACACGTTAAGGCTTGTGAACAAGCTTGAGTTCGACACAAACCTAGGCAAGCTCAGTTCGAGCTCTGCTCGTCAAATTTTGATTGAGCTCGAGTTTGGCTCGATTCGTTAAAAAATTAAATGAACAAACTTGAACATCCTAAAGCTCGGCTCGATTCGGCTCATTTGTAGCCCTACTCTTGGCATTCAGTTTGGTGCTAGTGTAGATGTCTTAATTATTGCTCGTTTTTACCTGTGCTGTCAACCCATTATACTATTTATTATTTATTATTTTGTGTGTGTGTGTGGAAATTCTTGTTTCCTTTTGAACTTAAATATCTACCTTGCTATTTGAATTGAAACGGTAACTGGTTTAAAATCTTGCAGGAACAGGAACGGCATCTCATTGTTTCTCCCTTTCATGGCGTAAATTTGGGAGATTCAGCTTTTCCTTTACAGCTTCATAATTTAAGTAATTTACGGCTATTAGATACAGTTTAACGCATACTCCATGGTAGCAAATTATATATTTACATGGCTTCGTCAAGGTCATGTATGTTTTATATTTTTGAGGGTTTGAACTATTGATTTACGTGATTGGACGTTCGTTCCATTTCTTCGATCGTGTTTCTTTCTTAGGTGAGAGAAATTTTGGTGCTCTCATCAGTTGAAATAGCTGAATTTTTCTGGGTATCTTTTGTATGTTTAACCTTTTATAAGCTTTATGAAACATAGTTATCTAGCATTTGTGGTAAACTGTATGAATTACGATGATAGCATTTGTGGTGAACTTTTAAGGTTTACTTGGATTTCGAAGCAATGCCAGCTGTTTTTGCTGTCTGCATCTCCAACCACCCTCTACTTCTTCAAATATAGAGGGAGAGCATCTCCAACACATCCCCTGGTTCACATTCTCCTCTATTTTATCTCCACGAAGATGAATAGTGACACGAATTGTCCCATTAACCCTCCAAAATGAAGGGTTGGACGACTCCACCTTCCATATTTGGAGTACAACCTCTGTATTGGGAGGGAAAGGTGTCTAACCCTCAATTTTGGAGGGTTGATGGGATTTTTCGTGTCACAATGAGGGACGGAGTTGGAACTTTTGTGAAGAGGGACAAACTATATTTGTGGAGGGGTGGAAATATATAATGAGCCTTTTTATGTTTTGTTTTGTCTTGTATGGACTATACACCTATGGGTGTACTATTTTATGATTGAGATGATCTTTGTTTGTTCCCAAAAAAAAAAAGTTCATTGAGTGTATCTAATACATATATATCATTGTTCGGATCGGTTTGAAACTGGAACAATTGATGTAAATCCATAGACCAAACCGTTTAACATGCTTTCTAATTTTTTAAAACCGAGACCAAACCATACTTTACTAAAAAATCAAAGCAAACCAATCGGTGTGGATTGATACTTTACTAAAAAATCAAAGCAAACCAATCGGTGTGGATTGATTTGAACTGGACGCACGGTTTGTCGGGTACTTTGCTCACCCCCACTCGACATGAAATAGCGAGAGCATTTTGAAGAAGAAAAAGGAAGACGTATCAGGACAAACGATTGGCGCAGAGTAGCTTTACTGTAGAGCAGAGATTTGTACAGATTTTAATCAATTTTCACACAAAACCCACTTCCCAACCTCCAATTTTCAGTAGTAGCAGATACCGGTAGAAGTCCTTTTTCTCCCTCCCATATTAACTATTTTCCTTCCTCACTGTTAGCACATTTACTACCTGCATTAATTTTGGGTACCGACCAGTATCCGTGCATGCGATTTGGGCTATTCATTTTCGGTTTTGGACGGTCTGGATTATGGAGAACGAAATAGGAGAGAGAAAGGGGAGGGAGAGAGAGAGAGAGAGAGAGAGTTTCGATCTGTGCCGTCCAATACATTTTTGGAAAGTCTGGATACAGCATTCAGGTACCACGTAGGCTCAGCCACGTGGTACCCATTCGGTACCCCGTAGGCTCAGCCACGTGGTACCCATTCGGTACCCAATTTTTTTTCTCCATATTTTAAGTACCATTTTACTTCCTCACTGATGGCACTTTTACAACTGCATTAATTTCCCCTTTCCTTCTTTGGATAAATTTAAAAAATTAGTTTTTTGGTTTTTTTCGTTTTGTCCTTATTCAAATTTTTTTTGCATTTGTTAGTTTTCGGTCGATTTTTTGTGATTTCTTGTCTTGTCTCGACGAGAGGAATCTAAAAAGTGTAAAATTCTTAGTCAAACTTAAAGTTTTGTGAATAAAAAAGAAAAATAATCCAAAAAACTGATTTATTTTGGTTTATTTTTGGCTTTATTGAAAAACTTTTACTTTTGACCATAATTTTATAATCTTTGGATTCGTCTCGACGAGATAAATCCAGAAACCATAAAATCTTGACGCAAAACTAACAAATTCAAAAAAAAATTGAATAAGGACAAAACGAAAAAAACCAAAAATCAGTTTCTTCAATTTAGCCAAACCGGAACATCTCTCTCACTCTCTCTCTTCGAGTTGTTAAAAGGTGACACACACACACAGACACTTATAGAAGAAAAGAAAAAAATGGCTCTAATTTCAAACCAAATGGCCTTCCAATCTCATAAGCTTCCGCCCTTGCCCCTTCTAACTCAGTCCAGTAGTCTCAGCAGAACTCACAGAGTTTGCGTGGGATCAACTGGTAACCATGCTCCAAGGTGAGTTCTCTTTGTTTGAGTAAGTTTCACAACCTGGTCACTCTATATTTAACGACTAGGAAATGTTCGTGCCTAGTTTTCGCTTTGGTCCCAGGCAGACAGGGGCGGTTCCAAGTGGGACCCGGGTCCTTGCATAACTCCAAGTAATTAGATAGACCAATACCAACTTTTTTTTTTTTGAACTGCGACCAAGACCAATTTGGCCACAGACACATGGATCCACACTTCTTTTTTGTTATTTTTAGATTGATAGTTTTATTTTACTTGAACAAAAAAGAAAAAAAAAAAGTTGATTTGAGATTGACAAATTTGATTCATTCAACTGGACATCAATATCCAATAAACTTGATATTTTACATGAACGCTAAACACATCAAGAGTACTTATAAAATAAATTGTTCAAACTGTTAAATAGACCCATGATCGTCCACTCAAGAAATCATCACACGAAAAGATCTTTGATTCCCAGAGCCCCCCATGACTAGGACTATCCAAACCTTTTTTCTTTTTCTTGACTTAAAGTACTCCCTTCGTTCACCTTTGTTGGTCTATTTTCACAATCTGTGTCATTTAAGATCGCTTATATCTTTCAATTTATAATGATATACTTTTATAATTTTGTAAACTTTGTATAATTGAATTAATTGAAATCTATCAATCAATATTAATATTGCATATTTTTTGAGATTCATAATTAAAAATGACACGGATTTAAAAAAATGGATCAACAAATGCGGACAGAGAGAGTATATTTTACAAATATTATGAAAATATATAATCCACTCTAACTCCACATCTTTTTTCTTTTCTTTCTTTTTTTTTTTTTTTTTTTCCTGTTATCATAGTGAGGTTGAGATCAATTAGAGAAGGCTTTCAGTCCACTGCAGGAATGGAGCCAGAAATTTCACTATGCAGGAGCGAATTATTTTTTCAAAAAGGACGAGGCTATATAATTCATAGAATTTTTTTTTTCTTCTATATAAAACTAGAGATTTTTTTTTCTTCGCAGGGACGGCCGCCTTAACTGGCCTCCTCTGGCTCCATCCCTAGTCCACGGCGAGAGGTTCCACGTTCACAAGTGACTCATTCCATGCCACCAGAGAAACAAGAAATTTTCATATCTCTAGACAAATGGGCAGAGGAAAATATCTTGATTCACTTGAAACACACTGAAAAAAGTTGGCAACCGAGTGATTTTCTACCCGATCCATATAACTCGGAAGGATTTGATGAGAAAGTGAAAGAGCTGAGGGAAAGCGCAAAGGAAATTCCCGACGACTATTTTGTGGTGTTGGTTGGGGATATGATCACCGAAGAAGCACTTCCGACTTACCAGACGGTTCTCAATACCTTAGATGGGGTTCGAGATGAGACGGGTGCGAGTCCTACTGCTTGGGCTGTTTGGACACGGGGTTGGACTGCTGAAGAGAATAGACACGGGGACCTTCTTAATAAATATCTTTACCTTTCTGGACGTGTTGACATGAGACAAATTGAGAAGACGATACACTACCTCATAGCCTCGGGCATGGTAAATCCTTCAAACTCATAATCTTGGGTTTATCTATCTATCCAAGAAGTTTCCTACGAGGGTTCCCTCACAAAAAAAGTGCGGGGAAACAGTTGTGGACCGTTGGATCCTATGCCCTTCATGCGATCCAACGGCTCACAACTGTTTTCCCGCACTTTTTTTTGTGAGGGAGCCCTCATAGGAAACTTCTTGTCTATCTATCTATCTGTCTAGTTAGTTCGTTCTAACATTCCTTTCTTTTTGCATCCAATTATATATTAGCAATAGGGTTGTTCAGCGGATCATCCGATCCGCTCAATCCGCCAAATCCGTCCAATCCGATCCGTCCGTTGACCCATCCGTGAATGTTCGGTTCGATTCCGGATCGAGAATTTCTTATCTGGCGGTTCCGGATCCAAATCGGATTGGATTGGATCTGCTCAATCCGCTCAATAATCCTTCTTAATCTGTCAAATCCACCTGATCCGATCCGATCCGTAACCGATCCGTAAATGTTCGGTTCGGTTCCGGATCTTAAAAACCATAATCCGCTCTGAGCGGATCGGATCGGATCGGATCCGGGTCCGATCCATCCGGATGACACCCCTAATTAGCAGTCAAAATCTTTGTGCCCAAATGTTTATGTATTCTATTTCCGTGTATACAATTATACTGCCAGATATATATAACGTGAGTTAATCTTGCAATATAAAAATAGTTACCTCACTAGCTATTATATATTCTATTGATCAGATAACAAAATTAGGGGTGTGCATGGGTTGGGTTATGCGGGTTTAAGGTTTTTTTTTTCTTTCAACCAACTCATACTTGGCGGGTTGTAAATTGTTTAAGTACCCGTCACCAACCCATAATCATCTTAATTAAATTGGCGGGTTGGTTTTTTTTTTTTTGACTGGCAGGTTAAGGCAGTTTGAAAAAATAAGACTTCACTATTTGAGAAAATAATGAAATCAGTAGCATAAAATCATTAATACCCAATATAGACCTCAGAACAGTTCATACAAAAATCAGTATGTATAAAAATCGTAGCTAATAATCCTTGCGAAGACATTGAAAGGTAAGTATCTTATTCGTTAATTACTACCATACATGGATATGTCGGGTTGGTTGGGTTAAAGGCGGTTTAGAGAACTTTTACTTGCACCCAAACCGACCCACTTAAAAAAAATTCACCCATCCAACTCAACCCGCTAATGGTTTTAACCTATATTTTCGGGTTGGGTTGGGGGATTTTTTTTTTCCGCACCCCTAAACAAAATATATATACTTCTGCTATGAAGATGGTAAGAAAAATAAAATTTCCAGTTGAATGGGAATAAATTATGAATGAATAAGCTTATCTGTGTCCATTGAAAAGACATTTCCATTAGCATTCTAATTAGTTCGATATTATGCATCACTTTTAATTGAAATAAGTTACCAGAAACATTGTTTAAATTATATTTTATAATTTCTTCATTTTTAATGGTTTTGCATGTTCCCTTTTAAGAAATTCAGAAGAATAACTTCTCGATTATTACGCTGAAAACATAATATCTATATATACAGACACCCCCAATCCATATGAATGGAACCGGGGGACCTGAGGTTGCTGCATGTGTAGCCCCATGCACAGCACGGGGCTGTGCACACGTTGCACAATAACATCCCCTCTTCCGAACCGGGGGCCTGTGCCCTGTAGTGAGTTTGTAGGGTACCCGGCCGCCAACTAACTTTGGCCCATGAATTTTATCAGGATAATCAAACTGAAAATAACCCGTATCTCAATTACATCTACACTTCCTTTCAAGAGAGAGCAACCTTTATATCTCACGGCAACACAGCTAGGCTAGCCAAGCACCACGGAGACATAAAACTGGCAAAGATTTGCGGCATGATCGCAGCTGATGAAAAGCGCCACGAAACCGCGTACACCAAGATCGTCGAGAAACTCTTCGAGGTCGACCCGAACGACACCGTTTTGGCCCTCGCCGACATGATGAGGAAGAGGATCAAGATGCCAGCCCGCTTCATGTACGACGGTCGCGACGAAAATCTGTTTGAACACTTCTCTGCTGTTGCCCAGAGGCTCGGAGTTTATACTTCCAGGGACTATTGTGATATTTTGGAATTCTTGGTGGGGAGATGGAATGTGGAGACCTTGACTGGGCTTTCAAGTGAGGGACGTAAAGCGCAAGATTATGTGTGTGGATTGGCCCCAAGGTTTAGGAAAATGGAGGAGAGAGCAATGAGAAGGATTGAGAAGCAGGCATCCCCTGTTCCTTTTAGTTGGGTCTTTGGTAGAGAAATTTGAGGTTTTGAAGATAAATAATGTTATGGAGTTTACTCCTTTTTAATGTGTAAAATAATGGGAAATGCTACGACATACATTCCTACTTGGGTTCGGTGTCCACCTCTTGAATCCATCTTTCTGTAGGATTTTAAAGTCGAGCGCAAGGATGTTCACCGAGCACACTCTCTTGCCAAGAGAACTCTTTCTATTTTTATGCAGGTTCCAGTTGTAGAAGATCAACAATTTTTTAAGAGAGCTAGGGCTGTTTTTTCTTATTCGATGGAGCTCTATTATTTGTGTTGTAATATCTGCAAACGGTTATTTATCTATTGAAAGTTCTCTCTCTTTCTAACAAAAAAATATAGTACATTTTGGATTAATGTTATGAATTTCTTACATAAAAACTATGAATTCAAGATTAATTGCTGGTAGAGATTTTTGTTTAAAATCGTACGATTTATCCGAAATGTTGCTCCCTCCGTCCATTTTTAAGAGTTATTTCATTTTGGGTTGTCATTATAATGTTATTTCATTTTGGGTTGTCATTTTAATTTGTAAAGTAATGAAAAATGCTACGACATACATTCCTATTTGGCTGTGGTGTGCACCCCTTGACATTCAAAATATTTTGGATTAATGCTATGGATTTTCTTTATATAAAAGTTAAGAATTCGAGATTGTTGTTATAGATTTTTGTCCAGAATTGTATGATTAATTGATCGAAAATGTTACTCCATCTGTCCATTTTTTTTTAAGAGTTCAGTATTTTATCTTGGTCACATCCTAAATTAGCTTTCGATTGCATGGAGGACGGACAGATTTAGAAATTTGTTAAGAGTGGGGCACCAATTTCTACTAACAAAAGGGTCACTTCCCGATTGATCTCAAACCTCCGGCTTGAAAAGATCATAACATAAGCATTCTGCATGTATAAAATGAAATTAACCAAAAATCCCTAATAAAGAATCCCAATTTACATATATACATATGCTGCGTGTATGCATTGGCTGCACATGTATCACTTTATGTTTAAACTTCGGAGAAAAAAACTCAAAAGTGGGTCCCACAAGAAGCTCAGTACATTTTTGGTTCCTAACATTTGTACCCGTAGGATTTTTCGTTTTTTTTTTCTTTCGTTTTGTCTCTTTCTTGAAAATAAAATTTAAAAAAAAAAAAAAAAAAAAGAAGAATTGAGCAACGGCACAACCCACGTGCCCCATTGTAAATCCATCCTTGGTGGAGGGTGACCCATAAATTTTTTACAAAGAGCGATCTTAGTGGGAGTTGAACAAAAGACTTGTGCTTTTAATTTTTAAAGTACTTACCTCCGCTCTCCTCTCCTTACGGTTTGAGGTAACCCTTGGGCTTAGTTGTTGCAGGTGCTCACTTGAACACCCCCAATTATTTATTTATTTTTTTGGATTTGTGTAATGCTTTTAGATTTATTTTAGTTTAGCCCTTCTAGAACACTGAATCAACAAAAATTTGAACACCCTACCCATAAAATTTTTAACGTAGACCCAACTTGAACACCTAACCCAAACAATCAGCAAACAAATCAATGCAATGTAAACCATAAGGTGACTCATAGTTTGTCAATTGAACACCCTAAAGTCTTTTTTTAAATATATTTATTGTAATTTTATCTCGGGTTTTATTTTAACATCTAATTATTCCTATACTATGAACACTCATCAATGCATATAATAAGTAATTGAACACCTAATACATTAGCTCAAAACAAAGTATACATCTCAATGACAAAAGTTATAAAAATATAGAGGAAAAAGTATTTATTGATATAAGTATCATGCTCCGGCTTTTCTCAAATCAATGATTAATTTGATATCTCAAAAAATAAGAGCATATGTTGAAAAAGATTCGTGTAAACTTATTTGTCACACAAACCAACAAACATCTGTATTAATTACTCTGTAATAGTAGGCAGTACTTGTAAGGTTTGTTCAAATATCGAGAGTATATGTTGTATACGTAATTGGGGTTCCAGCTGGGGACGGGGTCGATACGAGAATTCAGAGTCGGATAAATAAAATCATACCTGTTCTATATCTGAGCAGGTATTCTCTAAATTTCACGATACTCGCTATTAATGAGCAAAATTTTAAATAAACACTGTCTTCATAAGATCAATAGGGCGGGGTAGGGCATGTATCTGTCGTGTAGGGGAGAAATTGCCATGGCCTATTGAAAAAAAGAATTAGTAAATGCGAGCGTAAACTAATGCGGAGACCTTAACCATTAAAACTCAAAAAACTGAATTGGGGGATCATGCATGCATGCAGTCCCTATCCGAGCCGTTTGTGCTCAGCGATGAACAACCCATATTTGTTTGGACTCAAAAAACTACTCCATTCCAAAATAATGGTTACTTTTGGGTAGTCATGCCACTCAAATAATTGTCTTCTATATTTCACGATTTATAATATTTTTATAACTTCAAAAATTTTGTTTAATGAAATTAATTGAGATCTATCAAATAAGATCCATATTGGATATTGAAAGTATTATAAATTAGAAGATATAGACAATTTTTGAAAAATTCTAAATAAGAAAAGGTGACGAGCAATTTAGAACGTGGAAGTATAAAGAAAGAAAGAAAGATCTCCGCGTACTTTTTTGCCTTTTGGCGTTGTTCCTATTTTAGGATATGCTCTGTAGTAGGGCTGTAAACGAGCCGAACCCTATGGGGTTAGGGATCAGTTCGTTAAGGCATGAGTTCGGCTCGGGTTCGATTCAAGCCTAGACAAGTGGGCTCGAGTTCGGTAGGGCTCGTTAAACTCAAACGAGCCGAACCGAGCCGAATTTAGGCTCGAATTAAGGCTCGAATCAAGCTCGGCAGGGCTCGTTAGCAATTTAGAACACAATCTGAGAGGGGAAAGAGATATGCTTCAAAACAATATTACATGTAGATCTACCACAATAATCAAGAAATTAAACAAATCTGCCACAATAATCAAGAAATCAAAAGAAAAAGAACACAAGAAAAAAAATATTGAGAACTAAATAGAGTACTATAGTTAGGGATAAAACTCATCTGTTCGTAGTAGAATACTTTAGTTAGGATAAAAGAATAACAAATTACATAAAAGTTTCTCAACTATAAAATATTTACATGTAAACCCCTAAAGTATTATTAATTCGTTTTGACCTCAGGTTCGCGAGCCTAACCGAGCCGAATCCACTTAGGTTCAGGTTTGGCTCATTTATGGAACGAGCCTAATATTGAGGTTCAAGTTCAGTTCGTTTAGTAGACGAATCGAACTCAAACGAGCTCTTACCGAATCGAGCCTCGAATAGTTCGCGAACGGCCCAGTTCATTTACAGCCCTACTCTGTAGTACGGGTGCGTGACCTAATCAACGTGCTCTTATGGTACTGGATAGGTTTCAGAAAGCTTTCAGAGCGGAGTGCAGCTTATCATTTCTCCGATCCAATGCAACGCTGCCAAATCATTGAAAAGAACAAACGGCCATTAATTTCGGCTCTTCCATCGACCAACTCTCTTCGACACTCTCACAACCCTTCTTCTCCACTTAGATTCCATTCCTCGCAAAAATCCAAGCCAGAATAAGGTACGTAAATCTCTCTCTCTCTCTTGAAAAAGTACAATCTAGGGTTTATATTCGCTCTGTAATTCTGTTTATTTATATACGGCTCAGTGATTAGGTTTCGAAATCATGTGTTGCTAGGGTTTAATCGAACTGTATGGATTTGAAATTCAGATGAGTTGAGATTTAATCGGGGACTTTAATTATGGCTTCTGAATCTAGTGCGAGTCTTGTTGGCGGGACTGTAGCTGATGAAACCCTAGGTCAAGATTCGGCCTTTGAGAGGGTTTTGGGTGGGGAAGAGGTAATGGTGGAGGTGGTGGGTTCTGATGTGCTTGTTGATGGGATTGGCGGTGTGTCGGCGGAAGAGGGTTTGGAGAGGGAAATTAAATTTGTTGATGTTGAGGGAGTTGGGGATTTGGGAGGTCGAGTTTCGGAGTCTAATACCGAAACTAGGGCTGAAGGTGTTGACGAAACTGTGGGGTCGTTGAGTGAACAATTCCATGTTGTTGGTGCGGAGGAAGTTTCCACGAGGGCAAATGAGGAGGGGTTTTTGGAGGGAGGTGATCCTTTGGTTGATGGAGGCGGCGATCTCACTGAAGCCAGTGTTTCGTGCAGTAAAGCTCCAAATTCTGGAACCGAGACAGGGTTGGTAGTTCCTATAGCGAATTCAGGATCATCGAGTGAACAGGCACAACTAGTTGCTGGAGAAAAAGTTGGGGTTAGCGTCGAGGATGGTTTGGAGAAAGGTATGAAGCAGGTTGAGGAAATAGGTGGTGCGCTGGATCATGTTGAATTAGTGTCAGAAGGGGGTGATGTTTCGAATGATGTGATGGCTGACAAGGACGCTTTGAAGTGCAAAGCTGAAGTTCCTGTTGTTGGTTCTGAGGAGGGTAATTCAAATGATCCAGAAAACAATCACTGTCAAGTGACAGATAAAGATGTTGCTTTTCTTGATAGTGCTGAATCTATGAATCAACAAGTTGAAGGTGCTGTTGGTGGAGATCTTGGTGCTATGAAGGAGGAAGAGATTGTGCATCCAGAAGGCAATTTATGTTCTTCTGTAGATAATATAGCTGAGGAGAATGATGACATGGATGACAAGGTTTCTTCATATCCAAATGTTGGAGCTCCCAAGAATCTTGTCGAGGGTAAGATTGGAGTGGATGCGGGAGAAGTTGCTATGTTGTGTGGAGATTCAGGACTGTGTGTTGCACAAGGCCTAGTTGCAGCAGAATGTTCGGTAGCTGATGAGAGCAAGATTTCAATCTCCAACACTGTAAGAGAAGCTTTTGCTCCAAGTGAGCCTTCGACTACCGAAAACAGGGTGCTCGGTGCTTCAGATGACAATACTGATCCTGCAGAAGATCAAGTGTTGAAAGTCGAAAACATTAGTGGGGCTTCAGAAAGGGAAATAGCTGTATGTACTGAATCACAGTCTTACTATGAACAAACTGAAGTTGTCAATGGTAATGAAGCTTCAGTGATGGAAAGCAATTTATCAAATTTTGTATTGAAAATTCCAGTAACCGATGATACGCCTGCGACTGTAGCTTGTTTAGAAGATGATCAAAATATGAAGTGTGAGAGTACATGTGGGATTGCTGAGTCCTCAAATGAGCAAGCTTTTGTTGCTGAAACAGAGGAAGTTGCATTTATGGATGTCGAAGAGCTAGCAAATACTGAAGCTGAAGTGGCAAAGGTTGCAGTTTTGGATGATTATACATACATACAGAAAGATGAAGAGTTGAACATGGCTGTAGGTGGAAGCATGGGAAAAGATCGTGTTGCACAGGGAAATGCTGAGGCTGAGGCATCTGTAGAACCAACTGAAATTGACAACACAGAGGAATCTTCAATTCTTGACTGTCACGGGATTATTCAAGTTCCAGCATCTTGTCCTTTGGATGATAATGTTCCACTTTCAGAGAAAGATGAAGTCTTGAAGGTTGAGACTTTGGGAAAGAGCACAATAGAAGATACTTCCGCAGGAGTTGATTCTCGTCAAATGGTGGATCACAGTACTTCTATTACAACATGTTCCGATAGTCTTGAAGACAAAATATCTTTGCAAGATGGAAAACAAGAGACAGTACCCCACCTAGCTGATATACATACCCTTGAGGAAGACGGGGATCAGAGCATGAATATGCTGATTGTTGATGATAAATTGACTCAACACATTGGAGATGATACTCAAGCTGTGGGAGGCAATGAAGGACTTGGATTCTCGGAGAGTGTAGATGGGGGTGCAACTGGTGATCTTTATTTGGATGATTCCAGTATGCAGGACGGTGAAGATCAGGAATACTATATTGACTTAGGGCCGTTGAAGCAAAATGAGGGGCACGAAGTAGAAATGGGAGACCACAGACGAAGTGTAGACGATAAAAGCTCAAAACAATCAACTCTGAAGTCTGGAACCTATGGAAAGGTGCATCAAGGCAATTATCTTCTGGTACCAGAAAATGAAGGTGAGTTTTGTCTCTCCGACTTAGTCTGGGGTAAAGTAAAGAGCCATCCGTGGTGGCCCGGACAGATATTTGATTCTGGGGATGCGTCAGAGGAGGCAATGAAGTATTACAAAAAAGGCTGCTTTTTGGTAGCATATTTTGGGGACCGAACTTTTGCTTGGAATGAACCATCTCTGTTAAAGCCATTTTGGTCAAATTTCTCCCAGATAGAGAAGCAGAGCAATTCGGAAGCTTTCCAAAGTGCTGTCAGCTGTGCTTTGGAAGAGGTTTCTAGACGGATTGAGTTGGGGCTGGCTTGCTCTTGCATACAAAAAGATATCTACAAAAAAATTGAATCGCAGGTTTTTGAGAACACCGGGGTCCGTCAAGAATCCAGTAGGAGGAATGGCGTGGACAAATCTACGGGGGTGCGTTCTTTTGAACCTGTTAAATTTTTAGAGTATGTAAGAGCATTAGCACAGTCCCCATCTGGAGAGCCTAATAGACTGGGTCTTGTTGTTGCAAAAGCCCAATTGTTGGCCTTAAACCGGTTAAAGGGTTATAATTGGTTGCCCAAATTTCAGTTTTGTGGAGATTTGTCCGAGAAAAGTTCCAATGATCCACAGTTGGGTGAGTCGATTGACCATTCGCCCAATGATGAGCTAATACAATCCTTTAAGGGGAGGATGAAAACCGGAAACAGCTCTTCTCATAAGCGTAAACATAATCTTAAAGATATTGGGTACCCTAGCAAGAAAGAGAAGAAATTGTCGGAATTAATAGGGGATGTGGAAAATTCTTCAGATGGTGAAGATGGGTCAGATTTGAAAGCTTCAAGTAAGTTGGTTTCATCATCCTCTAGCAAGAAACGGAAGAGTGTTGATTTCCTTTCTGATGGCTCTGACGTTCAAGATAGGCCTGCAAAAGTGTCTACCACTGCATCTTCAATTCCCAAACCATCATTTAAGATTGGTGAATGCATTCGTCGAGCAGCAAGCCAGCTGACAGGCCCGCCCTCAATTGTGAAGTGTAACGGTGAAAAGATTCAAAAGGTAGAAGACGGAAGCAGTGAGGTACCTGATAAATCCCAAAGTGCAAGGATTAATTTTCCCACAGATTACTCATCTTTGTATGAGATGCTATCACAGCTTAACTTGACAGCTAAGGCTCCTATGAAAGGATACGGATTGCCATCTACCATTATCAGTTTCTTCTCTGGTTTTAGAAATTCGATAAGTTTGGGTCGGTACTCTGGGAAGCAGAATCAAGTTCTCGGAAGAGTAGGTGGAGGCAGGAAGAAAAAAATGTCTCATGGTGTTGGGCATTCTGAAGAATTTGAGTTTGATGATGTGAATGACTCTTACTGGACTGATATGAGTATTCTAAACAATTCAGAAGAGCAACCATCCGGCGACAATAAGAATAGAGAAGGCGAATATCAGCTTGTGGCCTTTGATCCAAATAAACCCCATAAATCGAGTCGTAGGCCTTACTCTAGAAAGAAGCGATTTTCTAATGCAAACTATGAAATGGAAACAGAGGAGGCAAATGGGTATATTGATAAGGTGAAACAAGATACGTCCCCAGCAGAACTTTTACTGAACTTCTCGGAGGGAAATTCTATTCCTTCTGTACTGAATTTAGGTAAAATATTCAGGCGCTTTGGGCCTTTAAAGGAATCTGAAACTGAAGTTGATGTGGAGACTTGCCGTGCCAGAGTGGTATTTAAGAGAGGTTCTGATGCACAAGTGGCTCTCAGTAGCGCTATGACATTTAACATTTTTGGGCCAGTGACAGTTAATTACCAGCTCAACTATACACCATCGAAGCTCAACTATACACCGTCAATCTCATTTGAAACCTTTCCCCTTGCGACAACACCAGGCCTGGAGGATGCAACTTGATATCTCTGTTTGAAGATCTATTCTGGTAATGTTTTTACTCCATTTCATTGGACGATTTATTCGGGCAGCTCTTTTTTTCAGTTTCATATAACTCAAGACAATACAGAAGTAAACATTTGATAGTGAATATGTCTGAAATATGGAAACCATTGGAGAACAAAATCCATAGTCTTTTGTAGTTAAGGTTTTATCGTCTTTCTAAAGCGCGTGTTTAAGATGAGACCATATTGTTATGCTCATGTATCGTTTTGTGAGCAAAATGCTTGCTGAAAACACATTTAAGAATTGTATGGAGTTAGTTGGAGATCCTAACTACACGGCTTAAAGAATTGTACTGTGTATTAGGATATGGGAAATGGGCCTGTTACAAAAAGTGGAAGTTGGAAAGGTCATACCTCTAATGACACTTACATGCATTACAGATTACTTGAATGACTGAAAAAAAAAAAAAAAAAAAAAGAAGAAGAAGAAGAAAAAAGAAAGACCACAATAGAGAATCTAATTCAGTTAGAGCACTTCAATAAACTACACATTGAAATTTGTTTGGTAAAGTATACGTCGGTACATACTAAATATTCTGGTAGTCATTTGGCCTATCCATGTCATATACATGTCTTCTCGTCCATGTGCTTCGATCCCACTTATCAATCGTGCATTTTGACACTTGAAGGAATTTGATATTGAAACCTTTAACTTTTCCCTGTGATAGAGTTTCCAACTTGTTTGAACCCGTTCTATGCACGGGTGAGATTAACATGCACACACAATGTATGTACATGGGCATTATAGGTAGTACGTGGACCTTAATCATACAGACATACACACATAATATATTTAGCATATGATAATAGAATATAACAAATCAGAGATACAGGCCAGAAAAGCATGCCTTTTTTGGGTGCTCGTATGGAATATGAATTGAGGAGTTTTTTTTCCCAGAACAGAAACGTGACATAACGTAATCCTACATAATATATTGTTAAAATTTCGGAGAGAGAGAGTTAAACAAAAATGTAGGCCCAAAGCATACCTCTCTGAATTGAACAGCGCTAGTTTGTATAATTCCTGCTACTAACTGTGATAAATAATCGAAACACTTAAAAAAATGAGCTCATCTGTGTTTAAGCATAGGTTTTTCTTTTTTCCCCAGACCCACCAAAGAGGAACAGTTTCTTTCAATGAAATAGATGAGTTATGTGAGTAGGACAAAATAGTAACCTTTGATGAGTTGATATACGCTCCGTGAACAAATACTCATCGCGAACGAGTTGAACTTGAGACTCAAAAATTTGTCTGAACTTGGTGCTGGAAAACCTGTTGAGGTTATTTATAACTTCTCCAAAATTGAGACGAATTGTAGATTGTAATCTAGACCAATCATGAAACCATCAATGATGGAGGATTAGGGTTAGCCGTGTTGCTTTTAGAGCATGTAAACTTGCAATTAGGAGGTGGAATACGGGTGTGTGGGAAGCTGAGATTTACCATGGAAATATGGAATGTTTCGTTTGTTATGTTTGTAAAGGCAGTTAGTTAGCCATATGGGTGTCACATGTGTAAAACATGTTTAACTGCGAGTCATGGGACACGTGTTAAGTCATGCAACCGCAACTGAGAGTCGAACGGAGGTTTGTGGGTTAAAAATAATTCAAAATTCTTAGAAATTAGGATTTGGGGTATGGAGAGTTTTGTAGGCAAAACACATTGCTATTGGGTATCGATAGATTGCCTTTTGAATTCCTGTAGTTGGATGATGTACTTTATTGTTTTGCCTAGTTAGCGGATCATCTTGCATACTTGGAGTGGAAGTATCCGAACTACATTTACAGAGAATTCCTGTCTTACAGTTTGATAGTTGTCTCATTAGTAACCTGGGTCTGCATTGAGGAGAATCATTTGTTTCTGCTGGTTTTGAAGTGGTTTGGGATATTTCCACATCTGGCGAGTTTTCCCCTTAGGCTCAGTTTGGATGACATTAATCTCAAGGGGGAATGGGAATGTGATGCCTTATACTCATGATTCCAACGTTTAGAACAAACAAGAACAGGAATGTGATGCCAGGCTTTTCTGATTCCGATGTTTGGCAAAGATAGGAATATGAATGTGATTCCTGATGACATATTCAATCAGGAATCACATTCCTAGAGTGAGTGAGAATCTGATCCCTCCCTTACCCCATGGGAATTTCAGATTCCTGGCTCATTCATTAAGAAAAGGAAATGTTGAGTTTAATAAATTTCCAAAATAATTGTTTCCCGCGTAAGATTACTGAATTAATCCAAATACCGAAATGCAATTCCTCCAGGTATCCCTAGGAATTTGATTCCGAGTAATTATATTTCTATTCCTACTCAAAAAAATTCTCAAGAATTTGATTCCCGGTAATCATAATCCTATTCCTGCTCAAGATTCCGGCCATCCAAACACAGCCTTAAATCTGTTTGCGATGTTTATTTTAATTGGGAGGATCCAATCTATCCAAACATCAACGTTAGTTTTACATCTTTGAAAACACAAAGAAGATAATGGGAAAAAAAACAAGGACATTGTAATACTTGTTGGGTCTTTTTATGATGCACTGAATTTTTCTGTAAGTTCTTTCTTTCTCATGTGAAATATTCTGTCTGAATGATTGGTTTTTCTTGTGGTCAATAGGGGCTGACAGAAGATGAGCTACACGCCGCATGGATTGCTGAAGAAGATAACCAGACTCCATTATCTGGTTATACGTTTCTAAATTCCTTTCGTTCAGGGCTCCTACTCTTGTATGTTTAACTATGCATGATGTCACTTTGCTCACTTGCTTTACTTGGTGTGATGTTATCCTAATAATTGATCTATCTCGAGGGTTCCTATCCGCGATGTATATGATAAGAGGTTCTGATCAATTACGGGAACCATGATTCGTGCTTTTGTTCTTTATACCTAGCAGTTGTCTGTGCTTGTTTGCCAGATGAATAATATTTCCATGTTAGTTTCATGGCAGAATATTATGCTGCTGTGGATAAGAATGCGAATCATTGGCCATTTTGATTCATGGAGTTATGGCTCAGTGTGTGGGCAAGGTTTGGTTCTTGGACAGTAGTTATGCAAGTTCTGAGTTTGGCGATTATTCATTGAGAATTCCGTCAATTGTTATATTCTTTATGTAGTGCTTGGGATAACAAAGCCAATGTTATTTTGATGTGGAAGTACATGGTGGCTCGCATTTCACTATTCTACTAGAGAATAGTGGTTTGCAAACATGATAAAATGTCTTAAGATATGATACTACTGCCGCATTATTTTTTTTAGTTAGACGGTGGGGTCTGGGCTGATTAACCCCTTCTTCGGTCCGGTCAAGGTAGGTCATCCACGCTGGGAAGGGATTTACAAGAAATTACTTTCGTGCAGCTTATCCAAGAATCGAACCATCAAGTGTGTGAGCAAACTTAGCAACCAACCACTGCATTTGAACCCTATAGAAGTGTATGAGGCCTGCGTTCAAGTCTGTGTTGGTGGACTTATGGCCGAGGGCTGATTTGACATTTGTTTGATGATCACAATATTCTTGGGTTATATCTGATGTTTGGTTAAATGTCTCATTCTTGATGAAACATCGATCCTATGTAAAATCTCACACAGATACGCATTTTGCAAGGATGTAGGTTTCAATTATCTTTCGATGTCATGTATGATAACTAATGTGACTGCTTGTCTCTGGACAAGGTTTTTCTTAGAATATGGATCAAGTTTCACTTATTATTTAAGTGAATTTCAAGCTACTTGTCGAACAAAGTCGCTCGTAAATGAGTTTTGATCGAGTCGAGTATAAGCTGAGCTTGAACAGCTTTGGTTTTTTTGGTGTTCCCCAATCAAGTACTGGGTTAATCAAATACATACTGAAAGAACTGAAGGCTGAAGGATATTTGTTTGTTGTTGAGAAAGATAAAAGGAAATCACTTCAAACTACAATATCAAATTGTATCAATCAGTTAATTGTCTACCTCTCATTATGGAAGGGTGTTTAATTTAGGGTCCTCTTATTTTCACTGGCTGAAAATAAGGCAAGAAGACAAAAAATATAGTAGTACTTTTTTCACTTTTTTATACACTTTTACATATTCTTATATGTTCTTCACACAATTTAATACGTTTTTTAAACCTTAACGATAACCAAGTGGACTGATTTTAGAAATTTCCGTTAATTTAAGTGAACCTGTCATGATATACACCTATTTTACTTCAAATTTAACGACCTTTGAAAATAGTATGACTAATGCTACGTCGTTTGAGGCCTCAGTTTGTGACCATTTTTGCTTTGATCCCACTCTAGACTTTTTATAGAAGGTAACAAATTGGCCGTATGTTGATCCACTGCTGTCATGGTAGTTCCACTGTTGATGAAGCTTCGCTACTGTCACGGTAGTTCCACTGTTGATGAAGCTTCCATGCAGAGACTGTCCAATACAAACCAAGTGACTGTAACACATAGGCAAGAGTTCTACGGCACAATTAGGCATTGTGCAACTAGATGGCCTAGGCCAAACACAGAGCTCCAAAATAGGGAGAGAAACTTTTGGAAAAGTCGCAACAGTGGATATAGAAAGAAACTGTTGCAGAGAATCCTTTTTCATCAGTGGTGATCTCCCTAAGCTTATTTGCATCTAAAGCACGAGTTAAATAGTAGGCAAATTTACACTCCCTCCGTCCGTGTTTGTTGGTCTATTTTCGACATTCGTGTCATGTCTTCAATTGTCTATATCCTTCAATTTATAATAGGTTTTATGATTAAAAAAAACTCATATGAGAGCTATCAAATAAGATTCGTATTGCATAATTTTAAAAATTCGTAGTAAAAGATACGTACAATTTTTTAACGTGTGAGAAATTGATAAATAGTGAAAGAGGACTAACAAACACAGACGGAGGGAGTACTTTATTTTAACGGTTAGAAATTGTTTGGGGAGCTTTATATTGTAGGAGTCGGTAAGTGTTCAAGTCCACGTAGCCTCTTATTGGAGCTAAACAACAATCCTGACATTACACTAGTGTTGGTGAAACAGTCGTTAACTTCAGACCTGACACAGGTGCGGTGAAGTTCTCAACAGATAGTGAAGTGAAGTGATGTGACGGGACAATACTCTCTGACACAACACAGAGGTGAGTAGGTACCATACCAAAAACTAGGGACAGCTTCTATGTTATATAATCCCCACGTGTAGCATTCACCACCAAGTGGCATTCGCAAACAGCTTCAACTCTTTAGCCGCGTTTATAGCTGACACCTTCTCTTTATAACCGACACCTCTCTCTCTCTCTCTCTCCCCCATATCATAAACAGAGTCCTCCCCCTCCTAATTTCAATTCCAACTGATCCATCCAGCCATTGTTAAAGCTACTGTTGCAGTAGAAGTTAATAATCATGGGGTCAGAGACATTTGTGGAAGTGATCTTGGCAATCCTGCTACCTCCTGTTGGAGTCTTCCTTCGTTATGGCTGTGGAGTAAATCTTCTTCTTTCTTTTCTTCTACCATTAATCTCACTTCCAATTTCTTCACTTTCCTTGACATTTGATGCATTTTTTTTTTATTATAGAAATTGAATTGATAATCACTTTTTCCCCTTGTTGTAAAGTCTACACTACACACCTTTAAAGCTGTATACCGTACCCACACACTATTGTGTGGTCTAAATTGTGTCACCTCATAAAAATTCATAACATTTTGATGCGGCTCGTAACATTTATACTAAAAACTTGTAGTTTTTCTCAGCTGTATGATTTATAACATTTTCACTGGTAATTGTAACATTTGCTTCTAATTACTTTTTAATAATAAAAATCATAACATTTTCGCTAAAAATCATAACATTGGTGCATTTCGTAACTTTTATACTAAAAACTCTCGTTTGACATTTTGGAGGTAACCCAAATAGGAGTGTGTATTATAGGCTTTTCCGCCTCTGGAGTTGTTGCTGATGATGAACTTTTGCAGGTAGAGTTCTGGATATGTCTGCTGCTGACATTGTTGGGGTACATTCCGGGAATCATATATGCAATTTATGTATTAGTAGTTGGTTAGTAAGATGATAAGTTCTGTACCAATAAGTTGACATCAGTGCATGATTTTAACTGGGACACTGCTGGTCAGATCTTTCTCTTTTTTTTTTTTTTTTTTTTTGTCTCTTCAATTTGATTTTGACTGTGGGCGTTTGTTTTTAGTTTCAACTTTATCATGTAAATTAAAGGATTCAAAACTTTATGTGGTACTCAAATTTGTCTTTAGCTGGCTTCTCTTCCTCCAAGGCTGTATTGAAAAGGATCGTTACAGACATGATGATGAAAGAAGCAATTAGCTATTACCATGCATGGAGGTGTATTACAGTAGTAAGAAAGTCTCCAGTTCCCAAAACTATTAGAAGCCATGGATATTTAGGTCCTCAAGGATGACTTGAAGCGACATTTGCAAGAGAAAAGCAGAAATATTTCAGGAGAGTTTTACAACTTCAGAACATGATCACAATTCACAAACAAACAATCAGTTTCAAGCTCCTACTTATAGAACAATGAAACGTTCCACCTATTAAGTATGTTCAATTACCGGAAAGAAAAGAAAAATGTTCACAATTGCATCTTGGGAATATTCTTAAAATTCTTTTTGTCAAATGAATGCATAAGGGACACTTTTCCTTCAATTCACTTTACTAAATATAGATCGAGATAGCAAATTATTACCAAACTGAAAAGGAGTCCTTTTCCTAGTCTACCCAATCGTAAGCCATTCAACATCTTTCCTCACTTGTAACCCATATGGACGTAAAGATGCAAATATCCATAGAGGAGGGTTGCTACTGTGCGCACCTATGCTTTTGGCATATGGTGCGCATCTCATATGGAGACTCACAAAGTCTCGTATACACCCACAAAATCTCATATTTGGTGCCACAAAATCTCATATTAGAAGACCAAAACACAATAAATAAGACCACAAAATCTCATATGGATGTGAGAAAGTTTTGGAATAAAAAAATCAAAAAAAATGGCAACCGGTTGGTCACCGGGCCCACCGCTTGGAAAAAAAATCCATATGAGATTTTGTGACTTTCAAAATGAGTGTTTGTGAAAGAAAATATGAGACTTTTGTGGTCCACTACAGTTCAAAAAATTTATATGAGAATGTGTGGCTGAGTATATGAGTATATGAGATTTTGTGGGTAAGTATATGAGACATGTCACTATCAATACACAACAATATTTTTGGACTGTAGTGGTCCACAAAAATCTCATATATTCCTCCACAAGTTCTCGTTTTTTAAACCAAAAATTCTCATATGTTATATGAGTGTTCTTCGAAGTATATATGAGATTTTGAGTGGTATGACTCAATGTAGACGAAAATATGTATTTCTGTGGCACCTTATATGAGACATGTCACATCAATATATATACACACAATATGTATCACATTTTCACTACAGTCCAAAACTATCATATGAGATTTTGTGGGACGTTTTGAGGTTGACTTTTGCCAATATGAGATTTTGTGGCTCATTCGAATTTTTGTGGTACTTTTTATGAGTATTTGTTGCTTCATATATGAGATTTTTGAAACCCAAAATGTTATATGAGAGATCACGCAAGGTTTTATGATTTTTTTTGGTTCTCCATATGAGATAAAAATGACCGGTATAGGGGGTCACTTTTTGCATATGTGGCGCAATCTCGGCCGTCGATCTGGTCAAAGTTGCATATGGTACGCCCTTTCATATTTTTTGCCATAAAATCTCATATGTGACCCACAAAAACTCATATTTGTGTCACAAAATCTCATTTTTGAGCCCAAAAAAGGGTTGCACATAGTAACATGCCCCTCCATAGAGAACGTGTAGTGGGCTGAACAGTCAACTAGTACAGAAATCGAAAAATCCAGGGGTACTGACCACGCACCGACCGGCGCCAGGGACCCTGTTGTGGGTCCCACTCGGTCGATCTGAGCCGTCCATTCGATCCAGAATCAAATTCTGAGGGGGGCCGTGCGGGAATCACCTCAATCGGACGCTCCTAAGTGCTCGATCCAAAATCACCCCTTTTTGTTCAAAACAGGTCGACCGTGTGGGACCCACAACGGGGTCCCCGGCGCCGTCGGTGCGTGGTCGGTACCGAACGGTCCGTACGTATAGAACGGTTGTACAGAAATATCTTTTTAGTATTCTCGAGGTATGCCGTCTTTGACCTGGAAACCTTTGAGGCACACTGCCGAGCAGTGGTGTTGCCGAAGGGAGGCTGGGCTAGGAAGCTAGCCACAAACAATGATTCATGGCTCGGCACGCCGAAGAAGCCCAGAAGGCTCGATTGCCTTAGCCGAATATCTGGCAATCCTTATTAATCACTTGCAACGAAGCAGCTCGGCTAGACGTCTGCGTCGGACGCCACGTCAGCTGGAGCAGAAGGCCAAGAACGACCAAAACCATATCATCAGCACCAACCGAGCGGACCTTTCATGTTGAACGGTACAACCCAGGTGTGGTTAGGGTTGACTTAGCATGGGTGCGACACGTCAAAGCAGTGGAACACGCTCGCGTAACCATTATCAATGACGTCAGCCGAACGGTGCATGATACTTGTCGGAGGACGAGTGGGTGCATGTGCTAGTAACCAACTCGCCCGCCCTTGTCAAGTGTGATGTCAGTCGAGCGGTTATCGTGCGCGCTAGGCACGATAGTACTTGGAGACAAGGAAATGAGTACAGCCAGAAGGAGGTACTCATTCTTACTTCACTCAAACCCTAGATCTGAGTACTTGGCTGCTTTTTCCTTCTTCTACTTACTAGACCATTAAGAGTACCATTCTGGACTTCACGGTCCAGTCCGGTGCTAACGCGGGCCTTTTATTGCGCAGGCAAGAAGCTCAGGTGAAGGCTCCACTCAGACAAGTTCCTCTTCAATCAGGCGGTACAAAGAAGGCTGATACTAGAAGTTGAGGCCCCATAGAACATATAGAGACCAAAACTCTGATTACAATATTAAGGTTGATGACTGTCAACTTGTAGATGAGCCGAAGCTCCTATGAACCAGATCCCACAACCACAAGGGCGACAATATATTAGTCAGCTATTCAATACAAACTATGTGTAATTCTATATGTGAACGCATCAGGACAACACATAGACAGGATGTCTTAGGGCATGTGTGTATGGAAATAAAAATTCAGCAGTTCGAATTCTATAACAGTTAGGACATTAGTAATGAAATCAACTGGGTCGAGACAGAATGGTTCAGTTTACCCTCTCTTTACCTTATCACTTTCCAATCATCCACCCACCTAGAAACATTAATTTCAACTAAGAATCACACTTCTTTGGGTCTTGAAACGAAGACTACCAGGTCCAAATGAATTGAACAAACTTTCAATAAAATTTTAACATCGTCAACAAAATTCTTTTTTTTTTTTGGCATCGAATTTGGACACCTTCTTCGCATCAAGTTTATCTAGCTTCTCTACAAATGGCTGCCAAAGTGTACACATACGCATAAGTGGGATCTAAATTTCACTCCTAAGACTTCTTAATTTTAAAGAGTTTGTGTACTCAATGTACTACCTACAGCAATCTCTATCTTCCAAATATTTTCAAAAAAACAAAAGGGACCCATAAGAATGAATAAAAACCGAATTTCCTATACTTTGGCCTAAGGTACGTAATTGGGTGTGAAAAACAAATCACGCAACTGACCACTTCAGAATATTATAATAACTTAACTGGATTTGGGGCACCATAATTTTTTAGCAAATTAAAAAAAATACAGGTCAGAAACTAGTTAATTCCGACGTCTCTTTGAACTGGAGAAAAAAAAGACTGAGATCACCTGAGAGATCCAATGTTCAACTGCTTCCTGTATACTATATATGGAACAAACTGGTAAAAATTCAAACTTAGCATTGGATGATTGTTGAGATTTAGTTGCAACGGAAAATTTATTTTTATTTTTAAAAAAGCTTTTTATCTTTTGAAAATTGCATAATAAAAAGAATTATTAAAAACTTGGGGTTCCACTTAAAGATAGCTACAATGCAATAGGAGCCATGCTCAAGAGCCATCCTTGGGAGTTTGTTTGAGGAGCCCATTGAAGACAAAAATGACACCAAATAATTAGCTAAAATACCAGGAGCCTCACTTAGGAGCCATTGTCAAGAGTGTATTGAGGATGCTCTAATATTAAATTCCTTAAAAGATGAGGAAGAAAGTTTTCTCCAAAACTTTCATATCCCAGTGATGCACAGCACAATGATGAAGCTGTGAGAGCCACAACCCTAATCACACAAAGGTACCAGCTTTGATCAACTCACCGTTTGCTTCGAACCGAAATTCTACAAGGATATCTTTTTGAAAAGGAGGACATATTAAGAACCAAAGATAAAAGACATTGCATGATTATAGCGTCCATTGGGCATCCACGTAAAATTGTTGCTTGCATCCATGATTATTGAACCTCTAGATCACCTCGCTAGAGCCAAATGTATAGGGATCTACTTTCAACAATACTAGCAAAAAGAGAATGACTTATCTCAAAAAGAGTGAAAAGCCAAAAACACCCAAAAATCCCCTTAATGGAACGGCACCTAAATTTAGCTTGGTTTGGACATCTCCCCAAGTACAGGTTTATCTAGCTTATTACATTTCTTGATGGCTATTATAGCTCAACTTTGGGAGGAAGGATATGAGGAATTTGTAAGGTTCTAAAACTCGATAGGTGCAAGCCAGGCGGCCGGCACCGCCTAGCACCTCAATGACATTCATTATGAAAAGATTAAACATTCATAATTCTGTCCATCCATCAAAATCATAACCCCTTTTCTTGATTTACTACCATAAACCCAAAATGAGCTGCTGTCTAAACCTCAAAAAAGTGATCTCACATCTGTAATCTTATCTCATGTTTAAACAGGTAATCATTGTACCACTATAGCAAAAGCCACCAAAACAAAGAAAGGAAGTTACAATTTTTTTCTTCCTTCGCTAGACAGAACAAAATTTTGAATCATTGTAAGTGTAACACATCCAAATTTGCTCAAACTCCAAATTCATTACATATAACAAAAACCCAAATACTCCAACCCAAACCCAGATCCACCCACCCACACACACACACTCACACACACACACACACACACACACACACAGAGAGAGAGAGAGAGAGAGAGAGAGAGAGAGAGAGAGAGAGAGAGAGAGAGAGAGAGAGAGAGAGAGAGAGAGAGAGATGAACGATTTCAACCAGCGGTCGCAATGAGAGATGAACAGATCGATAGATGATATCAAGGTTACTATAAAACTAACCCTGAAATTTAACTAAGTCCGCTGAAATTTGCTAATTCTGTATTTTACCCCAATTTTTCCGACTTTTTCGACTAATTCCAGACTTGCCGACCATCCGACTGGTACCTATTCCCGATTAGTCGTCCCAGCAAGTAAATGGACCAACTACACACTAATCGCCTTGGTGGGATGCCAACTAGCGACTAGTCCCCTATGAATTCCGAGTTTTGGAACACTAGGAAGTTGAGCAAGCAACTACGTATAGGATCTAACAGAAATAGAGATCAAGAAACTATCAACTTGAGCAACAAATTGATAATAGGAGCTGAAAAGCAAGGAGTACACGTCAGAAAATGTCATCGAAGATTATTTTATTTTGTAAGGTAGTCATTTAGATTACATGGGCAAGGTTAAAAGAGATTCAAGCCATGAAGGCTTACACCTGAGTGTTAGGTTCATGTCTGAGTATGCTTTCCAAGAGCCAATACATCATTTAAGAAGAGTAAGAGCTTGGAGTGACGAAACTAGTTGAGTGGCTAAAAAAATGAACAGATGCCTTGATTGTCGGAAGGATATAGAGATTATGGCAAAAGAGCTCAATTCGGTGTTAGCCAGCCGCAAAACTATAAGTACATTACACAGATTGTTCATAGTGAGTTTAACAAAACATATTGCTATCTATGAAAGGAGACGCATTTAATTTACTACATAGAACATTAAAAGTATTGAAGTATGCAAATATTTGAAACAGAGAAAGATTGTCGAGTGTGCAAAAATGGGAAAATAATTTCACCAGGACAGGATTCAGGGAGTAATAGCCCTATGATGATGAGTTAGGTTCTTTTGTGATGGCAAAGTTGACTCTTGTTGACTCTTTTGTCCAATCTTGCTACTTCAAAAACAGAAATAGGTTAAATATTCTTAATAAAGGATACAAGAATGATTGAACTCTGGGAGGCGCCAACAGCCCAATGCTGCCCTCCAAATAAAATCCAATATGAAATGCTGCCCTCCAAATAAAATCCAATATGAAATTTAAGGTTTCCAGCACAACAAGAAACTTAAATATTATAGTGGGCGGGAACAAGGTTTTGGTCTATTCTCATTCTTGCAATGGGTGAATATGACAATCTAACAGGCACAAGTACGTTTATTGAATCAAAGTGAAGAAGTTTTCAAACAAAATAACAAAGGACATCGCAGAACTTGCCAACAATTAAGGCTGATAAGCTTCTGGAAGCTGAAGACCCACACTTGCAGCAGATTTACCAAGTACTTTTTTCATTTCTTCTGTTCTATCCACCGCAATGTTGTACGAAAACAACAAATCCTGCACAAACCAGAGGTCATTCCGTTAAATAGAAGACAGAAATAACCAAAATTTTGGAAAGCAGTTTCCCCAACTACAAAATGTATACTACTGAATGAACAAAGAGGATCCATTTGGTTCCGATTCTTCTCTCTCTGGAGATGACAAACCAAGCCATACCAACCTACCCTAAACTAAAAAGATTCCCAGACCCAGTGATAAAACCAAGTGTATGTCTTACAAAAGTAGGCATTCAACTTTCAAAGAATGTAAACCAATGTATTTTCTGATTGGATCTGCCAACTTAATTGGAAAATAAAGCTCCTCCTACTCTGCTTGCTTGAAATTCAGTGTTTCACTCAATTCCTTCCAAAAAGCTTTATGTAAAAACTTGTTAGTCTAACATGGTAACAAAATCATCTTATTCCAGTAATAGGCACACCAATTATTGCTCATTTTTGTACATGCACTTATGATTGCCTCTCTACATGCAAGTCAAGCAGCAAGTTTAAGCTACCATGGCTTAGTAAATGGGCTCAAACACTCTAGCTACCATAGTTTAGTTCATTTCTCTGTGTACGAGCAAGACGCGGTCAACATTGGCTAACAGTATAGATAATAGATCAATCTAACATTCTCTCTCATTTCTGACTCGAATTGTTCATGGGAGGCAAACCAACCAAACTGCCCACGTTCTTTAACTGAAAACGAGGTTAGTGACATAACTCAAGCTAATCTTCACACCTTATGTGGATACCTGACCATACGTGGAGAGGCAAACAGACTGAACTAAGAGGTCATACATGACATTGTGCTTAGTAACATGAATACAGTCAAATAGACTCAATTTAACAAGACTTGAATTCCAGGAAGAAGTGCACCTATACCATTCCAGTACAACGATTCCCAAAAACTTAAGCTGTTATAATTGGGTCTTACAATATAACATCAAACCAACAATTAGAACTTGTGACTCAATTTGCCAAAGGGGATACAAGTGCAAATTAGGCAAGATTAGATAAAAATTAGCGCACAATATGTAAATTAGCCCAATATGTAGGCCTGGCTGTCAAGGTTTGAGACTTCGGTTTGCTCTTTCTTGATTCAAAACTTCCTGGATCCTATTAAATCTTGTTGGGGTGTAGAGACAGTCTACACGGGCTATGACCCGGTTTTAACCAGCTTGAAATACGAAATATCCAGACAAAACAACACGAAGCTAAAGATCAAATTAGGAGATTTCACAGCAAAATACACAAAAATTCAGTTGTTCAAATTTTCGTGGATATACAACAGGGAGGTGTTACCTTGTGATGGTGGACGCTGTTAAGGAGGTAAGTGTAATCATGGGCGAGCTTTATTTTCTGCTGAATTGAAGAAAGGTCGGATTGATGACGGCTTTTTCGGAACTCTTGGGATATGAAATCAACGAAATGAGACTTGTGATCTTCTTTACCAACGTGTTTCTTGACTGCTTTAAGAAGATGACGATACAACTTTGTAGCAGATTGCAGAGCTTCGGCAGAAGAACCCATTTCAGACCCTGCTTCAATTCTTTGGGGCGTGCTTGGAACTTGCGGATGGAGTGGAAAGTTCACGAGAAATTGGCGAGGAAATTGAATAGTCTTTAAAATTTTCCCATCTCTTTCTCTGTAAACCAACCGAGAAATACTTATTTCTGAAATTTGCGCCGAGCAAATGTGGACTATACATTATGCGATCTAAAGGTCCGGATCTGAGCCGTTGGATCTCATAATGCACGGTCTGGATTTACTCGGCGCAAACTCCTTGTTTACAAAAGTTCCGTAAATAAGTATTTCTACAAACCAAATAATAGAAGGAAAATTTTTACTTTTTTTTTTTTTTTCCCCACAAGTTCCAAACATTAAATTCAGGTTATCCGTAATAGTATATGTTTATGTACGCTTTTTCAATATCTAAATCATACCGACACGAGCAATTTTTTTTATTTGGTTTTGGTATTCAATTTTAAAAAATATAGGCAAGTTTTGGTTTGCATTTGATGTTATACGATACTGAACCCGAATCGTAGATTACATTTACATAAATGCCCTCATATAAATTTGAATTTTGATAATAAAAAAAATTAAATGAACCGAACCGATCCCCATCAAATACGGTTTAGGTAAAAGAAGACCCAATAAAATAAAATAAAAGTTGGTTCAAAAAAAAAAAAAGTGCCTAACTCTTTTTCCTTCGCTGATTTTGATGCTTTTTATCATAACATTAGAAGGAAGAGTGTTAAACCAATAATAAAATTATATTATTGAAAAATCATAAAATGATGGAAATTGGAAAGAAAAGTAAAAAAGTCAATGAAATTAAAAACCTCCGGGGAAAAGAAAGAACAGGAGGAGAAATTTAATTAGCCATCCTATTTCAATATTATCCTTATGATGCCACCCTATGAGGTTTGAATTTTTATGATTCAATCCTGTAAATGTAATTTGGACCATTGTGCCCTAATTAATTGATTCATTATCAATTATTTATAGGCTAAACGATCTTCATTAAGAATTTTTACATTTATATACGGTTACAATTCCTAAATTAAAGGGATTACACTAATCACATCCCTATTTCAATGGAATGTGATTCACTTTTACCATATTAACTCATTTTGAAATCCCTAAAATCACTCTCTCTCTCTCATCTCTCTCTCTCTCTCTCTCTCTCTCTCTCTCTCTACGGTGTTAACTCTTGTCTATTTTCTTCTATTAAGTTGCATCTTTTCATGGTTAACCACTTCTTTTGTTAAATAAGTTGTTTTCTACATCAGTTTCTCACTAGAGATACAAAGGTACTTGTAATTTTTTGTTCACTTATAAGAACCTTGTATTCCTGATTGATTTTCCTGATATCTTCATTTTTTTTAATAGACTATAAATTGTATGGAGAAGGTTTCCTAGAGAACAGAAAGAGAAGAATACACAAGGATATCATAGATTCTTTATATGAGATCTTTGTTCACCGCAGACGATCGGTAACGAAGGTGGCGATGGTGGCTAGAGATTAGAAGGGAAGAGTGACCACTCCGATCTACTCTCGGAGGTTCAATATGTAGATGTTCTTCACGTTCATGGCAAATCGGTCGAGTCAGAAAGTTGGAAGATCGACTTGATTTGACCAATTTTGGAATGAAAGGGTTTGTGTTCTCAATGTTTTTGTGAGATTTGTTGGGGATTTGTGGTTTTTGCATGTTTTTGTGAGTAAACATTTTTTTTTTTTGTTCACCATGATTTCGTACAGTGAATATGGTATATTAGTGTGTATAGAGTTAATTCTTGATTTCATGGTGTATTTGTTACTCATAATTTTAGAAACAAAAGTTATGGTTTCATGGTGTATTTGTTACTCATGACTTTGGAAATAAGAGTTATGGTTAATTTGTTTACCATGTTAGGTGTAATTTACAGGAGCATGATTTATTAATTTATCATGTTTTGTGTATTTTGTCGCTTTGTATTCATTTTTTTTTTTTTTTATAGTCTAAGATGGTTCATTAATTTATCATATTTTCTATGGTTGTTATTATAAGGAATTTTTCATGTTATTTTTTTGTATTTAAGAAAGAGAGATATTTTTCAAGAGAGAGAGAGATATCATGATTATTTTTTTTTAGATTTTAGGTGTGAGAAGATTAGGAGAGAGAATTATAACATTAGGAAATAGAGATATTTTAAGATAGGAGAGAGAGAGAGAGAGAGAGAGAGAGAGAGAGAGAGAGAGAGAGAGTAGGAAAGATTAGGAGAGAGAAATGTTAGAAAATTAGGAGAAAAAATATTTGGAAAATTAGGAGAGAGAAAGGGTGTTTTGGGGTTTATTTGAATTTCAGGATGGAATCGTAAGTATTCAAATCTCATAGGATGGAATTATAATGATCTTTTTTGTACAGGATACCTAATTAACTCTCCCTTAAAGGAGCTACCTCAGAAGTGAAATTCTACACACACAAAAAAACCTTACTGGTAACAATATCTACATTGCGACAAAATTACTGAACCCGTATAAAGAACCCAAACCCTTTTTCAAAGTACGAACTTTTTTGAAGACAGTTTCTCATGCCTGTATTGGACGTAAAAAAAAATGTAACCATAAGTTAAAGAAAAAATGTTATGGAGTGCAACAAAAGAAGGGATCTAGGGTGCTGTAAGGTGCTCCTGGAGAGCACTCTTATAGTGTAGCATCTGAGCCGTTGATGACATCTTGATATTGGACGGCTCGGATCTGCAAAGTGCCGAGATGAAATCACAACCATTGAAAACACATCCGACGTCTCGAATACCGCACTACAACACCCCCGTTTCCATTTACAAACCCTGTTTGGGCCTAAGTAATCAACATATTGTAAACAAGAATGTTTTGAATGAAAACAGTGTGAACTTCAGACTCTGAAGTAAGCTTGTTTTGTCCAAGAAAACACATATTCTACTACAATCTGTAGCTCTGCTAAAAAAACCAACAACTGAAAATAATAAACAAGTCAAACTCGAACACAGATTAAAATTACTAACTTCCAATCCTTGTATACAATACCAGATTCGAACTCAATTCGGACATGTACCGACCAGGTTTTCTTACGAAATTCTAACAACATTGAAGCAAATAGCAACATTACGAAATCAAACTAAATCTCGTGTCCCAATCAACGGGACAACTGCATAAACTGTTTTTTGTCAATCTGCTGTCAACGGCTATAACATTCAATTGTATTTCATTGAAGATTGGAGCCAGAAGAGAATATAACTACACTTAAAATTGAAAGTTCATGCCAGAAAAGAAAACATGGCAGCAAACTCTACATGGCTATACAAAAAGCATTACAAAACTAAACCAAGAACATATGTGCATGCCTTTACAGCCAATTCACAAGTCAAAATAACTAAAGAACAAAGAGATTACTTTTGTCTGAACAGGTAAGGCGGAGAGACGTCGACGGATAAAATTAGAAGCAAATGAGCTACCAAAATTCGGAAAAAGTTTCAAAATTTCTGGCAGCATTCTCATGCTATGATTCCAAAAAAGAAAATCCGAGATATAAACCCTTGTCATTTCGCTCAAAAAGAAAAGTTATGACGAACTGGCTAGCTTCTTTTGAGATATCTGCTCTGCATTTTACTCCTTGTTGTTCTCCATGGCTTTCTTAGCAAGTTCATAACCAGCAAAATTCATGGCGCCCAATGGCGCGATCCAGAAAAACCTGGGCACAGCTCCTTTGAACAATCCGAGAGGACCCTCATGACGGAGAACAGAAAGGGCCACCAGTGACATTGAAACATGGCGTCCACCTGGAGCAGTCATCATTCTGGTCTTCATAACATCAAAGGGTGTTGTGAGGACAGCAGTTAGCCCACCGGATAGAGCCCCAACAGCAATTGTCTCCCAGGGCTCCAGCTCCCGTCCCAAAAGGTGTTGGGTGGCCTAAAATAGCACAACACATGATATCAATGTGCAAATATTATCCAGCGTTAAAATACTTTGAAACCTTCAGTTATGCTACTTCATTATGGTATTTCCATCTAGAGTTTGTCATAGCTTCCTGTTCAGGTTGTTACACTTGTCCTCTCCAGGTATACTTGTGCTGTGAATCAACCTTCAACAAAATTATTGACTATTTAGATATCCATTGAATTTGAATAGCTCTGGTATGGTACCATAAGGATTTGCGTTGTTCAAATCTAATGCATCACAAGGAAGAGTTGAGTAATGTAGCAATCTTCACACGGTTCATGCTACGTAACCATCTCTAGTTTTCATGCATTCTCTCTTTTTTTTAATATGACCAAGTTGTTGATGGTATGCGTGTAACTGCCAAATTCATCTAATTCATGTTTCACGTCACGAGAATACGGAATTTTTTTCTTATTTGTTCATGCCATTTTTTTCCCCCCGAGTCAAATGGTGTTTACAAGGTGAGAGCCTTTCGTGCATAGTTTGAGAATCTTCTGCATACTTATAGAGTAACTAGATTCCTAGACATACGAAGGATGAATGTTATTAGCTACACGAGTGGGACACATATGTCATAAGCAATACCCCAATCTAATGTCAAGCGTTTGACTGGCACTTGCACACGTTTAGAAGAGCACACATTTAGAAAAGTACCTGTAACATAGTCCTTAAACATCTTTGAGGTGCCTACTGCTTGTTGGCAGTGTTCTAAAAGAAGGTTTGGAAGGCCGAGTACTCGCCGCCTGGGCGCTGGAAGGCCCCTCGCCGACTAGCCCGACTAGGCGCCGAGCCGCCGAGTACTCGGCCCTAGAAGCGCCTAGCGAGTTTTAGAACCTTGCTTGTTGGTCAGGCTACCAACAGCCCCCGCGGCTGACATTAAGGTGGAGATGACGCCAAAATAGTAAGAACCTAATACATATTTCACAGATTCCAGCACTTTAAAGACTAATAAAACCCCCCTGGGGCTGTCATTAGCATAACCCCTGACAAAAGTGCAACTGAAACACTTACCTCACAGAGAACAGGGTTATTCAAATTGAAGGACCAACAAAGTGCATGCTTAATTTAGGTGTTGATACTACGGACAATTACTATGAAGGTAGCACAATGGGAATACAGTCCCATTTCAGCCAATAATATTGCAAACTCGATGCTTAATAAAGTGGCCTTACGATTGATTAGAATGGAAATCTCAAACACCAATTGCAAGGGCAACGCCACGTGCAGAATTGTTGGTACAGATGAACCAACTACAGTTTGAGAAATTAGTACTAGAAATGTGATACATTTCTTACTAGGTCAGTAAACGCTTTTGCATGAACCCTGTAGTTGAGATGCCACCTATATAAGTCAGAAGTGGGCCGAACCATATAGTTTTGGGACGAATAAGAGGCTGCCAGACCATTGGACTGAGGATTGTGAACCGAGAAGCCGTCATTGGGCCAGACTTGTGTAACATGCAGGGCACGGCTAAGACAAGCGAATCCAGCCCAGGAATTGTGAGCATGCAGGTGTTGGGCCGGACTGAGGATTGCGCACCAATGTGGGCTGACTGCCCAGTCTACGCCACGTGGATGGTCAGGTGGCATGGCTCCGCCACGTGGCAAATGGCGGGAAGTCAGTTCATGCATGGTGTCTTTTAGAAAATGGTTATGAATGACGTCATGGGGCATGTGTCAGGCACAGGTTTGCTTGGCAGCCAATTACACTCTCTATATAAAGTACATGACAAAACCCTATAAAGGTATGGTGTACTCTCTGCCGCTACAGTAGACTACTTTTCCCAAAAAGAGAGACTAACTTAGGAATCAGAGTGCCCATCAGCCCAACGGGTTGTTGGTCCCCTCCGTCTTCGCTTTCCTTCTGGTTCTATTCCGACAGGAACCATAGTGTTGGCTGTGGCTCTTTTCCTAACGAGTTGTCGGTCCTTTGGCCATCCTCGCCGGTTTCCTTGCTGGAGGATCTCGGTTATGGCCTAACGGCTAGAGGTTGGACGGCGAATGCAGTGCTGTTGGTGTTGCAGCTGCGTGGATGGTGGGTCCTTAGTAGCACGAAGCGGGTGCGCGAACGGGAGCGGGAGCGGGAGCGGGGGCAGGGCCGGGGGAGCGGATGATCATAGAAGTGTGGGAGCGCCGTCGGGAGCGTGTAGGAAAAATTATATATATATTTTTAATAGTTTTAATTTCAATAAATTAAATAATGAATTTTTTCATGTAGGGGTAAAATTGAATTTTTAAAAAACTTTTAGGAGTAAAATTGAAATTTTTTAAAACTTTCAGGGGAAAAAGTGAATTTTTTTAAAACTTTCAGGGGTAAAATCAAGTTTTTTTTAAACTTTCAGGGGTAAAATTGAATTTTTTTAAACTTTAATAGGTAAATTTATAATTACTCAGAAACATAGGGCAAAAACTATAATTTAGCATGTATCTACACTCACTCTTCTTCACCAGTCGTCATTTACAACTTTGAAGCCCTAAAAATCAGATATGACAAGACCACGATGCTGCTGGCTGCTGCTTGAAGCAGGTATGTCGTCTCTCTCTCTCTCTCCTCCTCTCTACTTCTTCTCCTCCTCCTCCTCCGTCGTTCCCATCTTCCTTTGGAGCGCGATCCCGTCTCATGGGTACGCGTTTCCATGGCGTTTCTGAGCGAGAAACGCGGAATGCGTTTCTTGGGGAGGCGCGTTGCCATGTGAGGCGTTTCCTGCAACTAAGGGTGGGTCCTTGAGGGGGCGGTGTTTGGGTGGTCCTGGTGTTGGGTTTTCGCTGCTTTATTTCCAGCGGTCTCGAATAAGTTTGAACCTCTCCTCTATTCACTCGTTTTTCTCGGCATTGGGTGTTTCCTTTGGTGGTGGGTGCTGTTTTCAGGTTCGGTGTTATGATTAATCTGAGTTCGCGGTTTTGGCGGCGTTTGGGAGTTTTCCGTTGAAGGGTGTCAGCTTGGAGATACATGGATGTTTCCGTTGAGGGGTGTCGGCTTGGAGATGTGTTTTCCGTTGAGGGGTGCTTTTCCGTTGAGGGATGGGGCTGTTGTGATGGAGTTGAAGGCTTGGAGCTGTGGGATGAGGGGCAGTGGTGATGATGTGGTGGTCAGTGGCTGTGGATCTGGTGCGGCGGTGTCAGAGATGGTAGGGGCTAGGGTTTGGCGTTGGTGGTTTGAGGTGGGCCGGCCCATTTATTGGTTTTGCGGATCTAAGGTTTGGTTTAAACAGTAGGTGTTTTTTGGGCTCAGCCCATTGGGTGTGTTGTTGGCATCTTGCCAATAGCTTTTTCAAAAAATCGAGAGGCGGAGAAGTAGGTTAAGATCTCGCAAGAAGAAGTTGCTCAATGCATTTCTTTTCCTCCTGTATTTTGCTGATTTCATTTTGTATCCCGATTCCTTCGTGATGAATGAAATTACTATTGCCGATCAAAAAAAAAAAAAAAAAAAAACTCCGGTCAATAGGTACTGACATTAACATGTTAGTGGTTACTTACTTTGCAAAGAGCTTGGGAGGACAGTGTAAAGCGAAGTCCTAAATCGCCAGGGTAACAAATATGAAGTATATAAGCGTGAGGGCACCCTGATTTCAACAACTTGCTTTTGGGGTTGAGTTCTACCCAAGATTGTGTAACATGATATCAAAGCTAGGTACCACAGACAGGTAGGGTACATGCCTCTAGCCTAGGTACAGCAACCTCACTTCAACAACTCGCTTTTGGGGTTGAGTTCTACCCAAGACCGTGTAACAGACAAAGCTTAGTCACTATTCACCATTCAAGCAGAGACAATAACGAATCACCCTACAAAGCACTTGGTAATACACTGAAAAGGTATCATTACTATCTCGAGGAATGATTAGGTTGAGTTTGTCTACTTACAATATTACGTACATGGCATCTAGATGAATGACAACTAACCTATGTACAATGTAAGAAACACACGATTGTATCATACAGGGCTATTGCAATGACTCTTCCTTGCCTTTGTCCATTAGACATCAGCAGAGCTTCTTAGGTAACTGCCACTGTGGTCTAATACCTAGTGGGGGTCCTCCATTGTAGAACAAAACTACTTTTTGGTGCCCAAACAACGTTGTTGGTACAAAACGCAATAGTAGAAGACTAAAATATTTGGTTCCATGACAACCAACAGTTACTTGGCTTTGAAACCACTGGCCACTTGTGCTGGCGTCGCCCCAGACCACTCGTATTATTGGATCGTATTCAATGTTGATTTGAGTGTGTGCATGTTAGACAGTACCCATGAACACTGCATATATTGGTGTATAAGATGCTCATAAGCAATTGTAAAGATTGAAAATACTACAATGTTTTCATGTAGACTCCGTACCTTTTTGGATTCAGCATAAAGCGCCGTGCCTGCAACATAGAATGGAACCTCCCGGAAGAGAGTGGCACCAGTTCCTCTGAAAAAACCCTTAAGACCATCTTGCTTCCAAGTCTCAACAATTGCCTGCCGCACATTGTCGAAAAGGCCAGCCTGTAGCCTTTGTTTCAATACCTCACATGGTATCCGCACTGCTGTCCCCAGGAAAGTGCCACAAAATGATGCTACGGACTGAACCTGCATAGCAGGAAATAAAAAGTAACTCCTACGCTGCTTCAAACCTCTATCAATGTCAAAGACTCTATAAAGAGGCATCCACATGAATTAGAAATATAGGAAAGCTTGTCATACAGATGTGCTTTAGGATAGAAGGCTACGTGCAACCAGCATAATGAGGTGAGTAGAGATGTTGAGACAACACTGGCAAGTAAACCTATGATCTACCTGGGTGCCTAACAAAGTGCAGTATTGAACCCAGCAAAGGAGACTACACCATTGACATGGAAAATACTTCAGAAAAATATTATGATTATGCTAAAAATAAGATCCTAAACACAATAGTACACCTTCCAGCCTATAATTTTAGTCCCACTTGGGGAATCTGACTATTTAGGGAGACATCATCATGACACTTTAAAACATAAAAGTTTTCAAAATTAACTGTATTTTGAAAACAGAGCATTATTATTCCACTTCAAAAGAACAAGGACGAAAAAGAAAATGTATCCCATTTTTCCTCTTTGACTTGTCAAAATGGATATGTATTTTGGGACATTTAAAAATGGGATAGTGAACTAAAATTATGGAAGGGAGGGAGTAATGGTTGTAGGAGCTAAAAATAGGGATAAAAGGACCAAATAGATGACTTAGTTGCATTGGAGAAGGTCGGTCAGATACTCTCACAATATTCAGTAAGAAGAACTTGGAGACAGAAGGGACATAGTCACATAGGTAAAGTTAGAATCTTGTGGTTAATCAGAAGAAATTTTAATGACACAAAGAGGAGGACACAGGTGCCTCGGTATCGACAGGGGCCATGGCTGCCCAAAACTTATATGATCTCATTCCCCCAATGTATTTTTCAGTATTTAGAATAAAATTGTGGTTTTGGCCCTTCAAAATACTCAGAATTTTACTTTAGCCTGTTCAAATTTTAATACCATAGTCCTTCCAAATTCTAAACAATTTTTGCATATGCTCCCTCTTTGGGAAAATTCCTGCATCCCCTATTGAGGACACTGGTTACACAAGGAGATTGCATCTCCAGTCCCACTATTATGAGCAACAGATTATGGCATGTTGAAATTTCATTGAGTTTCTAAGAGTGACAGCGACAGCAACCATTTCCTCCAAAAGGAAAAAAAAAATCTCAATAAGGAAAATAAAAACGAGAAAGAGAAGGAAAAGAAAGCAATCCATAAATGAGCCTCCAAAATAATACTACAATGGGTAGTACCTGTATGTCTGGGGTGTCTGGAGCAAAATTTAGTATCACAAGCTTACTTGCTTCACAAACTCCAGTTCGCAAGCCATGGCTGGCATGTCAGAAGAACATTAGGCAGGACAGAAAGATTAGCACTAAGCCAAACCAAAGAAAGGAGGAAAAGAGACTAACCTCGAAAACTGTCCCAGAATTGCTGGGATGGAACCTCTGTACAACCCCTGGACCCCAATCTCTGGTAGCTTTGAAATAATCTCAGTAAAGGAAAGTGTTGATGCTTGTACTTGAGTCTAAGAAACCATTAAACCGTTCTCAATGTCTAAGTGGAAGACCAGAAAAGAAACAATGCTATAAAAGAAAAACTTTGCAAACCATCTTTTCAACTCTTTTTTAGTATTTAATAATTTGCATATGCTCTTTATGGTTTGTTATCATTCTACTACAGTCCTAGCCTGCGACTGACTCAAATGTCATCTAACTTATGTGAAATAGTGTGATTCACCAAAGTAAGAAGAGCGACTAGAAAAATTATTGCTAGTACTCAGCATAAGGTTTATATCTCTCCTCAAAATTCAAAGTTTCTTCACTAGTATGCTTCTTCGAAAAATACCATAACGTCAAGCTATTTAACACCCTCCTTCACATGCAACCATGTCTTGCAAGTGGAGATGCAAACATCCATACATACTGCAAAAGAATGCAACGGGGAGGAAAATAATACAAATGGGGAATAAATGCAAACAAAGATACTTAAACCCAAGACCTCTCGCAACTTGAGCTCTAATACCATGTCATGTTACCAATTGTCCCCAAAGCTTAAGCTGCTAGGCAATAGGTCCAACAATGTACATGATGTTATGCATCAATAATAACAATTCAACAATAACACCATTATTTATAACAATAAAAATAACGACGACACCAACAAAGTGCATTGCCGCATCAATCATTCGTTGACCATTGGTGATAGCATCAGACATGAGAACATGATTGCACAAGTAACAGGTGGAAAATTCACCCTTGGCCCTTGGGGAGGAAGGGGAGAAGAAAAGAGTAGTACTAAAGTTGAAAATTTTACCTTAACTGTATCTACCGGGTGCATCATTGAACAAGACAGCGCACATGAGAGGCCCCCAACTAATGCAGCTTTAAGAACACTGCTAGCAGGCAATTCCACAGGGGGTGCAACAGCAACAACAGTAGCAGCTTCAAACCAGATACTCCTGCAAATTTTATATAACTCAGCTAGGAGTAACCTTGCAGCTTGTACATACCCACCTTGAGATCAAGTATATTCCAAAAAGCAGACCTCATAAAGAAAGAAATTACCAACTACATGCAGAAGATGGAGAAACAATTCACTTAACACATAAGAAAGTAAACAAGGAATTACAGACGCACACCATCACTGAAAATACAGAGGTACTTTATTGCTTATTTATGGCAAAATATAAACCCTCCCTCCCTCTCACGCGCGCACACACACATGTGCACGCGCACCCACACGAGTGCATACACATCAGACATGCTTGCAAGTGGAAACAGATGCATCAGCAATAACAGTACCCATGCAATCCACAATCAGTAGGGGTATGAGGGGAGAAGACTGGAGACAGACCTAGCCTTTGGCAATATGTACAAAGTGGCTGCTTTAAGAAAGTTCTACCACTGAAATAGAGGCTCCCTATACCTCCAAAAATTGATGAGCGAAAGTGACATTACACCGCGGAGCCATGCCTCCAAATCAAAGGTGGAAGGCATTAGAAATGGCAAACCTAAAGACCCAATTCAATTACTGTGCTAATTACCTTGTTTCCTTTATTCGACAAAAGCATCAGTAATGCACAATCAGCAAATAGATGTATCGGGGTATTCAACATAGGTTTTACTATGTACATGAGATATCATGTTGTTTACTATACACCAAACTCTAGAAAAAAAGGTTCTTGTATGTATACTACAATTGCACAACATCTCTTATTAGCAAAATAAACTATTTTGATAAGCACTAAAGGGAATCAACCACAGATATAAAAGACTATTCAGCTCGAAATCTCTATCATACACAAAAAATAGAATCGAAATTCTTCAGTCATAGGGTGTACAGCCTACTTCTCATTAACAATACATTTTTCATTCAACCAAAATATAGATGTGCATAGTTTCAAATAGTTATCCCATAGACTTTTTTTTCCTAAAGGTTTCATATACATGAAAATTCGAGTTTGATTTTTTCTGGGTGCATAAAAATTACTATCTGAGATACTGACACTATAACGTTTTTTTCCTACACGAGCACAAAATAATAACAAATTAGCTTTGTTTTTGTTTTTGTTTTTTCGATGATATGAGAAACGCAATTGATACCTTACTTAAGAGAAGATGGAAAAGCTACAAATGTTACAGGCTTACAGCCATTCTAATTCTACAACTTATTATAGCTTCCCCTGGGATGACTACATTACTCATCCACTAGGCATCAATGACGTTAATACTAAGAAAGCTGCCATATCAATTTAAAACTATAAAAACATCTTGAAGCCACCAAAAAAGGAGCATTGTATCTTTCAAAAACATGCACACAGTTGTTCTCAGTTTTCTATTCTTCTACAAAGGTTAAACACGAGCCCCATTTAACGATAAATTTTGCAAATTTCAAACTTCCATGGGAAATGAAGACAAGTCAACACCAGGTTACTCTGAGGAGCATCTCAAATTCTGGAACATCCTATTTGAAAGGACAACAAATAGTTCACCTGGGATCTTCTTGAAGTCGATCAGATGGAAGTAGAACCATAAAATTCCTGAAATGTCCATAAGAAATAGATTCTTCTGTGTCTACATTCAGGAACCTCATCATGGCAACAGCATTATCCTCATTTGCTGGAAGTCCTGCATTTTCTAGTGACGTCAAGATTTCACTCTTTTGTAGAGTCCCAGACTTGCTCAAACAGAGAGTCGTATAAGCTCGCAGAATGGTTGGTTCCTTTTGTTCCATCAAGGCCAAGAATTGTTTCCAACCGAACGATTTCGAAAATAAGTGACGTCTTGTACGTCTCATAAATTCATGTGCATATCTCTGAGGCAGTTTTCGCTTTCTCATAGCAATTTCAAGATCTTCCAAGGTAACTTGACCATCGCCATCCCTGTCCAGCTCCTCAAAGAACCTCCTTCCTGTAAAATTCCAAGATTTAGGTAGGGCATAAATCTTCAAAAAAAATAGAACCAAACTAAACAACACTACTCTTCTTTTCCCAATTCAGAGACTATCAAACGAAATGTTCAAGTGAAATAACTGAACCAACAAGGGAGTATTCACGAGGAGCAAGAATGAAATAGAGGGTAAACTTTTCCAATGTTATCAATGCCACTTCCAGCCTCTTCACCATAAATCCTGAATCCGGTACTTAAGCAAAAAGGGTTCACACTGGCAATCTCTTACGTGCATTGCTTAGGCCTTTCTGTCTCCAATTTTTGGTTGCAATCATGTCTACTTTACTATTTATCTGAGGTTAATTGGCTACAAGTTCAAATCTTAATGTGCTTTCTTGAAAAAGAAAAGTTTCTATTCAAGAATGGGCAAAAAAATAGCTGCCATGGAGTTTAGAGAGGGTCCATCAATCTTACATTGGTCATCAAGAAAGAAAAAGGAATAAGGAGAAGTAAGTAGAGGTATAAAATTGGGCCATCCAAAAACCGGAACAAATACATTGGACAACCTTCAAGAAATCCCTACTCTACCTCAAATCACTCATTTGCCCCTTAGTTCTTAAAATCACATCTGCAAGAAGAATTCAAAGATGTCCAACAGCATGTGAATATTTATGTGATCTTTCGAAATATAACTGCCCCAGCTGCTCGCTGTAATAGCTTGCTTCTTGGGTGGCTCACACCCTGGTGATGCGGCTGAGCCAGAGAGGGATCAGCAGTTGGCCTATGTAGGCGCCGTGAAGCAAAACCTGAGAGAAGATATTGAAGCCTAAACCAACTAAATGGGGCAACCCTTCATGATATTCTCAGAAGGTTCTTCTCCTACTCTGCACCAGTTCCACTCCCCCCCCCCCCCCCCCCCCCCCCACACACACACACACACACTCATACGTCGTTTAATCCCTTTTCATGTTTTGAGCCCAAATCCAAAATTGTCAGCAACTGATCTCTGCAAATTTTTTAGAAAATCCTCAATTGAAATAGACAACACCGTTTCTCTTTGAGAGAAGCGGGAGCGAGAGGTATCACCTAAAGACATGACTAAAATATCTCCATTATCTCACAAAACCTCATAAATGACAATTCTGAGAAAACATAGCAGGATGAAAGCACCATAAAACGATTTCCATTGGCAGCAAGAAAAGTCAGATTCAGGGATTCAATAAGCTATCGGTACATGCTAAAAGAAAAGCAATGTTCAGCCTCCGTCATTCTACAGTACACTACACCAAGTGAGGTCACAATCACTCGACATTCTTGAGGATGTCAACTGCATAAAATTCCTGCAGTCTGTCAAAAGAGCTTCATAACTTCCTGAGGACATGAAAATACTTTTCCAGAATTTGCCCATCAGATGAAATTAAAAAACCTGGAATGGGAAGCCAACGTGGCAAGTGGCAACTATAGAAACATTAGGCACAATTAAATATGCAGGGCATTTGCCTTTTAGAAGTGAATGCAAAGACTTAGCTGGTACCAATATCGAATCCCATACAGTGTAAATATTGTCCTCACATTCAATTGTGGTAGGACTAATGCAGTATGTGATCATGTGTGAAGTTACCACATAATCTACTTGATTAACTGAACAAAATTGCCTTTTAAATCGTAAGACATATAACTTAAAATGATTGCCTAATCAAACTAATGTGATCTGCTGCATCAAAAAAATTAAGAAAAATCTACTTGAGAAACATACCTTCAGTTTCAGTGTATCTGAAGAAATCCTGGACTGAGAATAGCTTCTTCTTGTCAGGAGTGTCTTTGGAAGATCGCCCTAAATAGGGTACAAGCTCAATAAGCTCTGTCAACGAAACAGTCGATAGAGTGGATCTTAATCGCTCAACATTTGACAAAGGAATACTAAGCAATCCATTGGCCAGCTTCTGTGCAGAATTACCCCCACTTTCTTCCTTATTGCTAGCAGCGGCACTATCGTCACCATCTTCATTAACAGAAGTCACTTCCACGATACCCGATGGCACACCTCCCACTCTGGCAAACCCCAAATTTCTCAAAAACCCATCTACATCTGCCTTTTTACCTTCCAAAATACTTGTGACTGTCCTCAAATGATTGACCTGATTGTTAGAGTGAGGAGTGAGAGATGAATCATTGCTCTTGCATTTACTTTCTTGGATGCCCAAATCGAACTTCTCGAGATTTTGAGTTAATTGATCGAAAATGAAACCTAAAAAGCATTCAATCGAAAAAATATTTCCTTCTTTAAGTTTTAAATCCTCCTTCCGACAAGTAGCATCAAAGTGACCCTTTGTCTCCTTGCGCTTCACTTCATGCAAAACCCTCACTTTGGACGCGTGTGCAAACGAATCTGCACAAACTTTGTCCCCGTCATCCGATTTTCCAAATGGCTTTTTACCAGCTTTAAAAGAAACCGGAAAAGCCTGAACAAAGCCATTAAGCAGCAATGACCACGTTACCGCAAACTGAAAGCATTTCGGGCAAGTCCCATCCACATCAACAACTTCCTCTTTCAACCCTTTGTTCAATGTGTCAATCTTATGCCCATGACCCCCACAATTTTGCGTAAAGATACCCAAGAACGCCTTAATTGGAACCTTCATCGACAAACCCTTCTTCCTCTCATCACTAACCACAAATTGACAGCTCTCTTTCTTCACAGAAGAAACCTGAACCTTATTCCCATTATTAACCCCAACCCCAGACAACTGTGCCGTAACAACTTCAAGGCTATTACTAGTCCTATTCTTCGAACCAGGCCAACAATGCTCAAGGTCTTTTGCTGCCTTCCTTATACCAGACTCAAGCGGCGACAACACGTCCTTAACTACTTGAAACGGATTAAAACCAAACTCCACGTGTTGATTCCCGGACACCATCCCTAAGCCCCCAACTTATCCTTCTATAACTATATATATCCTTTATTCCTGTATATATCAGTTCTCAACAGAATCCCAAACAACACATGCCAGTCGAAATTCAACACGAATTCACTAAAACAAAGCTCGTTGATCAGCTAATTACAGTTCCAAGAACTAACCCTTACGATTTCAGACAGTGAGTTTGAGATCTGTTTGGTGAAAAAAACAATTCACAAAACCCTAACTCCTGCCGTCCGTACAGTCAAATCCAGCACAACCCCACGAAAAATCGAATCTGCAAACTGCTTAAATGTGCGTCTACACATACACATATACTTACACATATCTATATGTATATATACACAGAAATTGAGAAGAAAACTGTACAGTTTACTCGAATACGATGAATTCGACTCTTACCTGCTGAATTCAGAGCGATGACATTTGAGGATTTTCTTTTTCTTTTTCTTTTTTAACCTTTTTTGTTGTTGCTGTGTTCAGAGAAATCTGAGGCTATTGAGAGATATGGCTGGCAAGTGAAGAAGGAGAAGAGGAAGAGAGAGGAGTGTTTTGTTTGATATAATTTCAATTTTATCTTTCGGTTGCGAAAAAAAAAATAAAAAAATTGTTTTTTCTTTTAATTTTGGGTTTTTCTTTTTAGATAAACTGATAAACAGTTATAAAAATATATAGGAAAACTACAGTCACCTCCCCTGAGGTTTCTGACAATTTCACTAACCCCTCTCTCATACTTATGATTTACTTTTCCACTTCAGTTTCCCCTTCCGTTAGTTGAGAATTTAATTGACTAATGGTTCAGCTAAAAAAAAAAATTGGGTTTATTCCCATCTTACCCTATTTGTTTTATGTTTTGAGTACTATGATGTTGGTAAACTATTTTTGAAAAACATATTTAACTCAATCAACCACTTACAATTGCTTATAATTCTAAATTTTTAATTTATGCTTGATTTAAAAAATCAAAAATAAAACAGATACTTTTGTATAACAAAGCAATTATTTTAGTTTCTTTACATTTTTCATTGTTAGTTAAAATTTGTTACCTTTTGATTATTCTCAACGGGAGAAACCTAGAAATGTGTAGAAAAAGACATATGAATCAAACTTAATAAAAAAAAAACTTTGAAAACAAAAAGATTTACAAAAAATCTTTTGAAGCATTTCACTCTTGAGTTGGAGCAAGCTTGAAGGTGTTAGATCCTTTACAGATTTTTTTTTTTGAATTGTTGTAAAGTTTTGTAATTTTAGGTAAAAAAAAAAAAGAAGAAAGAGTAACCTTTCAATTCGTAAATTTCAAAGAGAATATTTTTACATTATTTGAAAAAGTTAATGAGTCAAAACAACCATGCACAAAAAAAAATTATTTTTTATTTTCTAGTTTTGAACTTTGTAAAAATTTAATCTGCATTTCTTTATTTTTCAAATCCTTATTGTTGAGATGAACTAAAAATGTAAAACAAAAATAATTTGCCAGAAACAAAAACAAAATGCTAGAATAAAATAAGTTCGAAAAAATAATTTTTTTCGATATTTGTAGTGGAACAATTTTATAGTGGAACATATATTACTTAACCTTTGGAGACGTAAATTTCCATATTAAGTCAGGTAAAAAGCGTCATTTACCAGTTTCCGTTAATGGCATCTAACAGAAAAGACTGACAGGCGGGTCACTGAAATTTAAAAAAAAAAAATTAGGGATGGTCAATGAAAATGTCAGAAACCTCGGGGGAGGTGGTTGTAATTTACTAATATAATGGTAGCGTGTATATGTGGATAAGAGGATGACGTAAGGTCCTGGTAGGATTAGAGTTGTTAAAGAGTCATTAGGACACGTCTTTTTGGGTAATTACTAATTAGTGCGGTTATTAAATAATGACAGGATCCAAGTTTTAGTTAGGTCTTATCCAAATTTGGTTTGCAGCATATTTTCCTAATAATTTCCACATTTTTGTTGACAGTTTCTCGATTTCAGGAGATCTTTTTCCGAAATGTTATGTTGTGCCGGACTATAAAAGATGATAACGAACTAATGATTTGAACGATATGACTCTTGCTACGCGATTTGTTCCTCCCCGTGTCAGCTGGGGAACCCGATTGCTCCAACTCCAACAATTCTCAAACTCACTAGTAACTTTTCATCATTCTGAATGCGACACAGTTTTTGCATGCCCACAAAAATGAAAGGAAGATAATTAACTCTTATTTTTTCTAATTCCAATTTTACAAAAAAAGAAAACAAAATTTTCAATTTAATTACTTTGATTGCTTTGCTCAAGTGAAATAAAAATAATTAAGTCTTATATAAAGGCCAGAAAAATATTAACATATCTATGTAAATTTGAGTGAACAACCCATATGTGTCTATTTGATAAAGTTTATATGTTAGATGAGAAGTCACATTGAAAGTAGACCAAACCATATGCTATGAGATTATGCAAATTTTATTTTATGTATCAGATAATGTTTAAAAAAAAATACACTTCACGTTTTTTATCAATCGAATTGGTAAGATCATGAAGTAATTAATTACTTAGAATACGGAGATACATATTATTTCCTTACTCTAATAATGGGTCCTTCTATTCACAGACCCGACTCTTTAATACAGTAAGTTTATAAAAAGATAGAAAAAACACATCTATATTTCAATACACTTTTTACACATTTTAATAAACTTTTCATATATTTCAATACAATTTGAAATTGTCCGATGCACATGGGTCCAATACATCAAATGGTTTCACACAAAATTATGTCTAAAACTATATTTGTAAAATTGTGCGCGTAGACTTTCCGTTCTAGTAGATTGTTGACACTTGACAATATCGAAGATACTGATTTTAGAACAATATTTATAACAGTTTGTTGACATGTTACAATCATTGATATGTAGTTTTAACAACATACTCGTTTTAAACAAACATTGGAGTCAATAATGATGTTTATTGCTTTATCTTTCCAATAATTTGATCTCTTTAATTTTTAACGAGAGGCTGAAAATGGAAAAGGAAGAGGAAAAAAAACCAAAAATGGAAAAAACGAACAAAAAGCCAAAAAACAAAAACAAAATGACATTGGTCGTTTATGCGAGCCCTCTTAGTGGCTCACGGAGGCTGACATGTAGCAATCATGTTGTATTGCAAGCCGACACGTGTTCCATACAAGGGGCTGATGTTATCAGACGTGGCAACACTTTCAGCCGTCGGATTAACAAACGCATGCATTATGCCACCCAACCCACGGGATGGAGCAATTCTTTGGGTACCGAGAGAGTACCCCGTGGTGCCCCTCGGCTCATTTAGGCCGTCCATTTTTGTCTTTTAGGCTGTCCGGATTTGGAAAGAGAATGAGGAGAGAGAATGAGAAGAGAGGGTGTAATAATCTCGGTTGTCAATACACTTTTAAACGACCCGAATGCAACGTTCAAGTACCACGTAGGCTCGGTTACGTGGTACCCAGTAGGTACCCAATTTTTTTTTCCAATAGATGCTTCCATGTACCAATTATATCAAGACTCATTTTTTTTAAAATTTTTGTTTTGACTTTTTTAGTGAACACAGTTGTATATATTTTATTAATTTATTGCATTATTTAGTACAACCAACTTTAACTTTAATTGACCTAGGAGTTGCGTCTACTCCACATAACCCTCAACTTAACATTGTACCCACAACAAATTCTTGTTGGAAAATTATTTTTGGCAGTACCATGATCGTCGTGACGCCACGAAATATTCCCGAAAAATAAAAAATTCACAATACATAATAGGTAGATTACTCTCTGTCTCTCACTAAGCTAATAAAAATGTTTCAATACGTCTTAGCTATTAAATTCTCCCTAACCTAATAGAAGTGTTTTCTACTAAATTTTCTGTTAAGTGATTTGGTGATAATAAGTGGCGCTTAACAGTGGATAATTGACCACCCTAGATTAGAAATTTTCCATTCCTTTATATTCGTATGCTAGTTATGTGCAGTTAGTTTTGTCCTACATTACATATTGAACACCCAATTCACTCTTTTTCATTCTTCCAACACCCATTCCAAGTTCACTCATACAGAATCTGTGTTTGATTTAATTAGAATATTATAAATAAACGTAAAAGTAGTTAAATTTGACCACAAATAATGCTAGCAAATAAAAAACATAAGAAATCTCTATACTACTCTAACCTACGGAGGAAGGGGGAAGCTGGCAGGGTATGAACTTGACATACCCTGCCACCTCATGAACAGAGTATAGGCTCCCTATCCACTGGGCTACCAGCCTACCACTCATGTTCAGCGAATTACTAATATTTTACTACACCTTTTTGTAACTTGTGACCTATTTATATGTAGTACTAATTATAAACTCTTACGAGTTACATCCAATAGTAGTAATGCTTTTGCACAAGAAAACTAGTATCTAGGACTAACTGTAGATCTTATCCATTTTTATGTTTTTTGATCGCACTATTCAAACTAATATGAGATTTTGTATAGATATTACTGATTTATATAGACCTTATAATGTAATGCCCTATAAAAAAAATTCTGGAGCCGCCAGTCACTATATCCATTGTCTGAACAAAAAAAATTGATATATTTCCCCGGTCAGAGGAAGAAGGGGTAAAAAAAAAAGGCAGCAGCAGCAACAGCAAAAAAAGAAACATATCTTGAATCCCTGATTCTGACCCAACTAGGGTTCTTCTTTGGACCCTACTTTGTTGTTCGAGTTGAAGCATGACAACAAGAAGCTAACACGATTCAGTATACCCCAAAAAGTTGTTCGAGTTTAAGCGTGACAATAACATAGGTCCCCAAGCTTGCATGTTCAATAACTGTCCAGCAAAAACATATTAGTGACTGAGTTTATTCGATCGTTAACTTGAGAGTGCTGAAATTAGCCGAGATGTGCAAAACTAATCCACACAGCCAATTAACAAAACGAATATACATAATGGGTAGGAAGGAATCATGGTAAAAGGAGAGTTGCAGTTAGCAGCAATGCAACTCTAATGCCAATCCTTTCTCCAAGGCCAAATATGTCTACAGAAGTCAATGCATTTGCATGACATGAAATACTGCACTGCTTGTATTTTCCAAAACATCCACAGCTATTGCAATGAATGCCACAAGCAGCTCTAACTTCCCTTCCTCGAAAACTCTAGTTTCATCGAAGAACACGATTAGAGCATACATTCCATCTCGTCTAGAATTTTCTGTTGCGGTAATTGCTCTTCAAGGTCATCATCACTCAATAATGATGGCATAATGGATGGGCATTGGAAACAATTTGTGGAGTTCAAGAATATCAAAATGCTGAGCTGCTGCCCTTTGTCTTTCCAAGCATCACATCTTTAGCTTCGTTTATTTTAGAAGCGAGGTAATGACTACCACCCGCATCAGGATGGTTTGCAACCATTACCCTTCTATGTGCTTCCTTGACCTTGTCTGATGTCGCATTCTCCCTGTTCAGAGTACATGAAGTAAAAATTTTAAAAAATGATGCAAAGAAGGAAGAGGGGAAGGAATGACATCATAATACCTTGATATTGAGGATCACCGTAATGTCTTAAAAAGAAAAATAATGAATGCAGGGCACGGAAACAGAAGCCCCTTTTCAGCTTAATTTGTTGTCATAATGCAATGGTTTATTCTTCCTTCCTACTTTTTCTCTCCTACTTCATCATTACTTGTAAAAAAATATGGCAAGAAAGAAAGGGGTGCTACTCCATTTTATAAAATTCAATCAATGCTTCTGGAAATCTTAGTAGAAATGAAATCTCCATCCCTTATTTTGTAAATATTCAGAAAACTTATTTGGTAAAAAATTACTCAAAAAACTTATTTGGTAAATTATTGTCCTTTAAAACAATGACCACATGCAGAAATGACAAATAATTAGGTCAATTCATTTCCATAAAGGATAGACTTAGCTGCTGTTTTGTTTTTTTTCTTGAGAACCACCTATTCCTATCAGCAGTGTTCTGAAAGGCAAAGGAATAAGGATCCTCTTCCCCAAATATTCCTGCTCTCCCCTTTCCATAACAAGGTGGCAGGGAATCACAAGAACTCATAACTCCACCACATAAATGAAGAGCCTGGTTATGACATTTACTTGGTAGGGCTCAAAATAGCGATGCCCCTCTGTCCAAACTCATTGGCAGCCACACGATATGTTTGGAATTTCCAAACACATGAATCTCAAAATATAACTGTATGGCTGGCAGTGTACTGAGACAAAGGGATAGGGACGTTTGGGGGCAGAGGATATTGTGCCACTCTGAAAGAAGACAGAGAAGCAGTTTATCTTAAGGCCACAATCTCCAACGATTAGAAGAACTATTTATCATGTTATTTGATGCGTTTTGTGTAGTGGTGGTGTTTACGGGCCCACAAGAGTCGGATGTGCGCAAATGTGCAATTTGGAGGGTGTTCGGAGCCTTGGAATGCATGAAGAGAGCCTGAGGAGTGACCAAGAAGCAAAGTCTAACATTCTGTAAAAACAGTCCTGACCAAGTTCAGGTCGGTCAGGAGACACAGGACCGACACAACACAATCACAAGCTCTGTAAAGTTGGTCAGGACAATGATCGAATCGGTCCTGACCGTCGGAACTGCATCAGCTCAAATTTCAGCATTTTAATTGTATTTTTTAGGGCTTTTCCTTGGGAGTTTCATATTGAACTTCTATCTTGGGGATGGAAGACTTTGACCAATGCTCAAGCATGAACTTCTACACACATTCAACCAAAGAAATCGCGGTCCGGGGTTTTTGACCGGAAATACCCTCCAATGGTCAAGTTAGTCCTGGGATAGCTGGAATAAAGTTCTTTTTTTGAGTTGTTAAATTATGTGTGCTTACCCTTGTTTCTAAATCTTTCTTCCCATTAATATGCTTTACCACGATGCTTCTTTGACAAGTTACCATTCCTTTGGCAGTGAACTCCCTCATCTCGGCATTAGGGACCTTCAACGAGAAGCCGTTATAGGGGCTCCCAAGTGTACTTGGCCGAGTTGTTCTCCATGTTTGCCGCCGTGGCACGCCGTTCTAGGATGATTCGATGTGACACAATTTTCGCACATGGTTTGCTATCGAACTTCCCAGATAGTCAGAGTCCTCTCTCATCAGACATTTATAACCCCCCTCGAACCACGTGTGCCTATGGAAAAAGATCCTTTTTCTCCTATAAATATTTGCATTTATTCGGTTTATGACACAACTTGATGCAGGCCGATACTTTAATTATTCTAGAAATATAAAAAATTTACATTATTATTTTATTAGGAAACTAGTATATTTGATTTCAATATCTTGCCAGGAATCTTCAAATTAGGAAATAAAGTATCCCAGAATAACTAGTTTAACAATTATAGTACATTTAGTTTCCTTTTTTGTTTCCTTTTCTTTATTTCCTACTACGTAGGGCTTTTTCTATTACAAATTTCATTGTAAGCCGTATGGCAAAGGGAGTTGATTATTGATATATAAAAGTTGAGAGTTTATCTCTTATCGTTTGTTCAAGGAGAGAGTACCTGTAGTTCAAATAAGTGTTTGTGATTGTCCTCGTTTCACGTCAATCCTTTGATTCATCATCAGTTGGTATTAGAGCTTGCGCTTGATTCAGGGTCATGGCGCGACAATGAGTTCGTTATGGTCGTTATGCTATTGCCGAAGATGTGTACAAGGTGATGAGGCTGCACAGGGTGCACAACTAGGGGAACAATTTCAAAAAGATCAAGGATATGCATGAAGCGTTGGTTAAGACTTAAGAGGGATACCACAGAATTCATGCCCCTTCATGGAGGAGGCTACAGTTCGGTGGCCTTTTACGTCCAATATTATTCTGGATCCATTCGGGAATTGGAGTAAACAACCCATCTTCAACGAATAACCATAGGTTCTTGCAGAATTAGTAGCTACATGTCAACTTGAGTTTGGCGTACCCAATGAAGAAAGCTTAGTTTATCAATAAAGAATGTCGTTGGAGTAGTTGTTATGACTTTGACATTGAAGATCAGAGGCCACTTGGGATTTTTGTACTCTTATCAACTAGAAAATCCAGCGAGGTGTTCAATGATTTTGGACTTTACGGTGCCAAGAGCAAGAGTCAATTATATGAATAATATGATTTTGAAGAGAATTCTAAGGTTGTAGTTGGATTTTATACAAGAAGCAAGTTTATTATCAAGGAGCGGCACATGTCAAGGCTGAATTAACTTAATGGAGCCAGAATTTCAAGATGAACAATTTTGTGGTGCACCAAGAACTTCAGCCTTCTCTGTGGATCACCCCGAATTAGGATTAGGCTTATTTAAAGAGGTTGCTACTTTAATCTTTGAGGACTCTTACTTGAAATTTCGGTTCGAAAAAATTAATTTGAAGCACAAAATTGATACAAACAAGATTTAGCGAATTCGACTATATAAACACGAGGACGAGTTTCTTCTAGTCGGGGAGAATTATGCAGAATGGAAATTTAATATTATTTTAAAATAACATTTTTAAGTTTTCCTTACTTACGTTTTATTAATTTTGTTAGGGACTCTTGCAATTTTAGAAATAAGTTTTCTAGAGTATTTAGTTTCCTTGTTTTTTATTGAGGTTTCCTATTTTGTAGGTTACTTGGTCAAGAACTATTAGGGTTGATTTCATAGTTGTTGAAATCGTACGATTCAGTTCAATTCAGGGTATAATCAATTCAAACCGATACTGAGAATCACAAATGGTGTAGAACCGTGCGTGGAAATGATGAATCGATTCAAGAATCGCTGAATTGCAAGCTGAATTGTACGATAAATTTCGAGTGTTTTTCACACCGAAAATGAAATAAACTGAAAATTTCAGTTTTTTTTTTCTTCCATATGAAGGGTCGAAACCCTTTGAGAATGTATATCAGACAATCAATTTTGGTTTTCAACAGTCGTCAACCAAATTTTTTATGGTTTTACTTACTGGGTTCGAATAGAACAGAGGTTGACCGGACTAATACAGCTTCAATCATCATCTAGGACGAGTAAACAGAGCTTCGATCATCGATTAGAAGATAAGAGTAAACAGAACTTCGATCATCGTCAACTAGGAAGAGTAAACAGAGGTCTTATTTTATCGAGAACAAGCTTATAGGTGTAATCTCATACTCCTACACTAGTTCTCAAGACCAAAAGTGTTATTAATTGTAGCAAATATGCAAGGAGGATAGGAAATTGTTTGATCTGCATGTAATGGATGTAGTAGTGCCCATGTAATGGGCATGCCAGGCAGGTGGTTGTTTATTATTATTGTGGTGTCCTGGTATTATTTGGATCCACCAAAACTTGATGAAATGAGTAATAAAGGACGTATTCTGTTGTCAATGAGTACAATGTAAAAACTAAAAAGCATGACATGATTGATAAGAACATTCTTGGATTTCCACAAGAATTGACTTTCCTGCATATTATTCCGGTTGATGTTCCAAAATTTTGTACTTATTTGCAAATCTAAAACTTGCTGAGTTATGCATTGTTTTAGCTTTTGTTGATTAGTTGGATCTTCTATAGGGCTTTTAATCTTTTACCAAATTCAATTTTTTATCAAACCACGCCTACTTTTTTATCCTGGTTCTTTTAGTTGGAGGATTGTGATCGCAAAGGCAAAGGTATCATCAACTTTCACTGATTGGTGTCTTAAGAACTCCAATGGGTTTTGGAGAACAAATTCAAAGGGGGTGGCCGTCGCTTAAAGCGACGTGTCACTACCTATTTTCAGGGATATAGCTAACGTCCTGAAAGTATGCCATTCCAAGAATAGGAGCTGTGGCGCCCTCGTTGAAGACTTGATAATATCCAACAACTCAATAACCCTAAAGAGTCCTCCAAGTAAACTTTCCTCCTAACCTGATTGAAATGCCCAAATTGTCCAAAATCTGGAGAGTTTCCATGATGTGGTGTTGTGTGATCGGCAAACAACATTTTCAGTAGCCCCATTTCTATCCCAAGATCCACTGAAGCCTGTGGAATGCTTTTTCAAGCAATTCCAACTGTTGAAATACTTTGCTGGCAATTCTGCGAAGTTGAAGTGAATCTCCATAAATAGGAATGTAATATCCCGGGCATTTAATATTTCACTTACTTCAACTTCACAGAATCGCCAGCAAAGTATTTCAGCAGTTGGAATTGCTTGAAAAAGCATTCCACAGGCTTCAGTGGATCTTGGGATTGGAACGGGGATACTGAAAATGTTGTTTGCAGAGCACACAACACCACATCATGGAACCCTCCAGATCTCAAACAATTTGGGCATTTCGGTCAGGATAAGAGAAAAGTTTAGTTGGAGGACTTCTTAAGGTTATTGAGTTGTTGGTTATTATCAAGTCTTCAATGAGGGCACCACAACTCCTATTCTTAGAATGGCATACTTTCATGACGTTAAGACGTTAACTATACTCCTGAAAACAGGAAGTGACACGTCGCTTAAAGCGACGGCCACCCCCTTTGAATTAGTTCTCCAAAACCCATTGGAGTTTTCAAGACACCAATCAGTGACAGTTGATGATACATTTGCCTTTGCCATAACAATCCTTCATCCAAAAGAAGCAAGATAAAAAATTAGGCCGATTTGATAAAAATTTGAATTTGCTAAAAGATTAAAAGCCCTGTAGAAGATCCAACTAATCAACAAAAGCTAAAACAGTGCATAATGCAGCAAGTTTCAGATTTGCAAATAAATACACAATTTTGGAAACATCAACCGGATTAATATGCTGGAAAGTCAATTCTTGTGGAAATCCAAATATTTTTCCATCAATCACCCCATGCTTTTTAGTTGTTACATTGTACTCATTGTCAGCAAAATACGTCCTCTATTACTCATTTCATCAAGTTTGGTGGATCCAAATAATACCAGGGACACCACAATACTAATGAATAGCCGTCTGCCTAGCATGCCCGTTGCCACTACAACATCCGTTACATGCAGATCGAACAATTTCCTATCCCCCTTGCATATATGCAACAATAAAAACAACACTTTTGATCTTGAGAACTAGTGTACGAGTACAAGATTACACCCATAAGCTCCGCTTCCCATCCAACTAGCCATATAAGAATGACGTTTTGAAGACCCCAAAACAGTTCAAGATAAAATAAGAAATAACTACCCAAAATAAGGCCCACTAAAAATAAAAAGGTTCAAGCCAAACCTTCTAAACTCGATACAACCCAACTAATCTCATTTTTTGCTCCCAAGGGTGGCTAAAAAAGGAGAGTCAACAACCATATAAAGCCTTTAAAAATAGCACAATAAAATCCACCTCCAATTGTAAAAGATTCAATTCTGTCAGGTATACTCGGCTTGCTCGTAGCTTTGTTGCTGAGGTCGTTTATGTAATTCTCTTGAATTTGGATTGCCAACATATGAATTCTTATTTATGATGACTTTGACTTTCTATTCTTTTTGTGGGTCCTTCTACGCTCTTTGACTTTTTTAGAATTTCCATATCTACATTTTTTTTCCCCTTACAAGGGTCCCAAAACTCATTCATAGGGATTGACACACTTGTTTAAGAGGCAAGTCTAGAGAAAGAGGGGCAAGGGAAGAACAAAGAATATAGAGGAGACATAAGAATCCATGGCTTCCACCATCAACTCCGTGATGATTTCCTCCACCATGAGCGGCTAAACCTATCCAGCTAGGGGCCGATCAAAAAAAAAAAAACCTATCCAGCTAGGGTAAGGAGGATGTTTCTCCAAGTAGCGTAGTTGTTTTGGATTTCTGGGGTTTGTATTCAACACTATACTTGGATGATTTCACACTGGACTGGTTTCTATTTCATAGTTTCTGAGATAGATTATACGATGTAAGACGGGTCGTGCTGCCCATTAAGTCCAGTGAGACGATTCGTGCTATGTTGAGATAACCTATACAGAGTACAAGTCTCGTAATCCTTTATATATATATGAACCTAGACTTCAAACAACTATGTTATGAGGGGAGACTAAATTGGAGCCCTAGTCCTTTCTCTCCCTTGTTTTCAAAACCCTAATCCCTTTTCTAGTTTAATTTAGTTCAATCATTAGTTCAATCCAATCAAAACCAAACTTCTCCTGTTTTCATAATCGAATTAGAAATTAATTGAAATTGCAGCAACTTAGGCTGTTTACTCCCGTGGAAGATCTCGGTCTTAATCGCTATTCTACGGAGTAGTGGTTAACTCCAAGTTTTATAAATTACACTTTTGGTACGAAACGACCTATCAATGTCTTGGATACCTGATGCCAAGGATAAGAGCTGCTTCCCTTTTGGTCATAGTAGGCTGAAAACCGCCATCATAAAACCTGCGAACCCTTGGTTTTGGGGGTCGAGTCTTGAATGCTTGCCAAGCCTGGATTCCATATCTACCAGCTAAAGCAGCAGCAGCTACGGCAAGCCCAGCCAGAAACGGTGTAGACTGAAACAACATGAAAGATTTTGAACCAATGGCAAATTTGAGCAATGCAGAAACTCAAATTTATTACCACTCTAAAACATGAGATCATCAAGAAATTTCTAATTCGCTTTAGATCTTAAATTTCCGTAGAAACCAATTTACTGCATTCCATGTCATAATGGATAAAGATTCAAGGACTATGGCAGGGCACTAACATTCAAGGAAAATGACGAGGGGAAGGAAGGCACTAAAAGAGACTGATATAACTGTTAAGTGCCAATATATAAACTAGAAAGAAATCAAAAATAGGTTTAAAAAAACAGGAGAGTGACATCAACAAAGAAATAATGTCTTTAGGATTTAGATTTTGTCTTTGAACAGCAAACTTGTTTCTTGGACTATTACCCCCCACCAAACAAAAATGTAAGCATTAGAAAGTTAACCATGCATAGTTTTCTAAGCAATTAACACTTTGCGGATTGGTCACGAAGTCATAAAGTGCTAAAAAAACTTCTTTCCAACAAATTTGATGTTAGAAGAAAGTTACTATGGAAGATGTTGTAGACCACAAAGCAACAACCTTGGGAGCTAAGCACTAACAGACTTTTTTATAGCACCTATTATTTTTACTTAATACATGTGTTGAACGATCATGAAGGTAGAATAAATGTGTTGGAGATTAAGCAACAACAAGAGCAACCTCACTGCAACAAGACAAACCAAGTGTTTCACTATCAACACTGGTCAACAGCTATAGCTAGCATAATCCCTCCAAACACCAAGCACTGCCTGTCTAGACTGAAGTTGTTATACCGCTTAACAGCCCCCGTGGTGAAACCGTGAAAGGTTATCTAACTTAACGGGAATCTAAAGTTTCTCAAATCTCAAAAGTTAAATAGGGTAAAAAATTAGAATGCGTTGTTTATTTGGAATGTGAAGGCCATATCAAGTGCTCTTTGGTGCCTCAATGATATCTCTTTCCTTTTTCTGTTTTCAGGAACATACCTCAAGAAGTTAATCAAGCCACCATTCATCTATCAAGGCTCAAAATAGGATTCATTTTTCCGAGGACTAAAAAAATACTACAGGGCACTACATTCAATCAGTTAGACAACTCTCTTTGACAGTTGTCTAACTGAACGACATGAAATCAACAGTTGGTTTCTATTGTGGATTCAACATTAATGAGGTGCTGAGGCCTCAATCAGTTAAAGGGAACTAGTCTATTGACATGAAGTAAAATAAACTGTTATTCCTCCAATTAAAGAAACACAAGTGCATGTTTTATTGGTTTTCCAAAAATGGAATATGGGTAGCAAACCAAGTTAACAGAAAATTGACATGAAGTTAAATTGAATATAATTGCTCCAATTGAAGAAACACAAGTAAAGTGCATGTTTTTAAATCCAAAATGAAAATAAACAAAATCACAGTCTTAGGTTTAAACCAAGTTTAACAAAAAAAAAATCATTTGAAACCAGAAAAAAACTGAAGAATCTCATATGAATCCAAGGAGACAGAAAATAGGGATAAAAAGCACAGAAAAAATAAACAAAATAAACAAATCACAGTCTGTGCTGCAATTCCATCGAATTCAGATTATATAGTAAAACACCTAGCTCCAAACCCATATGGGTGCATGCTTTACAAGTCGATAAAGATCAATGGAAACCAAAGATACTGATCAATGATTCTCAAAGGAATACAAAGAGAGGGAGAAAGGACATGAAACCATGAAAGCACACAGAATGGTGGAGACGATGAAATGCACTGAAATCAAAATAAAAAGAAAGATTTTCTCACCATTTCTGCGGTAATTCGGAGAATGAAGAGAATATCTGAATTCGCATCAAATTTTGCTGAAATATCTGGTTGTGGGTTTCTGGAAGATGGACTCACCACCGAGTTTCATTCGTTCTCTCTAGAAATTTGACGAGTGACGATTGTAAAGTGTTCTGTTCAGGAAAAAAAAGGATTGTAGACTCTGAGAAGAATATCGGTGAACCGAGGCGTCAACATCGCAACGGTCGAAATATAAGTGTTGTCCGGATTTTTTAAAAAAGAAAAAAAAAACAAAAAGTCATTTCAATCCAAACCGTCGGATGCATTTTTGGACGGCTCGTACGCACCAAACGAGTACCACGACACCTGTACCTGTTTGCACTCAAGTTTTTGTAGACTCTGGTTAACTTGGGTTTCGTTCAATTAACCATTGTTGGCATGTAACTCTGTCCGAAGACAAGTTTGGGCCAAGAAAGGGTAGGACTTGGGCTAAGGTTCGTCCCGGTCTCTTTTGTGTAGGAATTGGGCTCAGGTTCGGCCCATTATTATAGTGAAATTAGGGAGCCGTAGCGTCTTTTCATTTACTCCCTCCATCCAGATTTGTTAGTCTATTTTGGGAGTTTGTGTCACTTTTTAAATAATTATATCTTATAATTTATAATGTTTTATGTAATTTTAAAAACATTATCTTATAAAACTAGTCGAGATCTAAAAAAAAAGATCCAAATTGGACATAATTACCTACCAATTTAAATATATCATTGATTTTTTATACGGTTGTAATAGAATGATTTTTTATTCGGTTGTAATCGAATGAGGGACAAACAAACCCGGACGGAGGGAGTATAATCTTATGAGATATACATATATTCCAAGTTCGCGAGCCTAATCGAGCCTAATATTGTCAAGTTCAGGTTCAGCTCGTTTATTAAACGAGCCTAAAATTGAGGTTCAGGTTTAGTTCGTTTAGTATCCAAATCGAACTCGAACGAGCCTTTACTGAGTCGAGCCTCGAATAGTTCACAAACGGCTCAGTTCATTTACAGCCCTATCCCTGACTAGAAAATCTGCATATATATATATATATATAGGCCAAACTTCTTATCCACACTCCCGGATTTAAGGAAAAAATGGGGTTTTTTTGTGTTGTAAATTTTTTTTGGAAAATCCGATCCGTCCAATGTGTTCAGAAGGTGTTTTCAAGGGTCCACGCGAAAAATCTTCAAAAAAAAATACCGGGAAGGGCTTGATCAAGCAGTTTTTCGCAAAAACTGTATTTATATATTTTTGCGAAAACTGCTTGGATCAAGCCCTTCCCGGTGTTTTTTTTTGAAGATTTTCCGCGAGGACCCTTGAAAACACCTTCTGAACACATTGGACGGATCGGATCGTCAAAAAAAAATTTGGATAAAAAGTCCGGAAATGAAAAGTCCGGATAGGAAGTGGAACCTATATATATATACACCGGTGATCCAATCAAGGATCCCAGATTGAAGATTTTTTGGTGTTTTGAAGGTTTTAAAAATTATTTTTGCATAATCCGAACCCTCCAATGTGTTTAAAACGTGTTTTTAATGGTCCCCGCGATAAATCATAAAAAAAAATGAGCGGGAAGGGCTTGATCAGAACAGTTTTTCACAAAAATTGTACATATACAATTTTATGAAAAACTACTTAGATCATGCCCTTCCCAGTATTTTTTTGGATGATTTCTCGCGGGGACCCTTGAAAACACGTTTTAAACACATTGGACGGTTCGGATCATGAAAATTTAGTCCGGAACTATGAGTACCAAACTAGATCGAGACTCTATATATATATACAGAGCGGATCAAGTTAGGACTCCCTGACTTTGTTAAAATGCGGACCTCCCCTCTCCCAACCAAATGATCGGGATCCGAACCGTTGGATGTGTTGAAAATGTGTTTTCAAAGACTTACGCGAAGATTCGGCAAAAAAAAATGATCAGGAAGGGCTTCATCCGACCAGTTTTTCATAAAATATATATCCTACGGTTTGTATGAAAAACTACTTAGATAAAGCCCTTTCCGGTCATTTTTTTTGCCGAATCCTCGTGTAGGCCCTTGAAAACACATTTTAAACACATTCAATGTTCGGATCCTGACCATTTGGCCGGGAAATGGCTGGGAGAGGAGAGGTCCGGATTTTTTTAAAGTCAGGAAGTCCTGACTTGATATATTTATTATTATTATTTTTTCAAGCTTTATAGACCATGCTATTACCCACTGTTTTCGTTTTGTTTTTTTGTAACTGAAGTGTCCGGGCCAATTTTTTTTTTATTTTGCATCTCGAATTCACACCATAATTGCTCTCTCCGCATCAAAAGACAATAAAAATGGGCGGCACACTGATTTTGCCAAAAGAAGTTCACCAGGACAGGTTCATTCAATCCCTACCATATATAACATTTACTTTCTCGTAATGATACAAGTGGGTGAAAATGAGGGAAGAAAGATGATGAAACAAAGAACAAAGACGACAAGAATCCATCTTTTATTTCACGCTTCTGCATTTGCACCTCGTAAAATTGCAGTCGTTGAAGAAGAGAAAAGGTCCAGAGTGTTGGCCTCTTTTTATTCACTCTTCATTTGTACTCCAATCTAATATCATACTGTATTTCAGTTACATTGCCTCCCCTACATGCTGAATTTGGCGTTCCAACTCCAACAGTGAAGTTAAGGAAATCCCAGCCATGTACCAATATTGAATGCTTTCATTTGTGTAACAGACTCTCCTCTGTCTGAACCGTTCATTCTTCAACAAACAGATGAGATTTCTCCAACTGCTAATGTTGGAAGCCAAAATTCAGTGAATCCGGTCTCTTAACTTCCCCCTCCATTGCTAATTTTTCTTTTCCGAGTGAACATTGATATCCAGCTTGGGTGGCCCTTAGTGCCTCCTTGTTCCAGCCTGTGAAGACGAAAATGATAGCCTCTTTCTAGCCGAACCCACTGATCCCTTCTCCGATGTTCCATTCCCCAATGGGCTTGGAATCCGGTATGACCGAGACTTCGCTTTTGCTGACTCCGTGGGTGCCATGTAACTCGGTACTGAAGGCGAGCTTGCTAGGCTCTCGTCTTCTCTCACAGATGACCCAGCAATGCTGTGCCTCCGGTGGTACCACTCCGACTGGAAACTTAGTATGCTCCGAGAGTCTTCATGTCCAACATGACCACCACCGCGGCAGCTGCCCTTGGAACTTACTGATGGTGCTCTGGAACCAGTAGTAGAAGGTGGTTGGCGGCTGGCTTGGCGGCTAGGTTTTAATGCAGTAGAAGGGTTAGTTTTTAAGCTGAGATCACGACGAGAGTGAGATTCGCTGAGTTGTCTGACGGAAATGGCTTGGGTTGTTGCGCTTTTGATGGAGACGTGATCGCTGTTTAGATCTCTTTCGTGTAAGGTTTTGTTTTCCCAAGGCCGGAAAGCCATGAATGTTGGGTTTGCAGATTTCAAAGAGTTCTTCAACACATGCTGTTGCAGTAAATTTTTACATGAGTTTCGTTAGTAATCTCAGTTCAAGATTTACAACGAATACTTTTCATCTTGGTACTTGGAAAACATGAAGGATTGGTAAAAAAACTTATCTACTCTTCTCACGCTTGTGAAGTTGCTGTAAGCAATGGGTTATAAAAGCTTCATAACTCTGATTTCCCAGGAAGTCATTACGAAAATAGGCTTCTTGTATATCACCAAAATCACTTGTAACACAGAGTGACATCCTTCAAGATTATACTAGAAGATTTTCATTGTAATGGTTGTGAAGAGAATAAGAGCTTTGCAAAGATGGTATATTGATATAGAAGACACTAGGCCTCATTTCAGTGAGAGA